>CM031237.1:178495228-179695228 GCA_018340775.1 Taxus wallichiana var. yunnanensis | reverse complement strand
CTTCCTTGTTCTATTTGAGGTGAAGACATGTGGCGAGATTCCATTCGTTCTCGGCTCCTTCGGCTTTTCACGTCCTCCGCATACTTTTGGCCCAGATGTCCCAAACTACCCCAGATGAAAGTCTCCTATTTCGGCCGAATCGGCCGGTTCACGCCCCTCATACTTTTGTCCTGGCTGTCCTGGATCGCTTGGACAAATATTTCCGATCCACCTAAAATGGGTGACTTGCACTAAACCAGCCGATCCGCATCCCGCGTGTACTTTTGTCCCAACTATCCCAAACTACGTGAAACAAGACTTAGGCAATTTTTCCCTCTTTCGGCCGATTCACTTTTCGCATCCCACGTGTCCCGATGTCCCAACCTGTCTCGCGAGCCACGGACTAGGACTTAGCTGATTTTCTTCATTTTTCTGCCCCAAGCTTGGTTTTCTGCAATTTTTCACCTTTTCTAACCCATTGGGTTTTCTTCTTGGATGGGAGAGTTAGAAAGAAGTGAGGGCCCCAAAAACATGATTTTGGGCCTTTAAACAATATACTTGCTCGGGATTAAATAATCGATGCATGTTATTAAAATTATTACAGGGGGTGAATTTTGGATAACAGGATCTTTCTGCCCATAAAGTATTTATCTTGGGTTGAAAACCTTGTGCCAATCGAGAAAGAAGAATGGAGATATCAGACTTTGTGTAGACTTAAAAAACCCGAATAGAGCTTCATTAAAAGACAATTATCCTTTTCCAAACATGGAGAACATGCTATAATTAGTAATTGGATCTGAATTACTGTCCACCTTGGATGGTTTTCTCTGGCTACAATCAAGTTGTTGTCAAGGAATCAGAAAGACTTAAGACAACATTCACTACTCCTTAGGGAACATATGTTTTTGTTAGGATGCCCTTTGGTTTGATGAATGTTGGTGCCAATTTTTAAATAGAAATGGATGTTGCTTTTGTTGGTCACATCAATGAGTTCATTGTAGTTTACCAAGATGATGTGACTATGTTTTCAAGGTAGAGGTGATCATTTGCAGTAAGTGGAGAAGATGTTGATCGGATGTAGGGAGTATGGAATTTATCTTAATCCAAAGAAGTGTCATTTTAGCGTGCAAAATGCCAAGCTGCTTGAGACATATTGTGTCTAAATATGGTTTTATGATAGAACTGAGAGAGAGTGGAAGCAATCAGTAAGAAAGTACCTATCCCAAGAACCAAGAAATGCATCCAATCTTTCTTTGGTCAAATTAATTTTATTAGAAGGTTTGTTTCTAACTTTGTTGAGTTGACTCTTCCAATCAAAAGCATGCTAAAGAAGGACCAAGTTATCAAATGGGAGGAGGCTGCCATTCAAGATTTTGAAGGAATTAAGGATGCACTTAAACATGCACCTATTTTAGAAGCTCCAAATTATACGAGGCCTTTCCAAATCTTTTCCTTTTCCTCTAAGTATACCATTACTTTTGTTTTGCTGCAAAACAATGAGAATGGGGCTAAGAGGCCTATTTCCTTCTTTAGTAAGGCTTTACAAGCAGCTGAGCTGAAGTATACAATCATGGAGAAACAAGCATTTCCCTTGGTGAAAGCAACAAAAGTTTTCTTGCCTTATATATTGAGTTCAAAATTCATTGCTTATGTTCCCACACCATGGTGAAAGACATCTTATCGAGAGAAGGAGGTCTCAAGGAAAAGATGTAGATGGGTGAACAAACTACGGGAAATGATATGGACATTCAAACCACAAAGTTGGTAAGAGGTTTGGGTCTTACTAAGCTCATGGCTGAGAGCAGCTTGCAGAATGTGGAAGTGAATCAGCTAGAGGAAGAAAGGGTAGATGTCCTTGCAAATTTGGTAAGTTCTGAGTGGTACAAAGATGTGATCTTCTACCTCAGACACCTATACTACCCTAGTAACTTGAATAAAAATAAGAAAAGAGCCCTCAAGTTTGGATTTTCAAAAGTATATCATCACGGACCTTAGGCTGGCTTGGAAGAACCCTAAAGGTGTCCTCTTGAAATGCATAACTAAAGATGAAGCTCCCAAGATAGTTGTTGATTTCCATGGGGGAGTTTGTGGAGGAAACTTTTCTGGAAGAGTAACAACACATAAGATTTTGAGAGCTGGTTATTGGTGGCCTACTCTCTTCAAATATGCAACCCAGTTAGTTAGAAAATGTGATAGTTTCCAAAATTTCTCTAGAAGACTGAAAGCTTCAGGCTCCCTTCCTTTGTAGCATGTATCAATTAAAGCTCCTTTTAAACAATGGGGGATGGACTTCATTGGTGAGATTTCAGATCCTTCTAGTGTTGGCCATAAGTGGATCCTTGTAGCCACTGATTATTTTACAAAGTTGGTAGAGGCAATCTCCACTAAGAAAGCAACACACCAAATAGTTATGGACTTCTTGTTGAATCAAATAATATGCATATTTGGAGTCCTAGTCAAGATTGTAGCTGATAATGCCATGTTCTTTAGAGCCAAACCTTTAATGGTAATGTGCAATGAATATGGATTCAATTTGACTTATTCTTCAAACTATAACCCCAGGGAATGGAAAAGCTAAGTCTAGCAATAAGAATTTGTTGAATATCATTAGAAGAACCTTGGAGCAAAACAAGAAGAAATGGGGTGAACAATTGAAATTTGTAGTTTGGGTTGATAGGATAACTCCTAAAAGAGCTATTGGTAAAAGCCTATTTGAATTGGTGTATGGAACTTAGGCTTTACTTCCCTTACACTTGAAGTTATCTTCATTTCATTTTTCCCAACAGTTGTAAGATCAAGAGCTTAGCCCATATGAATCAAGGATCAATCGGATTATTGATCTTGATGAGGAGAGAAGAGCATCCCATCAAAGGCATGTTAGATTTAGGGAAAAATTGAAGAGATTGTTTGACAAGAAGGTCACTCCTAGATCCTTCAATGTTGAAGATCTAGTTTTGTTATGGGATAGTCGACATGAAGACAAGGGAAAGCATGGAAAATTTGATGCATTATGGATGGTCCCTTATGCCATTGATATCAAAATTGGTGAACATACCTTCTTTCTCAAGGACTTAGATGGGAATTGCTGGAGCTACTGTTAATGCGGACATTTGAAGCATTTCTTGGATTAATCCCCAAATCGAGGTATGCAAAAATTGTATGCAGTTGTATAGTCCTTATTTTTTGCTTTATTTTTGTCATTTTGTTGGTGTGTGGTTTTCCTTGTTCTTATGAGCCTTTCTAAAGTCGGTTTCTCAACTCATTTTTGAAGGATGGTTTTGGTATTTTGACTACCTTGCATATTGAATCATTTGTCAATGGATATTTTGGCACTAGGTCTATGTTTTGTCCTTATGGCACTCACTGCGAGTTCCCATCCCCAAGAAAGAGCCAATGTTGGTGCCATTTTTGAGATTTTAGCATGTTGCCCTAAATTTTAAAATTTTGTATCTGCTAAAAAAACATTTTATCCTTTGATTTGATGGTCTGTAATTCTTCCCCTCCAGTTGAATGCTTTTAAAATGCTCACAAACTTGTTGTTTTGCCTTAATTTGAAGGAATATTCCAAGTTTGCCCTTTTCTGTGCCCTCGTTTTTCCAATTTTGTGAGTTGTGTCATTTTTCCCTTTGCCAGATCATGGAAAAATCAAAATTAATCAATTCATACTTGTTTGTATTTGAAAATCCAAATCCTAGATCGAAAATGTTCATAAATCATGCTTCAGTTGATTCAAAATAAAAAATTTGCCATCCTTGGTGAAAAAATTGAATTCTAGGATAACCTCGATTTTTTTATGTTTTGATGATCATACGAGTGTAATTTTCTCATCAAATTCATCCTCAGAAGGTATTGGCAATGTGGCGGCTTCTAATTGGCTGAGGAAAGGCGGGGAAGTGTTGTAACTTTTCATTTTTTCCTTTTCAAACAATGGGGAATTTTCAGGCCCAGGACCCATTTTTTCTAACTTTACCTACGTGGCATGTTCGATTGGCGGGGAGTTGGTGGGTGGTTAGATTCCCTTGGAATTTTTATACTTTATTTTGCAAAAATTTTAAAGTCAAAAATTGGTCCGAAGCCCCACAACCAATCCAAAGTGGACACATGTCCTAAAACACAAAAAAGTGAGGAGTGGGCGAGGGGGACTTAGTGTTTTTAGCTATAATTCTCTAAGTTTCAAAATTAGTTTTAGCCCCACTCCAATCGGAGAGGAGGACATGAGGCAAGCACGGCACAGTGTAGAGTGGGTCGGCGGGCATGCGCGGCGGAGGTAAAAGGTAATTTTTTTCACTTTTTCACAAAAGAGTTATAAATGAAAACTTTTAGCGTGCCCCCACAAATGAATCACAGGTGGACACGTGTCCATGAAGGGTCAGAGGGAAGTGCGGGCCATAGAAGGAAATGGGAATTTTTCCTTTTTGGAAAAAGGAGTTAAAATAAAAATTTGAAGCGCTGGCCCGCTAGCGAATCATCGAGCGACATGTGGCATAGAGGATAGAGAGGGTCGGTGGGCCAGCAGAGGCAGGAGAGAATTTTTTTCCTTTTACAAAAAAGGCTTAAAATCAAAATTTGGAGTGTTGGCCCGTAACGAATCACAAGGAGATGCATGACGAGGGAGAAATCGGAGGTGCGGGACTATGGGGCAAAAAGTGAAAATTTTCCAATTATCCAAAAAAGGTCAAAATGCGTACAATTGAAGTGCGATGCAAATGGGACCCACTATGTGCCATGTGTCAGCTCCAAATTTCAAGGGTGGAGAAAAATTCAAATTTTTCCATTTTTCCAAAAAATGTGGAAAAGTAAAAAATGATCCCAATTTCGGTTCCAATCATTTTTTGCCACGTGTCCGGCCTTATCCAAAAAATTAAAAAGGTGACTCAAGCTTATTTCTAAGTCTGCATCTTCCACGTGGAGGGCCAGGATTAAAAGATGGATAAGATCATCGGTTCTTTGTGCATCTATTTATTTTGACCACCATGGGATCTCCAGGAAGCTTGGAATCACAAATTTTGCATCAAAATTCATCAAATTTATAGTGATTTTGTGTCATCTTGGCCTTCCAGGATCATTGGCATCACTTTCATGGCTTAATTATTTGATTTGAGATGTTTTTGAAGTAATTTTTACCTCAGCCCGAGCAAACACGTGGAATGTCAAAATCAAAAGTTACAGAGGTAATTTTAAAAGGTGAAAATGATGAGTAAAAGGTGTTTTCATTCCTCAATGATGAAAAACATGCCTCCAAGGTGGATAATGATCCAAATATTTGTAATTATTTAATCTTTTTGGGCACACTGCAAACCTGCAAATGTTTTTTTGTTTGATGTCATTTTCATTGAATCATGAAGAATTGTTGTAATAGAATTGATCCTTGGCATATTCCTTTTTTGGAAAATAAGGATCAAATGTGGTAAGAGATATATAATGCATGTTTTGAGACATGTAAAGAGGTTGGGAAATTGAAAATCATGAGAAAATTCTGAGAGAAATCTCATCTTCTAAGAAACCCACCAATGAACTAGGATAATTTCTTCTATGTTGGGTTTTCATGTATGTGAGTTGGTTACAAGTGTATAGCCATCACACAGCTCTGAGATTATTCATGAAACTCTCCCCTGTTGATGAACCTAAAAAGCTTTTGAGTTAATCTTTGTTTTTCTAGGCAATATGATGTTTGTTATCATTTTTAAATGCCTGCAAATAGTTTTCATTGTTCTTGTTGCAATATTGCATTGAAATTCTTTAGAAATCACACTGAAACTCCATTTCTTGCTGATAGTTTAGTGGAATTTGCAATCTCATGTTCAAAAGAGCCTTCATGTGATAAAGAGATAAACAAATTTAAAATCACTTTACCTTCCTTGATTACGAGAGATTTCTGTAAGACTTTTGGGGCACCTTAGGTGTGGTTTGATCAAGGATTTTTGTGTTTAATTGAGTTATTTACTTTAAGCTTTTGTGGTGAGTTTTCAAATATTGTGTGAAGAGTGCTACCTGGGCTTCCATTTATGCCTCTTGGTTGAAAGAATATCCTAATTATTTGAAGCATTTTATCTGATAGTTGTTTCAAGTATTGTAGAGGTTGTCAAAGATATGATATATCCCAGTTTGTCTCATCAATACCCCACCAAAATTCATTCAGAATAACTAATCCTACCCCATACTACCCCTGCATTGCATTGTGTGTCAACAAAAGGATCTAACCCATCTACAAAAATGCACAAGGAAAATCAAGATTATACAATGTCTTCAGTAACCCTTGCCTTGCATTGAAAATATCTCCATGATCTGGGAGTGACAACTTGTGAAAGTCAGATTTGGAGTGTTGATCATATTTTCCCAAGGCCTTTTCATACTATTTGCATAAATTGAGGGATATCTTCATCTCCTTCACCATTTGGGGGTTACAATATAGGTTCTCTTACCTTGGTTGAAAAGGCACAACCTAAAATAGTGAGGGTTAGATCAAATCCTTTCAAAGTGCTATCCATCTCTCCAAAAATATGAGTGCCAGTTAGATCACCTCCCGGATACAAAATGACACACATCATGATCTATCTGACTTCAAGCTTCATGCCATATCTTTGATGCTACTTGGCTGAAAAGGAGAACAAATTTGGGTACCAACATGCATCATCTAGAAAGAAGGATTTTTAGGTTTATGAGACTCTTCCACCTTATTATAATCCATATTAGGTAGAAAAAGCATGAGGATTTAGTGTTGGGATCCCTACTCATTTCAAGAATTGAGTTCCTTCACCACATGATAGAATAAGATTAGCTAAATCCCATGTTCTGAGGAAATGTCAAGATCTACTTCTAACACCATCATGATGAGTTCATTTACATGAAACTAAGCCACGATTTGTATCCTTTAATTTGATATCTCATTTAAATTTAGTGAACCTTCCTCATACCAAGCTTGTATGAAATTTTATTAGGAGTAAGTTAGGGTTTGATAACTATGGAGTTAATTCTAGGATATTAATCCAAAAAATTAAAACAAATGACATCTCAATATCCTTTAAGAGATTAAAAGGTAATTTATGAGTGGAATTTGTGAGTTTCGAGTTATAGATGACAATACATTAACACAGTTAGCATGCCAAGTCATGACCTAATAGAGAGATCCATTTATCAAAAGAAGTACGGTTTAACCATGGAGTTCAAGATTGAGTTTTGACACCAAGTTATAATTCATTAGCGGGTGCTCTAAAAGGGAAAAGTTGAGGTTTGAAACCCATAAGAAGTGAAGTTATGCAAAAATTGCAATTGAGGCAGGGGTGGTGAGATTCAAACGTAATATGGAAGGAAAGTGAGAATACAAGAAGAGGGTGAAGGATTAGGATCATAAATTTACACCACACCATAAAAGGTACAATGGGTAGTATAAAATGTCTTTGCCTTATTATGGGTCCACAGCTTTGTCTCAGTCATAAGATTACCGAAATGTTTGTTCTGGAGATCTCTACGTGACAGTTTGGATAATTGTAATATAATATGATCTTTTCAAGCTCTTGTAGAATATTAATGATGCTTCTAACAGTGGTGTGAAGTCATAGACAGACTGAAAACTCTTAGTGGTGACTAAGAAAATAAAAATATAGAGATTTCATGATCAAAGCTAAGAGATATAGTGAAGGGATAAGCAAGATCAATGGCAAGAGGGACTAATTTTATTGAATTATATTCACTTTAATGATTTATTGGTCATTAGATGTAATATTAAAAACAAATTAGGTGACTAACAATACATTTAAGGAATCATAGAACTATGTTTGCATGTTTTTAAATCAACTAGACAAACAAGACAAATTATAGAATGAGGGAAATTTATTAATGAATTTTCCTTTTTGTGATGAATGCTTGAGTGTATCTATAAATATGTTTGGGTCTCGTGTCATAAACTATGCTTCAACCCATGTTCGAAGAGAAGTTATCACGATGGGTAAAAACATGACTAAAACTCATTTTTAACTCATTTTCATTACACATGTCACCATTTCCATACAACTAGCTCCCTGAAACACCTTCTAAAACACTTTTTTTTTCCAAAGGTGCTTACAAAAAAATTTCAGACATTCATAGCCACAAACAACAAATATTTGCACATATATTTCAAACCTATAATGAACCATTATGAAATGTGGCCATAAGGTTCCTTTAAAAACACCTTTATAAAGATTGAATCAAAACTTATTGATGACATAGATTTTTGTGAAAAATAAATAAATTCCAAGCCCTAAAACCTACTCCTTCATATTCCCATATAGATTTTATGATCATTACATTACAATCCAACACTAGTAAGTCTATTTTTGAAAAATAGAAGGTGCTCGAATATTAGGTTACTAAAAGTAGTAAGTTTCACAAAGTTACAAATTTTCAACATTTACGATATCTGTAAAGTAAGAAACATAAAAAATTATAATTTGGGAAACTTTCTAAAATTAGAAGTGCCCCGATAGAGAAGGTATATAAAAATAACAATTTTCTAAAAATAGAAAATTTTCACCATTTTCTACAATAATCTAAGTGATTTAGGAACTTTAGAACTAAAAAATTGTGTAAGGATTCTAAAAATAGATGTTCTAGGACCTAATTGCTAAAAATAGAAAGTTCAAAATTTCATTGTACAAAGTTTGTTGTGACCCTATATTTTCTCATATTTTTTCTTTTTAGAAATATTAATTTCAAATATTGGCATGGATCTTGAAGAAATAAAAAATAGTATGTTTGGAGGACCCATAGGCTCATGCAAGAGAGAATATTTTTGAGAAGATAAGTTTTATCGGGGTTCATGCATTATCCATTCAAAGTACATATATGGTACTACCATGTGAAAAACACTATGAACCTGATTGTAGGATAAGACAGAAAAAAACTCAATTATTTTAGTGCTTACTCCTAAGGGTATATGACAATGTTTGTAAATTCCAACTAGTAAATAGCTCTTTACCGACAGATGCCTCATCTCCTTTGGTAATATTATCTTCCCTCTATATTCTTCCTCCTTTTCCATTTCTTCAAGTTCATAATTAAGGACACAATTTTAACTATTATTTCTTATTCACTTAAAGTGACCTATAGTCTAATTTTGTAATGAGTTCCTTTCAATTAATGAAAGATGACCCACTTTTTTCTAGGAATATGAAAGGTCACAAATGATAAGGGAAGTAAAACGTCTTATAGGAGGTAGATGAAAAGATTCTTTGTAAAGCTATAAATTTGGATGACCTCTTCATTCCAAGGGGTTGTCAATTGTAACTTTCTAAGTTGATAGATTTCCACTACTAATAGACAATAAATATAGTTAATTCTTCTATTCCATTTTTCTATTTTTCCTCCATTTCTTTATCTGGTTAGCTTTGTAGACATGATAATATTGTAAAAAAAAGAAAGGTAATAATTTATTTGATCAATGAATCAATATAAATCATTTTCTATGATTTGTTAGTCATTATTTTATATTGAAGTTTAGTGCTTCAATTGAGTGTAGAACTATTCTTGTTAATTTTGTGGAAATTTGTATATTCCTATCCATGAACTTAACCCCCTTCACCACATTATTACTCACATATAACTTCTATCTTTCTAATAAAACTCTTCCCTTGTATAAGATGTTGTAAATAATTTTCCAAAAGTGTATTGGAGTATTCTGTGTGATCCTCGGCTTCACGACCACCCAATATTTCATTTTTCACACTCAATCAATGGGATCCTCCCATTACTAAGAGGATGGACTCAGTCACAAAGCATTGGTGAAAATCCACCAGGATATTCTTGTGACAAATTATTTCGCCAATAAGGATTTACCTAAATAATTCCCATACATTATTTCTCATTACATATAGAATCACTTAAATTTCTTTCACTTTACCAATATGGGGTGATACATCTAACTAAAAAAATGTTACATTTTTCTACATGGAAAGTAACTATTTTTAAGACCATGTATAACACTCGACACACAATTTCTATCAAACTATCAATACAACCACACTACCTATAACTTGTAAAACCATTTAGTTGACAAATCAATGTCAAACTCTAGTATGGACATACCCCTCTATATAAGTCACTAAAAAATTATCAAGTCATTTTTAAGTTTGATTTATAAAAATATACATTTTCCATACTTATTGTTAGTGCAAAATCATAGCACCCTTGAATGTCTGCAACCTATTGGGTTGAGACTCTTAGTGTGATAGCATAACATGGAGCATCTCTCAAAGTGTGGGACTTTGAAATCGAGAGATATCTTTGGATGAAGGTTGGTTCCTATTCCTCTATTCAGGTGCACACAAATAAATTGTAGAGGATCTACTCTAAACCTACTCTATCTTACCAAGGGGACAAGGTTGAGAAGATGCGAAAGAAATAAACCTAAGATAACAAGGTGATGCACCAAAGGAATGTTAAACATTTGTTTACAATCTAACACAGACCATAGAAATGCAATACAATCACCATGCATAGATAACCAAACTATAATGAGAGATCAAAAGATAAAAATGAACACATGAGAGGGTTGAGAATCACCCACAAACATATATTATTGCTCCAGAGTTGATACAGTACATTACAACTAGCCAAGAGGTAAAACTTCGTATTACAACTTGAATGGGAGGTTTGGACTCCATGAACTCGTCTGCAGATAAGAAGAGAAGGGAGGGTGAAAAACAAAAATTTCCAATCATTTACAATGAGCCCAGCTCCTTATTTTATTGATACAATGAAGAGGAAATAAGAAACGAGGTGGTAAACTTGATTTTAAAGCTCAGCTACTACGGTCATTAATGCCGCTGAAAATCTATCGAGTCTGCCGCTCTATATTTTCTCGGCATGTTGAACAAGGGAGAGTGGCGGATCAAATCAAATCTGATCTAGATGTTGGGGACAATTGGATACAATATTAATGGCATGAACATGTTTCCCCATTTTTTACCCACCAAACCTCTTTAAAATTAAAGTTTTAGGTTTCCATGGCATAGGCGAGGTCAATACCTTTTTAATGGTGCCAAATTTGTTGAATTTCGGGCATTGGGTCGAAAGATATGTCCATTTGAATGTTTGAGTTGGGTCCATACAAAAATGGAGAAAACTAGTTAGTAGAATAGGTCCATGGGCCCGAAACTCACTTTGTGCCTTTTGGTACCAAAAATACAAAATACAAAAAATTGTCTTGCAGCCACCTGCAATTCAATTTTGGCAAAAAAAAATCATTTTTGGGCCCGCTGGTCCGCATTTTCCATTTGCATGAAAAGTCTTCCCTAGGTTGGCTGGCCTTAATGCAATTGAGGTTTGACATGTGGCTCCTTGGGCATCCGCAGAGGTGCAGCTCATTTTTTCACATTACTTCCTTTAAGGAAAAAGCTCAAATTTCCCTCGACGAGCCACCTTCCCACTTTGACTTTTCTACATGGCCACGTGTCACTTTGTGGGCCTTATGCATTTTTCTTCATTTGGATTAAAGATCCCTCGTGGGCTTACAGCCTGAAATTCACTTTGCGCCCTATTTGCAAAAATCACAAAAGTTCCAAAATCCCCATAAACCCGTTGAACTGAAATTCACTTGGGAAAAATTTCCTCTGCACCCCCGCAATTGCAAGTTTACACTTAACTAAAAGTCTTACCCATGTCTTCCGTCCGCCTTTGGCAAAAAATCATTCCAAGGCCCATCGGCCTATAAGTTGCAAAATATGAGTAGTTAGAAGGACTTATTCATATTTTTGGAAAGAGAAAGAAATATCCCACGATGAATATGCTTTCAGAAACCTTAACTACTTAGAATATCTGAAAAATTGGATTGAAGCACTAAAAGAGGAAAAATGGGTGTAGTTAACCAAAAATAAGCATGAACTTATTTTGGATAATAATTTGGCAACTCATAGGAGACATCTTCCTACTCGATGAATAGGCTAGTTTCCTTGAGAAGCATCCATTGGGCATGAAGTCATAATTGATAGCCCGATCTAATCTAAACTTTTGAAATCCAATCCTTGAGCCACTTAGACATTGTTGGTACTAGAGCTGACCCCGAATTCACTCTGCAGCTCTGGAAATGGACCCTTCGAGACCTGATTTTAGTTTCTTTGTATTTGTTCCAATTTAAAATTAGTAACTTTTGGTAACTATGGGTATCCCTGATGTAAATGTTGAAGGGCCTAGTGCATTCACCTGGAGGCACATCAAACTGTATAATGACGCAAACTTGGAGCAATAAAAACATATGCCACAACACTTAGGGAAATAAAACCTATGTTATAAAAAAACAAAGTGTATATGCACTTAGGGAAATTAAAATCCTAGGCTAATATTATACAAGTGAGAGGAATTTTTCCCTTTTAGTAGTAGTTTTGAGGTAGATCCGTTGTTGAGATCTTCAATTCTTTATGATCCAACTTAGTTAGCCAGAAGGCATTGCTACTTGTACATCTTGTGACCATGTAGGGGCCACTCCAAATGGCATCAAACTTGGAATGCTTTCCTAGTTTTTCCCAATTTACATTCCACTTCAGAAATAAGTCCCCCTCTTGAGAGGTCCTTGTTCTAGATTTCTTATCAAAGTTCTTCTTGATCGACGCTTGATCTTTCTCCATGACCTGAATTACATGATCTCTTGCCTCTCTACTTCCATCAACTCTACATACTTGATTTCCATAGGTCAAACTCGGCTAGCTCCAATGATATGGGAAATACTACCTCCTTTCCATATACAAGATTATATGAGGAGAAACCTGTGGATCTCTTGGATGTGATCCTATTAGCCCATACTGACTGATTTGAGCTTTGTATGCAAAGTTATCTAATTTTCATCAAGAGTCCTTTTGATAATCCTTAGCAGGTTCTTATTTTTGGAATCTTCTTTGCCATTACCTTGAGGGTAATAGTTTGATGAAGTGTTGAGGTATACACCATTCTTGATAGCCCATTCAGTGATCCTTATACCAAGGAATGCCAATGCATTATCTGATATAATAGTGGTAAGGACTCCAAACTTGGTGGCTATTCCTTCATAGAAATCCAAGATGTTGGATTCATTTTCCTCTTTAAGTGCCACTACTTCAGTCCACTTGGTGAAATAGTTTGTTGCTGTAAGTATCCACTTGTGGCCTTGGCTTGAATTTGGGTTAATCACTCCAATGAAGTCTAGTCCCCATTGCATGAATGGCTGATCCATTGAGATTGGACGAAGGGGAAGGGCTGCTAAATTTTCCTTCCCTGTGAATAATGCACACTTCTGGCACTTCTTGACCCATGAGTAGTAGTCCCTAAACACTAGACAAATAATAACCATCTTTAATGATTTTGAGAGCTGTTACTTGAGGAGAAAAGTGTCCTCCTTCTTCGCCATCATGGAACTCATGTAATACCCTCTCAATTTGGCATGTCCCAATGCACCTCAATAGGACTCTATTGATATCCTTCTTAAACAAAACACCATTGATAAGCACATATGGGATGGCTTATAGTCTTAAGTATCTCTTATTTTCTTTGTTCCATGCTGGAGGGCACAAACTTGTTAAGAGATTATGCACTAAGGCTTGAGTCCAATATGGAAAAGTTACATCATTAGCTAGTTGCTCTTGATCATTCCGCAATAGCAAGACAACATCCTTTTCATCCACCGACTCACTGTTTTTGGAAGTGAGCTACTCACACAAGCCCTTGCCATGAACCAACTTGGTCACCTTGATCTCGGTGTCATATTCCATTACTTGAGTTATCCAACCTTCTCTCTTTTCATTGAAGTCCTTGTTTAGGAGAAAATATTTGACACCAAACAGTTGAATATTATTATTTGAAACCAAATCTCTAAGCTTCTTCAAGCTCCCAATAACAGCAAGAATATATTTTACCTCATAGTCCTCTAAGCTCGATGAAGAAGCTAGACCAAGATGGTGAGAAGATGTTTGACCCTCCAAAAGCATATAGCATGAAGCATTTTAAGAATTATAGGTTAATAAGACTTGGATCTTGTTATATTATGAGCTTGATGGCCTCAAAACTATCTTTCCCTTCTCCTTTCCATTTAAATGCAAGACTCTTCTTTAACATCATTGTTAAAGGCTTCATAAGAGTGGAAAAATAAGGTAAAAACCTACGAACAAAGTTTATCCTCCGTAAGAAGCTTTGGAGATATATTTTTGTGTTGTGGAAATGGAAATGTCCTGGATGGCTTCCAGCATTTCAGGATAAATTTTTAACCCTTCTCTTGAGACAATGTGGCCCAACAACTTCCCCTCATGAGCTAGGAACACACACTTCTTTTGGTTGGTGATACACCGAACCTTCTACTACTACTCTGAAACACCTTCCTAAGGTGGAAGAGATGGTCTCATGAGCATTCTTTGAGAAGACGGTGATATCATCTAGATACACCGAGGACAATATTGTTAATTAGGGCTTTGAATGCCATTTCCATAGCTCACTAAAATATTGTTCGGCATTTGATAGTCCAAATGGCATCTTCTTATAAGCATATGTACCCATTTGGTGGTGAAGGTTGTCTTGAATTGATCTTCCTACTTCACCATTATCTAATTATATCACGAGTATCCATCTAGTAATGAAAACCTTTCGAACCAGCTACAACCTATAAGATCCGTTCCATTGATGGAAGTGGGTAGTGATCTTTGAGTGATGCTCTATTTATATCATGGAAATTCCACACATGGCCTGATTTCTCCATTTATTTTCCTCACGGGCACCAAATTTCTTACCCATCTTGAATGTTTTATAGGGAAGATGATGTTGGCCTCAATTAGCTTGTTCAACTCTTTCCTCATGAGAGGCTCAATGTGAGGATTTCTTGGTGTTTTCTACTATCTTAAAGGATTACATCCTAAATCCAGCTTGATAGTGTATTGTGTGAGCCTTGGGTGGAAACCTCTTAAATTTTTGTAGGTCTAGGAAAAGACATCTAGGAATTCTTTACAAAGTTGAATAAATTCAAATTTTTCTTGTTGAGTGCTTACCTTTCTAATCTACAATGTTTTTCTTCATCTATGGAAATGGGCTCTAAATCTTCACCTTTTACTTAGATATTTGATTTCTCTTTCTGAAATTGATCATTTGGGTTGAAGATTGATTCCAAAGTGACAAGACCCTTTTTAGTTTGTTGGTCCTCGGATGCACCACTTGATCGCCATACTATTGCTCTAACTTGTCTTAGTTCCTGGAGGAGAACTCAACTTCTTCTTGTAGAAAGTTTACAATTTGTTGATCATTTTAGATGACTTGCCAACTTGTGTTGTGTCTAGATGGCTGGCCTCACAATCAACATGATATGGGGATGCGATTTATCACTCTTGATACTCTCTACAATGTCAAAGGCTGCCCCAATTGTTTCCAATTTGTCTGCTACTTCATTCTTCTTCCTTGGGATGGAATTGATGTTGAATGCTTTGAAATCCTTGATGAGGTCCCATACCCGGTTCTTATAGCTCGTTAGTAGATCGTTCTTGGTATCATTTTTTCCTTGGGACGATTAGAAACTAGCTCTTGTTTCCAAACACTTGCAAGTTATTAATACCTCTTTTTCTTTCCCACTGCGCAGTCCATGAACCAAAGCCTCATACTCTGTTGTGTTGTTTGAACAAGAAAATTAGAAATGGAAAGATGAGTAGTATTTCATACCTTGAGGTGACACAATTATATCTCCTCATCTGGATCCTTGTCTACTTCTTGAGCCATCAAATAGCAACTACCAAACCTCATCATCATCTTTGTGGTTCGATTTATGATTTTGGGAAAAGGATGATTCTCCTCATGCAAACATTAGACTCTAGCTCAGATTCCTCCATCTCCTTGTAGGGGTCAAAAGCATGCCTCTTGTTTGCCAACTCGTCAAGATTCAAGTCTTGAATATAACCAACCTTGGTATTTGTCTCACAAGTGCTTAGGAGGTCCTCTTGATCTAAAGATGAACAATTCACATTGATTGGGTTGGTTACTTAAGGCTTAATATGCTAATCTGCATTGGTCTCGAGATCTGATCGTACCCTTGGCTCCATACCTTCTTCTAAATATCATGTGTGGACAATCAGCAGACAAATAGCCTACAATTTTGGTAGTGAAGTCCCTTGACAAACACAATGCAAAATGTGGTGGAAAGTCTATGACAGATACATTCTACAATACAGTCACATTGGGGTAGGCGTGTAGTGTGAGGTGCAAATCTTTGATGACTCCAACCATTTTACCATTGTCCCATTGAATTGCACTACCCCCTTGGAGATGACCTTGTATTGAAGACCCAGCTGATTGGCTCTTTGTTTTGGCATTACAGAGCTACTTGCTCCCGAATCAATCATGCAATTATGTACCAATTTTTCCCAATGATCAATGAAACATAGAATGGAGGGGGCTTCAAATTCTTACCTTGTTTTCCTCCATGGTTTCCCTCGGGTCGAGCCGCATTGGTAAACACTTTCTCTTGTCGATTGAGGGGTTAACTTAAGGTTGACCAATTGGCCATAGCAGTCTACAATTGATCTCCATGTTCTAGGATAGCCAATGACTCCCATATTGAGATATTCCCATTTGTATTTTTCATTTTTTCAATGATGTTAAATGAGCTATCCTTTTGCTTCCCTTTTCGGTACATTTTTCTCTTGCACATGAGTCGATACAACTAGTGTCCGAGTGGAGTCCGGGAGGTGGCTTGGGCTGACTCTATACATTGGGAGTTGCACATTGGGTGCCAATACCTTTTGGAACAATAGAAGGTTGAGGATTACATGATTTTGATAATTTCCCCTCTCAATATTCCTTTTCTTAGACCATGTATTAACAACTACACTTTGATAATATGTTTGATTCATCCCACAGAATTCTTCATTTGCCGATTGACAAGCATAGTCTCACTTGGAGGTGCCTCTTATTGAGCTACTTGCAGCTGATTTTCCCTTGGCTAGACTCTTGTGGCACACCAATGGTCTATACCATCAAGGCTTGGTTTAGTGCACCATTAAAACACATTGATTGGTTATGAGGCTAATTTCCATGGAAACACCAATCATATTCTTGTTCCATATTGTTTTTTGTTAGAACTAAGGCCCTTGATGTTGAAGTTGTGTTTGGATCATATGACTGGAAGGGCCTAGCATCTTGAGGTTATACTTGGTTTTGGTTTTGATGTGTAGCCTCAGCTGGTGGCCTATTTTCCTTATACAGGGGTCTATCCTGATACTAAGTCTGAGGTTGATATGGCCTAGAAGTCTAAGCTTCCTTCCTTTTAATAATCACTAGCTCATTCCCTAGGTTCTAAAACTATTTCATAACTTCTTAAAGATATTTTGAGGTGTTAGAAGATGAGGTGGAGGCTTGATTGAACTCTAATACCTAGAAGTAGGTATAGGAGCTAATGTGGGTGTCCACTAGTACTTGGATCTCCTAGTTACGGGTATAGATGCATGGGTGGCCTAAGAGAAAGTTTTCCATCCTAAATTGAAAAATTTTCAGCTCTTATGGTAATGTTACGGGCTGTAGGTAAGGTGGGCCTTACAGCCAATGGAATCTTGTCCCATGTCCTTTGATATACGAGGTTGAAATCAGTAAGCTTTGCTCATTAAAGGCCCTCTTAATATTTGTTAGATGCTTTAACAAGGATAGATTATCTCCCTTCTCTCCAAATTTATTATGAAGAGCTCTGTATAGATGGTCCCAAGTTTTAATAGATCTGTTGTTAGACTCCTGAACCATTGTGAAGCTTTACCCTTGAGTGAAGAGGCTAACAATTTGACTGCAATGTCCATCTCAGTGATCTCATGAATTATGTAGACATTTACAATGTCTTTAATGTGGTCACTAGGAGAAGTCTAGTTCTCTCCGGTGAAATATGAGATGTTATTTACTATTGCAGTAATGAGAGTGGATTTTGTGAATTGAGGGAGAGTGGGATGCTGCCAATTAAGTCAACATAGGGGTTGGGTGGTTATGCCATTATGATTGGCCTAAGAACCCTTGTTGATTGAATGAATGGCCTACTAGGAGGAGGTGTTGACAAGGTTCTTTTTTGGTGGAGATGGAGACCTTTGGGCTCTTCTCCCTCTTCCCCTTCTATTTGGGGACAATTGTAGATAGAAAAATAGTCCCTCCTCTCGGTTTTTACCTTGTTTATATTATTCTCATGAACTTGACTAGCTTGGACTATTGAAACTAGTAGATTTTTGTTCTTTTGGAGTCATCGGATGTGCAATTTTAGAGCTTCTTAAAAGCTGAAAAAAAGACAACAAGTACACATCAATCTTGCTACAATAAATATGGAGACTTGATCACACCGAGCGTGCAAAAATATTAGCACAAAATCACAACACCCTTTGAATTTCTGTAACCTATTGTGTTAAGAGTATTAGTGTGATAGCATAACATGGAGCATATCTCAAAGCATGGGAATTTAAAATCAAGAGAGCTCTCTAGATGAAGGTTGGTTCTATTCCTCCGTTTAGGTGCACACAAATAAATTACAGATGATCTACTCTAAACCTACTCTATCTTACCAAAGGGATAGGGTTGAGAAGATGTAAAAGAAATAAACCTAAGATAACAGGGTGATGCACCAAAGGAATGTTAAACATTCATTTGTAATCTAACACAAACCATATAAATGCAATGCAATCACCATGTAGAGATAACCAAACTCAATGAGATATCGAGAATATAACAATTAACACATGATAGGGTCGAGAATCACCCACAAACATATATTATTTCTCCAAAGTTGACATAGTACATTACAGTTAGCCAAGAGGGAAAACTTTGTATTACAACTTGAATAGGAGGTTTGGACTCCATGAACTCGTCTGTAGACTAGAGGAGAAGGGAGGGTGCAAAAGAGAAATTTCAACCCTTTACAATGAGCCTAGCTCCTTCTTTTATAGATGTAGTAAAGAGGAAAGATGAAATGATGTGGGAAACATGATTTTAGAGCTCAGCTATAGGCCATTAATGCCGCTGAAAATCTGCCCACAATTCGCCGAGTCCACTGCTCTATGTTTTCTTGGTATGTTGAAGAAGGGAGAGTAGCGCATCGAATCAAATATGATCTAGTTGTTGGGGACAATCAGATTGCATATTAATGGCATGAAGACATTTCCCCATTTTCACCAACCAAACCTCTTTGAAATTAAAGTTTTAGGTTTCCATGGTGTAGGTGAGGTCGAGACCTTTCCAACAGTGCCAAACATGTTAAACTTTTGGCACTGGGTCAAAAGATATGTCCATTTGAATGTTTCATCAGTCCATGCAAAATGGTGAAATCCGATTAGAAAAATGGGCCAAAGAGCCCGAAGCTCACTTTGTACCTTTTGGAACCAAAAATACAAAATGCCAAAATTAACTGCTGAGCCCGAAGTAATTCACTTTTGGTAAAAAAAGAAAAAATTGGACCCGTCGGTCCTGCATTTTGCATTTGGGTGAAAATTCTTCCCCGGGTTCGTCGGCCCACATGCACTTGAGGCTTGACACGTAGCTCCTTGGGCATCAATGAAAGTGTGGCTCATTTTTTCAATTTACGCGCCCTTCAAGCAGAATTTTGAATTACCCCTGATGACCCGCCTTTCCACTTTGAATTTTCAACATGGCCACATGTCCCTTTGCAGGCATTAGGAATTTTCTCCATTTGTCTTTACGATCCCTCGTGGGCTTGCGGGCCTGAAATTCACTTTGTGCCCTATCTGCAAAAGCAAAAAAATTCTGAAACTCTCCTGCACCGTCAACCTGAAATTCACTTGAGTAATTTTTCCTCCGCGGCCCCACAACTACAATTTTCCACTTGGTGAAAAGTCTTCCCTAGTCTCCTGCTCGCCTTTGGAAAAAAAATCCTTCCAAGGCCCGTCATCCAGTAACTTGCAAAATATGAGGAGTTAGAAGGAATTCTTTATATTTTTGGAAAGGGGAAGAAATTTTCCACCTAATGAAGATGTTTTCAGGAAACCTTAAGTTCTTAGAATATCTAAAAAATTGGATTGAAGCACTAAAAGAGGAAAAATGGGTGCAGTTAACCAAAAATAAGCATGAGCTTATTTTGGATAACATAAAGATACATCCACAAAATTGCATCTATTACTTCATAAGTATGCAAAATTTAATAAATTATAAGATAAGGGCCTAGATCACCATGTAAAGAGTCCACTACAAGGGCCAGAAGCACATTGGATTCACAAAGCAATTTTGTGAGTTTTTCTACTTAATAACTATCTCCCTTACAATGAGTGCAACACTCTAATTTATAGTATTTTGTGAAGAGAGGGAGAGAGGGAAAATTATAATCTTGAAATATGTCCTTCAACCACTTTCTAGAAGTAGTAAATGAAGTGAAATGATGTTTTCTTGCTTGCAAAAGGCTCCCATACTATCCCATAACTTCATTGAATGCATCCCAACTACCAAATAAAATCATTGTCCTAAAATGGCAACGTTTTATAAGAAATCACCACCCATTTCTCACCAAATTCTTTATTTATTTATTTTTGCATCGGGCTCGGAAACACGACTCCAACGGTATTAGTTTTGTGCTTTTTCATTGAGAAATGCAAAAGTTATGGCCTTCTGAGTGTGGGTAGATATTTTGGGTCTAGTAGGCATTTCTGTCATTTGATGGGAATGAGTATTTGATTGAATGGAATAGAGGACATCGTTCTCATTCCAGAAAGTCCAATTTTTGAAAATTGGAGCTTGAGGTCAAAATTTATGGCCATTTGAAGTTTGGGGTCTGATTTGAAGCGTTTTCCCTTTCATGCGGCTATATCGGGTATTTTGGGTCCCGGATGTCCCACATGTACTAGTGCGGCTTGGTCTCCAAAACTTGATTTACCCACAATACACTAGCATAGGCCAAAGTTTTTCCATTTTGTAATTTTTTCTAACTCCTTTAATTTTTTCTTAGATGGGGAAGTTAGAGAGAAGCCATAAGGACCCCTAAAACCCAAATTTTGTCTTTAGACCAATTTTACTCACTCAGGCCACAAGAAATGATACAGGTTATCCAAAATTTACCTTGAGGGGTGAATTTGGGATAACATGAAGTTATATGAAAGAACCTTTGACTTGAACAAGATATTTTTAATCAAAGTTTTTGTTGATATGAAGATGTTTTAGAGTGGTCCAAAGTAGAAAAATGTTTCAATGAATTCAACATAGTTATGAATATGCTACCTTCAGTTATAATAGATTTTGAAGAAGAATTTAGGGATTTATTTATTTCATGCTCCTTACATGAGGATTGTAATATCTTGGTAATGATAGTAAGGAACTTGGTTCTAACTAACTCGAAGTTGAAGTTTGAGGATGTTTGAGGGTGATTCTAAGGGAGGAAATGTGAAGAAAAAGCTTGAGAACCTTCTACTTCAAGGAATTATTTGTGATTGAAATGAAAGGAGACAAAATAATATATGCAGCCATAAAAAATTTGAAGACTAGGCAAGGTCAATATCCAAAATAAAGATGGTATGTATGCCTTTGTGGAGATCCTGGGCATGCAAAGGAGAACTATTGGGAGCTTCGAGAAAACAAGAAACAACGGGAAGAAAATAAGGAGGTGAATGTGGCAATAGGTAATGTCTGTCAAGATGCTTTGATTCTCTATTTGCATAATTTATCTTAATCTTGGGTTTTAGAGTCATCGGACTTTTTACATTGTAATCCACATAGGCATTATTTTTTTGAATATGTTCGAGGAGAGTTTTTGGATGTTTATATTGGTGATGATGAGGCTTGAAAAATAGTTGGAAAAGGTTTATTTCAGGTGAAGATACAAAATTAGAATGTGTGAATATTGAAGGATGTCAGACATGTGCCTACATTAAGATGAAACTCGGTATTGAAGGGAAAGTTGGGAAATGATGGTTGTACTTTGATATTTACAATGAGATGGTGGAAGGTTACAAGGGTTTTCTTGTTGTTGCAAGAGGTAAGAATTTTAGAACCTTTTATTTCACAATTGATAGCACTAATGCATAAAATCCTATTGCTTGAGATGAAGATAAAAAAATGTGGCACTATAGGCTCTACCATATGAGCCATAAGGGCATGCAGATCATAAAGGAAAATTTTCCCATATTTACATAAAAAAGTTTTGATTTCGTGAGCAATGCTTTTATGGGAAACATAAATGGGTAAAGTTTCTCAAGGTTGGACCAACGAAGAAATATTGTAAGTTGGATCTAGTATCATCACTTAGGGGTTAAAATTATTTTGCCAATTTTATTGATAATGCAACAAGGAAAGTTTGGGTATATTTTATTCTAAATAAATCTTATGTATTTTACATTTTTTAAAATGGAAATCCTTAGTAGAAAGTGAAACAAGTATTAAGGTAAAATGTATAAGGTCATATAATAGAGGGGATTATTTTAGGAATGAGTTTTATTATTACTATTCTAATAATGGAATCTGCAAGAAAAAGATGGATCTAGGAACTCTGCAACAAAATGGGTTGTCATAAAGGATGAATTGGATAATAATGGAATGAGCTTGTAACATGAGATTACACGTGGGATTGCCTCTTTCTTTTTGGGAATAAGAGGTGAGCATAACTATGTATTTGATAAACAAAGGGCCCTCAAGTTCTTTAGATGCAGGTATAATTGAGGAGCATTGGTGCAGTATGAAGGGTGATTATTCATTTCTTAGAGTCTTTGGATGCAAGGTGTTTTTCCATATTGACAAAGATGATAGGAACAAGCTAGAAGATAAATTAAAAAAATGCACTTCCATTTTTATGGTGGTGATGACAATGGATATAAATATTGGAATATTAAGGACAATAAAATCATTTAATCTAAGGATGTGGTCTTTAATGAGAAATAAATGTATTAGAAATGGTTGTAAGAAAACATGGAAGAATACAGGAAATAATAAGTAGTGGTAGAGGATCTTACGGATGGGAAAGTTACACATGAATCAATTCAGGGAACCAAATCCTATATTGAGGAGGTATTTTAAGGTATGAAGAGCATCTAATTTTTTTCTCTTTATCTTAATTATTTATTACTCACTTTGAGTAGAGATCAGAGAGATTTAGTGAAGAAATGTAGGTAGATTTCAGGAATAAGTATGAGTAATCCATGGAAAAGGATAATCAATATATCATGGAGAATGAGACTTGGGATTTGATAAATATACTTGAAGGAAAAAGAGCATTACAGAAAAAATGGGTATATAGAGTTAAAGAGGAATGAGGAAAGTTAAGATACAAGGCATGGTTTGTGGTCAATTGGTTTGCATAGAAAAAGGTATATATTTTGATGATATTTTTACTTACGTGGTAAAAATGAATTCTATTAGAACTATTCTTGGAATAAGTAACAGACATAAAACTTGCACTTAGAGAAGCTAGATGTAAAAGCGCATTTCTATGGTGTTTTTGGAGGAGGATTTATATATGCAGTAACTAGAGGGCTATGAGATAAAAGGTAAAGAGGAGATAGTGTGAAAACTAAAGAAGCTATTGTATGCCCTGAAACAAGATCCATGTTATTGGTATAATAAATTTGATAGCTTCATGATGGATCAATGTTATATTAAATTCCATTGAGACCATTTCTTATATATAAATATATTTCAAAATTGTAGTTATATTATCCTATATTTGTATGTATATAACATGCTGGTTGTAGGAAATAAAAGTACTCAAGAAGCAAATTATTGAATCCTTTGCTATGAAGGATTTGGAGGCATCCAAAAAAATCCTTTGTTTAAGGATATCTCAGGATATGAAGGAACCAAATTTGAATTTATATTAGGAGTACATTAATAAGGTCTTGGAGAGGTTTATTATGTAGGACACTAAACCCTTTGGGACTCCTTTTGTAGGCCATTTAAAGTTATCAAAGGAGTTGTATCCCAAGACAGAGAAGGAGAAAAACCGGATGTCGATGGTACCTTATTCATCATTAGTTGGAATTTTGATGTAGGAAATGGTGTGAACTAGGCCTGATATTGTCCATGTAGTGGGAGCGGTGTGTAGATTTATGAGTGATCCATGTAAAGATCACCGGTAGGAAGTAAAAAGGATCCTTAGGTACTTGAAAGCAGACATGTGGGGAAAATTTTGTGCTACGGTGGATCGAAACCACTTTGCATGATTATGTAGATTCAAACATGGCTAGAGATTTAGATAGCAAGAGGAACATGATAGGCTATATTTATAACTATAGGTGTGTTGTCATGCAAATGTGTAATAGGAAATTTACAATTTATAAGCATGACAATGATACCCCTATAGAAAAATATTCATTTGTTATCATTACGAGGTGCCTTAGGTTTTCCTAATCATTCTAGTAACCTCCCAATTTGTGTTAATTCATTCCCCTAGGTGATTTAGGAAATTCAAATCAACCCCATAGGTGATTTTAGGTATTTTTGAAAATGCTATCTCTAGGAAGTGTTGGGAAGGGTTATCACTAGCCTTTCCAAGAATAGAGCAAACGATTGGAGTAGAACATAAAATATAAATCCAATGTTGAGGTTAATTGAAGGCTTATAAAAATCATGGAACTAATTTTCTAAGATTCGGGAAAGATTTGGGGAGTTTGCATCGGTTTGATCAAAATCGGGGTTCATAGGCCTAGGCAGTGCAGAGGCAAAACAATTATTGAGCTTCCAAAGGTGATTTTAGGAGCTCTAGATGGAATTAGGATAAAAAATAAATATCTTCATAAATAAAATTAAAATAGATACAAGATGGTGAATTTATTTTTTTCACAACACTTTGGATATATGGTTTTGTAAGAAGGTTTGCATTAATAGGGTGAGTACCATATCAAAAATCCTATTTTTATGGGATCAAATGGATGAATAAAGACATAATACCCCAACCATTGGATTCATAAGGAAATTTTAAGTTAAGATCATATACAATTTCATTAAAAAATTCCGTCAAAAGATCAAGATATTGTCGTCGTAAGTTGTCGTCAAGGTTTAGGAGTTAGTCAAATTTTTAGCTCTAAGAGCACGGCGGGATTTTGTGTCCTTGATGTCCCTCAAGATCAGGGACATCTAGGTTGTGAAAATTATCCCATCACCCTTGAAGCCCTCTAAACCCACATATGACCCCCAAAATCACCAATTTAGCCCTAAGTACTTGCGGGAGCACATTACCTCAATTGTCGATCGCTACCATGTGTCATCTCCGGGAATTCCATGGAATTTGATTTCCCTCATTTCCCTCACATATGAGGGACATCATACATGTAAAAATGTGCCCATCACCCAAGGAAACTTTTGGTCACCCATGTGACCTCTTCAAGACTAGTTTTTCAGCCCTGGGAGCTAGTGGAGCCTTCATTTTGTCATCGGATTACGCCACGTTTCAACATATTTCACAACATGGAAATTGATGTCCCTCAAATCCATTTGATTTTAGGAACATCAAGGACACAAAAATTCCCCATCCCTTTCTGTGCATAATTTTAGAATATTTTTAAATCCCCACTTGCCACTTTCTTCTCGCTTCTAATATCTAACTCTCCGGTGCACATACTCTGTAACTCCATCTACAAATTCTCACTACCACTCCACCATTACCAAAGATAAAACCATATTTGATATTGAAAGGAAATCCTTTACTCCATGATAATATGTAGGTCTCGAGAAAAATATTTACTAAAACAAGAATAAAATGAGGAACAAAGAAGAAGAATAATGGAAATCCCCATTGTTGTGAAATCAAAGTTTGAATAAATATTGCAAATGCGTGTACAGATTGAAGAAGAATATTTTATTGTACATTCCAATATTTAAAAATCAAAACATGCATTCATATCCTCCTCTTATTCTATTAAACATTCAATGAAGAAATCTTCTTTCCGCCCAACGAAGAAAGAAGATGGATTTCCCATTAAACCAAAAGAATCGATTTAAACAAGATTTCACCATAATAACAAGAAGAAAAAACCCATATCAAAAATTCAAATTTCACTATGAATGGAGGAGAAACTAGATCTGTAATTTTTAGGTCCATTAATGGTTGTCATGTCCAAGAGCACTACTAGGTCAAAAAATTAAATATTTAAAATCTCCCAAACTATTGAGCGGATAGGTCCAAGATTTAGGGGGAATTATTTGGAAAAAAACCATATCAAAATTTTTTTCCCATGATCGACCACCATAGGTTCACTTTCCAAAAACAACGGGTCTTCTTTATGGAGGACTGCCATTTCTAAAAATTCATCAATTAAAGAAACAACGAAAGAGACATTAAACACGAAAGATTTATTGTAGGGAAAGATCATAGAAATGGTCATCTTGGTCCAAAATTGACACTTAATAAAAATAGTAAGTGGTCCCATGAGCACGCCAAAAATAGAAAATTGATCCAGAAGGTGAGAGGAACACAGGGAGATAGGGAAATCTGAGTTACAACATCCAGTTGAGGTTTGAGGTGGCTTATTTTTCAGACTTACTAAAAAAGTATGTTGTTGAAAAACTCATGAAGCATAAATGGATAGGAAGAATCCCTTGCAACCTTTCACTTTTGAGTAAGAGATAGAAAAAGTGTAGTCTCTATCATCATACAATACATAGTAGGTGATAGCAAGGATGTCAACAGTGTCTTTCGACACTCATTTCATGCTTCACTTGGTATGTGGGAGGTGGAATTCACAATCAACACTTTGTCGATCATTCATAAGATGCTTCACTAGGATCATGTCCGAATCGGTGAGCGAGACGGCAACATTGAAGGAGTTAAGAATTTTTTTTAGATTGGATCTCCATGAGTGATTCCCATGGTCACTAAATGAGTCATTTCGATAGTGTATTTAAACACACTATTCACACATCATCCAAAGGAAGTTCTTTAGTGTGCGTAAGAGGTCAGAGATTCAAATTTCATCACATTAGATAGTTTCATTGAGTCATATGGAAGGATCAACGAGCTTTATTAGAAGCTGAATCTATCATCATTGGCATCATCATTCCTTCTTCTTGTTTCTGCTCTGACTCCCTCTCTCTCTTCTCTCCCATAACTTCCTCTCTCAATTTTCTAATTAGACGTTGGGGGGTTTCACTTTTTCAATGTAATAAGTCACCCTTAAGTTATAAAAGGGGACTTAATGTTCTCATAATAAAGTGAAAAGTATCATGACATATGAAGGGTAAATTGGGGGTAGGAAAAGAAAATTACAAAGCACTATAAATTGTAATGAGCTCCTCATTCCAAAGGGTTTTAAATCTGAAAATTCTTCTATTTGGTTTTATTCTTGTAAGTTTATGAGAGATATTTTCTCACTTGTGAGTTAAAAGAGTTAGCCACTTTTCTCCTATTCTCGATTTCTTCCATTATCATACTATGCATAATTTCTTCTTGAGCATTAATACAAGAAGAAGGAGGTTTGAGCCTTTTTGACTAAGGTCTTTATTGATACTTTGTGTTCATTAAATTCTAATTGGTCTTGTTGTTGTTTGTAGTATTGTTTCTTCCTAATTTTAGTGCATGTGATGAAATTTCTAACTAGTGTGTGCAAGAATATGATTTTCTACCTACAACATTAGTTCTCCTACCTCTTTTCTCACTCCCCTTTCCCACTCTTCAGACAAAATATTCCCTAGCAATAGATTGCTAGATTTACTACTGAGGTCGGTGGAGTGCTCTGTTGGAGCCTTGGTCATAGGGCCACCAGGAAAATCCACCTTTACTCATGCATGCATATATGACATGACTACTGTTTGGTTAAGTAGAAGGACATCGACTCGTAGAGTGTTGGCAAGAAATCCACTAATTTTTCCTCAAAAAATTTCTCACCCAAAATATGACTGCAAGGTATAATTTTTTTTAAAATTAAATATTGATAAAAAAATATTTCATGAAAATCCATTTCTAAAAGATCTGATGTCAATTCTTGCAAGTCATTACTCGTATCCCACAATATCTTTTCATATTCCTATTACAAAATTTTCCAGTACTAGAATTTGAAGAGGAATTTGTCGAATTAAAATTTGAAGTGAAAACAATGGCGGATGAAGCTGAAAGACCTCAAACCATTGTTCCATGGGGAAGAAATCCAATCCGCTTGCACTTGAACCCCCTCTTCATGATCTACCAACAAGTTCCCATAAGAAATTTCCAAAGTTCAAAGGTGATGGCACACAGATACTTGAAGAACACATCACCACTTTCACCACATCATGTGGGATTCTTAGATTTGAACATGAAGATGTTTCGTAAGATTGTTCATGGAATCTCTCCAAGAAAAAGCAACAGAATGGTTCTACTGATTTCCTACCCAATCCATCACTGGTTGAAACGACATCAAGAATTCCTTCGAGGAAATATTTAAATCAACGAAATACTGTCAAGACCTCTTGTTATAATTGGCTCAAATGAAAACATGATAAAATGAAACTATGAGAGACTTCATGGCTCCTTTCAACTAGTTTCTTTACGAGGATACCAAAAGAGGATTCACTATTTGAAAAAAAAATTCAAGAGATTCTTCATCAATGCTCAATCATCGGAGGTAGGATTTCTCGTCACGAAGAGTTCAACCAAAGAACATTATAGAAGCAAAAGGAAGGCCATTGAACTTGATTATTTCATCCTCTCTATAAATATCAAGAATCCATTGAAGGAAAGGCCCAACATCCTTGAGATGAGGAAAAATATTCATTATTACAAAAATTTGCGGATGAGATGGCATTGTTAAAGAGGGAATTTTACGAACGATTATCTTTTCAACAAAAAAATAGAAATAAAATTTTAGGAGCACCTAAAGGCTTTCCTTGGCAGCCCCACCTATCAATGTAAGTTATGCGAGTAAGGAAAATGAAGAGGAGTTTTAAAATGAAAGTGAAGGTGGTGATTTCCTAGAAAGTGATGAGTTTGAGAAAGATACACAAACCAGATTATGTAAATATTCTAGAGGAAATGAAGATGACAAAGAAGATGCACCTAGCTTCTCATGTGTGGTATTCACTTGTTCTCGGTCACGAGAAAGAGGGCTCTCCCCTATTGTTGTAAAGAAAAATAAGATTGAATATCCTCCTATGGCAACTTTATGAAAAACAAAATCATTTGAGGATTTCCACTCCCACCCTCCATGGAGTCTGCATTGTTGAGGCCTGATCCTGTAGCAAATAATAATTCTCCATCATTTCTAAGTAAGTCCTCTGATGCCTCTTCTAATTATAATTCTAAATATTCTCCTGTAAAATCTAGTACATTGAAATCTCTAAGTGTACCTTTAAAGATCCCTATGTTCCCAAAAATCTACTCCACTTCAAAACATATCCTAAATCCAAAATAGTCCCTTTATTACCCACACTGCATCTTGTCCTTTTAACTTCATAGAATACTGAAAAAAGCACAAGTGGAGATTACTAAAACCAAATATTTGTGGACTCATCCCAAACAATTCAAGAGATTTGTTTAATACATCGGGAGTGGTATTTTGAAACCTAATGTTGTAACAATATATCCTAAAGTATTACTACCAAACCCACCTATACATCCGTCATAGAATATTATTTCCTTGAGCACATCCAATAATGAAAAGGTTGATACTTTCTATGTCTCCCTTCTTTTTGGAGAATATGTACTAAACAATTACATAATATATTCTAGTGCCTATGACAACATGATGCCTTTAAAGGTTGCCAAGGCACTCAAACTCACCATGACTCGACCCATTAGCTCTTATAACTCTTTTGAGTCAAAAGAGGTCCCACTTGTAGGGAAGGTCAAAGATGTATAGGTGGCTCTCACCAAATTTCTAAACAATAAAGTTTTAACGATGGTTTTGGTAGAAGACATTCCGATGGTTTTGGTAGAAGACATTCTAGCTTCATTTAGAATATTACTAATTAAAAGCTTATGTCGAGACTTAGGAGGAAAAATTCAGATAAATTGGTCATCTATGACCATACCATTGAAGGAGACATGGAGAAATTGCTTCCAGGAAAATAATATGAGGTATACAATGCAAAATTACGAAAGCCGAAACCAACATCTTATATCAAGATAGCAAGTGGGTGAATTACTTTGTGAAAATAGAGGAGTAAGAGGATATTACCATCTTGATATTTCAAGACACATCTTCTCGAGAGAGGCATGGACCTTGAAGAAGCATTGAGGATATTTGAGTTATAAAAGCACAACCCCAAATCATCGGATACGCAAATCATGAAGAAGAGGAAATCGTTCTAGGTGAATCTTAAATGGAAATACTAGCTTATATGCTTACCCACAAGGAGGAGATGTTTTCATTTCCATTTGGAGATGAAGATGATCTTAGACATGACATTCATTCGGGCACATGACTAGCTTGAAGAGCCCTCGAATAGTGAGAAATAACCATCGTACAAGAATCGATAAGAGCCATGCAAAAGAAACAAAAGATCCTTAGCTCAGATTTGAACTCCTAATGCAAGCCATGAATTTGTAAGACAAGTGTGAAGCTAACTTGCAAGCCTCTTGAGTGTGAAGATGGGCTATGTTAAAATAAATAAAGAGGATAAATATGATGCCCCTCCTAATCCAATGATTGATGGATGCAATGATGAAATGGAGATATTTTCTTTCACATTTGAAAAGGAAGAATCTTTCCTTGATAAAAAATTGAAGCAAGGAGAGTTAATGCCTTTAAAGCTAAATATCCTCTGGAAAAGGAATGATAAAATTCTGCGATTCCCAAGATGATGAAGTAATCCCTCTGGATAGTGTCCTGGAGTGTAAAATAAATATCCTTCAAAGGCATACAAAGATGAGTTATAGGAAGTAACAAATAATATCTCTGTGCAATAACTATTGGATGTAGTGGAAGATGCAAAATACCTTGAGCTGATTCTTTATCTATTAAATCGTGTCATGGCCAAACAAGACAGGTATGACACTTCTTCCAATCCTCTCACTAGTACTCAAGCACCTCGTAGTGGAGTATTGGAAAAGGATAGATCTAAGGTCTCTCATGAAAAAGTGTTCAATGAGAATAGACTTGGGAAAGAAAAAAATTAGGAATGTGCAAGTAATTTGAATGAAAATTAGCCATGGGGAAGTGGTGGGATGCTCAATGAGGAATCAACTACATGGATAAATATGGAATTCAACTAGAACTATGAAACCAATTTCGAAGAGGATGAAGGAAGTGGAATTTCCAAGGGGTAGACCTAAGCAACAATAAGATCATATGGAATCACTCCTAAAAAAAATAGACGGTCATTAAAGCACCCAAATTTCATAAATAGTTAAGGAGCAGAGGATAATTTCTGGAATGATTTAATGGCTTCATAGAACAACATCACTTAGTGTTTCCCACTCATGGGTAAATTTTAAGGAATGAAAATTACTTCAGTGAAAGTGGGTTGTCCCCTGCCTTATACTATAGGTGATTGCTAGCTTTGTTTCTCTTCCCCTTGTGTTTCATGTGTTTCCTTTCCGTCATTTTGTGTGGGTGTGTATTTCCTTATTCATTATCTTTCTCTCTTATGGATTGTACATGACTCTATAGGGACCAATGGGTAAGACACTAGTCAATGGATCACATGGTCTAAAGTTGAGATTATGGATTCTCCATGTCATGTCCCCAAGCTAGAACAAGTTCTTTGTCATGCAAATGTACAATAAGAAAATTTACAATTTCCAAGCATGAAAATGATACCCCTGTAGTTAAAATTTTATGTTTTATCATTTTCAAGTGCCGGGTCTACCCAGTCGGTTCAGGATTCTCCCAATTGGTGTTAATTCATTCCCCTAGGTTATTTAGGAAAGTAAAATCAACCCCCTAGGTAATTTTAGGAGTTCTTGAAAAATGCTATCTCTGGGTAGTGTTGGAAAGGGATATAATCGGCCTTCCAAGGACTGGAGAAACCCATTAGAGAAGGAATGAGGATAAAAATCTAACATGGAGGTGAATTGAACACCTAGAAACATCATAGAAGTGATTTTGGAAGATTCGGGGAAGATTTGGGGAGTTTGGAGCAGTTTGATCAAAATCAGGGTTCACAGGCCTAGGCAGTGCACATGCCAAAACAACTACTGAGATTCAAAAGGTGCTTAAGGGAGATCTGAATTGAGTTAGGAGAAATAAAAAACATGTTCAGAAAGGGAATTCAAATATATAGAATATGGTGAAATTACTTTCTTCACAACGCTTTGGTAGAATGGATTTGTAAGCAGTTTTTCTCATGCATAGGTGGAGTACAAGATCAAAAATCAAAATTTTCAAGGATGAAACCGATGAATAAATACCGAATACCCCCACCATTTTATTACTAAGTAAATTTACATTCAAGATACTGTAAAACTTAATAAAAATTGTCCATTGAGAGCTCAAGATATTGTCGTCACAAGTTATCCTCAAGGTTCGGTAGTTAGTGAAATTTTAAGCTCTAGGAGTATGGCGGGATTTGGTGTCCTTGACATCCCTCAAATTCATGGACATCAAGGTTGGGAAAATTTTCCTAGCCCTCTTGAATCACTTTCAACCCACATATGACCTCAAGGATTTCCGGTTGAGCCCCTAAGTGCTTGCGGGAACTCAAAGCCTCAACCATTTGATCACTTCCACATGCCATCTCTAGGAGCACCATGGAATTTGATGTCCTTCAATTCCCTCAATGGTTAGGGACATCAGACATAGAAAAATTATCCCAGCCCCTAAGAGACTCCTGGTCACCCATGTTACCTCTTCAAGAGAATTGTTTTAGCCCAGGAGCTAGTGGAGGCCTTATTGTTTTGCGGTCGGATCACCGCATGTGTCGTTGTCTCACTTACTATGGAAATTGATGTCACTCACATCCCTTTGAGGTGACAGACATTAGGGACACAAAAATATTCCCATCCCTCTATGTGTATAATTTTTGAATATTTTTAAATCCCCACCTATCGCCTTTTCCCACTTCTAACATCTAACTCTCTCGTGCACATGCTCTATCACTCCATCTGCTGACTTCTCACCACCACTCTCCCATTTCCAAAACTCAAAAATGATTTTATATAGAAAAGAAATCCTCTACTTAATGATAATATGTAGGTCTCAAAATAAATATTGACTAAACCAAGAAGAAAAATGAAGAACAGAGAAGAAGAATAGTGGAAATCCCCATTTTCGTGAAATCAAATTTTGAAGAAATATTACAAACGGATGTATGGATTGATGAATTATCCTTTGCTATTATTTCCTCTATCAAAAACCATAAAAAACATGCCTTTAGACCCTCCTCTCATACCATTAAACATTCACATCAAAGAAATCTTATTCTCGTCCAAACGGAGAAAGAAGATTCATTTCCCATCAAAGGTAGTTCGATTGAAACAAGATTTCACTGGAAGCACAAGAAGAAAAAACACATATCAAAAATGTAAATTTCATCATGAACAGAGGAGAAAAAATACATTCAATTTTTTAGGTCCATTAATGGTTGTCATGTCCAAAAGCACTACCAGGTCAAAACATTAAAACTTTAAAATCTCCCGAACTATTGAGTGGATAGGTCCAAGATTTCAGAGGGGCATTATTGGGAAAAAAACATATCAGAATTTTTTTTTCACTATGATCCAACCAACAAGAGGTTCACTTTCCAAAAATAGCAGGTCTTCTACATGGAGGACTACCATTTAGGGAAAATCATCATGAAACAATGAAAGAGGCATTAAACATGGAAGATGTATTGCAGGAAGAGATCACCAAAATTTTCGTCTTGGTCCAAAATTTACACTTATTAAAAATATTAAGTGGTCCCACGAGCACCTGCCAAAAATAGAAAATTGATCCACAAAGTGAGAGGAATGCAGGGTGATAGGGAAATATGAGTTGTAACATCCACTTGACGTTCGAGGTAGCTGATTTTTCATAATTACTAAAAACATAAGCTATTGAAAAAATCATGAAGCATAAATGGATAGGGAAGAATCTGGCGTAACCTTTCACTTTTGAGTAAGAGGTAGAAAAAGTGTAGTCTCTATCATCATACTATACAAATTAGGTGATAGTGAGGATGTCAAAAATTTCTTTCAAAATCATTTCATGCTTGATTGGTATATGAGAGGTGGAATTCGCAATCGAAGCTGTTAGATAATTAATAATATTCTTCATTAGGATCATGTTTGAATCAGTCGAACAATGCGGCAACATTGAAGGGAGTTAGGACAATATTTGTTTACAGTGGATATTTATGAGTGATGCCCATGGTCACTAAATGATTCATGTGATAGTGTATTTAAACACGCTCTTCACACATCATCAAAGGAATTTCTTCGGTGTGCGTAAGAGGTCGAGAGATTCAAAGTCATCACATTGGATCATTTCATCGAGTCAATTGGAATGATCTTGAGTCTTTATCAGAGGTAGAATCTATCATCATTTGCATCATCCTTCCTTCATCTTGTTTTTTCTCTCTACCTCTCTCTCTTCTCTGCCCCCTCATTTCCTCTCTCTCTCGATGTTCTAATTAGATTTTGGGGGTTCGTATGTTTTCAATGTAATAAGTCACCCTTAATTTATTGTTATCAAAATTTCACCCCAAGGTAATTTTGATAACTTAAAAAATTTCTTCATAGTTGAACAAGCAAAACATGCTACAGAAAAACTCCATGGAAAGTGATGAATAAAATGTTTGTGAAAAATGCCACAAAAATGTTTACGGTAAGTGTCAAAAAAATTACTGTGTAAAATGTCGTAGAAAAAGTCCACAGAATAAATTTCGGAAAGTGCTGCAAAAATGCATCGAAAGTTGTAGAAACTTGTGGAAAGTCATAGAATTGAAAACCGCATAAAAGGCCATAGAAAATCACATCTACAAAATTTTGCAAAAACTAGAAAATCCATGGAACAAAGGAAAACGGCAGGTTTTCATTTCAATCTTTGAATTGGCATAAAATTTGATCGAGTGCCGAAATTTGACAAACTTTATATCATTGGAAAGGTCTAAACATCCTCTATGCAATGGGAATTGTGTTTATAATATTTATTGAGTGTAGGTGGTTAAAAATAAAAGAAAAATCTCTAGCTCCAAAAATTTAAACTCCCAGTCCCGTAAAAGAAACAAATCTCTAGAAAACCCAAAATAGCCTCTCACACTCAGAAGACAATAACTTTTGCAATTATCAATGGATTTTCACAAAATTTATCTTGGTGGAATCATGACTACGAGCCTAATCCAAAATAATCAAGAAATATTGAAACCGATGAAGTGTTGATGGTGATGTTTAGGGAAAACCAACCTAGTTCTAGTTGGCGGTTGGAAAGTGGTTGGAGGGAGATTGAATGAGCAAGGACAAACATTTTCGCTACTCCAATTCATAACATTTTATGATCATAATGTTTGGATTTCACTAATACCTCATAGTTTTTGTGAAATTACTTGTATAATTAAGATTATGAGCAGCAATAGAAGACCAAATAACACAATATTTCAAAATAATGATGTCAATATGCAATTAGAATAGCTTTGCCACTTCGAGGGGGAAACCTCCAAACCATAAAATAATAATCAAATGATCAATGATCATGAACTACTACCTAAAATCCTATATATATATATATATATATATATATATTATTCATATGTTATGGCCATCACCAAGTCGACCTACTAAGCATGAGAAAGTATAAATGATATAATAACATGATATGGTAAGCCACAAGTCGGCTACTAATATCCTAATACAAGCGATAGGTTAAGGGCATAGCATGACCTTCCCCTTTAAACCAATGTTATCATCAATGTTGAATAATCCTGGATGTTGCTTTAGAAAACCTTCATCCTCCCAGGTCACATATTTTATGCTCATATTCTTCCACTTGATCAGATATTCCTTAATGTCTTTGGTTCTTAGCCTCTTAGTACATGTTTACAAAATATTATTTGGTTGCAAAATGAATCTTTCTTCATCATCAAGTTCTAGTAACTCTATTTAGGCTTCAAATTTCTATACAATAACCTTATTTGGTAGGGAATACTATATTCTGGGTATATGTGTGAAGATTGAGGCAACTCTATTTTATAAGCAACACTTCCAATTTTTTGTAGAACCTAATAAGGGCCATAATATGTAGGAGAAAGTATTTTTCCTTTATCTATTTCTTTAGGGACATCTTCTTGTAAGGCTAGAGGCGTAGAAAAAAATAGTCACCATTTTCAAAATGTCTTTCACTACGGTTTTTATATCGCTTGTTGTTTCATCCTAGTTTGTGCGGTGACAAATTCTTCTTCAAACTAGCAAAAACACTGTTGTTGATGTTGAATGTGTTACTCAAGCATCTTTAACTTTAGTTTTCACCCTCAAGGAAGAAGTGATAGAAGGTGGATAATAACCATATAATGATAAAAATGGGGTCATTTGAGAAGAGGTATGAAAAGATGTGTTATATAACCATTTTGTAAGTGGTATCCATTTAATCGACTTTCCTACTTATCTAATACAAAACAACGTAGATACCCCTCTAAGTATTTTTGACCACTTCTATTTTCCCATCAATTTGAGGATGATAAGATGAACTGTGAGCTAGCTGAGTACCCAAACATGAAAATAATTTTGTCCAAAATTACTTGTGAAAATAGGATCACGATCACTTATAATTACATTTAGGGTTCCATGTAGCCTTTGAATTGTCTCAAAAAAAAATAGCTATAACTATAATGGCTGCAAATGGATTTGATAGGGAAAAAAATTGGCATATTTTGTGAGCCTATCCACAATCACCAAAATGACATTCTTATCCTTTGAACAATTCAATCTGGTGATGAAATCAATGGAGACCTCCTCCCATCTGGCTAGGAATTGGTAAGGGTTGCAGCATACCTAGTGTCTTAATTGCTTCCCATTTGTTCTATTGGCACACTAAATACTACGATACAAAATTTTGTACATCCCCCTTGATTCCTTCTTTAAAGAATTATCTTTTATTCTATGATATGTCTTTTAAAACCTAGAGTGTCCTCAGAAGGTGAGGCATGTAACTCTGAAATATTCTTATGCTTCAACTTTGAATCTTTACTCAAGTATAACTTTTCCTTGTACCATAGCGCATTAAATTTCCACTCAAATTTGTTAGATGTTATAGAGCCCTTTTTATATTTTGTATTAGAGATTGTGTATCCTTGTCCCGATCCATTCCAATATTTCTTTATCCATCCAATCAACCTTCAACATGGACATTCCACATAGTAAGGCATCATGGATGTATCCCTTCTAGACAATGCATCAACTACTACATTTTATTTAACCCTTTTTGTATATGATTTAAAAATCATAACCCAAGATTTTGTTACATGATTTTTGGTTCCTCGGATGATAACCTTTTCTCCAAAAGGTATTTAAGACTATCATGATCAATTTTTACCTTGAAGTGTTTACCCATGAGATAGGGCCTCCTTGCTTAACCACGTGAAGAATAGCCATCATTTCTTTCTCATAGACATGTTCGAGCAGATATTTTCCTTTGAATTGGTGACTCTAAACTATAATTTGTCTTCCTTCCTACATCGAACTTCTCCCAATCCTTATCATAAAGTGTCGCATTCAACAATAAAGTTTTACGAGAAACTAGGAGTAGCCAAAACTAGGGTGTTGCACATGGCTTCCTTCATCTGCTCAAAGGATTTAGTGGCCCCGTCTATCCAATATAAGGAATCCTTCTTTAGAAATTAAGTGAGTAGGGCTGCTATTCTACCATGTCCCCTCAAAAATATTTTGTAGTACCTTGTTAGTCCTAGGAACCAACAAATATTTTTGATAGTTTTGGGCCTTGGCCAATCCACCATAGATTTGATCTTCTAAGGATCAACTTTGACACCTTCATGAGATATAATGTGACCCAAGTACTCTACCTCTTATACACCAAAAGAACATTTGGATGGATTTACATAGAGAGTATGTTTCTCCAAAACTTCCAACACTTTATTTACATGTTGCAATTTTTCTTCCCATGTCTTACTATAAATGAATATGTCATCAAAGAAAACTAATTCAAATTTCCTTATAAATGCCTACAAACAGTGTTCATCAAGATTTGAAAGGTTGAGGGAGAATTTTTAAGACCAAAAGGCATTACCAAAAACTCATAATGTCCCTCATGAGTCCTGAAAGTCATTTTATGAACATCTTCCTCTCTTATTATAATTTGATGGTACCTAAATGAAGATCTAATTTTGTGAAATAAATAGAACCATGTAATTCATCAAGTAAATAAAAAATTATTGGAATAGGAAACTTATCTTTTATGGTGTACTTGTTGATTCTCGAGTAATCTAGACACATCCTCCATGTTTCATCCTTCTTACGTACCATGACCACTAGTGAAGAATATGCACTGTTTATGCCTTATGATACCTACCTTCAACATTTCATGTACCATTTTCTCGATCTCACTTTTCCGGGATTATGGGTATCTCTATGGTTTGATATTAGGTTTTGGCTTCCTAGAATAAACCGAATGGCATGATCATGATCCCTAAGCGGTGGTAGTCCCTTTGTAATTGCATCAAAAATATATGAGTGACCATCAACAATCTTCTCAACCTAGAGTGGCATTGAAGACTTTGTATTTTGTACTTCTATGGAAAATAACTTTTCTATAAATCCATCTACTCCTTTTCTCGAGAACCTTATGCATCGATGTGAGATAATAATTTGTGGAGACTTAGCTATCATCCTTTTCAAATTTCTTTCCTTCCATCTAAATGAAATTGTATGAACAATTCTTGGAAATTCATCTCTATAGTACCTAAGGATGTGAGCCATTAGACACCAAAAACAATATCTATCCCTCTAGTAGAAATAAAAAACATAGGTGAGTCTAACATGTAGTCTTCCATGGAAATCTTGATACTATGGAAATTTCCTATGCACTTGACTTTCCCACCATCCACAATCATAACTTGCATTTCTAGAGTTGGGTAAATAAAAAATTGAAATGGGAAACTAACTTCCTATTTATGAAGTTATGAGTACTCCCAATTCAATCAACACCTTCACCATCTATTTTTGAGATAGATAATAACCTTGAGTGTTTGAGGATTACTAATACTTGACAATGCATGAAAAGAAATTGTAGGTTGGTGATCCTCTACTTCATCTTTCTTTTGGTTCCTCACCTCTCCTATAATTTCACCTTCCTCGCTATCCTCATTACCTCCTTCAATGTAGAACAAATTTTTCTCACCACATTTTTGTCCCAATCCATATTTAGTGTCATGGTTAAAACATAAACCTTTTACTCCCTTTTCTTTCATTTGTTGAGGATTCGAGTCTAATTGGCCTTGTGAATGAAGGAGAATACATACTACGGTCTCTAGTGTTAATGAAAGGTGGCCTCCTACTACAAATAAATGTTTCCTCTACTCGGTGTCCCATGATAATAGAATCGAAATCATTAGTGGATTAAACATACATACCTCATGTGCGATGTGGTACTTAAGACCCCAATAAATAGGTCATTTAGATTCCATTCTAGAAAATTCTCCACCCTTAAGGATAGGTTCTAGAATCGATGCACATAATATTTGACTAATCACGATTCGTAATTTTTCCAATTGACTAAATTAGTTCTCTAAAACATTGGAACTATAATGCAATTGCAACTCCTTGTTCAAAATTTTCCAAGTGATACTAAGACCATTATTATGCCTCTGAGCACATAACCATCGATACCAAAGCGAATTGGTCTAGTTCAAGATACAAGGATGCCAATGTCGATTTTGTCCACGATGGTGGTTGATGTAAATCAAAGAAGTTCTCAATTTGATTTATCTAATTTGAGGATCCTTACCATCAAATTTGTGCATATCAACTTTTGGCACCATGTTCCATGGTTGCGAATAAGTTGGATTCTAATTAGACTAGAAAAGTGATCAACATGGTTTATTTTTCCATTATTTTTAAGCTGAATATCCTCCTTGGTTGATATGGGGTAGATTTGGGCCATATTGTTTACCCTTTAAATGTTGTATGATATCATCCAACCTTTGATTGATTTGGTCTATGTCTCCTTTAGAGGCCATCTCATATTGTACATTTCGCAGCTCATACTCGAGTTGGCTCACCTTATGATCAACTAAGGTAAACCCTAGTGCTGAGGAATATGTATTTACCCCTTCTAACTCCAACTCTTCAATCACTACCCCATCTTTATTTGGGGTTTTACCCAAAGTGACCAGATTATTTTTGCTCTTGTGGAAGGCCCCACCATGATGTCAAACCTTAGGGTTTTGGGTTTGATACAAATTTTCCAAACAATAAAAAACAGAGATGATACTAATACTATTATTTTGAGAGCTTTCTAAAAATGTAAAGAACTCTAAAAAAATCACAAAATTTTGGTGCAGGGTGCATTTTTATCAAAAACATAAATTTGCAATAACTTTTTCAAAAGATATAAAAAGATCTAAAATTTCCAAATATTTTTAGTTGAAATTATTCAAAACTCGGTAAAAAAATCCCACAAATTGGTTTTGGTTTGTAAGATAGAGAGGAAACAAAAATTTAGGGGTTTTTTCCTAATTTTTGCCTAGATCGCAGCTACGATACAACTTGTAATGAAATTACTTGTATAATTTAGATTATGAGCAGAAATGGAACACAAAATAACACAATATTTTAGAATAATGATCTCAATATACAATTAGAATAGCTTCGTCACGTCGAGGGGGCAACCTCCAAACCATAAAATAACACTCAAATGCTCTAGTGATCATGAACTCTTACCTGCGATCCCCTATATATACTATTCATATGTTATTTCCATCACCAAGTCTAACCTACTAAGCATGAGAAAGTATAAATGTTATAATAAAATGATATGGTAAGCCACAAATTGGCTATTCATATCTTAATACAAGCAATAGGTTAAGGGCATAGAATAGGACAATATAGGTTCCTTTTGTAGGTCATGTATAATCATATGGGCACATTTATGACAACTTGTAAGTGGTTGAAAAGAAAATTCCGGGATTGTAATTCTCTGTCTCCTTCTCAATTCTATAACTTGTAATCTTAGACTCATTTGTAGGAGAGTTGGTATTTTTTCTCTCCTTCCTCCCTCTCTCTTTCTTTATCTAGGGTTGAATGTGGAGTTTAAACCTCCTCTCTTTAATTTGTAATGGAATTTTCTTTCCTCTTTCCCACTAATGATGTCTTTGTGTGAACTCATAGATAAATACAATCTTTTTCGTGATGCATTTTGTCCATCCTTTGCTTATTTTATTGTCTCTTCTTGCCTCTCACCGGTCACGAGGGTATAATGTACATATCTATGATGTCTATTATAGGTTTTGGGATCTTTGTTTAATGGGTTTGAAGTGTTGTTTTGTGTGAATTTCATCTTTGGTCTGTGATGCATCTTTTCCATCCTCTCCATTTTCACCTCTCCACTTCAAGTGATTGTGATTATGATCAACAAATTCCTTTTCTGGTGTATCACCACTTTAGTGTAGGATTTATTTTCAATTCTCTCTCTCCCTGGTCCCTTGGAAATTAGATTAGGAATAGATAACCTTCTACACTTAGAGTAGCTTGTGTCAAGTAGTTTAGGAGTAGGAACTAGCCTTCTCAGTAGGATCATCTCAAACCCGCAAATCCCACGGCTTGAGAGATGATCCAATGTAAAAATTACCTGAATGCCCCACTCAAATCTAAGGCCATTCTGGGGATGCTATAATTTCATGATAAAAGTTCTTGCATGCCCATTCGAACATCATAGAACTTACAGTTTCATATTTTAGGGGTGTTCCTATGCAGAGTCAAATTGAAGATCATCTACATGTGTGTAGTTCATCTTTGGAGAAGGATTCATTTTTGGCGAGGTTGGTGTGTTCTATTGAAATTTCATCTACAAACACATCTGGTGACTCCCTACGGTCAACAACCCATTCTATTAAATTTCAGACCCCCTTTTCATCAATTTCGATTAATTTTACATTCATCTTTCTCTCCACATCTTTCCATTTTATTCCATTCCATGAAGTTGTGTAATCATGACTTCATTCCCCTCATGGAATTTACACTTGCAGCAACAATAGTGCATTCCACCTCCAATGTATTTCTTAGCTCCTCCAGATCATCATTAGGAACAAATCATTAATCATTATGCCTACCCCTACGAGTAGTTTCAAGATTAGTTCATCTATGTAACCTATCAAGAGAAGGGATATGCATGTAGTAACATCAATTACATGGATAATTCCAATTTGCAGGAGAATATTTAAAAGATGGAGGTAGGTATGGTTCATTCAAGGGCTAGAACATAAATGAAGCCATTCAAAACTGGTTGTTGGGCATCTTTTCCATGAGACGTCCCTTTTCTAAGACATTATAGCCCCAGTGAGAAATTTGACTTCATGGTTGAAATTTTTCCTCAACTTGCACAATGAACTTAGGATATTGAGGCCCATGAGAAAAGTGCAATACATCCTTATCAATGGGTATATCATTCACAGATCCTTGTATTTTATTTTATCCCTCCCAATCTTTATCATTTAAGCATTTTCATGAGTCATTCCCATTATATGTTTCCCCTAAGTTGATTCCCCTTCTCCATCCCCTAGTCTTTCATCCCACCTCATTTTTCTTCCCTTTTCCCTTCCAAATCCAAGTCCCCTCCACAAGATCCAAAAGCAATACCTTCCCCTCCACCACAAATAAAGAAACAACTAGTGGAGATCCCACCCACCACTCCTGCTACTTAGCCGAGCCCATGTAAAGAAGAGACTCAAAAATCTAGTCAAGGAGAGCAGCAAGAAGAAGAGCCAAGAAAAGAAGAAATGATTAGAATATTGGTGAGCTTGGTTCTTAGATTTAGGATTGATCAAATCCTTTTGATGGAGAAACCCTAGGAGGAGGATAAGGTCAATCCATAAGTGGTGGGATATTTGGTTGTACCATAAGCAAGGAAGAAGTAGCTACTCCAAATCCAAAAGAGGAGAATTCCATTAAGGCGCATGGAGGAGAACCATATAGATTAAGAGGATTCAAACAGAAATATGGTCACAAAAGAACATTAATTTCTTCCTCCCACTTCATCCCCTTAGAGATCTAATGTAGAAGAAGAGTTTTATCTTTCAAAATTCATGTGTGAAGATGAGGGGAACCATGGTGAGAAAGTTGCAGATCAAGAGGACACTATGGAGAAGGTCGAGAACATACAACAAGACAACAAGGAGGCATATTATCTACCTGATTTGTAGGACTACTTTGACATATAGGAGATTGTAGATATTACCACCTTTGTTTCCTCATCATTAATTCTCCAATATCAAGGACCTGCTACCATGGGGTGAGCATTTAATTACAACAACCTACACTTCATAAAAACCCTTTGGAATCAATGTTAGAGGATCCTAATATTCCATGTTCTTCTCAGGATGAGGAAGGAAATAGTAATGAAATCATTTCCACACTCATCATCAACAAAGATGATAAGCTTCTTGTAGAGGAAATGAAAGGAAAAAATCAACATGCGTGCAGCCTCTTTTTTCAAGAAGGTCCATAGGAAGACTCCATTTTTGGAGTTCAATTCAGAGAAAAGGGCACATCTATCAGATTATTCCATGCCCAATAAAGTAATTGGATTCATTGGAGTGAGGAGAAGAAAAAACTAGTCATGCCCACTTTAGGGCATGAGGATGATTATCAAAGCACCAAGGGTCACCATCAACACCTCCAAAATTCCAATGCCAATTAGCTTGAGGAGGTATTTTTATTGATGTTAGTACTTTGGTGATTTGGGTGGAGGATCGACCTCTTGTCATTTTTCACTCATAATAACATCCATATTCAGTGCCAAATCATATACATGGTTTCTTATTTTGAGAAAGGGAAGCTACTTATCCCTTCAAGTTGCAAGATTTGTTTGAGTTCCATTTGCTTCCGGTTAGCGTAAAGTAGGTAGGTTTTCTTTCAGCAAAATAAGTGCTTTCACAAACTCTTCGTATCCACTTAGGGTGTGTATGTTTTGTATTTTTTACATATCTTGCATTGTAGTCTGTTTTTTCTCTTACACAATCCATTCGTTGGAAGCAACAATGCTCATGGCAGAAATCAGATTTTGGGGCAATTTTTGGATTGTGAATTTCACCCAAATAGATCAATTACGGGTCTAGAATCCTCCATGCCCTTAACTTGGTAAAATTTTCAGTTTTGGAGAGGGTTACAAGATTTATCCAAAATCCTGGAATTAGCTTTAGGAGCATACCAAGGAAATTTCATCCTAAGTGTTAAGTTAAGGTGGATCTGGGGACAAATTTTTCAAAAGGATCAGTTTTCACGGTTAGGCTTGACTCCATGGCCAATGGATAGTTTAAGGCCACCGATCACTTCACAGGAGGAAGATAACCCTACTAAGTTACCATATTTATATCCAAAATTCACCCCCAAGGTAATTTTTATAACATGCACAATTTCTTGATGCTACAGTAGGTGAAAAAATATGCAGAACAAAATACATGAAAACTTCCACATAAATCCACATAAAGCCAATGAAATCCATAGAAATATGCGAGAAATGAAAGCTGCAAAAAAATCCTGAGAAAAACACATCCGTAGAATGTTGCAGAAAACTTGGAAATCCGTGGAACATAGGAAAATGATTGTTTTTCATGTGAAACTTTGAATGGGCATAAAGTTTGATCCATTGCTCGAAATTTGAAAAACTTTATATCATTGGAAAGGTATCAACATCCTATATGCAATGGGAATTATATTTATATTTTTTATTAAGGGTGGGTGGGTGAAAATAAAAGAAACATATCCATCTCCAAAAAATTAAATTCACAGTCCTGTAAAAGGCAAGAAATATCTAGCAAACCCAAAATAGTTACTAACACTCATAAGACCAAAAATTTAGCAATTATCAATGGATTTTCACAAAATTGGTCTCATTGAAATTGTGACTCGATCCCGATGCACATACATAAATAAATATGGAAATTTATGAAGGATTAATTGTTATGTTTAGGGAAAATGAGCACAATTTTGTTTGGTAGTTGGAAAATTGTTGGAGGGACATTTTATGAGCATGGGAAGACATTTTCACTACTACAAGTCATAGGATAGTATGAGTGCCTTATGAAGGTCATATATAATCATATGGGCACATTTGTGACAACTTGTAAGTGGTTAAAGAGAAAAATTTGGGATTGTAATTCTCTCTCCTTCTCAATTCTATAAATTGTAATCTTTGACTCATTTGTATGAGAGTTGGTCATTTTTCTCTCCTCCCCCTCTCTCTTTCTTCTATAAGGTTTAATATGGATTTTAAGCCTCCTCTCTTTGAATTTTAATGGAATTTTCTTACCTCTTTCCCACTAATGATGTACTGTGTGAACTCATGGAGCATTAAAATCTATTTTGTGATGCATTTTGTCCATCCTTCTCTTATTTGATTATCTCTTCTTGCCTCTCACCATTGCATGTATGGTATACTATGCATATCTCTCGATGTCTATTACAAGTTTTGGGATTTGTTTTTAATTGGATTGAAGTGTTGTTATATGTGAATTTAATCTTTGGTATGTGATGTATCTTAACCATCCTTTCTATTTATCACCTCTCTCCACTTACGATAGTTGTGATTATGATACCCAAATTGATTTTTACGGTCTATCACCACTTTAGTGTAGGATTTGTATTCAATTCTCTCTCCCTGGTCCCTTAGAAGTTAGATTAGGATTATATATCCTTTCCTACACTAAGATTATCTTGTGGTATGTAGTTTTGGAGTAGGAACAAGCCATCTTTTGAGGATCATCGCAAGCCCACAAGTTCCACGGCTTGAGAGATGACCAAATGTTACACAAATTACACTGAATTCCCTACTCAAATATAAGGCCATTCGGGGTGTTGTAATTTTGTGATAAAAATTATAAAAGGGGAATTAATTTTCTCCTAAAAATGTGAAAAGTATCATGACATATGAAGGGTCAACGGGGTAGGCAAAGAGAATTCCAAAGAACTATAAATTGTAATTAGATCCTCATTCTAAAGGGTTCTAAATCTGAAATTTTTCTATTTGTTATTTGTGTTCTTGTAAGTTCATGAGAGATATTTATCTCACTTATGAGTGAAAAGAGTTAGCCACTTTTCACCTATTCTCAATGTCTTCCATTCTCATACTATATACAAGTTCTTCTTGAGAATCAATACAAGAAGGATTTTTGAGCCTTTTTTGACTAATGGGTTTATTGATACTTTGTGTTCATTAAATTATAATTAGTCTTGTTGTTGTTTGCAATATTTTTTCTTCCTAATTTTACTACATGTGATGAAATTTATAACTAGTGTGTGCAAGAATTTGATTTTCTACCTACAACATTTATTCACCTACCTCTTTTTTAACTCCCCTTTCCCACTCTTCAAACAAAGTCTTCTCTAGCAAGTGATTGCTATATTTTCTATAGGGTAAGTGGAGTGCCCTGTTGGATCCTCATCCTCAAGGACACTAGGAAATAAATATTTAGTTGTGAATGCATATATGGAAGATAAACTAGTTAAGTAGAGGGACTTAAACTCCCAGAGCGTTGGCAAGAAATCCACCAATTTTTCCCCAACAAAGTTTCTCTCCAACAAGATGGGAAATAATTGATCTCAATTTCATAACTACGGAAGAATTTGTATTTTTCAACCACTGAGGATGAGTATGTTCCTACCACAGAGGAAAGTAAAGAGATGATTTGGTTACAACAATTTTATGAAGAGTTGGGGCATAAACAGGAGGAAGGGAAGCTACGTAGTGATAGTTAGAGTGTTATACACATAGCTAAGACCTCTATTTTCCACTCTAAGAGGAAGCATATACGAGTTAAGGTACTATTTATTTAGGAAAATTTGGAGGAAGAGAAGTTGAAGCTCAAGAATATTCTTATTAGTCGAATCTCTGTAGATATGATGACCAAGGTGGTCACAAGTGATAAACTAAAACTATGTTCAACTTCAGCTGGTCTTCATGGACAATAGTGAATGATTGATAATATTTCTAAGAGGAAAACCAGTCTCAAATGGGATATTGTTATGTTGTTCACCATGGTTTCATGTGTTGAAGTGTTGAATATTTTACACAAACATTATTATACATTCTCCATAGTTTTTTAGCCTTGAAAAATGTGCTTGATACCTCAGGAAATATGATATTCTCATATGGGAGGTATTTTTACCCATAGGTGTATGTGCAATTTTTTTCCATGGTTTTAGTACCACGGTATTGTAAAAATTCTTAAGTAGTTTCCTATTGATGTGATTTTGTGGATATGGTAGATAGACATAACATTGTAAATGTGTAAGTTCAATTGTGAATTCAAGAGAATTTTTTGAGCACAACTCAAAATATTTCTAGTCTTGTATTAGAATAAAGAGGTGGCTTGTAATAGAATATGAGAAACTTATTCTTTGTAGACGTAGAAAAAAATTGGTGAATCACATAAAATATTGTCTCTGTTTTGTGTTATTCTAGTTTTTGCACTTTTATTTCAGATCTCGTGGTATTTTTCTTCATATTAGTTTATATTATTGTTATTCGTGTGGGATTGGTCCATGCACACACACACACATGAGCATGTATTGTTGATGGTGAATCACAGCACCCATGAATGTCTACAACTTGATGGGTTGAGACTCTTAGTGCGATTACATAACATGGAGCTTTTCCCAAGTGTGGGACCTTACGAAATCGGAAAAGCTCTCCGGATGAAGGCCAGTTCCTATTCCTCTATTCAGATGCACACGTAAAAATGCAGAGGGTTTACTCAAAAACCTAATCTAACTTGCCAAGGAGACAGGGTAAGAAGATGCATAAAAATAAACCTAAACTAACAAAGGTGATGCACCGAGGAATGAAGAACACTGTCTTGCCAATAAACACAAACCATTAAAATGCAATGCAAGATCATGCACAAATAACAAAATTTGTAGTGAAAGATCAAGAGGATGCAAATGAACACTAGAGAGGGTTGAGAATCATCCACAGACATGCATTATTTTCTCCGAAGATTGACACAATACACTACAAAATTCCAAGAGGCAAAGTTGCATTACAGTTTTAGATGGGAGGTTTGAACTCCACAAATCCACTTGCCAAAGAGAAGAAGGGAGGGGAAAAACAAGAATGTCCAACCTTTAAAAAGAAGCCCCTCCTTACAATTTATAGGAAGAATGAGAGAGGGAAGAGAGAGGAAATCCAAATCTACCCCAACCACCTCCACACTGCATTTAATTCATCTCATTATGGTGGTAGGTGAGAACCCTAGAAAACCCAAAAGTGGTGAATTGTATTTTACCTTTTTAAGAACTTTTTCCCACCCAATTAAAGATATCCAAAAATTCCAACCTTGCATGAATCCGAGCTCCCTGTGAAAAGTTATGGCCATCGAATATACGGGTCGTGGTCGCTTCTGTTAGCGCTCAAAATGTTGCGCCTCGAAGGTGCGCCTTGGCATATCCATCCTTATGTCGACATACCATTACGTGCACCAAGGCATGAATTTTGCCATGTTGACACTCACGTGTGATGTGCCCTTTACGTGTGCAAAGGCGCATCCTTTTTCGTGTCGACATCCTTTGTTGTGTGCCCTTAACTCCGCACCTTAACGCATCCATTTACACGTTGACACTATTTTTCCGTGCACCTTCTACCTACACCTTGGAATATTGGTGATGTAATAAATATCGGGCTCGAGTTTCTTTGTTTTCCATATTCTTCTACTTGTCTATATCTACCTAGTGAGATATATTTACAACAATTTGGCAACTCTACGGGATCACCCGCTACTAGGTAGAAGATCAATGGCCTTTTAACAATCCATTGGGAATGGAGTCATAAGCAATAACCTAAAACCAACTTGATATCTTATCCGAGCCTAATACCGTAACTTCTTCTCTGACAAAGACTCGAAGGCGTAGAAAATCAACCTCGAGAGCAACAAAACACGTGCCAAGCACTTAGGAAAAATTGAAACCTAACTACAACAAGACAATTTGCATATGCACTTAGAGGAATTGAAAACTAGGCTAATATTTACAACGGTAAACCTTTTCCTTTTAGTAGTAATGTTTAAGATAGATTCCATTAACTAGAATCGGGAGTTCTTCTCCGTCCAATCTAGACAATTGGAAGGTATTACTACTTTTACATCCCGTGACCATGTAGTGGCCACTCCAAATGGAATCAAACTTGGAGTGCCTTCCTAGTTTGTCCCGATCTCGCATCCCATTTCAGAACTAGGTCCCCTTCTGGAAGGTCCTTGCTCTTGCCTTCTTATCAAACTATCTTTTACTAAGGCTTGATCCTTTTCAATCGTTAGAACTCATGTTCTCTGATTTCTTCCAATTCCATCAACTCTACATACCTAGCCTCCATTGGTTTGAACTCGAGACAACTCCAATTGCTTCATGAGCTCCAATCTTTGGCAATTATAATGATATAGGCAATCGCCTCTTTCTCATGGACCAACTTGTAGGGAGAATTACAGTAGACCTCTCTTGGTGTTATTCTGTCAGCCCACAATGCTGATTTTAGCTTGGTATGCCATGTCCTTTGGTTTTCATCTAGAGTCCTTCTGATGATTCTTAGCAAATTCTTGTTCGTAGACTCTACTGTCCATTACCCTGCGGGTAATAATTTGAAGAGCTGATCAAATAGATTCCATTCTTGACAGCCCATTTTGTAATATTGGAACCTATGAATGCCAATGCATTATACGATATGATAGTGGTGGCTCTGAACTGGTCACTATTCCTTCATAAAAGTCTAGTATGTTAGACTCATTTGCTTCTTTGAGCACTACTGCTTCGGTCCACTTGGTGAAATAGTCCATTGCCATGAGAATCCACTTGTGGCCTTGGCTTGAGTTTGGATTTATGACCCCAATGAAGTCCAATCCCCATTACATAAATGGTTGGTCAACCAAAATTGGGTGCAATGGAAGCACGGCTAGTATTTCTTTTCCTATGAAGAGTGCACATTTCTTGTACTTTCTTATCAATGTATAGCGATCCTTCACTGAAGACTGTCGGCCAATAATACCCTGCCTTCATTATCTTGAGAGCTATTACTCGTGGGGTGAAATGTCCTCCAGAATCTCCATCATGAAAATATCATAACACCCTCTCAATTTGACCTGTCCCAATGCACCTCAATAAAACTCTATTGATGTCCTTTTTAAACAAAACACCATCAACAAGCACATATGGAATGGCTTGTAATCTAAAGTATCTCCTCTTTGCTTTGCTCATTTCTAGAGGGCATAGGCCTATCTGTAGGAAGTGTATCATATTCTGAGTCCAACAAGGAGTGGGCGCATCATCATTTTCCTATTCTTGACCATCCTGTAGTACCAAGACAACCTCTTTTTCATCACCTACTTCAACTTGTTGACTCAAAGCTAGTTGTTCACATAATCCCTTTCCACAGACCAGCTTAGTGACCTTGATTTCTATGTCATATTCCATGACACGAGTGATCCACCCTGCATGTTTCTCATTTAGATCCTTGTTTAGAAGGAAGTCCTTGACTCTCGCATGTGAGACCAATAATTGGATCTTGTTGTTTGAGACTAGGTGCTTGAATTTATTTAATCTTCTAATCACTGCAAGGACATGTTTTTAATGAATGAGTACCTAGTTTCGTATTCCTCCAAGCCTTGACTGAAGAAAGCGACTGGTTGTTCTAATCCTTCCTTGTTTCGTTGTACCAGGATTGCAGAAATGGTGTCTCCACCACCGAAGGCATATAGCATGAAGTCCTTGGAGAAGTCTAGATTGACGAGAGTTGGAGCTTGAGATATAGCCTCTTTTATTGCCTCAAAACTTGCCTTGCCTTCAAATGTCCACTTAAATGCCATGCTCTTCTTCAACATCAGCGTTATTGGCTTTACGAGAGCTACAAATTTTGGAACAAACCTATGGACAAAATTGATCCTTCCCAAGAAGCTTTGAAGAGCCTTCTTATGACTTGGAAATGGCAATGCTCGAATTGCTTCAACTCTTTTGGGTCAATCGTCAATCCCTCCTTTAAAAAATATGACCTAGAAGTTTTCCCTCATGAGCCAAGAATATGCATTTTTTGGGATTCAATGATACCCCAAATCTTCTACACCTCTGAAATACCTACCTCAGATGAAAGAGGTGATCCATTGCATTTTTGGAGAATATGGTGATGTCATCAAGATATATCAGAACTATTTTATTAATCAATCCTTTGAATGCCATATCCATTGCCCTTTGGAAAGTGGCTCCAGCATTTGATAGCCCAAATGGAATCTTCTTGTAGGCATAGGTGCCCCATTTGGTGGTGAAAGTTGTCTTAAACTAGTCATCTTCTTTCACCATTATCTGATTATACCCTAATAGCCATCTAGGAGAGAGAATATCTCGAACCTAGATACTACTTGCAATATTTGTTCCATTGAAGGAAGTGGGTAATGGTCTTTGAGAGATGCCCTATTGAGGTCTCAGAAGTCCACACACAACCTAATTTCTCCACTCTTCTTCCTGACCGGAACCAAGTTTGTAACCCAACTTGAGTGCTTGATCGGGAATATAATGCTTTCCTCTATTAGCTTGTTTAGCTCTTTCTTCATTAGAGGCTCAATGTGAGGGTTGACTGGTCTCTGCTTCTACCTAATGGGCTTAGCATCTAGATCCAATTCTATGGTATGTTGTGCCAACTTTAGATTGAATCCTCTCAAGTCTTCATAGCTCCAAGTGAAGACATCTGGAAATTCTTGGCAAAGCTATATGAAATCTACTTTCTCCTGCTCAATGGCCACTTTACCAATTTGAAGTGTTTTGCCTTCCCCAACCAGAATTGGCTCTGAATCTTCTCTCTTGACCTGCATGTTAGCCTTTTCCTTACGGAACTGGTCGTTAGGGTTGAAGATAGACTCCAATGTTACTAAACCTTTGGGAAGATTGTTTTCTGTAGCTACACTACTTGATCCCCATCTTGTTGCTCTAATCTATCTGATTCTAGGCTGAGAATTCAGCCTCTTCTTGTAAGAAATTGATGATCTTGATCGTTCTCAAACACCTACCAGACTTGTGTTATTATCTGAAGCTGTTGGCCTCACAATAACATGGATATGTGGCTGTGTTTTTTTCCCTTTTGATGTTTTCAACCACATCAAACATTGATCCAAGCTGTTGCGAGCCTATCCACTTGCTTCATTTTTCTTCCTAGGTATGGACACGATATTAAAAGCTTGAAATCATCAATGAGGTCCCATACCTGTTCTTGTAGTTCTTCAACAAGTCATGCTTTGTAGCATGTTGTCCCCCGACTTGATTGACGATAAGCTTGCTATCCCGAACACTGTAAGTTCTTTATGCCCTTTTTCCTAGCCCAATGAAGTCCATGAACCAAGGCCTCATATTCAGCTATGTTGTTTGAGCAGGGAAAAATGGAACCGAGAAAGATAAATAATATTTGATGCCTTGAGGTGAAACAAGCATAGCTCCTCCTCCTGCACCTTTCCTACTCCTTGATCCATCAAAAATAATTGCCATACCTTGTTTTCATCCTTATGGTCTGGTTTGGTGATGCTAGGAATAGGTTGGTTTCCTTCATGTATGCTGATAGACTCCTAGCTCAGATTATTCTTCTTCTTGGTAGGTATCAAAAGCATGTACCTTGCTTTCCCATTCATCCGATTCAAATTTGGGATGCTTCCAACTTTGGTGTCGGCTTCATCTGTGCTTTGATAATATTCTTGATCAAATGCTAAACAGTTGGAATTGATTTGGCTTGGAGTATGAGGCTCGGTGTGAAAGTTTGCAATTGGTTTAGATCTGATTGTGACCTTAGTACCATATCTTGTTCTAAACAACATGTGTGACCAATCAGTAGATAAGTAGCTCTCTATTTTGGTTGTGAAATCCCTTGATAAGCATAGGGAAAAGAGTGGTGGCAAATCTATCAGCGACACATCTTGCAAAAGCGGTAACATTGGGGCATGTATGCAAGGTAAGATACAAACCTTTAATCACTCCCACCATTGCTTATTGCTATCCCATCCAATTGCACTACCCCTTTAGATATGACTTCATATTGGAGACCGGTTGATCAGCTATTTGCTTGGGCATGTGCAGAACTACTTCGCCCCGAGAATCAATCATGCAATTGTGTACTAGTTTATTGCCAATGATTAATGAAACATAGAATGGAGGGGGCTTCAAAACCTTACCTTGTTGTCCTCCATGACTCCCTTCAGGCTGAGCAACATTTGTGAGGACCTTCTCTTGCATAGGGACCTACTGGTTTGAAGTTGACCAATCCTTCATGGCAGCTTGTAGAAGATCTCTTTGGCCTGGGATGGATAAAGATTCCCACATTGATATATTCACATTTGTCTTCTTCATTTGGTCAATGATGCTAAATGGGGATGAAAGATCTTGTGCATGGGTAAGCAATTTTGGCATTTGATCATTTATTGTCCTTTAGTCTACTATTCCTTTCTTGTGCATGGGCAGCAACAGTTGGCATTTGAGTTGGTTTAGAAGGTGGTTTGGGCTATCCTTACGTGTTTGAAACTATATTTTTCTTACCAACACCTTGTAAAGTGATGGAAGGTTGTAGATCACTTAGAGCTAATGACTTCCCTTCACCAATATTCCTCTTCTTTGATCTTGTGTTAGCTGCTACACTCTGAGAAATTGTTTTATTCATGCCACAGAAATCCTCAGCTTTCCAATTCGCAAGTGCGGTATCATTTGGAGCTGTGTTTTGCTGAGATGTCCCTTGTTGCTGATTTGTTTCTTGACTCACTTCACCCTCTATGCCAGTAGTTGTCACCATCAAGGCTTGGTTCAAAGCACCATTGAAGCACATAGATTGGTTGTGAGGTTCATTGCATGGGAAACACCAATCATACTCTTGAGCTATGTTGTTTTTCACTGGCACTAAGGCTTTAGAAGTAGATGCAACATTGGGGTTATAGGGCTGAAATGGTCTATTGGTGGGAGGCCTTACTTGGTTTTGATTTGCAGCTGGATTGGATGGCCTATTGGGCTGGTATGGTTGCCTATTAGTTTGAGCTTGAGGTTGATAAGAAGGTCTAAAGCATTGGGCATGCTGCCTCTTGAGTGTAACCAGCTCATTTCCCAAATTTTGTAATTGTTTCATAACCTCTTGGAGTTCATTTGAAGCACTAGAGAATGAAGTAGAAGTTTCATTTGAACTTTGATTTCTAGGAGTGGGAATAAGAGCCAAAGTGGGTGCTTGACTAGTGCTTGGATTTTCTAAGTTTGGATACAAGGGCATGGGAGGCCTAGGAGTCAACTTACCGGCTTGAATAAGACAATTTTCAGCCCTAATGGCAATGCTCTTATAAGCAGAGTAAGGTTGTGCCTCCCATAGATTGAATTAACATAGAAATATCAGAATTCAAAGCCTTAAGATAGTATAGACAATCACCTTCAGCTGTTGGCCTAACGGCCACTGGAATTCTATCCCAAGACCTTTGAAATCTGAAGTTGAAGTCAGTCAATTTCTCATGGGGAGCTCTCTTGATAGTCATCAATTGTTCTAGTAGAGACAAATTATCTCCCTTTTCTCCAAACTTCTCATGGAGGACTATGCATAACTGATTCCAATTTTGGATAGAACCAGCTCCAATGCTCCTAAACCATTGAAATACCTTCCCTTTGAATGAAGATGCCAGCAATTTGATAGCAACATCCATTTCATTTATCTCATGGATTGCACAAATGTTAGCAATGTCTTTGACATGATCACCAGGAGTGGTATGATTTTCTCCAGTGAAAAATGGAATGTTCTTCAATGCTGCAATTGGAACTGGATTTTGTGCATTGAGGGCAAGTGGGCTGCTACCAGTGAAATTGACAAAGGGATTCGGTGGTAGATGTGCCATTATGATTGGCCTAAGAACTCTGGTTGATGCGAGAAAAGGTCTACCAGGTGGAGGTGTAGACAAAGTCCTGGTTAGGTGGAGATGGTGATCTTCATGGTCCTCTTCCTCTCCTTCCTCTACCTGGTGATAGCTGTAAGTGGACAAATAACCCCTCTTCTCGAGTATCAGACCTGGTTCGAATTCTTCTCATGTGCACAGGAAACATCTTGCTATACCACTTTGAATTATATCCCTTTAGAGTCACCGAGATGTGTTAGATAATGAGCCTCAAAAGGCTAGATTCTGCCAAGATACACATCAAACTTGACAATATTAAAAAATAGAATTTAAAAGCTTGAAGGATCTAGAAGATATAGTTCTTCAATTCGGTTATCTGGTTTTGTTGTGCAGCTACTAATCCCCAAAAAGTATAGGTAAAACTTAATTCATATAAGGCAACTTACAAAACCTGAAATACACGTGTGTCGGAACTTGGGACACGCTCAACACCAACGAAAACCCAAAATACTAAAAAACAATGAAATTTTGAAACTCAAAATCACAAAAATCTAAGAATACCCTTTTGAAGATTATCCTCGATCTATCAACGGGTGAAATTTTGACTTGTTTTGAGCAAGTTAATCCCTTGAAAATTGATTTCAAAGTTCACTGGAAGGTGAAAAATCTGAAATTGTAAAAACTGTAATTTCTAAGTCCAAATTTCTTGAAAATTCCTTCAAATCTATGGAATGACCTCTTGGTCCCCAAGCGTGCCAAAATTGTTGATGGTAAATCACACCACCCCGAATGTATGCAACTTGATGGGTTGAGACTCTCGGTGCGATTACATAACATGGAGTCAGTTGTTTGTCGAATCGCAACACACCGAATGTCTGCAACATGATGGGTTGAAACTCTCAAGATACGATTGCATAACATGGAGCTTTTCCCAAGTGTGGGACCTTGCGAAATCGAAAAATCTCTCCGGATGAAGGCCGGTTCCTATTCTCTGTTCGGATGCACACATAGAAAATGCAGAGAGGTTTACTAAAAACCTAATCTAACTTGCGAGGAGATAGGGTAAGAAAATGCATAAAATAAAACCTAAACTACAAAGGTGATGCACCGAGGAATGAAGAACACCTGTCTTGCCAATAAACACAAACCATTAAAATGCAATGCAAGATCATGCACAGATAGCCAGATTCATAGTGAAAGATCAAGGGGATGCAAATGAATACAGAGAGGGTTGAGAATCATCCACAGACATGCATTAATTTGCTCCAAAGATTGATACAACACACTGAAAAATGCCAAGAGGCAAGGTTGCATTACAGTTTCAAATGGGAGGTTTTAACTCCACAAGTTCACCTGCCAAAGAGAAGAAGGGAGGGGCAAAACAAGAATGTCCAACCTTTAGAAAGAAGCCCCTCCTTACAATTTATAGGAGGAAAAAGAGAGGGAGAAGAGAGGAAATCAAAATCTGCCCCAACCACCTCCAGAATGCACTTAATTATCTCATTATGGTGGTAGGTGAGAACCCCAGTGAACCCAAAAGTGACGAACTGTATTTTGCATTTTTAAGAATTTGTTCTCACCCAATTAAATATATCTAATCGTAGTTGGATAGAGGACCTCGTAAGCTTTCCAAAAATTCCAACCTTGCATGAATCCGAGCTCCGGTAAAAATTTATTGCCATCGAATATCTGCGCGAGTGGTCCTGCTTCTGTCAGGCAAGTGCTCAAAATGTTGCGCCTCCTGAAGGTGCACCTTGCGCACTGCCGTTTTCCCTGTCGACATCCATTTTCATGTGCCACTTACGTATGCCTTGGTGCACCATTTTCCCTATCAACATCCATTGTCGTGCGCCATACATGCGCCTTAGGTGCACCATTTGCCTGTAACATCCATTATCGTGTGCCACTTCTGTGCGCCTTGGACGCATTGTTTTCCCTGTCGACATCCATTGTCGTGCACCACTTCTGTGCGTCTTGGGCGCAATGTTTTCCTGTTGACATCCATTTTGGTGCGCCACTTACGTGTTCCTTGGGCGCCTTTGTTTGCCCCCTATCAACATCCATTGTCGCGGCGCCACTTCTGTGCACCTTGGGCGCACCGTTTACCCTGTCGACATCCATTGTCGTGTGCCACTTCTGTGTGCCTTGGGCATGTTAGGGATTTGAGCTTCTTTGATTTCTCCATTCTCCTGCTTGTCTATATCTACCTGGGGGAAAGATATATACAATAGGAGCTTTTCCCAAGTGTGGGACCTTGTGAAATTCAGAAAATCTCTTCGGATGAAGGTCGGTTCCTATTCCTCTGTTTAGATGCACACGTAAAAATGTAGAGGGTTTACTCAAAAACCTAATCTAACTTACCAAGGAGACAGGGTAAGAAGATGCATAAAAATAAACCTAAACTAACAAAGGTGATGCACCAGGAATGAAGAACACACTGTCTTGCCAATAAACACAAACCATTAAAATGCGATAAGAGACCATGCACATATAACAAAATTTGAAGTGAAAGATCAAGAGGATGAAAATGAACATAGAGAGGGTTGAGAATCATCCACATACATGCATTATTTTCTCCAAAGATTGACAAAATACACTACAAAATGCAAAGAGGCAAAGTTGCATTACGGTTTTAGATGGGAGGTTTGAACTCCACAAATCCATCCACTTGCAAAGAGAAGAATGGAGGGGCAAAACAAGAATTTCAAAACTTTAAAAAGAAGCCCCTCCTTACAATTTATAGGAAGAATGAGAGAAGGAAGAGAGAGGAAATCCAAATCTACCCCAACCACCTCAGGACTACATTTAATTCATCTCATTATGGTGGTAGGTGAGAACCCTAGCAAACCCAAAAGTGGAAAATTTTATTTTGCCTTTTTAAGAAAGTTTTCCCACCCAATTAAATATATCCAGGTCATAGTTAGACAGAGGAACTCGTAAGTTTTAGAAAAGTACAACCTTGCGTGAATCCGAGCTCCCCCGTGAAAAGTTATGGCCATCGAATATCGGGTCGAGTGCAGCTTACATGCGGTGCTCAAAATGTTGCGCCTCCTGAAGGTGCACCTTGGCGCATCCATCCTTATGTCAACATAACCTTACGTGTGCCAAGGCATGAGTTTTCCATGTCAAAAATTTGTTTCATGTGCCCTTTATATGTGCCAAGGTGCCATTCTTTCCATGTCGACACTTTGTGTCGTGCACCCTTTATGTGCGCAAGGCGCGACTTTGCCATGTCGACACTTTGTGTCGTGTGCCCTTACATGTGCCAAGGCATGACTTTTCCATGTCGACACTCTCGTGTTGTGCACCCTTTACGTGTGCCAAGGTGTAAATTTTTCCATGTCGCGCTATGTGTCGTGCGCCCTTTACATGCGCCAAGGCGTGAATTTTGCCATGTCGACACTCTATTTTGTGCACCCTTTATGTGCGCTAAGGTGCAAATTTTGCCATGTCGACACTCTGTGTCATGCGCCCTTTACGTGTGCCAAGGTGTAAATTTTTCCATGTCGACACTCTATGTCGTGCGCCAAGGCGCGACTTTTGCCATGTCGACACTCTGTGTCATGCGCCCTTTACGTGCGCCAAGGCACGATTTTGCCATGTCGAGACTACGTGTGTCATGCGCCCTACGTGCGCCAAGGCATGACTTTTTCCATGTCGATACTACTGTGTCATGCGCCCTTTACGTGCACCAAGGCGCATCCTTTTTTGTGTCGACATCCTTTGCTGTGCGCCCTTAACCTGCGCCTTAGCGCATCCATTTACACGTCGACACTCTTTTGCCGTGCGCCTTCTACCTGTGCCTTGGGTTGTTGGTGACGTAATAAATATCGGGCTCTGAGATTCTTTGTTTTCCATATTCTTACGCTTGTCTATATCTACCCGGGGGGAGATATTTACAACATGTATCTCATGATTTGTTTGTAATATTTTTATTTGATGTGGTCAATACCAAAGTGTTGTTATTATGAATTGATTACATTATATATTGTTATGATTATGTGATTGGATTGAATTAGGATGTATGTATGAGCTATTTTTGTTCATATTAAAAAAACTAAGCTATAAAAAAGAAGCTAGCACCAAGTAGCTTCTAAAATAAGTTAATTTACTAAGTACATCATGATTAAAGCTTAATGGAATCTAGCTAATAAATGAAGAACATCATTTAATTTCCAATTATAATAGAATGTATGATTTCCTTTAAAACTATGAACTTATGAAGATCATAAGAAATCAAATTTGTGTTGTTACTTCCAGATGATGAAAATATCTCACTAAAATGACTATAAGGTTGTGTTTAGATATTCCTTTACAAATCAAGTATGAAGAATGGATGCAAAGATGATCAAGCTATTCTTTTTAATGGAGAAATGCTCCTAGTCATATGTTTTATATGAAATACTATCAAAATCATGGTGTAAAGTGTGAAGGAAGGATCTTTCTCCATTATACAACTTTTAATTTGGGAGAAGCTTGAATCCTAATGAATGTGGGATAAATGATAAAGTAGATTTAACCTTGTTTTGTTTTCTTAGAAGAATTAAGATGTGATTAGCAATTCATGGGAGTTAGAGATGATTTCATTCATCAACTAAGATTGATTAATGAGCTAAAATAAGTTTTTAGGCTATTTAGAGGTGATTTAGGAGAAATTTCATAAAATTTGAAGCATTTGAACGTGGTATTTAGCCAATAAAAGTTTTTATTAATTAAATACATTGTTAAAAAGGCTTAATTAACTAATGATAGTTAATTAATTGATTCAAAGAGGATTATAACGAATAAAGTGTCGTTAATTGGTATCAAAATGTGATAAAGGATAGTTAATTAAAAGTTTGTCATAATTTAACCAAAATATAGGGAAACATTAGTTAATCAGTGATAAATAACTAATTATAATGGAAATGATAGGAAAGAGGGTACTTAGTGCAATTTTAGTTTTAAAACTACGTATGAGGATTTTAGGTGTCTAAATTTGCCCCTATTTGAGCTCGCATAAGTGACACCACTTCTAAGATACTAGACAAGTATAAACAAGTAAATATTGAAGAAAAATTAGAATAATGAAGGATTCCCCTTGAGTGTTTATTGGGTGATAGAAGGATTCGATCAAGTATTGAAAATATGAAGGAAACAAATGGAAGAAACAAGGTGGGGGAGGGAGAGATAAAAATGATCCCTTTTACCCAGGTGTTTTGGAAAAAAATTTGATAGTGATAAGACATGATAGTGAAGAATATGGAAATATATATTGCATCTAGAATTTTTCAATAAAATAATTTGTTTCATCACTTTTCTCATATGATCTACATCATCAGTTCTTAGTAAAAATATATGCATATAACAAAAAGAGTAAAATAACATGAAAATATATAATACTAACATTTTTTCATTGTTAAAGCACTAACTCAATACAACCTACATAATGTAATACATATATGAGAAATTAAACAAGTTAACCTAACGAGGGAAAAAGTACAAACACACATACTCAAACAAACAACGTTGAGACAATTGTACCAATTTTTTTGTTATCGAGTTCAGTTCCCAAATGTTCGCATTAATGACAAGGGTTTAAAATGTTTCCCCAAGAAAGGATACATGTAAGGAGATTAAATGAATGACACAAGTATTCCTATGAAAAATAATTTATGCGCTATGATATAATACCAGGAAACTCATTGTCTTAAGATAGTATAGAAATGCAAAGCGGAGACAAATTTTGTTAATGGAGTAGATCTAGATGATTCACAAGTCATTGTGTGAGAACAAGTGGAAACCTAAAAACTATGTTTTATAGGAAAAAATATCGATGTTTGAGGATGATAGATTTGATCTGACTGATTGCATTCATACCTTTTACCAATTTTTGAAAAAAAATGAATTTTCTAATTTTTTAGAAATTTTACCATTTTTTTTAGATTTTTGAAAATTTTTCCAGATGTTTATTGGATTTTTTAAAATTTTACTAAATTTTTATATTTCTTTTAGGTTTTTCGAAGCTATGTACAGGAAAACAAAGAAACTTGGATGCCCCCAAAGTGATATATTGTATGTACAAGAGTAGAATGCCACTTGTATGTGTAAGAAATGTCGATACAAATTTTCCCCAATGTAAGATGGGAATGTATAGAGGAAAAATATTTTGATATAGGCGTAGGATACTCGAATCAAGGCCAATATGGATAGGCTCAAAAGTATCTCACACACATGCAAAGACTAGCTTAGGATAAACCCATCATAATCATAGATACAAGGTGTTTCTTAACAATAAACCCTCCAACGACATTAAAAACCAGTTTTCAACAAATTACTTATAAAAAGTGGTAAAATTACGTGGTTTTTACAATTGGAGACATTGATTTCTCTTTACTTTTTATGATTATTTATTTTTTTGTTGTTTTTATGATTTTGAGGGACCCCATACTTAAGCATAGAAACACTTGAGATGCATGGCGTTCATGGGTTCCTAACATTCATCACCCTTAGAGTGAGAAATATTGTATGCACTGAATAAAATTTAGCGGCCACACCATATGGTCTTAACTAGTTCAGCTCAAACTTACCTTTATTTTCACGGTCCTTAGTGGTGTTGAAATTATTTTCCTTTATAACAAGGTTGCCTACCTCAAATTAGCAAGGTATGGTTATTTTCTTTTACCATTGACACAATCAATTTTGATATAATTTGAGGTGATCAAGGGGATGAAAGAACTTATCATCTAATTGCTCTAGCTCTAATAGCTGAGCCACTATATAGTCCTCCACTTTATCCAAGTAATCTCTTAGCTTTATGCGCAAAGACGAGAGCTTGATCTCAAGGGGTAAAATGAATTACGTGCCGATAAATAAGGAATATGAAGTAGCATGCGTAGTGGTGTGGATGCATGTTGTGTAATCCTAGAGGGTGTGATGAATCTACAAATGAAAATTATGACCAGTTTTGTTCACCATCTTCTCAACAATACAAATAAGGTTTTTATTTGAGGCTTCAACCTGGCCATTACCTTGAGGGTAATAGGGGATTGAATACTTGATTCCTATTTGGAAGCATTGACATAACACATTCACAATTTTTTTTTAATGAATTTCCATTTTCGGCTAGAATAGAAGAGGGGATGCCATACGAAAAAATGATATAGTTCATTATAAATTAGGATATATGTGCACTAGTAACATAAGTAAGAGGAAAACCTCTACCCACTTCATGAAGTACTCAGTGGCAGTAATAATGAACATATGTCCATTAGAAGATGTAGGGGTAAGCTTACCGATGATATCGAGTCCCCACTTTTAGAAAGGCCATGGTGTAGTGATAGGATGCAATTATTGCACTGACACATGTATCAACTTGCCATATTTCTAACATAGAAAGCATTTCTTTACATACTTGCAAAAATCAATCTCCATGGTTTTTCAATAATAGCCTAACCTTATGATCTTTTTAGCTAGGACTATCCCACTTATATGGGATTTTTAGATGCCTTCCTACACCTCCTTAATAACTAATATAGATTCATTTGAGTTCAAAAATGCAACATATTACCATCATAGCCTCTAGAATAAATAGTTACCCCAATTAAGGTGTAGAGGGCTATGCACTAGATAAGTTTTCTTTTGTTAGAATGGGAAATGTTTGCAGGGAAGGTTCCATCATGAAGGTAATTGAATATGTCACTATACTGGGGAAAGGGGACCAAAAAATTCACATACCAAATAGGACTCCGACATGTCATATGGTTTTATTTTTAGGTTTTCAATAAAGAAAGGCATGTTTTTGTTTCTAGGTGGAATGCACAACATAGACCTAATGTAGCCATAGCATCTTCTCCTTGATTCTATCCCATATGGATCTTTTTGAATGTCATTTTCTCAAAGAAATTCTTTAGAGTTTCAACCATTATTTTTTAGGAAGAAGTGTTTCATCCTTAACTTTTTACTCATTAGTTACCCATTTGATGATGAACATGGAATCACCTATTATATTCACTTGTCTAATGTCCCACAAGATAGCTAGTTTCATCCTTGCAATAAGGGATTTATATTCTACTATATTTTTATACATGTGAACTGAGTCTAAATGATTGAGGGATCAAATCTCTGAAGGAGTGATCAACAAAAATCCTAAAACTAAACCATGAAATGTAAAGGAGCCATCAAAGTATAACTTTCATGTAATGGATTCCTCAAGGTACATTTTCAAAGCATCTAGAAGTTCCAAAGTCAATGGTTCAGTAGTTGGAAAATGGGCTCCAACTAGTTGATCTTCTAATACCTTCCCTTTAAATTATTTTTGATGGACGTACTCAATATCACACTCACTAAATAGGATGATCCAATTGGTTATCATTTGTGTAAGTGCAGTATTTGATAACATTTTTTTCAATGGGTCCACTTTTGATATGAGCTTGGTCTAATGATTCACTAAATAATGATGAATTTTTGAAATGAAAAAAGGACAACCAATAAATCCTTCTCAATCTATGAGTACTTGATATCGTAAGCAAACAACGTATGACTAAGATACTAATTTATTTTTTAAAATTCAATATATCATATTGGGTCAATAGTGTTCCAATTGAAAATTGAATAAAAAAATATACAAAAGTAGTGGTTCACCTACTATAGGTAGCATTAGAACAGGGGGTTTGGATAGATATACTTTAAGAAAATAAAATTCTTGTTGTTGTTCTAGACCCCAATGGAAGTCAACATCATTGTTCAAAATATTTTTGAATGAGTGGCACTTGTCTGCGTGTTGAGAGATAAATCTTATGATTGCTTGAATCTTCCCTTGTAGACTGCAGAGTTGCTTGATTTTATTTTGAGGAGGAATTTCTATTATGGAAGTAACCTTTACTGGGATCTACTTTGATTCCTCTCCGTGATACAATGAATCCTAGCAATGTTTCACGATAGCGTGTCGAAGACACGTTCTTAGGGTTGAGCCAAACCTTATTATCTCTAAGATACTTAAATATGTGTTGCAAGATAGCTAAGTGATCTTCTCTAGTCTTTTTTTACCCAAAATTTCATCCACATAATATTCCTTTATGTCATTGATCATTTTGTGAAATATTAAATTCATAACCCATTGATAGCTTGCGCTTGCATTCTTGAGGCCAAAGGGCATGAATTGATAGAAAATAATTTCCCATGGGGTTGTAAAATTTGTCTTGTGTTGGTCTTCCTTAACAAATTTAAACTTATTATACCCCGAAAATCCATCTCGTGGGTGATAACATTTCGTAACTAGTTATTGAATCAATAATCATGGTGATGTTAGGTAGAGGGAAGGTGACCTTAGGAAAAGTTTTATTTATATCTTTGAAATATGTACAAATCCTAATACCAATGGGTTTATTTTGTATAGGGAAAATGTTTAAAATCCAATATGAATAATCAATAGGCCTTGTGAAGCCTACTACCAATAATTTCACCAACTCTTCTTTTACCAATAAGGTGACGTAAGGATGCATCTTTCAAAGATTTTGTTTTATAGGATTTGAATCTTCATGCACAACTTGGTTATGCACTATTGATTGTGGATCTAACCTTGACATGTCCATGTAGGAACAAATATATATATATATATATATATTCACGTAAAAGGAGAATGGTTTTCTATTCTTGGGTCGATAGCACAACTCACACTTGAAAAATCTAGGAGTTTCCTATATACTAATGTTTACATGTATGGTCTCCTCCACAAGAAATTTAGATTCTTCTTCCATACACTTAAGATCAAGGGGTGATTAAGATATTCTTCTTCTACGGTAGTCTCAATGAGAATTTCATCCTTAGTCTAGTCATCTTCTTTCTCCATTGATTTTTCTTTTTAGTTTTTAATCTTGCCTCAAAATCATTTTCACTTTGTAAGACTTGGATATATTATTTTTTGAGGCATCTCTATGGAAATATTTCTCTTTCTTATTTTTTACGTTGATGACCAAAATACTCATTCTCCTCCCCAAAATATGTGCATGCATTAAGGTTAATTGCGAAGACCTTATTATGATCACCAAATGGAACTCTGTCATACGCAGACCCATAAAATCACCAATAGCTTCATCTATTTCAAATATGTTGAATACTACGTGTTTTTATTAGTCCTAGTTAACAAGTAATGGGTAGAAAAGGTATAAAGTTGGAAAGGTAGGGGATATAATAGGGGTTATAGTTAAGATAGTTGTTTCGGGAAACAAGTTCATGGACACAATGTCTTTGAGATACTACTTCAAGAATCTATTTGACTTTCATATTTAGATGAACTATCTTCACATTCAAAAGAGGAAGCCTCGAATTATAGGGGATGAGACCCATACAAATGAATGGCTATACCATATTAATAAACCTTGCAATATGGTATCGAAATATTTTCCTGCATACCTTGTTCATTTATTACGCATCCATATATTTTCTATCGCATAGAATACATCATTTTATTGGAAATAACATACTTTGGTGATTGTTAACATCAAGCCATCTCATCATCCATAGGTTGGGAGACGATATTGTTAAGCATATGTTCATATTCTAATAAACCACCAAAAGTAAAAAAATTTATGCTACAATTATCTACGGACCACTCGATATTTATGGCAAGACCAAGCACACACTTTGGGTGATAGGGGGAGTTTGGAAACTAAAAATTCCTATTGGAGATCTTATTCTCCATAACCATTTACAAAAAAATTCTTCTCCGATGAAGGAAAAGGATAATTTTATGTAGAAGCACCATTATCATGTGCAGATAAGGTATTTGGATCAACTCGTGAGGTGATCACCTTGGATTGAATTGGAATGACCATCTTTGTAGAAGGAAATTCATAAGTTATGGGATAATAACCCGACAATGCTGCTCTACAATGAGAAAAGGGTTGAGGGTCCTCTTGAATAGTGATATTTTTCCTTCATGAAATGAATTCAAGCAACGATGATACATAGAAAGTATAACCTACATGGTGTTAATCCATGAGTGAATGAGAAGTATGTTGTAAGGAAACTCCAATTTGAAAAAATGAAACTTATTATCATGAGTAGTAAACTCTACTACCAACGAGAAAGTAATCATGTCGGATGATTTATGTTCCTCATTTTCTTATGCCTTGATGATAATAACCATAGTTTCTAGATAAATTTTGGTACAACCTAGTTGTTGAACTAGTTTCAAACTTAAAATATTCAAACCGAGTCCGCCGTCCAAAAGAACCCTTTTTATCTTCTTACTATTGATAATGACTTCAATGTGTAAGGGTAAGTTATGGAAAGAATCCTCTTTAGGGATATCTTCATGACTACAGGTCATGTACTCTATTGGAGCAATTGGCATGACCATGGCTTGGAAGCATGTAGGTCAATATCAACTAAAAATCCCGACCCTTGTAGTGTTTTACAAAGGGTTTCCTTGTGAACATTAGATATTTTAAGAAGATCTAAGATAAAAATGTTAGAAATAATTTTCACAAGTTGATTTAAAAATCATAATGACTATCCCGATGGGTAGAAAAAGGAGGTTCTAAAATAATAAGGTGAGAACATCACATTTTCATGGTGCACTCCTTTGTTTTAATCGTAATGATGTTGATATGCTCAAAAGGGGGTTAACACAACAAATTAGTGAATCAAAAGGATTATTCCTTTTGCAATATAGTTGGCATTTTTTCTTTGGGATGCCTTTCCTTAATCTGAATGTTTATTTCCTTTGTTATATTTAGGAAAAGGTTCTTTGTAAATTATGAAGTTTGTGTTGGTAGATTTACTTGGGGTAGAGGAATCCATTTCCACATCATCACTATCAAGTAAGTCTTGTATGAAATTTTTAAACCTCAAACATTTGTAAGTTGTGTGACCCTTCACATGATGAACCATGCAAATATTAATTTTCTCCAAACCATTTTGGATTAGGGGCGCCATCTCCATAGGGTGTAGTTTCTGGGTACTTCACCATGTTGACCACCCCTAACTATTTTAATGTCGACAACATAGAGTCAAATAGAGGGGTAAAAGTGTGATGATTGTACTCAGGGGCTAGAGGTCCCTTAGAAAGGTTCAAAGGAGCATGTTTTTGAACCACCATTACTTGTCAAGAGTTTTTTATAACATCACCTATAACACACTAATTATTTTTTGGAACAAACTTGGATTGTTCGTTAGGATTTGAATCATGATAATTTCCTGAAGACGGTTTTAAAGTCTCTTTTTCTAACAATGAATTTTCAATTTGAATACATTTTTCTATAACCTCTTCAAATGTTATTACATAATGCATCTACAAGTGGAAAGTAATCTCAGTGTGTAAGTTAGGTACAAATATGCTAATAAGTTGTTTCTCTAGTATGGACCAAGGGAAGCGACTAGTGAGCCCTTGCCATCTTTGTAAGAAACCATCAAAGCATTCATTGTTTCATTTTTTTGCATTACTCAAATCTATCATGGTAACATCATTTTCCTTGTAAAAGGACAAGTGACATACAAAGTGTTGGTGCTCAAAATGGTCTCACCCCATCCGTACCTTTGAAAAATTATTCATTCACGGCCTAGGTCATTTTATCCTTCCTCAGACGGTGCTTGGTTGGTCTTATTGCCATTTTTGAGTTTGCTCTTGGGTAGATGATCATGTGTTAGTTTTTATTTGTCTCATAGTTCCTTTGTTCCTCTCCGAAAAATCTCTCGTATTTTGAGTCTCCCATGCTTTATTCCTTGAGATCTTGTGTTTTCCCGTTTTATCCATTCTCCACACAAAAGATTTGTTGTCCCTTCCATTTTTTCCCTAAATACTCAAAGAGAAATGAGTTGATGTGTCCATAAGGATCAATTTTGAGCCTTGCAATAGTCTAAATTATCTTTCCTTGAAGAAAACCTCATTTTCGGCTTGAATGGACATGTCTCTATGTTTTACGGTTTGTGCGTTTCCCAGTCAAATTTGCATCCTTACATCAACAAGGAAATGTGGCACCTCTTGGTTGGACACGAATCAACTTAATACTTTAAAAATTATGTGAAAAACATCATTTTTAAAATGTTTCCATGTGGAGGAACGACGCTTGTTTGAGAATCAACTTTTTGGTTTGGCTTTGAAGTAGCATCGGGAGGACACGTGGAGGCTTCTACTAGGTTTCCCATACTTAGACAAATTTCAAAAGATTTTTGGGAAGTCCAGGACATGTGCGGGAGTGGTGCTCATTTGAATATTTGCTTTTGGGATTTGCCTTACAGTAGCGTCAAGAGGACACATGGAAACTTCCACTACTTGGCCTAGACTTAGACAATTTTTATGTAGTTGGGGTAATTTGGCGAACAGGACTCATGGTGATCTTACATTCATTCAGGGCCTCTACCTTGGGTGCCATTTCGAAATTACACCATGGAGACATGTGGAGAAACCACACATATTTGGGGATCGGCCCTTAAGTTTCAATTTGAAGAAGTTCCAGGTTGACACGTGGGGCCTCTTCTTGATTTGCATTTTACTTAGACTTTTCAACGACAAAAAGTAGACTACCTCGGATTTTGACAAGTGGTGCCTTTCACCGCACTTCAAGCCTTCAAACAAATTTTTTCAAGCAGGACACGTGGTAAGCCCGCGCTCATTTAAGGTATCAACTTTTGGTCCATCTCAAGATGTGTCATGGTGGCACATGGAAATTTGAAAAGTCATAGGGGATGGGGAGGTGGACCATCAGAGGTAATTCAAACTTTTCACTTCTTTACTTTATAAAGGTTAAAATAGTGAAAATGGACCACGAGCCTAATGGGAAATAGTCAATTTTTGCCCTAGTCAATGGCAAGAGGTGTGCGGACTGTGGAGGAAAATTGGAAAATTTTCCTTTTGAGGAAAAAGAGTTAAACGTAAAAGGGGAATCGTAGTTCCATTTGGGACACATGTCAAAAGTATTTCTCAAGGGGGTGTAGAGAAAACTTGGAAAATTTTCCTCTTTTTTCCAAAAGAAAGTCAAATGGAAAAAAATTTCTACGGTTCCTTTGGGACCCACCTCGGTTTACGTGTCGGCCCATATTTTAGTAGAGGAGGTGTGGAGCAAAAAAGTAAATTTTTACATTTTTTCAAAAGGGTCAGAAAAGGTCAAAGGAAGCCCCCGAGACTATTTTTTCATCTTCCACATGGATGGCCCACATTTAAATCAAAGATCAATGGTTGCTGACTGTCTAAATCTACTTTTCCCACCATTTTTTCTATAAAACTCTTGGGAGTGTGAGTCTTCATGATTTATTTCTATTTTCTACACGCCAAATAGAGGAGTGAGTTAATTTTTATATCTAGGGTTTGGTGGGAGAGATCTAGAGATCTAGTTTTCCATTTTTCTTCTTACGAGCATGCGAGGGCCAAATTTGATTGATATGGGGCAGAAGTGGTTGGAAAATGGATGGAGGCATGTTTTTCCTGAGAAAGGAGTTGAATGCGGGAATAAATCAAAGATATTTTCCCTCAAGCACCGGTGACTTTTTGTAGATCTGATTCTCGTGAATCATGAAAGAATCATGGCAAGCACTTGTGAATTTAAGGATTTTGTCTTTTGGGAGGAAGGGGCTCTATTGGAAATGCTATAAAGGACACAAATTCATCGTGTAAATAGTTGGGAGTTTTAGAAAAGATCAGGACTAATTTTCTCCATTAGAAAAGGCTTGACAGAGCCCATCCATTTTGAGAAGTCATCTAGAGAAGCTTGTATATCTCTCTTTGTGTCAAATTTGATCATGTCAAGGTGGTTGCAAGTGTACAGCCATTGACAAGCTTTGAGATTGTTCTGGAAACTTTCCCTTGCTGATAAATTTGATCAAACTTTGAGTTATTCTATGTCAATCTTGAGTAAAGTGTATTTATTTCATTTCTGAATGCATACGAGTAGTTTTTCTTGTTTATATTGCAATTTTGTACCAAAATATAGTGCAATCACACGAGTCCCTATCCTTTTGATAGTTTAGTGGCATCTAGAATTTCATTTCTTAGAATAGCCTTCATCTGGGAGTGGGATAAATGGTTTAAAATCACTTTTCTTTCATTTTGTTGATAGAGATTCTCTGTAAGCCTTTTGGTGTACCTCAGGCATGACTTGGTTTAAATCTTGGTGCTTTATTAGGTCCTCTAACTTGAGATTTTGTGATAGAATCCCACAGGTTGTGTGAAAGAGTGTTGATCTAGGTCTCCATTGAAGCACATATTCTAGTTGAGGAGACAATTTAACTTTTTGTGGCATTCTGTTGATTGAATCTTTCCATTTTGCATAAGCTCTCAAAGATCTGGTGATTCAAGTCCATCTTATATCCCCTCCCACCAAAATTCATTTAAAAACAACTAATGCTACCCATACTATGCTTGTTTTTGCTCTGTATACCCACACAAGACCAAAATCCTTTTACTAAAGTATGCAGAATAGATCAAGGTCTCAAATATCTTTAGTAACCTTTGCCTTGTTATGAAGATATATCCATGATCTAGAAGTGACAACTCATGAGAGTCAGATCTGGTGTGTTGATCATATTTTCCCCAAGGTCTTCTCTACAAAAATTTATGCAAAATAAAGGTACCTATATCTCCTTTCAAATGATAGAGGTTACACAATAGGTTCTCTTACCTTGGTTGAAAGGCACAACCTAAAATAGTTAGGATAAGATCATATCCTTTTGAGGTGTTATCCATATATCCACAAATACAAGTAACAAAGGGACAGCTAGATTTCTCCCGGCTACAAAATGACATACATTTATGATCTATCTACCTCTAAGCTCCCTGTTGAATCTGTGTTGCTGCTTGGCTTGAAAAGGAGAACAAATTTGGGTACCAACACTTGTGGTGCCATTTTCGTGGACTTGTTAATCTTGAGTTTCAATGAGTCATTGATTTTTAGTTCATTCATATCCATTTAGCCCGTCAACAACACCAACACTTGTGGCACCATTGTCGGGGACTTGTTAATCTGGAGTTTCATTGAGTTATTGATTTGTAGTCCATTCATATCCATTTATCCCATCAACAACACCAACACTTGTGGCACCATTTCCAGGGACTTGTTAATCGGAGTTTCATTGAGTTATTGATTTGCAGTCGATTCATATCTATTTAGCCCATCAACAACACTCCCACCTATGACGTCGTTCTTAGGGACTCTCAGTTTAAGATCAAGAACTTGGTAAAACACTTCTTGTATGCTCCAAGTGTTGTGTGTAATTCTTTCAGTTCCCACACTTAGTGCACTAGCTTTCATTTGATAAATTTGGGTGAAGAAAGGTCAGAAACTTTCCATTTCAGTTTCTTGCATTGACAGACCTTTGATAGATCATATTTAGTGCATCTACACAACTAAGGTGAAATTCCTTAGTGGCGACTCCTTGTTGATTTGATTCTTAAAAAGTACCAGTGTCTTAAAAATCTGTCAAAGTCAGATCTATTACTAATATTTGCAAAGCTAGAGGGAAGAATATATTTCTTTGCTAGGGATCCTGCTAGGACATTGTTTCCAGAGCTAGGAAAAGAAAAATAAGAAGGAAGAAAAGCCTAGAGAGCTGTTGGAGATCAGCTAGACAAGAAGATGGATCTCCATTGATGAAAGTGAATGGAATATCATGAAAGAATTCCATTCAAGTGACTCTGAATCACGTAGCCTCTTTGTGGAACTGAATTCTCTAGTTAGAGAATGGCCTACATTTGATTTTGAAATATTTGCTTCACATTCTGCACCTGTCTTTTCTAAAGTAGATAGGGATTTCCAAGAAGCAAGGCCTTTGAGGGATCTCCATTTTGAAAACTACACTCATGTGTTCCAAGGACCCTCTACCCCTAATCAATCTGTAACCCCTCCAGGATCACCTACTTGAATCAATTCAGCTCAACCCATACCCCTTTTGTTGTAAACACTTTTGGACCTATAAATTTTGTGGGGATGGTTGGTTATCCAAATGCAGTGCTTCAAGATGTGAGGAAAAATCTTCCAAAGTTTCAGGGAAATAATGTTATTATTGGTGACCAACATATAAATCTATTCCTCAATATGATGGAAGATTTTGAGATTGAGCATGAAGATGTATACATTAAATTATTTGTTCACACTCTAGAGTAGGATGCAAGGGGCTGGTACAAAGATTTGCAAGATAACTCTATTGACTCTTGGGCTGAGATGAGCAATGCATTGATTATAATATAGTGATAGGATTGACCCTAGGTATCATCTATCGAGAATTGGAAAACATCAAGAAGAATCCCAATGAGTCAATACATGACTTAAATACAAGATTTAATAAGACCTTGAGGATATTTCCTATTAGAATAAGGCCTTCGATGAATCATGCTTGACCAATTATATTGATGCATTTCATAAAAAAGTCTGTATATTATTTAAGACATAAAAACGACAAATTTGAGGCAAGCCTTCACCATGGATTTACAAATAGAGAAAATATCAAGGAAATTGGAAAGGCTCCAAAGAGAGAAGGTGTGAAGATGGTTAACCCAGAAAAACCTCAAACAAGCAACGCCGCTATTTCTTGATTTGGAAGAAGTTGTGAAAAATTTTGGAGGGGCTATCAAGGAGATCTCCTACAAAATTAGCTAGAGCCGAGAAAGTAGTTGGACAAAGCTGAAAAGGACAACACAAGCAACATGGCCAAGAAAAATTTACAAATCTTCAAAGAATTGATGAGAGGCAAAGGAGCTATTAGATTTCGGAATAGGAAGCCTCAAGGCAGAGAAAGTAGAATGGTACCTGATCCTTTGGCTGTAAGATTTACTACGGTGGAAGAGACAGAAGACATTTATTTGTGTGAAAGATTTTTCATGCCCCATGCTCCTTGTGAAGAATATCAACAAGAAGAAAATGCAGCTGATGATAAGAGTGATGATGATGTTTGCATGATGGGATGCTCCACTAGCTCACGATAAAGGGCAACCTCAATTGAGGTGATAAGTGCCAAAACTGCTACCACTTTTTGGGACTGCATTCATAGAATACATATTCTCCCTCCCTCTCATAATTTAGAAGTAGATAATGTACAATTTTTGAATTTCACAATAATGAATTTGAATATTTAAGGGCTTTAATGATAAAAAATTATGATGGAGGAATCCCATCTAAGGAGGATAGGAAATTATTAATGAATGTTGTTGTGGCTCAAGAGAAGGAATATAACACAAGAAGTAAGGTTGTCAAAGGGGTAGGGCCTCAGGCCAAGCCAAAAGCTCCCTTACTTTATAACATTCCTAAAGAGGCTCCTAGGAAAGATCCATTTGCCAAAAGCCCTGTAGTTCCAAGCAAAAATCACACCCCTCCTCATGCTCAAGCTATCAAAAATCTTGTGCCACCCAATGAGTGTATTAGCCTTTCTTCCATTTTTTCCTTATCCAAGAATGTCCCATATGACATTGCCCAAGTTTTAAGTCAAATAAAAGTCTCTATCCAAATTGTTGAGTTGCTTAGGATCCCTGAGCACAAGAGAAGTGTATTTGAATACTTGGGATTGAATGAAGAGAAGACAGCCCTAGGAAGAAATGTGAAAATTATGGAGAATCCTCTCGGTTGTTGAAGATTTTGAGACACCATCGCACACCGGAGATGAGCTAGCTGAACCACTTGAGGTTTATTTGGGTACATCTTTGCTAGACTCTCAACTGAATGTGGATCCATTCTTCACTACTTTGATCATCAAGGATAGGCTGCTCCATAACTGCATGTTTGACTCATGGGCATCATGCAATGTCATGCCTTTGGAGGTTATGATTGAGCTGAATATTAAGGTAACAATAGCATATGGGAAGTGCAGTTCCATGGACTCCAGAGAGGTGCCTGTAGTGAGATGTGTGAAGGGTTTTGTGGTACAACTTGCAGCCTACCCAGGTAAAAATTTAAACCTTGATGTTTTCAGAGTTGATTACCCAGCCAAGTGGGGTATGTTGCTGTCAAGAAAGTGGGCTGCAAGTGTTGGTGGTAGTTTCCAAATGGAAATGTCTTATGCCACCATCCCAATTGAGGGCAGCCTTATCAGGTTATATGGGGAGAAGAAAATGTTGCACCTTATTGATGATCCCAACAATGCACCCTATGAAGTATTATATACAAATTTTGATGCTTGACAACTTTGTGGGATTTGCTGAGGAAAAGAGCACAAGGCGAGGAGTGTAAGTGTCTTGAGAATCTATTGTTTGATGGAGCTTGCTCCAATTTTGAAATGGTGCCGGTGCTGTCCTAATTTCTCCAAGCCAAGAAAGGTTTGTTTTTTCCTTTAAGCTTAACTTTGAGTGTACTAATAACATTGTTGAGTATGAGGCATTATTGTTAGGTTTAAGAATTGCTTGGAAGTATGGCGTCAGGGCATCATTTTCAAAGGAGACTCAGAGTTAGTTGTCAAGTAAGTCAGAAAACTATATGCCACAAAGAATCAGTGACTGAAATAGTACAAGCATGTAGTTTGGGAATTCATTGAGATGTTTGACTCCTTCAACATTGTGCATCATGACAGGAGGTTCAATGACTTGGCAGACAAGCTTGCAGTGTTGGGGTCTCGGTTTGACAGTTCTACAACATCCCCTTATTGTGAATATGAGGTGGAGGTAGTGACAAGACCCTCTATCCCTGACAATATAAAACATTGGTAGGTTTTTGATGATGAGGCTCAGGTCAGAAGGTTCCTACAAAATGATGGAGGGTTTTCTAATTAAAAAATTGATTGGGAGCCAATGGTCTGTACAACAGAGGGGAAGGAAACCTTATTTGGAAAAGGAATCATCCAACTAAAGACCAACACCATTCCTAGAGGGCTGGTTGCTCTTGAATCAAATTTTTATAATGTTGACTGCATTATTAATAGGCATATGGCAGCCTCAAGGGATGTTGAGGAGCATGACCTTGGCATGAAGGAGAAACCAAGGTAGTCGTCTCAAAGAAAGATGAAAAGTAGTCATACATCCAATTGTTAAAGAAATACCAACATTGAATGGCTTTGACCTATTCTGAGCTCAAAGCTTACAAAGAATACCTGTTCCAGCATGAGATTCCCTTGGATCCTACTGTAAAACCTTTAGACATAAGCACAGGCCAATTAATCCTCTATTATCTCTCAAAATGCAAGAGGAGCTGAAGAAGCTAAGGGATGGAGGAATTATTCAGCCCACAAGGTATTCTTCTTGGGTTGTTAACCTAGTGTCGGTAAAAAAGAAGAATGGTGACATCGGTTTGTGTGTGGACTTCAAGAATCTAAACAAGGCCTCGATGGAGGACAACTATCCTTTACCTAACATATAGCACATGCTACAATTGGTGACTGGTTCTGATTTTCTTTCTACTTTAGATGGATTCTCTAGTTATAATCAAGTCATGGTGAAAGAATCAGAAAGGATGAAGACAACCTTTACTACTCCATGGGGAACATATGTATATGTTAGGATGCCCTTTGGTCTAATGAATGTTAGAGCCACTTTTTAGAGAGCAATGGATGTTGCTTTTTCTAGTTACATCAATGAATTTATTGTTCTTTGCCAATATGATGTAACAATGTTTTCAAGAAGGAGAAGTGACCATTTTCCGCACTTACGAGAAGATGTTGATCAGATGTAGGGAATATAACATCTCACTTAATCTAAATAATTGCCATTTTGGAGTGCAAAAGGAAAAATTTCTCGGTCACATTGTGTCAATGGAAGGAGTGATGATTGATCCAAAAAGAGTGGAGGTCATCATCAAAGTTCCAATTCCAAGAACCAAAAAAGGAATTCAGTCCTTCTTTGGGAAGATAAACTTCATTAGAAGGTTTATATCAAACTTTGTTGAGTTGACTATCCCAATCACTTCCATGTTAAAGAAGGATTAGATCATCAAATGGGAAGAGGCTGCCATCCAATCTTTCAATGGAATCAAAGAGGCATTGAAGCATGCCCCTATTTTAGCAGCCCCAAATTACAAGAAACATTTCCAGCTGTTTTCTTTTGCTTCAGAAAACACTATTGCTTAATCCGATACAAAAGGATGATGAAGAGGCTATGAGGCCCATTTATTTTTTCAATAAGGCTTTGCAAGGAGCTGAATTGAAGTACACCATCATGGAAAAGAAGGCATTTTCCTTGGTCAAAGTAACAAAAGTTTTCAGGCCTTATATTTTAAGTTCAAATTTTTTTGCTTATGTTCCCCATACCATGGTAAAAGACATCCTGTCAGAGATGGAAGTCTCAAGTAAAATATGTAGATGGGTGAAAAAATTGCAAGAGTATGATATGGACATCCAAACCACAAATTTGGTGAGAGGTTTGGGTTTAGCTAAGCTTGTGGTGAGAGTAACTTTGAGACCATTGAGGTAAATGATATTGAGGAAGAAAGGGAAGTTGTTTCTGAAAGATTGACGAGCTCTGAGTGGTACAAGGATGTGATGTTCTATCTCAGACACTTAAACTTCCCTGATCATTTGAATAAGAACCAAAAAATCTCTTAAGTTGGCTTCCCAGAAATATGTCATTACTGATTTTGGGTTGGCATGGAAGAACCCAGAGGGAGTCCTCTTAAGATGCACCACTGAAGATGAAGCCCTCAAAAAAATTCTGATCTCCATGGAGGATTTTGTGGGGGATTTTGCTGCAAGAGTCATAACACATAAGATCCTAAGGGCTGGTTATTGGTGGCCAACTCTTTTCAAGGATACAACCATGTTGGTCAGAAGATGTGAGAGTTGCCAACATTTCTCTAGAAGGTGAAGGCTTCAGGATCCCTACCTTTGCAATTTGTATCAATTGAAGCACCATTTAAGAAATGGGGAATGGACTTCATTGGTGAGATTTCAGACCCTTCAAGTGCTAGCCATAAGTGGATTCTTGTAGCCACTGATTACTTTACCAAGTGGGTAAAAGTAATCCCCACCAAGAAGGCTACACACAAAGTTGTCAAGTATTTTGTACTAAACAATATTATTTACATGTTTGAAGTACTACTCAAAATCATAGTTGATAATGCCATGAGTTTCAGGGCTAGACCTCTAGTGGAAATGTGTAAAGGATATGGGATCAATTTGACATATGCCTCTAATTATAATCCCCAAGGAAATGGACAAGCTAAGTCCAGCAATAAGAATTTTCTAAAGATTATCATAGGAACCTTGGAGTTAAATAAGAGAAAATGGGGTGAACAGTTGAAGTTTGCTATCTGGGCTGATAGGATCACTGTCAAAAGAGCCATTGGAAAGAGTCCATTTGAGTTGGTATATGGGACTCAGGCCTTGCTACCCCTACATATGCAATTATCTTCATATCAGTTCATTCAACAATTAGAAGATCAAGAAGTGAGTCCTCATGATGCCCGCATCAACCAGATTGTTGAGCTTGATGAAGAGAGGAGGGAATCTCACCAGAGGCATATAAGGTTTAAAGAAAAGCTAAAGAAACTATTTGACAAGAAGGTCACTCCTAGAGCCTTCAATATTGGAGATCTTGTGCTATTATGGGATAGCAGGCATGAGGATAAGGGCAAGCATGGCAAGTTTGATTCATTATGGATGGGCCCTTACTCCATTGACATCAGAATTGGTGAACACACCTTCTTCTTGAAGGATCTAGATGGTGAATTGCTCAAACTTCCTGTTAATGGTAGGCATCTGAAGCATTTCTTGGATTGATTCCTCTAAATCAAGGTAAACACCTCTTATATAGTGTATAGTTTGTTGTTTGCATCCTATTTTTGTGTTTTTGCTTGTTTTGGTCCTCGATGACCTATTTTTTTGGTTTCTTTGTTTGTTTTTGGAGATGATTGTGTTGCTATGCTATGCAAAGATGACTCCACGCCCCATGGATATTTTGGCACTTGGTCTACTATTGTTCTTGTGGCACTCGCAAAGAGTGCCCATCCCTGAGTTGGAGCCAATGTTGGTGCTCAAAATGGTCTCGCCCCATTTTCGCCTTTGACAAATTATTCATTCATACCCTCTTCATTTTATCCTTCCACGTAGGGTGCTTGGTCAATTTTATTACCATTTTTAGTTTTCTCCTAGGTCGAGGATCATCTGTGGGTCCGTATTTGTCTCATGTTTCCTTTGTTCCTCCGAAAAGCTTTGTATTTTGAGTCTCCCATTCTCCGTTCCTTCATATCTTACGTTTTCTTGTTTTCTCCAATCTCCATAGACAATATTTGTTGTCCCCACCATTTTTTCCCTAAATACTCAAAGATAAATGAGTTGATGTGTCCTTAAGGATCATTTTGAGCCTTGAAATAGTCTAAATTCTCTTTCTCGAAGAAAACCTCATTTTCGGCTCAAATGGACGTTTCTTTGTGCTTTACTGGTTTGACAAGCATTTCCCCCAATCAAATTTGCATCCTTGCATCAACAGGGAAATGTGGCACCTCTTGGTTGGATGTGAATCAACTTAATACTTCAAAAATTTGACAAAAAACTTCATTTTTAAAATGTGTCCACGTGGAGGAATGACGCTCATTTGAGAATCAACTTTTTGGTTTGGCTTTGAAGTAGTGCCGAGAAGACACGTGGAGAGTTGGCGGGGAAAGAGACACGTGGAGGATTCCACTGGGTTTCCCATACTTATAAAAATTTCAAAAGTTTTATGGGAATTCCAGGACACATGGAGGAACAACACTCATTTGAAGATTTGCTTTTGGGCTTTGCCTTGGAGTAGCACCAGGAGGACATGTGGAAGCTTCCACGCTTGGCCCGGACTTAGACTAATTTTTATGCGGTTAGGGCAGTTTGGAAGAACAAGAGACGTGGCGAGCTTGCACTAAGTTAGGATATCCACCTTGGGCACCATTTTGAAATTGTGTCATGGAGACACATGGAGGAACCACGAATGTTCAAGGATTGGCCCTTAAGTTTCAATTTGAAGAAGTGTCAGTCGGTGACACGTGGTGGCATCCACTTGTTTTGCATTTTACTTAGAATTTTTCAATGACCAAAAGGAGACTATCTCGAGTTTGAAAAGTGGCGCCTTTCGGTGCGCTTCAAGCCTTTAAAAATATTTGTTGGAGCAAGACATGTGGTGAGCTGCGCTCATTCAAGGTATCAAATTTTGGGCCACCTCAAGGTGTGCCATGCGACACATGGAAATTTGAAAATTCATAGGGACAGGGAGGCAATTCAAACTTTTTGCCTCTTTTCTTCATAAAGGTTAAAATAGTGAAAATGGCTCATGAGCCCGATGGGAAATAGTCAATGTTTTCCCGGTCAACGACGTAGAGTGCGGACTGCGGACGAAAATTGAAAATTTTCCTTTCGAGAAAAAAAGATTTAAAAGTAAAAGGGGATGTGTAACTCCACCTTTGGGACCCACATTGGGAAACATGTCAAAAGTATTTCTCAAGGGCGAAGGCGTGGGGAAAACTTGGAAATTTTCCTTTTTTACAAAAGAGAGTCAAATGGCGAGAATTTTTTCCGGTTCCTTTGGGACCCACCTTAGGACATGTGTAAGGCCCATCTTTGAAGCGGAGGTTCTTAGAAAAATGAGAAATTTTTGCATTTTTGAAAAGGGTCAGAAAAGGTAAAAGGAAGCCCTCGAGCCTATTTTTGCATCTTCCACATGGATGGCCCACATTTAAATCAAATATCAATGGCTATTGAGAGTCTAAATTTTATTTTCCCTCTTTTTCTGTAAAACTATTGGGAATGTGAGTCTTCATGATTTCTTTCTATTTTATACACACCAAATAGAGGAGCGAGTTAATTTTGATATCTAGGGTTTGGTGGGAGAGATCTAGAGACGTCTTTCACCATTAAAGTAGTTTGACTCTCGGGCCTTATCTGGTTTTCTATTTTTCTTTTGTTGAGCACACAAGGGGCCATATTTGATTGATATGGGGTGGAAGTGGTTGTCAAATGGATGGAGGCGTGTTTTTACAGAGAAAAGAGTTGAATGCGGGAAGAAATTAAAGATATTTCCCTCGAGCACTTGGTGACTTTTTGTAGATCTGATTCTGCAAATCACGAAAGAATCATGGCAAGCACTAGTGCATTTAAGGTTTTTTTCTTTTGGGAGGAAGGGGCTCTGTTGGAAATGCTATAAAGGTCACAAATTCATCATGAAAATTGTTGGGAGTTTTTGGAAAGATCAAGACGATTTTCTCCAACGAAAAGGCTTCGCAGATCCCATCCATCTTGAGAAGCCGTCTCAGAGGAGCCTGTATATCTCTCTTTCTATAAAATTTGATCGTGTCAAGGTGGTTGTAAGTGTACATACATTGAAAATCTTTGAGATTGTTCTAGAAACTTTCCTTTGATAAATTTGAACAAACTTTGAGTTACTTTGTGTCAATCTTGAGAAAAGTGTATTTATTTCATTTATGAATGCATACGGGTAGTTTTTATTGTTTCTATTATAATCTTGTACCAAAATATAGTACAATCACAAAGGTCTCATTCCTTGTGATAGTTTAGTGGCATCTGTAATTTCATTTCTCAGAAGATCCTTCATCTAGGAGTGGGATAAATAGTTTAAAATCACTTTTCTTTCATTTTGTTGATAGAGATTCTTTGTAAGCCTCTGGGTGTACCTCAGGCATGACTTTGTTTAAATCTTGGTGCTTTATTGGGTCCTCTAACCCGAGCCTTCATGATAGAATCCCACAGGTTGTGTGTAAGAGTGCGATATAGGCCTCCATTGAAGCACATATTCTAGTTGAGGAAACAATTTAACTTTTTGTGGCATTTTGTTGATTCAATCTTTCCATTTTGCATAAGCTCTCAAGGATCTGGTGAGTCAATTCCATCTTGTCTCCCCTCCCACCAAAATTCATTTAACAACAACTAATCCTACCCATACTATGCATGTTTTTGCTCTGTATACCCACACAAGACCAAAATCCTTTTAGTAAAGTATGCATAAAGTCAAGGTCTCAAATGTCTTTAGTAACTATTGTAAATATCTCCCCTAGGTAGATATAGACAAGCGAGAAGAATATGGAAATAAAGCAAACTCAGATCACGATATTTATTCGTCAGGCCACCAATAGCCCAAGGTACGAGGTAGAAGAGTTTCAACATGAAAAGTTTGTGCCAAGGTGCGAGTAGAAGGCGGATGTCAAAGAGTGTTGACATGAACATGGATGCGCCCTGGTGCATGTAGAAAAGTGTCGACACGAAAAATTTTGTGCCAAGGTGTAGGTAGAATGCACACGTCAAAGAGTGTCGACATGAACATGGATGTGCCTCTGGTGCACTTAAGAGTATGACAACACACAAATGGATGCGCCAAGGCGCACCTTCAGGAGGCGCAACATTTTGGCGGCGACAGAAGTAGACCCCGACCCGAGATATTCAGATGGCCATAACTTTTCACAGGGAGCTCGGATTCATGCAAGGTTGGACTTTTCGGAAATCTTACAAGGTCCTCTATCCAACTAAAACTAGATATCTTTAATTGGGTGAGAACAAGTTCTTAAGAATGAAAAATATAGTTTGCCACTTTTTGGGTTTGCTAGGGTTCTCACCTACCACCATAATGAGATGAATTAAATGCAACCTAGAGGTGGTTGTGGTAGATTTGGAATTGCTCTCTTTTCTCTCTCATTTTCCTATAAATTGTAAGGAGGGGATTCTTTCTAAATTTTGGACATTCTTGTTTTGCCCCTTCCTTCTTCTCTTTGGTAGGAGAATTTGTGGAGTTCAAACCGTCCATCTAAAACTATAATGCAACTTTGCCTCTTAGCATTTTGTAGTGTATTGTGTCAATCTTTGGAGCAAATAATGCATGTCTGTGGATGATTCTCAACCCTCTCTATGTTCATTTGCATCCTCCTGATCTTTCACTGCAAATCTAGTTATCTTTGCATGATCTTGCATTACATTTTAATGGTTTGTGTTTATTGGCAAGACAGATGTTTCTTCATTCCTCGGTGCATCACCTTTGTTAGTTTAGGTTTATTTTTATGAATCTTCTTACCATGTCTCCTTGGAAAGTTAGATTAGGTTTTGAGTAAACCCTCTACATTTTTATGTGTGCATCTAAATAGAGGAATAGGAACCGGCCTTCATCTAGAGGGCTTTTCCGATTTCGCAAGGTCCCACACTTGGGAAAAGCTCCATGTTATGCAATCACACTGAGAGTCTCAACCCATCAAGTTGCGGATGTTCGGGGTGTTGTGATTCACCATCAACAATTTTTGGTATGCTGGTGGGACCAAGAGGTCATTCCACAAGATTTGAGGAATTTTCAAGAAATTTGGACTAAAAATTGTAGGTTTTACAATTTCAAATTTTTCACGTTTCAAAGTGAACTTTGAAATCAATTTTCAAGGCCTTAACTTGCTCAAAACAAGTCAAAATTTCACCGGATGATAGATCCGGGGTAATCTTCAAAGGGGTATTCTTATATCTTTTATATTTTGACTTTCAAAATTTCATAGTTTTTAGTATTTCGGGTTTTCCTGGTGTTGACCATGTCCCAAGTTCCGACACGGTGCATTTCGAGTTTGTAAGTTGCCTTGCATGACCTAAGTTTCACCTACACCTTTCAGGGATTATTAGCTGCACAACAAGACCTGATAACCAAATTGAAGAATTGTATCTTTCAGGTTCTTCAAAGTTTTAAATTCTATTTTTAATATTGTCGGGTTTGGTGTGTAACTTGGCAGAATCTAGCATTTTGAGGCTCATTATCTAACACATCCTGGCGACTCAAGGGATAGAATTTAGTGGTGTAGCAAAAAATTTTCCTAGGCACATGAGAAGAATTTGAACCAGTCCGATACTCAAGAAGAGGGGCTATTTGTTCACTTGCAACTATCACCAGGGAGAGGAAGGAGAGGAAGAAGACCACAAAGGTCACCATCTCCACCTAACCGGACTTTGTCTACACCTCCACTTGGTAGACCTTTTCTCGCATCAACCAGAGTTCTTAGGCCAATCATAATGGCACATCTACCACTAAATCCCTTTGTCAATTTCATTAGTAACATCCCACTTACCCTCAATACACGAATCCGGTTCAATTGCAGCATTGAAGAACATTCCATTTTTCACTGGAGAAAATCATACCACTCCTGGTGATCATGTCAAAGACATTGCTAACATTTGTGCAATCCATGAGATAAATGAAATGGATGTTCGTTGTCAAATTACTTGGCATCTTCATTCAAAGGGAAGGCATTGCAATGGTTTAGGAGCCTTGAGCTGGTTCTATCCAAAATTGGAATCAGTTATGCATAGTTCTCCATGAGTAGTTTGGGGAAAAGGGAGACAATTTGTCTCTACTTGAACAATTGACAACTATCAAGAGAGCTCCCAATGAGCAGCTGACTGACTTCAACTTTAGATTTAAAAGGTCTTGGGATAGGATTCTAGTGGCCGTTAGGCCAACAGTGAAGGTGCTTTTCTATATTATATCTTAAGGCTTTGAACTCGATATTTGTATGTTAATTCAATCTATGGGAGGCACAACCTTACTGCATGCTTGCTTATAGCATTGCCATTAGGGCTGAAAACTATCTTATTCAAGTGATACGCTGGCCCCTAGGCCTCCCATACCCTTGTACCCAAACTTAGAAAATCCAAGCACTAGTCAAGCACCCACTTTGGCTCCTATTCCCACTCATAGAAATCAAAGTTCAAATGAAACTTCTACTTCATCCTCTAGTTCTTCAAATGAACTCCAAGAGGTCATGAAACAATTGCAAAATTTGGGAAATGAGTGGTTACACTCAAGAGGCAAAGAGGTCCAAAGCTTTAGACCTTCTTATCAGCCTCAAGCTCAATCTAATACCAGCCCAATAGGAAACCATACAAATCAAAGCCAAGTAAGGCCTCCCGTAATAGATCATTTCAGACCTATAACCCCAATGTTTCATCTGCTTCTAAAGCATTAGTGCGGTGAAAAACAACATAGCTCAAGAGTATGATTGGTGTTTCCCGTGCAATGAACCTCACAACCAATCTATGTGCTTCAATGGTGCTTTGAACCAAGCCTTGATGGTGAAAACTACTGGCGTTGAGGGTGAAGTGAGTCAAGAAACAAATCAGCAACAAGGGACATCTCAGCAAAACACAACTCCAAATGATACCACACTTGTGAATTGGCAAGATGAGGATTTTTGTGGCATGAATCAACTAATTTCTCAGAGTGTAGCAGCTAACACAAGATCAAAGAATAGGAATATTGGTGAAGGGAAGTCATTGGCTCCAAGTGATATGCAACATTCCATCACTCCACAAGGTGTTGGTACACAAAATATAGTTCCAAACATGAAAGGACATCCTGGACCACCTTCTAAGCCAACTCAAATGCCATTTGTTGTTGGCCATGCACAAGAAAGGAATGTGCAGGCTAAAGGACAGAAAAGAGATCTTTCATCCCCATTTAACATCATCGATCAAATGAAGAAGACACATGTGAACATTTCAATGTGGGAATCTTTATCCATCCCAGGACAAAGAGATCTTCTACAAGCTGCCATGAAGGATTGGTCAACTTCAAACCAACAGGTCCATATGCAAGAGAATGTCCTCACAAATGTTGCTCATCCTGAAGGGAATCATGGAGGACAACAAGGTAAAGTTTTGAAACCCCCTCCATTCTATGTTTCATTAATCATTGGGGATAAACTAGTACATAATTGCATGATTGATTCTAGGGCAAGTAGTTCTGTCATGCCCAAGAAAATAGCTGATCAGTTGGGTCTCCAATATGAAGTCATATCTAAAGGGGTAGTGCAATTGGATGGGACAGCAGTAGCAACGATGGGAGTGATTAAAGGTTTGAATCTTATCTTACATGCATGCCCCAATGTTACCGTTTTGTAAGATGTGTCATTAATAGATTTGCTAACACTCTTTGCCCTATGCTTATCAAGGGATTTCATAGCTAGAATTGGAGGCTACTCATCTCTGCTGACTAGTCACACATGTTATTTAGAACAAGATATGGTACTAAGGTCATAATCAGATCCGAACCACTTGCAAATATTAATATTGAGCCTCATACTCCAAGAAAATCAATGCCAATTGTTCAGCATTTGATCAAGAAGATTATCTAAGCATAGATGAAGCTGACACCAAAGTTGGAAGCATCCCAAATTTGACTCTTGATGAATGGGAAAGCAAGGTACATGCTTTTGATCCCTACCAAGAAATAGAAGAATCTGAGCTAGGAGTCTATTGCATACATGAAGAAAACCATCCTATTCCTAGCGTCACCAAATCAGACCATAAGGATGACAACGAGGCATGGCGGTTATTTTTAATAGATCAAGGAGTAGGAAAGGTGCAAGAGGAGGAGCTATGCTTATTTCACCTCAAGGCATCAAATAATATTCAGCTTTCTGTTTCTAGTTTTCCTATTCAAACAACACAATGAATATGAGGCCTTGATTCATGGACTTCATTGGGCCAAGAAAAAGGGCATAAAGAACTCGCAGTGTCCAGGATAGCGAGCTAATCATTAATCAAATCGGGGGGACAACATGCTACAAAGAATGACCTCATGAAGAACTACAAGAATAGAGTATGGGACCTCATTGAGGATTTCAAGCTTTCAACATCATGTCCATACCTAGGAAGAAAAATGAAGCTCGCAGATATGCTCCCGTGATTGGAGAAACGTTTGATGTGGTTGAAAACATAAGAAAGGAAAAAACACAACCACATGTCCATGTGCTTGTGAGGCCAACGAGCCGAGATAATAACACAAGCTGGCGGTGTTTGAGAATGATCAACAAATCATCAATTTCTTACAAGAAGAGGCTGAATTCTTAGCTAGGAATCAGGACAGATTAGAGCAGCAGTATGGGGATCAAGTAGTGCAGCTACGGACAAACAAGCTTCCCAAGGGTTTAGTAACATTGGAGTCTATCTTCAACCCTAACGACCAGTTCCGTAAGGAAAAGGCTAACATACAGGTCAAGAGAGAAGATTCAGAGCCAATTCCGGTTGGGGAAGGAAAAACACTTCAAATTGGTAAAGTGGCCACTGAGTAGGAGAAATCAGATTTCATACAGCTTTGCCAAGAATTTCTAGATGTCTTCACTTGGAGCTATGAAGACTTGAGAGGATTCAATCCAAAGTTGGCACAACATACCATAGAATTGGATCCAGATGCTAAGCCCATTAGGTAGAAGCAGAGACTAGTCAACCCTCACATTGAGCCTCTAATGAAGAAAGAGCTAAAAAAGCTAATAGAGGCAAGCATTATATTCCTGATCAAGCACTCAAGTTGGGTTGCAAACTTGGTTCTGGTCAAGAAGAAGAATGGATAAATTAGGCTATGCATGGACTTCCGAGACCTCAATAAGGCATCTCTCAAAGACCTTTACCCACTTCCTTTAATGGAACAAATATTGTAAGTAGTATCCGGTTCGGAGAGATTCTTTCTCCTAGATGGCTACTCGGGGTATAATCAGATAATGGTAAAAGAAGATGACCAGTTCAAGATGGCTTTCACCACCAAATGGGGCACCTATTCCTACAAGAAGATGTCATTTGGGCTATCAAATGTTGGAGCCACTTTCAAAGGGAAATGGATATGGAATTGAGGGATTGATTAATAAGATAGTTACGATATATCTTGATGACATCACTATATTCTCCAAAAATGCGTGGATCACCTCTTTCATCCGAGGCGGGTATTTGAGGTGTAGAAGATTTGGGGTATCATTGAATCCCAAAAATGCATATTCTGGCTCACGAAGGAAAACTTCTAGGCCATATTGTTTCAAAGGAGGGATTGACGATTGACCCAGAAAGAGTTGAAGTAATTCGAGCATTGCCATTTCCAAGTCACAAGAAGGCTCTTCAAAGCTTCTTAGGAAGGATCAATTTTGTTTGTAGGTTTGTTCTAAACTTTGCAGCTCTCGTAAAGCCAATAACGCTGATGTTGAAGAAGAGCATGGCATTTAAGTGGACATCTGAAGGCAAGGAAAATTTCAAGGCAATAAAAGAGGCTATATCTCAAGCTCCCAGTCTCGTCAATCTAGACTTCTCTAAGGACTTCATGCTATATGCCTTCGGTGGTGGAGACACCATTTCTGCAATCTTGGTACAGTGAAACAAGGAAGGATTAGAATAACCAGTTGCTTTCTTCAGTCAAGGCTTGGAGGAATACGAAAATAGGTACTCTTTCATTGAAAATCATGTCCTTGTAGTGATCAGGAGCTTAAAGAAATTCAAGCACCTAGTCTCAAACAACAAGATCCAATTGTTGGTCTCTCATGCGGGAGTCAAGGACTTCCTTCTAAACAAGGATCTGAATGAGAAATGTGCAGGATGGATAACCTATGTCATGGAATATGACATCGAGATCAAGGTCACAAAACTAGTACATAGAAAAGGACTATGTGAACAGCTAGCTTTGAGTCGGAAAGTTAAAGCAGGTGATGAAAAAGAGGTTGTCTTGGTATTACAGGATGGTCAAGAATAGGAAAATGATGATGTGCCCACTCCTTGTTGGACTCAGAATATGATACACTTCCTACAGATAGGCCTATGCCCTCCGAAATGAGCAAAGAAAAGAGGAGATACTTTAGATTACAAGCCATTCCATATGTTCTTGTTGATGGTGTTTTGTTCAAGAAATACATCAATGGAGTTTTATTGAGGTGCATTGGGACAGGTCAAATTGAGAGGGTGTTACGAGATTTTCATGATGGAGATTCCTGAGGACATTTTTCCCCACGAGTAACAACTCTTAAGATAATGAATGTAGGGTATTATTGGCCCACAGTTTTCAGCGACTACTATACATGGACATGAAAGTGCAAGAAATGTGCACTCTTCACAGGAAAAGAAATACTAGCAGCACTTCCATTGCACCCAATTTTGGTTGACCAACCATTTATGCAATGGGGATTGGACTTCATTGGGGTCATAAATCCAAACTCATGCCAAGGCCACAAGTGGATTCTCATGGCAATGGACTATTTCACCAAGTGGACCAAAGCAGTAGCACTCAAAGAAGAAAATGAGTCTAACATACTAGACTTTTATGAAGGAATAGTGACCAGGTTCGGTGTTCTGGCCACTATCATATTAGACAATGCATTGTCATTCATAAGTTCCAAGATTACATAATGGGCTGTCAAGAATGGAATCTATTTGAGCACCTCTTCAAATTATTACCCACAGGGTAATGGATAGGCAGAGTCCATGAACAAGAATTTGCTAAGAATCATCAGAAGGACTCTGGATGAAAACCAAAGGACATGGCATACTAAGCTAAAATCAGCATTATGTGCTGACAGGATAAAGCCAAAGAGATCTACATGTAATTCTCCCTACAAGTTGATCTATGGGAAAGAGGCAGTATTGCCTATATCATTAGAATTTCCAACATTGGAGCTCATGAAGTAGTTGGAGTTATCTGAGTTCAAACCAATGGAGGCCAGGTATGTAGAGTTGATGGAATTGGAAGAAATAAGAGAACATGTAGTTCTAATGATTGAAAAGGATCAGGCCTTAGTAAAAAGATGGTTTGATAAGAAGGCAAGAGCAAGGACCTTCTAGGAAGGGGACCTAGTTCTAAAATGGGATGCAGATCAGGCAAAACTAGGAAGGCATTCCAAGTTTGATGCCATTTGAAGTGGCCCCTACATTTTCAAAGGATGTAAAAGTAGTAATGCCTTCCAATTGTCTACATTGGATGGAGAAGAACTCCCGATTCGGTTAACGGAATCTATCTTAAACATTGCTACTAAAAGGAAAAGGTTTACCCTTGTAAATATTAGCCTAGATTTTAATTCCTCTAAGTGTGTATGCACATTGTCTTGTTGTAGTTAGGTTTAAATTTCCCTAAGTGCTCCGGCACAGGTTTAGTTGCTCTCAGGTTGAATTTCTATAGTTCAGCATGCTCTCGAAGAAGGAGTTGTGGTATCAGGCTCAGGATCAGAGATCAAGTTGGTTTCAATTTATTACTTATGACCTCATGCCCAATGGATTGCTAAAAGGCCACTAATATTCTACCTAGCAGGCAGGTGATCCCGTTGAGTCACCAAATTGTTGTAAATATCTCCCCGTGTAGATATAGACAAGCAGAAGAATATGGAAATCAAAGAAACTCAGAGCTCGATATTTATTGTGTCACCAATAGCCCAAGGTGTAGGTAGAAGAGTGTTGACATGAAAAATTTCACGCAAAGGTGTAGGTAGAAGGCGCACGTCAAAGAGTGTCGACATGAACATGGATGCACCCTAGCGTAGGTAGAAAAGTGTTGACATGAAAAAGTTTGCACCAAGGCGCAGGTAGAAGGTGCATGTCAAAGAGTGTCGACATGAACATGGATGCACCTCTGGCACACTTAAGAGTATGACAACATGCAAATGGATGCACCAAGGCGCACCTTCAGGAGGCGCAACATTTTGAGTGCTGACAGGAAGCAAACCCTGACCCAGATATTCAGATGGCCATAAATTTTCACAGGGAGCTCAGATTCACGCAAGGTTGGAATTTTCAAAAAGCTTACAAGGTCCTCTATCCAACTACAACTGGATATCTTTAATTGGGTGAGAAAAAGTTCTTAAAAATGCAAAATACAGTTCACCACTTTTTGGGTTTGCTAGGGTTCTCACCTACCACCATAATGAGATGAATTAAATGCAACCTAGAGGTGGTTGGGGTAGATTTGGAATTCCTCTCTCTTTTCTCTCTCATTCTTCCTATAAATTGTAAGGAGGAGCTTCTTTCTAAATGTTGGACATTCTTTTTTTCCCCTCCCTTCTTCTCTTTAGCAGATGAATTTGTGGAGTTCAAACCTTCCATCTAAAACTATAATGCAACTTTGCCTCTTGGCATTTTGTAGTGTATTGTGTCAATCTTTGGATCAAATAATGCATGTCTGTGGATGATTCTCAACCCTCTCTATGTTCATTTTCATCCTCTTGATATTTCAATGCAAATTTGGTTATCTATGCATGATCTTGCATTGCATTTTTATGGTTTGTGTTTATTGGCAAGACAGTGCTCATCATTCCTCGGTGCATCACCTTTGTTATTTTATGTTTATTTTTATGCATCTTCTTACCCTATCTCCTTGGCAAGTTAGATTATGTTTTTGAGTAATCCCTTTGCATTTTTATGTGTGCATCTGAATAGAGGAATAGGAACCGGCCTTCATCTGGAGAGCTTTTCCGATTTCGTAAGGTCCCACACTTGGGAAAAGCTCCATGTTATGCAATCAAACCGAGAGTCTTAACCCATCGAGTTGCGAAAGTTTAGGGTGCTTGTGATTCACCATCAACAAGTAACCTTTGACTTGTTGTGAAGATATCTCTATGATCTAGAAGTGACAACTCGTGAGAGTCGGATCGGTGTGTTGATCATATTTTCCCCAAGGTCTTCTCTACAAACATTTATACAAAAGAAAGGTACCTCGATCTCCTTTCAAATGAAAATGGTTACACAATAGGTTCTCTTACCTTGGTTGAAAGTAATAACCTAAAATATTTAGGATAAGATCATATCCTTTTGAAGTCTTATCCATATCTCCACAAATCCAAGTAATAAATGGACAGCTAGATTTCTCCCCGGCTAAAAATGAAATACATTTATGATCTATCTACCTCTAAGCTCTGGTTGAAATCTATGTTGCTCCTTGTCGTGAAAAGGATAAAAAATTTGGGTACCAACACAAAGTGTTGTCCTAATTCGGACATGTAGAAATGGACCCTGTTGGTATCCAATTTTTTCTCCTTTTCAAGCGAGTAGCAACACGATTCAACAGGAGCTTAGAGGCAGATAGATCATAAATGTGTATCATTTTTTAGCTAAGGATGAAATCTAATTGACCCTTTGTTACTCGATTTTTTGGAGAGATGGGTAACACCTTAAAAGGATGTGATTTTATCCTAAATATTTTAGGTTGTGCCTTTCAACCAAGGTAAGAGAACCTATTTTGTAACCTCTATTGTTGAAGGAGACGCAAAACCTTTCTTTTGCACAAATTTTATAGAGAAGACCTTGGGGAAAATATGATCAACACACCAAATCTAACTCTCACGAGTTGTCACTTCCAGATTATGGGGATATTTTCAACACAAGGAAAAGGTTACTAAAGACATTAAGAGATCCTGATTGTTCTGCATATTTTTGCAAGTAGATTTTGTTCCTTTGTTGATACACAGGGAAAACAAGGGTAGTTCAGGGTAGGATTAATTGTTTTTGAATGATTTTGGTGGGAGATGAAGTAGGATAAAGTTGATTATACTAGATCTTTGGAGGGACTTCACAACAGAAAGCTCCAGAATAGTCAAGATGTTCCTTCAACCAGAAGGTATGCTTCAATGGAGGCCTAGATCAGCACATTTTCACATAATCTTTGAGACTCCAACACAAAGGCTCAAATTAGAAGACTCAATTAAACACTAAAGTTTTTGATTAATCATGCCTAAGGTACACCCGAAGACTTACAAATAATATTTATCAACAAATGATAGTAAATTGATTTTAAATTTGTTTATCTCATCCAAGATGAAGGCTATTCTTGAAATGAAATTTAAAATTCCATTAGACTATCACAAGGATGAGATCCTGTATGATTTCACAAAAATTTTAGTATAAGATTGCAATAGGAATGAAAGAAACTATTTGTAGACGTTCTGAAAATAAAGCAGGCACAAAATTGCTAGAGATTAGACACAAATTAATTCCAAAATTACTTAGATCCATCACCAAGGAAAGTTACACAGAACAATCTCAGAGCTTGTCAATGGTTGTACACTCACAACCAACTTGACATGATAGAAAATCTAACATAGAAGAAATTAACAGGTTATCTCAGATTGGTCTCTCCGGAAGACGAATTTCTCAAATTTTCTCTTAGGGATTCAAACTCCGACCATTTGAAAGAGTAATCTCATTACATTTATAATACACCCTTTACATCTAATTCCCCCCCGCCCCAAAAGAATAATATTTGAAGCACCTTTATTACACATATCAGATCATGATTTGCAAAAAGTGACATTCAAAAGATTCACAAAAAAATTGCGAGGTGTTTTCAAAAAAGGTGAATCATTGTAAATATTTGCATCATTGTTCTAACTGGAGGAATATTCTTCATCATTGGCACCTATAGGACCTTTTCCCCTCATCATTTCACCTTTTTCCTCGAAAATTTTACTCTACATCTTTGGATTTGGCATTTTGCATTTATGCATGAGCCCAAGCAAAAATCCACTTCAAAAGTACTTCAGATGTATAAATTGAGATGCCAAATTGATTCAATTAAACTTTGCAGACCAAAATGACATAATTTTGCAAAACATTTTATGAAGAATGATGTAAAAAATGAATCTCCAAACATCCTAGAGCTTCAATGGTGGAAAACTCAAATGAAATGCACAGCTACCGTTGATCCTGCATTTCAACTTTTAATCTGATCCCTCTGCATGGAAAAATGTGATTAGAAACAGGCCTAGGGGCATCTTTTGACATTTTATAACTTTTGAAAAAAACAAAATTTTTCCAAATTTTCCCCGCATCTCCACCCTTGACCTTTAGCCTTTAATGTGGGTCTCAGTGGACCTGTGCTTCATTTTTTCATTTTTTTTTTAATTTTCCAAAAAAGGAAAAAGTTATATATTTTCCCCACAGGCCCACACCTCGATTCCCCTACCTACTACATGTCTCAATGGCACACATTGAGATGGCCCCAAAAATTAGAGACCCCAAACAAGTGCGGACGTAACACTAGTCTTAGTCCAGTAGAGTTTCCAAGTGTCCTCCTGGTGCTACTTCAAAATAAAACTCAAGGGCCGGTCCCAAATATGCGCTCTCCCTCCACGTGTCCCCAGGCCCCTTTAGGAAGTTGTGTGAAAATTCTAAGTATGGGAAGGGCATGTGGAAGCCTCCACGTGGACATGTTTTGTGTTAAAGTGAGCCTTAGAATTTTAAAAGTCCTCAACAAAGCTACATTCAACCGAGAAAGAGCCACTTTTCAACTAATGCCAAGAAGTAATTCGACCGAGAAACTACACCCATCAAATTGTAAAATGAAGGAGAGCCACCATTTGAGCACGGAAATGAAATTTCCTTCAAGAGGACAGAGAGTTTAGAAAGTTCTATCGATGGTGAATCATAAAGCACCCCAGAATGTCTACAACTCCACTATTGTCAAGATTTCCTTTGTTTCGGGTTCAGAAATTGGACTTGCATATGCATCGGGTTTGGAAGGTGGCTTGACATGTGTTTGATGCTTGTGTTTTCCCAAAACCCACTTCCACCACTATTGCCAAGATTTCCTTTGTTTCGGGTCTATAAATTGGACTTACATATGAATCGGGTTTAGAAGGTGGCTTGACATGTTTTTGCCCCATGCTTTCCCGACTCCAAAACCCGATTTTCCTAGGTAGTGTTTCGGGTTCTCGGAACTCCCAAGCATCAGGACATGCCTTGCAATTTTCATGCTTCATGTCTCATGTTTCCCAAAACCCGAAACCTGAAATTCCTTGTGTCAGGTTTTTGGACCTCTCCGACATATTTTCCTTTGTGTCATTGTCTATATTTACCCAGGGGGTAGATATATACAACAGTTTCAAGGCTCAAATACGTTCCTCAAGGACATATCAACTCATTCTTATTCAAGTATTTAAGGTAGAAATGAAAAGAATGAAAAATTACGACTGTGGCAATAGAGGGAATGGGAAATCATGAGTTTTTGAAAGGATAGAGCATGGGGGACTCAAACTACAAAACTTTTCAGAGGAACAAAGACACTAGGAGATAAATATGGACCCATACATGATCTTTGACCCAGGGTAGACTAAAAATGGAAACAAAGACCAGCCAAGCACAACACGGGAAGGATAAAATGACAAAGGCCATAAATCAATAAATTTCCAACGACACAAATAGGGCAAGACAATTTTGAGCACTAACACAAGAGCTCGAATTAGGGATGGGCACTCCTTATGAGTACCACAAGAGAAAAATTAGACCAAGTTCCAAAATATCCATTGGGAAAATGGAGTCACGAATAAGCTAGCATAGCAGAACAACCACAACCATCCTCTAAAAGATGAACCGAGAAACCAGCAAAACCAGGTCACCAAGGACCAGAACAAACAAAAACACAAAATCAGAACAAAACAAAAGAACTATACACTGTATAATGGTGAGCATCCTAATTCAAAGAAAATAATTAAGGAAATACCATGAGTGCCTGCCATTCTGGATACGACCATGCTAAGCAGTTCTGATATGTCTTTAACAATTGGTCATATGGTTGTTTTTCTTTTCCATCGAGTTCTGCTATCTAACCATACTTTTTCAAGCTTACCCCTTGTGCATGTGTCAAGTTTTTAAACATATTTCAGGGCTGCATCAAACATAAAAGTATCAGGAAAATCATCCTACTCATGATAACTGCATTGAGCAATTTCATATTCCTTGAAAGCAACATAGCTCACAGAGTTATCAATTTGAATATCTGCATGTAATACTTCATAAGAAGTATTGTTGGGGTCCTCAATAAGTTATAACATTCTCTTTTCACCATGTAACTTGACAAGGCTTCCCATTTGAACACTCCCACCAACATTTCCAGCCCATTTTCTAGAAAACAACATACCCCATTTGGTAGGGCAATCCACAATAACAACATCAAGTTTCAAGTTCTTACCCGGATAAGTTACAAGTTGCACTATCAGACCCTTGACACATCCAACCACTGGCACCTCCCTAGAATCCATGGTAGTACACTTCCCATAATCTATTGTTACTTTGATATCCAACTCATTCGTGACCTCAAGAGGCATAACATTGCACGATGCTCCGAAATCAAACATATAATTGTGTAACAACTTATCCTTAATAATAAAAGTAGTAAAAATGGATCCACCTTCAGCTGAGACTCAACCAAGGATGTTCCCAAATATACTTCAGGTGGCTCACCTAGTTCTTCTAGTACTTGGGGTTTTTTCAACTCTGAAATGGTAGGTAGAGTCTCAATATTTCTGCCTTGGGTGACATTTTCTTCTCTAAATCCCAAATATTTGAATGCTCTATCCCTATGCTCAGGGATTCTAAGCAATTCAACAACAGGAACATAAATCTTGATCTGACTCAACATTTGGGCTATGTCATATGGAACATACTTGGGCAAGGCAGCATTGGGAGGGAGATTGACAAACTCATCAGATGGCACAGGAGTTTTTATAGTCTGAGCATATGGAGGGACACAAGTTCCACTTGAGACAACAAGGCCTTTTCCAGATGTATCTTTCTTTGGAGTCTCTTTTGGGATACTAGTAAGCACTAGAAATTTTGGTTTGGCTTGAGGCCCTGCCCCTTTGGAAACCTTACTCCTGGTATTATATTCTTTTCATGGCCAACCACAACATTCATTAACAACTACCTATCCTCCTCAGAAGGGATCCCTCCATCATACTTCTCAATCATTAGTGCCCTTAAGTATTCAAAATCATTATTAGGTAATTCAAAAGCTTGCACCATATCAATTTTAGAAGTATGAGTGGGAGGAAGAGGTAATACCTGGTGAATGCAATCCCAAAAATCTTTAGTAGTTCTGGCACTCATTAGCTCAGTTGATGTTGCTCCCTATTGTGAACTCATAGTAGAAATCAGCATGCATGCATCACCATTAGTACCATCATCATTATCAGCTTCTTCTTCTTGTTGATTTACTTCACATAGAGGATGGGGCAAAAATCATCTATCACACCAATCAATCTCATTGGCGACATCAACACCAACAACCCGGGAAGCCAAAGGATCAGGCACCATTCTACTTTCACGTTCTTGGGGATGTCTATTTGTATATCCCATGGGTCCTTTACCTCTATCATCTGACCTATGATCACCCCTAGGATGATTGCCAAATCCGTCATGATTTTGTGCCTTTTGCTGACCTTGTGAACTCTGCCCAATTCCTTTCTCTTCCTAGGCTAGTTTGTAAAAGATTTCTTTGATAGCCCTTGCCAAAGTTTTAACAGCCTCCTCAAGATCCACACACTTTCTTTCTTGAGTTTTTTTGGGTTTATCAGTTTCACACCTTCCCTTTTAGGAGGTTTTCCAATGGCCTTGAAGTTGTTCTCAATTTACAAATCCATAGTAAAGGCATGCCTTAAAGTGCCATGGTTTTATCCCTCAAATAGTATGTGGCCTTCTTGTCAAATGCATCAAAGCATTATTTATAAGACAAGATTCATCACATGGCCTAAAATTCATAGGCGAGTCTTCTCAATTTCTTATTAAATCTCATATTAAATTCATGCACCGACTCATTAGGATTCTTTTTTATGTTCTAAAATTCTAACAAGAGAAACCTAGGGTCTGTCTTGTCACCATACTACAATCTAAAAACATTCTTCATTTCAGTCCAAGAATCAATAGAGTTATCATGCAAAGCTTTATACCAGTCCCTTACATCCTCCTCTAATGTATGAATAAACAATTTAATGTATACATTTTCAAACTCTATTTTGAAATCCTCCATCATATTAAAAAAGAGTTTCAAGTGTTGATCATCGGTTATTGCATTATTTCCTTGAAACTTGGGCAATCTATTTCTTACATCCTATGGCACAACATTCGGATAGCCATCCATACCTCTAAAACTGATGGGACCAAAAGTATTAACGACAAATGGAGGTCTGGGTGGAGGCTGAGCCATACTATCTTGAGGAGGTGACCTTACAGGAGAAACAAAGTGATGAGGAGTGACGGGTCTATGTGGTACGGGGACACAATTTTTAGAATGACTATCCCCCAATGGCTCTGTCTCTTTGAAAAATTTATTAGATTTTGAAAACACAAGGCATATCAAGAAGAAAATGTTTCAAATACGAGATGATGGAACCTCTCTAATGGATAATTCAGATTTATAGAGATCTTTACCTTATTGAAGTAGTTGAGGAAGTATTCCAACCTTGACCACATGCCGATCAATTTCACCAATGGAGATCTCTTTTGTTGATGCTTGATCTCCCAAAACCTTCCAAATTTTTCCTCCTTCTCAATTAGAATTATCAAACTCGGAAACAACCTTCTACTAGGGTCCACAATGAAGAAAGATCTTCTTCCTTCCAGCTTTGCAAAGATTAGTAACAAATTCACAATTGTGAGTTGAAGACAATGGCATTTATCAAAATCAAAACAACCCTGTGATTCGCCACTAAGGATTTTCACCCTAGTTGTGCATTGCACTAAAATAATTTTTCAAATGATTCTTAGCACTAAAATTTATGTAAATCTTTACAAATCGAGAACCTCCTTCACCCAAATTTATCAATGGTGATGCAAACTTAGTACAATAACTATTGGAAAAATTGGACAAGCAATTGAGCAGAACCTAAAACCTTTTTTAATCCTTACAAATCTGGCCAGATAATGATGTTTACAAAATGTATTTGCACACAGAAGGCTCGCAAGAAACATTACCAGGGTTTGGAAACTTTAAATTCTTTCAAACATTCCTAGCAATGGTGCCATTAGTGTTCATATCCAAATTCGTTCTCCTTTTCAATTTGAGTAAGCAAACACAGATTCAATAGGAGTTTAGAGGAAAATATATCATAAATGTGTATCATTTTGTAGTTTGGGATGAAATCTAACCGACCATTTTTTACTCGATTTTGTGGAGAGATGGATAACACCTTGAAAGGATGTGATCTTATCCAAACTATTTTAGGTTGAGCCTTTCAACCAAGGTAAGAGAACCTATTTAGTAACCCATGTTGTTGAAGGAAATGCAGATACCTTTCTTTTGCACAAATTTTTATAGAAGACCTTAGGAAAAATATGATCAAAAACCAAATCGACTCTCACAAGTTGTCACTTCCAGATTATGGGGATATGTTCAACACTGAGGAAAAGGTTACTAAAGACATTAAGAGATCTGATTGCTCGAATATTTTTGTAAGTAGATTTTGTTCCTTTGTTGATACAGGGAAAACAAGGGTAGTTCAGGGTAGGATTAATTGTTTTTTCAATGATTTTGGTGGGAGATGAAGCAAGATAAAGCTGATTATACCGGATCTTTGGAGGGACTTCACAATAATGAAAAACTTCACAACAGAAAGATCAAAAATAGTCAAGACGTTCTCTGCAACTGAAGGTATGCTTAAATGGAGGCATAGATCAACACGTTTTCACATAATATTTGAGACTCCAACACAAATGCTCGAATTGGAAGCCTCAATTAAACACTAAAGTTTATGATTAATCATGCCTCGAGTACACCCGAAGACTTATAAACAATCTTTATCAACAAATGACAGTAAATTGATTTTAAATTTGTTTATCTCATCCAAGATGAAGGATCTTCTTGAAATGAAATTGCAAATGCCATTAGACTATCACAGGGATGAGATTATGTGTTATTTCACAAAAATTTTAGTATAATATTGCAATAGGAACGAAAGAAAGTATTTGCAGATATTCTAAAAATAAAGCATGCACAAAATTGCTAGAGATTAGACACAAATTAATTCCAACATTGCTTAGATTCATCAGTAGGGGAAAGTTACACATAACAGTCTCAGAGCTTGTAAATTGATGTACACTCATAAGCAACTTGACATGATAGAAAATCTAACCCAAAATAAATTAACAAGTTATCTCAGATTGGTCTCTCAGGAAGACGGCTTTCTTAAATTTTCTCTTAGGGATTCAAACTCTGATCATTTGCAAGAGTAATCTCATTGCATTTATAATACACCCTTTACATCCAATTTTCCCCCAAAAGAGGAATATTCGAAGCACCTTTGTTGCACATATTAGATCATGATTTGCAGAAAGTGACATTCAACAAATTCACAAAAAAGTTGTCGGGTTTTAAAAAAATGGTGAATCATTGTAAATATTTGCATCATTGTTCTATCTGGAGGCATATTCTTCATCCTTGGTGCCTGCATCACCTTTTCCCCTTATCATTTCACCTTTTTCCCTCTAAAATTTTACTCTGTAACTTCTAGATCTGGCATTTTATGTTTTACAGAGCCCAAGCAAAAACCCACTTCAAAAGTACTTCAAATCTACAAATTGAGATCCCAAATTGATTCAATTAATCTTTGCAAACCAAAACGACACAACTTTCCCAAAAATTTGATGAATAATGATGCAAAAAATGCATCTCCAAACATCCTGGAGCTTCAATGGTGGAAAAATCAAATGAAATGCATAATTCCAGTTGATCTTGCGTTTTACTTTTAATATAAGCCCTTTGCATGGAAAAATGTGATTGGAAATGAGTTTGGGGGTATCTTTTGACATTTTATGACTTTTAGAAAAAGGAAACTTTTCCAAATTTTCCCCACAGCTCCGCCCTTCCGCCTTTAGCCTCTAATGTAGGTCACAGCGAACCTGCACTTCATTTTTTCATTTTTTTTTATTTTCCAAAAAAGGAAAAAGTTCCTTATTTTCCCCACGGGTCCGCACCTCCATTTCCTTACTTGTTGCATGTCTCAATGACACACTTTGAGATGGTCCCAAATATTAGAGACCCCAAACAAGTGCGGGCCTAACACTAGTCTTAGTCCGGAGAGTCTTCCTCTTGGTGCTACTTCAAAATAAAACTTAATGGCCGGTCCCCAAACATGCACAGTCCCTCTACATGTCCCGGGCCCCTTTAGGAAGTTGTGTGAAAATTATAAGTATGGGAATGCCCAGTGAAGCCTCCACGTGGACATGTTTTATGTTGAAGTGAGCCTTAGAATTTTTCAAAGTCCCAGCAGAGTTACATTCAACCAAAAAGGGCCACTTTTTAAGCGATGTAGAGAAGTAATTTTGATAGAGAAATTGCACTGTCAAAGCTGTAAAATGCGGGAGAGCCACCATTTGAGCCTAGAAATGAAATTTCCTTGAGGACAGAGAGTTTAGAAAGTTCTGAGGCTCAAATACGTTCCTTAGGGACATATCAACTCATTCTTCTTCAAGTATTTAAAGCGAGACATGACAAGAATGATGATTCTAACTATGGCGATAGAAAGAATGGGAAAATGTTAATTTTGAAAGGATAGAACACATAAGACTCAAAATACTGAGACCTTTCCATAGGAACAAAGAAACTAGGAGACAAATATGGACCCATACATGATCTTTGACCCAGGGGCAGACTAAAAACGGAAACAAAGACCAACCAAGCACAACATGGGGAAGGATAAAATGATAAAGCCCATAGATCAATAAATTTCCAAGGGCACAAATGGGGTGAGATAATTTTTAGCACCAATGAGACCCTTTAGCTATATGTAAAAACCATTCGAGAGTTTGACCCCCTAAAATCCGTGGGAAGAGGCGAATGGGATAGTTATCACTAAATGTGACCTCTTGACACACCATGTGATAGTATTCAATGTAGTATCTTAGATCACATTTTCCCTTGTATTTTTCAAACTTTTGAGAGAGGGAAAGGTACTTGCAACATAGCCCTGTCAAAGGGATATGGGCATAGTTCCTCAAACTGATACTTTTTACTATTGCCTACATTGCCTTCTTATAAAGAAGTAAGGGAATTCTTCATGGATAACCACTCTTGATTAAAGAATTTCCCTTATGTAGGTGATGTTGGCTTATACAAATGGCTAATTATATCTATTTCCCTATCATGATTATCTATGTATAACTCCTCATACGTTTCTTTATGTTTTTCTTGATGTGGAGTCTTAGTATAAAAATACTTATTTGAAGCTTTAGGTTTTTCTTGTCTTGGAGTCTTAGCATAAAACTCATGATACAAATATTGAGGTTTTTCTTTTCTAAGATTCTTCATTCATTCCTTATTAACATGTGAATTCAAACTTACCAATTGGTGAGAAAGAGATTTTATTTTTTACTCTAAGGTAACCTCTTGGGTTGGTATCTCTTTATAAGTTTCATGAGAGGGAGGTTGCTCATGATTAACATGTTCTTCATGATCCTCGCAATGTATTTTGATAATGGGGATGTGATATCCAAAATCATTTTGATAGTGAACTTCTTCCTCATTCTTTTGGCAGAAGTAGAAGTGTGTCACGGGATTAAGATTTCATCAACATTACGTGGAGGACGCTCTACTTCTTCCTCGTCTTGAACCATTTCAGAATGGAGAGAGGGATAAACCATACATGTAAACTTGGATCATAACTCTAAAGCAGACATAAGGACCTCATGTCTATTTTGAAACAAGAATTTATCTATTTACGTGGGGATAAATTCAAAATCCACTTGAGAAACATTCTCCTTGCAACCACTATGATAAACCATGGTGTTGTCTTCAAAAATTAGATTTATATTGTCATTTATAAATTGATTTGAATCTAATTATTTATGCCCCATCCTTTTCATAGGAGGTATTATGAGAAAGGTTTTATTAAGGTTGATTTAACATTGACCTTAGGATAAACCAAGCAACAAAAGCGATGTCAAATCGTCACAAATAATTTCAATCAATCTAAATGCTGAAGGAAATATGAACCAAGAATGCCAAAGAATAAAGAATGACACACTTGATTAGGGTACAGTATAGCGAGAAGTATCTATGCAAAAAAAAACAAGTATAAGACTATGATCTAATCACAAAGAGAATTACTCCCTACGTTCTCAAAGATAGTTTTATTACGAGATAATGACAACAAAATATCAATACTTAGGTCATGTTTAGAATTAAAAACCTAAATACTAAGAAGGTGTTGACATGATATCAAAAAAGGTTTAAAATAAGTTTAGATAAAAAACAAAGTCCAAATATTTAAAATGGAGGCTATAAATGTGAGCAACACAACAACACTATTTGGACACGTTAATCAAGATTTATATACAAAGAAAAAATTTCGTATCAAAATGATGTTACCACAATGTGAGAAACATAACGATGACACTTTCCAAAACTCAAGGTAATTTTGGAACAAAAATTAATTCGAGTATATTATCAAGAAGTAGTATTTGTGTGAGTACTTAGTGTAACAATACAACTTAGAGATCTAGACCAAGTTTGGAAAGGAAACAAGGCGTAAGTATTGAAATTGTATTGATATGATATGAGTAGTGTAACAAATCCAAAGAATTGAGTGTGAGAAAACCTAACTATAATTATAATATTGACCTTGGTATCGATATAATGGCTATGAAGATATAAATACGTACACACACACTTTCAGCTCTTACTATCACAATCCTAATAAGGAAGGATGTAAGTGGGTGCAAAAGTGGTGGACATAATATTTGATAGCATTACGTATGTAGGTTATATTTTTTTCCCAATGGGAAATAAGAAATCAAAGGAGTAAAGCGAGTGGTAATAAAAATACTTGGCATAACTTTGGAAGAGTCTCATCATTCTTAAAACAAGTGAGAAACTAGGAGAAAGTAACACTTTGTAAATTTCACGATGAATGACACTAGGCTCAAATTTTAATAGACTCTCTCCTTCTTTTAAGTAACAAGGTTTCAAATCCAAAAGAAATTCTTGCTTCTTGAGAGCTTCCTATAACACACTAGATAAAATCAAGTTGGCCCCAAACCAAAAGTTTCTTATTAGTTCACTATCTAGGCATCACAAATAACCTCTGCCGAGTGTGGTTGGCCAATAAAATACCATTAGGAATATCCAACGAGTATTCTGACTTTATTTTACCGCATTTGATATAACGAGCAATAAATTGTGTTCGGTTTCATTACTTTGTGTTAGCATGAAGTTAATTTTGATGCTAATCTCACAAAGACATACTAGTCAATTGGGTAGTAGACAATTTCCCATTTCTTCCACCATTTATCTCAAGGTGTGGACTACTTTGAGGTTCTGAGGTAATCCTCGAAATGATTTTTATGGGTTATGCCAAGATATTTTCCCAGTTTAAAGCGGACAAGCCATTTCTCTTAACTGAAACCTACAAATACAATGTGTTGAATAAAGTGTTGTATTTTTAATCTTTTGGATTAATAAATGAGGTTTAGTACACCATTGGAAACCTACAACACATGTTTAGTTAGATTTTATTTAGATCCCAATTCTTTGACAAGCGTTAGGTCCTGCACACAAATGATTTTAGTAATTTCCAATAGAAAGTGAACCAAAGTTGTTTTTGATTCTAAAGATCATCCAAGGATAAAAGAGAATAGCATATATAATGATTTCATTCTACTAGATAAATGAAAAGGAAAACTTTAGATCAAATTAAATCTAAATAAATATTGATTAATTGTTCATTCCCTTAGGAAAAGAACGAAAGATTCATTTTCTAAATTATGCAAATGTTAGAAAAATGAAAACTAAAGTTGCTTTTGATTCTCAAGATCACCCTAAGGTGCAAGAGAAGAACATACACAAACTTTAGTCTAACTTAAGTAAAGCATGGAAACATGACATTCATCAAAGCATTATACATGTTTGAAAAATGATCTAAATCAAAAACCTACAAGAAGAGAAGTTAGAAATCTGAAAAATGATAGAAAATATCCAAAACCAGAATCTAACACTTTGAAACCCTAACAAAAATTGAATTAAAATGCTACCGCACACCTATGCACAAACCCACAAGCTTATGAACACAAACATGAGAATCTACGCAAAATTGTAGGCATCTACATAGAACCGTGACCCATTTAACAAAAACACAAGATAGTGATAGATCAGGAAAAAATGTAATACATGTGTAAGCTTAGACACAAAACCACAAGGTTATTACAGGGAGGAAACAATTATTGCAAGAAAGCGCATGGGCGAGAGACATTGTCGTGATCCACGATAATAGTACCTTTCCTTGTACACAAAGGACAAAATTTTGTAACACCTCACCTCCTTTATAGCTGCAAAGAGAAATAAAAAAGGAAAACTCAACTAATCTAGTTAAGAAATGCCTTTTTATCTAAAATATGCTAAAATGAAACTAATCTAAAAATACTAAAAAAATGCAAAGGAAAATCGATTATGTCCCATCGGATGTGCTAAATGTGTTCATACCAAATTATCATATCTATAGAAAAATAAACTAACACCAAGTAGCTTCTAAACTAAATTAATTTACTAAGTACATCATGATTAAATCTTAATGGAATCTAGCTAATAAATGAAGAACATCATCTAATTTCAAACTATTCCTACTAGAATGTATGATTACCTTTAAAACTATGAACCTATGAAGATCATAAGCAATCAAATTTGTGTTGTTGCTTCAAGATGATGAAAGGATCTCACTAAAATGGCTATAAGGTCATGTTTATATCTTCCTTTAATAATCAAGTATGAAGAATGGATGCAAAGATGATCAAGTTATTCCATTAATGGAGAAAGGATCCTAATCATATCTTTTATATGAAATACTATCGAAATCATGGTGTAAGGTATGATGGAAGGAGTTTGGTCCTTTATCTAGCTTTCCATTTGGAAGAAGCTTGAATCCCAATTAATGTGGGATAAAGGATAAAGAAGATTTAGATTTTTAAGCTTGCTTAGAAGAGATAACAAGTGATTAGCATCTCATGGGAGTTGAATTTGATTTAATTAATCAACTAGGATTAATTAATAGGATAAAATAAGCTTTTAGGCTATTTGGAGGTGATTTAGGATGAATTTGATAAGATTTGAAGCATTTAAAAGCAATATTTAGCTGATAAAAAGATTTATTAATTAAATACATTGTGAAAAAGGCTTAATTAACTAATGATAGTTAATTAATTGATTCAAAGAAGATTATAACTAACAAAGTGTCGTAATTGGCTCCCGGAATGTGATAAAGGCTAGTTAATTAACAAACTTTTTTATCTAACCAAAATAAAGGGAAATGTTAGTTAATTAGTGGGAAAACACTAATTATAGTGCAACTAATAGGAGAGAGGGTAGTTAGTGCAATATTAGTATTAAAATTGTGTAAGCAGATTTTAGGCGTCTACAAATTGTAGATGATAAATAATTTTTTTTCGATGAATGTGCATGATTGGATTGTATTATGTTAGGGAATGGATTATTCTAATAATTATAAAATTAATTGATTCGAACACAATAAATGATACACGATCTAAGCACTATGAGTATGATCTACGTGGTTTCCACATAAGTTATAATCTTTATATAAAGAGATGGAAAATATTCTTATTAAAGAAAGGAGGTATATTCTTATACACGAAATGTGAGACTTAGTAAAAATAACACATAATGATAAAATTGATATGCATAGGTAGAAATTAAATATTGGGTTGGGTAATTGTGTGGTTATTCCATGATGAGAGAGAAATGGTAGGTCATTCAAATCTACAAAAAGATAACTAGTATAAACTATGAAAGACGATCTAATGTGATTATATGTGTTATGGATGGTGTTAAAGAATATTTAAATTTCATGTTTGATACTCTTAAGTACCCACCTTTTCTTCGTGGCTATCCATGTTAGAGTGTATTGTGGAGAATTTTATGGAGAATTTTATTCATTATTAGGAGCACCCTTTTTCTATAGGATGAAGATGTGGATGAGGTCGAATAGATCTAATGATGATGTAGATGAGGTCAAATAGATCTATAAAAATTATATATTTCAAATTTGATGATGCATAAATGTTTTCTAAGACCTTGATCTTATGATTTAGTGCATAAAAATCATTGTTGTGGTGTTAATTAATGAGAGAAAGGTTCAAAAATATTGATGATGTTCTCACACAATCTGATGAGGATGGTGATTATTATTAGATGGTAAATGAATCAACCTCTTATCCATCGGGAAAGTAGAATATCACTTGATTGATCAAGCCTATTAAAGTAAAATGATTAATGTTAAGAGTGAGGATGATATTGTATACCAACATTATGTTTATGTAAAGAGGTTGATAAGAAGTGTTACCATGATGTAAAACCTTAGCATGGTTATTAACAACTCAAAATTCTAATGGTGGATCAAAATCATTCGAAATATAGGAACTCCATTGTCTTCATGCATATCCTCATGGTGTTTAGGGAAATGCAGATCTTGCTCAAAGTCCATAACTTAAAGGCTTAGCTCAATGAAATAATCATAAGTATCATATAATAAACATTCCTTGAAGTGTCGAGATGAGGCCTCCTATATATATATATATATATCTTTGTGTGTGTGTGTGTAAATATATATGTATGTATATATTGCATCTTTAAATCAATGGGATAGTATAGCCATAAGTGCATGTTATATTTAAATCATAAGATATAATTAAATACAACATCATTTTTATCTTAATGGACGAGAGGTTAAATGATCATATTTCTTAGAGTTTACATTAAAACTAAGATGAGCTAAGAATGATTCTTTAAGATTTAAGAAAGTACTTAAAGAGCCCCTAGGAAAATGCATAAACCAATATGAAGCATCTATTATGAGTTTTCATTGGAAAACATTAAGAGGCGACTAATAAATGTTATATGAGGCCATAATGTCACTATAATGCTTAAGGTTTAAATAACGATATTATGTGACATCAAAAAAGGAAATGAAGGAATAAAAAATTCCTAGGGAATGGATATTGGAATATATTGTGTGGAATGGGATTTCCATAGATTTTATTTGAATCAATTCTAGCATAATAGTCTTTTCTCTCAATGGTCAATGTTTGAACGACACTATAAATCACATGCCATTTACATAAAGGAATGACCTCTTGAGCATGCATTGCATAAATTTGAACTATAAATTAATTCAAAGGTAGCACCTTACCATTAATGATAACCATAGGGATTGTTTCTTTTTAAAGTAATGTGAGGTGGTGTCTCATGAGAAATGACCTTAGGTAACACTTGGGATTCTACGTGTTTGATATTATATTAAGGATCCAAAGGGATATTATCCATAAACACAATATTCACAAGAAGAATAAGTTTAAGCTAAAAAATTGTAGTAACATGTTCATTTGAGCTAAGATATATAAACACGTATCATTTATAACTGAAGTAGATGTATAAGTGTTTGTTTTAATTTCAGTAGTGGAAGTAGAAACACAAGTTAAACTAATAGTATTATGTGCAATTGTTATATAAGCAATTGTAGGATTATTTATGGAAGAAAAACATTTTGAATATCAATAGTAGTAGCAATAACATTCTTTACCTATTTAAAATATGCGGTTTAAACATTAGTAGAATCAATTATAAGAGGAATATGAATATTCTAGTTATTAAGCATTACTTTTTCATTTAGGAGGAAGAGTAGAAACATAATTATGGTCATGTGCAATAAAAGAATCATCATACAATTCATCACTAGGGAATTCATTCTTGGTGGATTCTGAATTTCTATCATAAATATAAGGAATATCATTAATTTATGTCCAAGTTTAAGGAACATCCTCCTCATGTAATGTAGAAATATCCTATTCATCACTATAATCTATGGGATCTATTGTCTCAAGAGGATAATCACTAGGTGTGGAGGAATACGGTTGGTCACCATCAATTTCCTAACATCTATATTATTTTCAAGATAGGGGTTGTAGTACAAGCCTTCTTACAAGATTTTTAATATTTATGGGTGGTGTAATAGGTAGTGTAGTAGGATGGTTTTGAGGTGGAGTAGATCAATAAGGTGGAAGGTTTGAAAGACTTTAGGATTATCCCCTATATTATAGTTAAACACAAGGTTTGTATTATTAGGAGTACTATAGAATAGTTGAATAATAGTAGCATCATGAAAAGTACTATGCCTAAAGGTAGCATAACCGGTGATAACATCATAGCATGAGAAAACATTTTTAACTTTTCTAGCCTTGTATTTATGACGTCCACTTTTGTACCATAGAAAAGAACCATTGGTTAAATACTTTGATGAAGGGAACATTTTTAGAAGTGTCAATAGAGGTTAGTAAACCAAAATTAGTATAGACCTTGTTAGAGGGATGTAAACCCTTGCAATTTAATGAGGCTCTATCAAAAGCCATGGAAACAAAAAGAATAAGGGATACTCCTATAAACTAAGATGATCCTAGATTAGGTGAAGGGTTCGATTAATATAGGTTCACCAAATAATTTTACCCTAAATAAAATTTCTAAGCCAATTTTATTAGGAGCTATATGTAACAAAGAGTACACTACTAAAAGAACTCATATTTGTACCTTTGATCATGATGCGAGAGCATCATCCTCGTGGCTTGCATAGTGCAATAAAGATTTAATAATCCTATGAAAGGCACTGAGCATATTTAAGGATTGTCAAATTTTTGTTTCTCCATGTAATTATTTTTCAATTCCAAATTTAAATGTACATTGTAATTGTGAAGCTAAAATGCCTTGTAGTAGGGGTAAATTGTCAACTTTGACTTAGTAAAGAGTTCTTATAGGTTAAATAAGGCTATGAAGACCATTTAATCATGTAGAGATCAGTATTTACATGCTCAAGAGGAGTTGTCAGGTGATTCTTATCCCCTTTACATGTTTGGTAAGTTGTTGAGCCAAGATAGCATTGTTGAGTGCTTGTAGGAGCATTTGAGGGTTTGTAGGAACAAGAGTAAGAGAATTCTAAGATAGAAATATTTATTCTAAATGGAGAGGCTTAATCTCAAGGAGATAAGGAGTGTGTGTATTAAATTTATTAAAAGAATGTATCAAGTTTGAATAAATAGATTTTGTTGTTGTTAAGTGATTTTTCATGTTTTTGGTTAATTGTATTGAAGAACTATGCCGGGGTAGTGAGCTCCAAACCCTTGATATATGAAACTTACACCTAAATATTTTTATCCATATTTCACCCCAGGCCAAATATTGGATTGGCCATGACCCCGCTTAGAAGGAACCTGAGAAAACTTGTTCAAATCCTACAAATTGGTTGCAGAAAGACCCAACATTGGAGTGGCAGAGGCCGAGAGAGACTAGAGGACCCTATGCAAAATAAATGACTCTGTTGAGCCGTTTTCATGTCTTAAATTAATTTTTCAAGTATAGGTATATGGAACTATGAAATAACATGGTCGAGACAAGAAAGAGGACTCTACAAAGTAACCAGAAACAAGAAGAGGAAGAAACAGAGAAGATACGAAGTCATCGGGCTCAAGCTTGATTGGGAAAAGGTCCAAAAACTTCTAAGTATGGAGGAGGCAGCGAAAGAAACCACATGTCCTAATGGCGCTTCTCTAAAGGTGAATCCAAAAGGGAAGCCCAAACTAGCACCAGGCTTCCACACGTCAGAGCCCCAAAGAATTCACGGGCGTTGAAAAGTCTTCAATTAAAATGAAGGTGATAGGTGTCGGCTTAGGCGTAAATTTGGAAAAGAAGCCCAAGGTAGAGACTCAAACTTGCACCAACCCTCCACGTAGTAAATGGTCAAATAAAGTCAAAAGGTAGACAAGGCGGGCTTCAAAATTAGCTAAGTATAGATGTGTAAGTGGAGAATTCCAAGTGTTAGTGTGGCGCATTTCCAAGAGTTGGTCCCACGGCTAGAGACCAAAATGAGTGCAAGCTCGCCACGTAGCTCAAAGTCTAAAAGTAAGAGGCACAGTTGAAAAGTCCACAAATCAGCGAAGGCCAACAAGTTTCAGCTCGACATTCCTCTAAAGGAAAACTTTGGGTCAGGTTTTCAAGTAAGCACGGTGCCTCCATGTGTTATTCCAAAATGGACAGAGTCAGTTGAATAGTCGGTGAATGGCCAGGATGGTGGAGGCTGCCAAGTGTCTTAATGGAACTGATTCAAGGGTAGAATAGAGCAAATTTTCCCAAACGAGCACTAAACTACCACGTGTCCCAAGCCAAAGTAGGGAATCAGGGGAAAAGGTGAAATTTTTCCTTTTGTCAAAAGGCACAAAGATAAAGATGGAAGCACATCCCCACCAACCAAAGGGTGCCACATGTCCCATATCAAAAGGGGAACCCATTTTTCAAATTTTTCCCACCCATTTTACGGACTCGATACAAACTTTGAAGGGGCATATCTTTTGACTCAAGGCTCAAAATATTGTGAATTTGACATCGTTGGAAAGATCTCGGCCTCGCCCATGCCATGGAGGTATAAAAATTTAATTTTAAGGAGGTTAGGTGAAGGAAAATGGAGGAAATGTCTTTGGGATTTTAATGCAGGATCTTCTTGCCTCAACAACCAGATCAGATTTGATCTGTTCCACCGTTTCCTCTTCCTTTAAGGTACCGCACCAAGGAGTGATGCAGTAAAGATGGATTTTGGGGTAGATTTTATTAGAAGCATTAATAGTAGTGGTTGAGCTTCAACCTACTTTTCTTGCTTCCTCTCTCTTTCTTCTCTCTAATTGAATCTATAAATACGGGGGCAAGGTTCATTGTAAAGGGTTAGACATTCTTTGTTTTATAGGCTCCCTTCTCCTTCTAGCGAAGGGATCTATGGGGTTTAGGCCTTCCATTACAATTTCAATACGTTTCTACCTCTTGGCTACTTTGTAATGAACTGTATCAATCTATAAAGCAATAAAACACGTATGTGATCAATTTTAGATCCTTTTTTGTCTCTTTTTATTTCATCTGGTCTTCCATTATAGATCTGGCTATCTATGCTTGTTTATTGTATGCATTTATTGGTTTGTGTCGATTAGAAATATAATTTTTCATCATTATTTTTGTGCATCACACAGTAGTTTAGTCATTTCTTATTTCTTATACTCCTTTTACCCATGTCTCCTTGGAAAGTTTTAGATTAGGTATAGAGATAGACCCTCTGAAAGCTCCCACACATGCACCTAAACAGAGGAATAAGGAATCAACCTTTAATCTGGAGAGCTTTTCCATTTTGCAAGGTCCCACACCTTAGGGAAAGTTCAATATTATGCAATCACACCAAATGACTCGGCTTAGAAAATAAAACTTGTATAACTCATTTGGGGGTGATGTGATTTTGCACTAACAGTTTGGGCACACTTGGTGGGAAAAGAAGTATCCATCTTATTACAATAGGAATTGATGTACACTTGTTGTGATTCTAGATTTTAAAAATTCTTAAAATTGTACATCTGGTGACTCCAAAAGAAGCAAATCTCTGGTTTGTAGTCAAGCAAGTTCATGAGAAGAATATAAACACGGTCAAGAACCAAAGAAGAGGGATTATTTTTCTATCTAGACTTTTCCCTAGACAGAGGGAGGAGAGGAAGAAGAACCACGAGGTCTTTATCCTTACCAAAGCGAGCCTTATCAACACCTCCTCCCGAGAAGGTCATTCTCTCAATCAAGAGGGTGCTCGGCCGATCAGAATGGCTCGGCCAAATATTTATGTCAAATTCACCCACAGTAATCAATTGTCTTGAATGCACAAAATCCAGTTCCAATTGAAGCATTAAAGAGTATACCATATTTCACTTTGGGGAAAACCAGAATTTTCCTAGCGATCATGTCCAAGATATTGTAAATTTCTGTATAATCCATGAGATCCATGAGATAGACATTGCAGTTAAGCTAATTGCCTCTTCACTTAAAGGAAAGCTTCACAATGTTTTAGGAGTTTTGAGGCAAGCTCTATCAAGAATTGGAATTAGCTATGCATAGCTCTTCACAACCAATTTGGGGAGAAAGGTGATAACTTGTCTCTGTTGGAGCAACTAACACCGATCAAGAGATCTTGAAGTGAGTAGTGACATACTTCAACCTCATATTCTAGAGGACATGGGATAGGATTCCAATAGTAGTAAATCCCACTAATGAAGGTTCCTTCTTATAATTTCCTAGCACTTTAAATTCGATATTTGTTTGTTGATTCAATCAATCGGGGCATAACCTTACGAAGCCTATAGCCTTTCCATAGGGGTTGAGAACCATTTGATTCGGGATTGTAAAATCTCTTCTAGGCCATCCATGCCACTATACCCGACTTAGGATTCCCGGATGCTAGCCAAATGCCCACATTAGCTCCTATACCCACCCCCAGGAGTCAAAGCTTAGATGAAGCCTCCACCTCATTATCTAACACCTCTAAGGAACTCCAGTAATTCATGAAATGACTTCAGAACCCAGGGAATGAGCTAGTAACCATCAAAATACAACAAGCTCGAGTTAAGGCTGTATTAGCCTCAAGCTCAACCCCAGGTTCAATATCAAGCTAGACCCCAGTATTAGTAGAATAGGCCACCATCTCAACTTGTAAATCAGAGACAGAACTAGGGACAACCCCAAGCTACTAGACCTTTCAGGTCTTATGATCCAAACACGACTTCAACATCAAGGGCATTGGTTCTAGCACAGAACAATATGGCATAGGAATATGATTGGTTTTTTCCACGCAATCAGCCACATAACCAATCAATGTGCTTTAATGGTTCTCTAAATCATGCCTTGATGGTGCAAACTAGTATGGTGCCACAAGAACTAGGTCAGCAACAGAGGGTCGATAAGAGGGACCCCAAATGAGACTATGCTTATCAATTGGTAGGCTGAAGATTTATGTGGGATGAATCGGTTCCCTTCTCAAAGTGTAGCTGCCAATACACGGTCCAAAAAGAGATGTATTGGAGAGGGCTAACCACTGAACTCATGTGACCCTCAACCTTCCATCACTCCACAAGGTCCTGGTGCTCTAAGTACAACTCATAACATGCAGAACCAACCCAAGCCACCTCCCAAATCTAGTCAGGCACCGGTTGTAACAACCCATGTGCAAGAAAGAAATGTGTCTGGGAAGGGGCAGCAAAAGGATAGCACATTCAATATTAATGAGAAAATGTAGAGGAAAAGTGTGAAAATTTCACTATGGGATTCATTGGTTATTCCATGACAAAGGGATGCATTATGGCGCCATGCGAGAACTTGTCAAGTTCAAATCAACCCCCTAACCAGTAAGAGAGAGTGCTTTCTAATGCAGTTCAACCTAGGAGGAACCAAGGAGAGAAACAACATAAGAACCTGAGACCTCCTCTATTTTATGTCTCATTAATTATTAGAGATAAATTGGTGCACAATTGTATGATTGATTCAGGGGCTAGTAGTTCTGTGATTCCCAAACAAATAGTTGATCAGCTGGGTCTGTAATATGAAGTCATCTCTAGAGGAGTAATCTAATTAGATGGGATAGCAGTGAATAATGTGGGAATCATCAAGGATCCGAGTCTTACTCTACACGCTTTCCCTAATGTAACTATTTTTGAAACATGTCAATCACATATTTTCCACCACATTTTGCTTTGTGTTTGTCAGGGAATTCACTGCCAAAATTAGAGGCTACTTGTCTACTGATTGGTCACATATGCTCTTTGGAACAAGGTATGGGGAGAAGGCCTCAATCAGATCTGAACCTATTGCTCATTATCATATTAAATCTTACGTGCCTAGCCCAATCAATTCCAACGGCTTAGCTTTTGATCAAGAGGACCTCCTAAGAACTTGAAGCAAATACCAAGGTGGGATGTATCCCGAGACTTGACTCTCAATGAGTGGGCTAGAAAAATTCATGCTTTTTACCCCCATAAAGAGATGGAGGAATCTGAGCTAGGTGTCTACTACCTACATGAAGAGAATCAACCTCTTTCCGACCTAATTAAGCCAGAATATAAAGATGATAATGAGGTATGGAAATTTTCTTTGATGGCTCAAGGAGTAGATAAGGAGCTGGAGGAGGAGCTATGATTGTGTCCCCCAAAGGTATGAAATATTATTCCACTTTCATATTCCAGTTTGCTTGCTCAAATAACACTATTGAATATGAGGCTTTCATCCAAGGTCTTCATTGGGAAAGGAAGCTAGGGATCAAGAACTTGTAGGTGTTTGGTGACAGTGAACTGGTTTCCAATCAACTCGAGAGGACTTAATGTTGTCAAAAATGACTTGCTCAAAAACTACAAGAGTAGGGTTTGGGATCTCATGGAGGATTTCGAGGCCTTGATGTATTGTGTCCATACCCGGGAAGGAGAATGAGGCTGGCATTGATAGACTGTAGTAGTTGGAGCAATGTTTGATGTGGTTGACATCAAATAGAGGGACAAAGAATAACCACATATCCGTGTGGTTGTGAGGCCGAAGTTTCGAGATAATAATACATCTTTGGCAGTGTCTTAGAATGATCAAAATATCATTAATTTTTTTAAGAATAATCTAAATTATCATCTTGAAACTAAAGCGAGACTAGAGCAACAATACGGGAATTAGATAGTACAGTTGCATACAAACAATCTTCCCAAAGGCTTAGTGACATTGGAATCTATTTTCAATCCTAATGATCAATTTAGAAAAGATAAGGCTAACTTACACATCAAAGGAGAAGATTTAGAGTCAATCCTATTTGAGAAGACAAAACACTTCAAATTTGCAAAGTGGCCATTGAGAAAGAAAGGTATGAATTCATACAACTTTCCAAGAATTTCCTGACATGTTCTCTTGGAGTTATGAAGACAGGTAAGAGGGTTCAATCCAAAACTAGCACAACACACAATCGAATTAGATGCGAGATGCTTAGCACATCGGGCGAGAAGAAGAGACCAGTCAACCCACATATCAAGATTTTGATGAAGAAAGAGTGGAACAAGCTAATAGAGGTGATTATCATATTTCCAATCAAACAATCAAGTTGAGTTGCAAACTTAGTCCTAATCGAGAAAGAAAAATGGAGAAATCACACAAGTGTGTTGACTTGAGAGATTTAAACACAACCTCCCATAAAGATCACTACCCACTCCTTCAATGGAGCAGATATTGTAAGTAGTGTCCGGGTAAGAAAGATTCTCTCTCCTAGATGGTTATTCAGGATACAATAAGATCATGGTGAAAGAAGATAATAAAATTCAAAGCAGCCTTCACCACCAAATGGGACACCTATGCCTACAGAAAAATGCCATTTGGATTGTCCAATGCTAGAGCCACTTTTGAAAGGGCAATGGATATGGAATTCAAGGGGCTGATAAAAAATAGTACTAATCTACCTGGATGGCATCACTATTTTTTCCAAGAATGCAGCACATCATCTTTTCCACTTAAGGCATGTATTCTAAAGATGCAGGAGTTTTGGGGTGTCATTGAACCCCAAAAATGCATATTATTGGCCCATGAAGGAAATTTTCCAGGCCATATTGTATCAAAGGAAGGATTGGCAATTAACTTGGAGAGAGTTCAAGCAATGAGAGCATTGTCATTGCCAAGTCACAAAAAGGCCCTTCAAATATTCTTGGGAAAAATCAATTTTGTCCACAGGTTTGTTCCAAACTTTTCAGCCCTTGTTAAGCCAATAACATTTATGCTAAAGAAGAGCTTAGCATTTAGGTGGATAGCTGAAGGAAAGCAATTTTGAGGCTATCAAAGAAGCCATATCACAAACCCCAACTATTTTGAATCAATATTTTTCCAAATACTTCATCTTGTATGCCTTTTGTGGCAATGACATGATTTTGTAATCTTGGTTCAGTGAGTAAGAGCAGAAAGTATAGAAAAGTTGATTGATTTCTTCATCTAGAGTCCGGAAGATTATGAGGTGAGGTACTCCTTCATTGAGAATTATGTCCTAATGGTTATCTTAGGATTGAAGAAGTTTAAGCATTTAGTATTTGTGCTTGTTTATTGTATGCATTTATTGGTTTGTGTCTATTAGCAAAATAAGTGTTCATAATTCATTTGGTGCATCACCTAGTAGTTTAGTCATTTCTTATTTATTATACTCCTTTTACCCCTATCTCTTTGGCATGTTTTATATTAGGTATAGAGATAGACCCTCTCGCAAGCTCCCACGCATGCACCTAAACAGAGGAATAAGAAACCAGCCTTTAACTGAGAGCTTTTCCATTTTCGCAAGGTCCCACACCTTGGGGAAAGTTCAATGTTATGCAATCACACCAAATGACTTTGCCTTAGAAAATCAAACATGTCGAACTCATTTGGGGGTCTTTGTGATTTCGCACTAAAAATACATGATTGTTAACATAGGAAGAATATGGATGTTATGAGGAGTATCAACATAATTTTTACATGTCTTGAAATGTTTTTCAAGTATATTATATTGCAATTTCGTCCTTCTCGGCCTCAAATTAGGGCCTTTCATATCTTCTACACATACAGATGAATCAAGCCAATTTTCTCAGAATATCTCTACCTAGGTGTGAACTAGACATCCCAAAAGTTTCTTTGAAATTGATTGGCTGCAGTAGAATATCTCATTAACAGTTTTCTCAAGCCGGTGTATGGAGAACACAATGACATATTTTGAAGGAAAAAGATAGATTTTGGTGTATTACATGATAGTCATGAATTCCATTTGACTATGGAGTTAATATTAGAAAAATTTGACATTATTGAATGATTCTAGTGATATTTATATAAGGTATTTACATTCATTTCAATGAGAGTGGAATCTACAATTGAGAATGTCATTGCAGAGAAGGATAAGGAGGTAGTTTGGTGTTTTTTTCCACAAATTGGGATATAATAAGGCCTATGATGATCCGAGATTGGACCTAAGATTACATAAATTATTGGGATGAGGTTTTAAGAGGAGTTCATGAATAAAAATTTCATCATTCTAGTGAAAAGCTGACTGTATGAGGTCAAATCAGTCATCGAGATATACAAGAAAAGGTCATAAAGAAGGAATCGACTATATAAGGTCAAATCATTGACCTAGATATCTAAGAAAAGGTTATAAATAAGGAAGTTGGGAAATGTTTCCATAAAACTAGTATATGGAATTTTGTTATCATATTGAACATGATGAGGAAAGCATATATAATAGGTATCATTGTTATGGGATTCTTGCTGATAGCTTTTAAAGTCTTTAAGTAGCATATATGGACCGTGAAGATCTTGAAATAGAGCAAAAAAGAGAACATATTAAGAACAAAAATGTTATATCTATTCAAAGAGAGAGGTCTAGGTATTTAGTTGATGCCCCAACATGCCTCATAGGTGTGAGTGACCCTATGAAATTCCTTTCAAAGTAAATCCATTGAAAATTAAGTCATGACTAGAAGACATAAATGATATATGTGATAGAAAGCTATAAGAGAGGATGGGGTTTAAAGTATGAGACTATCCTTGTAGAGGCTTAAAATTTTGCATGACCCTAAAATCAACGATCTTAACCGATCAAGGTGAGAAATAATGACTTGTAGACCTAATGTCCTCTTGTTGTATGAGTTTTGGAGTCAAAACATGTACCTAGGACTAAGATAGGGCAGTATTGACATAATTATTGGATTATTTTACAATTTATGCATGAGGAAAGGGAATAGATGGGGTACTAAAGGCCCTAGAAATCTATATGATTGTCATCAAGTATGGTATTCATCCTTTCCCCTAAGATAATGGTCTGTACAAGTTCTTAGCCTTATAAGAATGTGAATAGGGAGATGAATTGTAGGGAAGTGAAGACATCTACATGAGTTTATCATGATTTGAAAAGTTGAAGCCTTGTATTATCTTGGTGGTAGTACATCAGGTAGAGTTTGGGGGCCTACGAGAGGTGGAGTGAGATAGATCATCTTTTTAGAGTCGAAAGGAACAATATATGAGCTTGAAAGTGGAGAACTAGTAAGCAAGAGGCTGCATGATAGGATAGTACAAGGAAAAAGCAAGAAGTGGTAGTTGGAGCCCTCATGGAAGAAGGTATGGACACTAAAATGATGGATTAAGATAAGAATTGAATTATTCGATATGAATGGAGAGATGGGATAGAACATGGTATGAAGGTGTGTAAGTTGCTAAGTTTAGAGTTTAAGATACATCCATATAAAGAATGGCATGCACATGTTATAGATGAGCTAATAAGTGCACCATTTTTGACATCGAGTAGAGAAGATGCCAATTTTGATATTTTATTGTTAATATGGATGTTGAAATGAGTTAGTAGGATATTTATTTTGTTTTGAGGTTGTATGTTATTGTGTTAATGGTTTAATGAGGATGTGATACAAAGTTGCAGGTGAATGAGAAGAGAAGAGAGACTCAAGTAGTCAAGAAGAAAGAAGAAGTGAAAAGAAGCCTAAGAAGCTACAACTAGCAAGAAGAAGAGTGAGCCAAGGAAATTGGCCTAATGCTACTAGAGCTTGCACAATGAAAGGTTTTGAGAAAGAGAGAAGAAAGAGGTAGCTAGATATCCAAGAAGGAGCTTGGAAGAGAGAGAGAGAGAGAGAGAGAGAGAGAGAGAGAGAGAGAGAGAGAGAGAGAGAGAGAAAGAAGGCTATAATCCAAGGTGACAGAGACTTGGATGAGAGAGAGAAATTATGGATTTGAAACAGGTAATGGTTTTGGTGCAAGCAATGAGAGAGGTAAGAGTGGCAAGAGAAAAGAAGAGAAAAGAAAAGAAGAAAGAAAGAGAGATAGCTGAAATAAGGAGACATGTTGAACTCCTTGAGAAAGAGATAGCAACAATAGGGGAAAAGCTAGTTGGTAGAGCATATGAAGAGGTTGAAAGCATACAAGATGAGATGATGGATACACAGGAAGAGCTAAGCTTCATGAGTGAAGCATGTGAAGATTCTTACGAGAGATGAGACAAAGCATGAGTATGAAGACTTCATAGATGAAGATAATGAGTGGTCTAGTGAATATGAGGAAGAACCACAAAGAGAAGTGAAGAAGAATGATGGATAATCCATTCAAAGGACATTTTTGAATGCTAATGTTATGTCTAAGTCTGATTTTGTAGGTATACAGGGCAGCCTAGCCAAGGAATCTATGATGGATGAGAGGTCAAGTAAAGAGTCCATAATAGAAGGACAACAAGGAATGCATTTGAAAGTAATCAAGCATGAGGGTATGCAACAATAAAAGGAAGAAAGATCAAAGGATGAGTATAGAGGACTTTTCAAAAGAGTATGGATACATAATTCCCAAGTGGCTTAAGAAGACAACACCTAAGTAGGTATGTGAAGGTAAGAAGACTAAGGAACTAGTTATTATTCCAAGAAGCTACTGGAAGAAGAAGGTTGATGTCATTCCAAGAGAGGTAAATGAAATGAGAGATAAAGGTAAAAAAACTGAATTTGATTCATCAGTTGATGATATTTCAAGCATGGTTAATGATAATGATGAATGTATGACTAAATTTTGCAAAGAGAAGATAGTATGGACTAATGTGGAAGTAGGTGAATGCTCTTATGGAGGTCAAAATGAGAAAATGAAGGAAAATGTAGACTTCTTGGAAGAAGTACAACAGTGTCTAAGTGTTGGACCTAAGTTTGATGAATTCCAAGAAGATATGGATGATTTCTTGTTGTAGGAAGAATTGAAGAAGATAGAAACTTTGTTTGCAAGTCAGCCCATGGATGAAGAAGAGGTGGAACCATGGAAGAATGATGAAGAATAGTCACAAGTGCATGAAAATGAAGAGGTAAAATGTGAAAAATTGAAATCAGATTTTGTTTGTTTTGATGATAGTATGGATGATACAAAACTAATTTAGGAGATGTTGTATTTTGAATAAGAGGATGAGTTTTTTTATGATAACATGGAGTAACTACAGGCTGAGGTGAATGCATTAGAGTATGCTTTGCATAATGAAGGACTTGATGACTGTCCTAAACCAGTTGAGATGGAGAAATTTGATGAATGGAAGAAGGAAAATGAGTTATAAGGAGGAAGAATAGTGAAAGAAGAAGAAAATACATAAGATTTGAGAGTAGATTGGAATGAAAGGCTCATTGAAAAGCCTAGAAATGAAGCAAAAAAAAAGGAAAAAACCAATATGTGAAGACCAAACTGGAATTGTTCAATGAAAAAAAAAGAGAAGAGGAGGAGAAACAACATGAAGAAGTTTAAAGGCTTCAAAATTTTGTATGTAAGGTTATGTCTAGTGTTTTACATGTAGGCATAATAGTTGATAAGGTGGAAGAAGCTCAAGAATATATGAGAGAGCTCTTGAAAACAAGAGAACAAGAATATTTTCAAGACATAAATGAAGATGAACCAGAAATATGTAGCCTAGTGAGCGAGAAGAAAACAAGAAGAGACAAAGGATTAAGAAGATTACGTATAGAGAGTATAATAGGAAGATACAAAAAAAAAATGGTCAAGAAGAATATGGGACCTAGGTACAATTCAAGGAGTAAGAAAAGGATAAATACTAATGAGCAAGAGCTCACGAAAGCTTTCAAGATTATTAGCGATACAAGTAGCATCATCCTCATGGCTTGGAGAGTGCAATAAAGATTGAATAAGCCTATGAAAGGCATTGAACATATGAAAAGATTTTCAAAGTTTTCTATCTCCATGTAATTATTGTTCAATTCCAAATTTAAATGTACATTATAATTGTGAAGGTAAAAATTATTTTAGTAGGGTTAAATTGTAAACTTTGACTTGACAAAGAGTTGTTATAGGTTAAATAAGGCCATGAAGGCCATGTCATCATGTGGAGATCACTATGTATGTGCTCAAGAGGATTTGTAGGGTGATTCTTATCCCCTTTACATGTTTAGTAAGTTGTTGAGTCAAGATAGGATTGTTGAGTCCATGTAGGAGTAGTTGAGGGTTTGTAGGAACAAGACTAGGAGCATTCTAAAATAGAAAAATTCATTCTAAATGGAGAGGCTCAAGGTCAACGAGACAAGGAGTGTGTGTATTCAATGTACTAAAAGCATGTATGAAGTTTGAATAAAGAATTTTGTTTTTGTTCAGTGATTTTGCATGTTCTTGTTAGGTTGTGCTGAAGAACTGTGCTAAGGCAGTGAGCTCCAAACCCCTGATATATGAAAAAATCACCTAATTACTTGAATATTAACACAGGAGTAATATAAATGTCATGAGGATTATCAACATAATTTTTACAAGTCTTGAAATGCTTTTCAGTAGAGTATATTGCAATTTCTTCCATCTTGGCCTTGAATTAGTCTTTCATATCTTCTAGACATATGAATGAATCAAGCCAATTTTCCTATAATACCTTTGCCTAGGTGTGAGTTATACCTCCCCAAATTTTCATTGCAATTGGTTGGGTGAATTATAATATCTCATTAACAGTAATCTCGAGCCTATGCATGGAGAACACGATGACAAATTTTGAAGGAAAAAGACTAAGTTTGGTGTATTGATTGATAGTCATGAATTCCATTTTATTATGGATGTAATATTAGATCCGATTGAAATTATTGAATGATTTTAGGGAGATTTATATAAGGTATTTGCATTCATTTCAATGAGAGAATGGAATGTATAGTTAAGAATTTCATTGCATAGCAGGATGAGGCAATTTGTTTTTTTCCCACAAATTGGGAGATGCCAAGACCTATGATGATTTGAGATGGGATATAAGATTCCATAAAGTAGTGGGATGAGGTTTTGAGAGGATTTTATGAATAATAATTTCATCATTATAATGAAAAAATGATTGTATAAGATCAAATCGCTATCCTAGATATACAAGAAAAGGTCATAAAGAAAGGAAGCGGGAAAAATTACCGTAAACCTAGTAAATGGAAGCTTGTTATCATCTTAAGCATGATGAGGAAATCATATATAATAAGTAGCCTTGTCATGGGATAATTCCAATAGCTTTAAATGTCTTGAAGTAGCAATTATGGACTATGAAGATCTTGAAACAAAGCACTAAGAAAACATGTTAAGAAAAAAATGCTAGATCTATTCAAAGATGGGTCTAGGTCAGCGATTGATGCCCTAACATACCTCACAAGTCTTAGTGACTCTTTAAATCTCCTTTGGAAGTAACTCCATTGTAGGTTAAGTCACGACTAGAAGACATAAATGATATACGTGATAGTAAGCTACAAGAGGGGATGGGGTTTGAAGTATGACATTGTGCTTGTACGGGCTTGAACATTTGCATGACCCTAAACCCAATGATCTTAACTTCTCAAGGTGATAATTTATGACTTGTAGACCTAGTGTCTACTATTGCATGAGCTTTTGGAGTCGGAACTTGTACTTAGGAGTGAGACAAGGCAATATTGACATAATTATTAGATTAGTTTGTAATTTATGCATGAGGATGTGGAATAGATGGTTTATTGAAGGCCCTAAACATCTATGTGATTTGCATCAGGTATATTCTTCATCCTTACCCCTATGATATTGGTCTAGACAAGTTCTTAACTTTGGAAGAATGTGAATAGGAGATGAATTACAGGAAATGAATACATCTAGATGAGTTCAAGTATGGTTTGACAATTTGAAGCCTTGTGTTATCCTTGTGGTAGTGCATCAAGTAGAGTTTGAGGGTTACACGGGTGGAGTGAGCTAGATACTTTTGTAGAGTCCAAAGGAGCGAGATATAAACTTGAAAGTGGAGAACTAGTAAGTAATAGGCTATATTGTTAGATAGTATAGTGAAAAAGTAATAAGTGGTAGTTGGATCCCTCAAGGAAGAGGGTATGGAGACTAAAATAAGGGATTGTGTTAAGCATTGAAGTATTAGATAGGAATGGAGAGATGGGATAGAACATGGTATGAAGGTGTACAAATTGGTAAGCTTGTAGTTTGAGAGATATCCATGGAACAAAATGTCATGCATATGTTATAGCTGAGCTAAGAAGTGCACTAGATCACAAAAATAAAGTATATAGTAAAATGTGTATGATTTGAAGCATAAAGGAGATGGAAAGAAACACTTATCCAGTTAAAAGTTGTTCAAGATGTGTTAATGACTAACTTGGGAAATGAAAGAGTTTGTAATTGAAACAACCACTATATGGAGCTACTGAGAATAACTAGGTTAGGACCGTATAAAGGGGTCAAGACTATATGCTACAATCTTGAACAAACCCTATGCTTTTGGACCTTTAGATAGTTCAATTCTATCATTTTAAATTTTCCTCTTTTTCGATGGTTATCACTCTTTGATACCTTGACTTCACATGAAACCCTAGATGTCGGACATGAATCCTATAAGAAAAATGCTAACTATCTTGCAACATATTCAAGATATCATTGGATCCAAAAATAAAGATACATATGCTCGATATGAACTAACCTCGATAATCACCCCACATGTGAATCACCAAATGCTACACTAAATTTCAAATTCAACATAGTTCTCATAGTGCATTATGTGAAGGTGCATGTAACTATCCCTTGACGTAGTTTCTCCATAGTGCCTCAACAAATGAGAATTCTAGAATTACACCATGCTATGTTGTGTATACAATATTCAAATGTATTCCTTACTTCCTTAGTTCAATAATTGATAGATAGATCTATGATATCTAGGTGATAAATGCTTAGGTTAGACATGTATTTATGTGAGTTCTTTACTTTTTAAAATTAAGACCTTAGTGGAGGGAATGGTAGATCAAAAAATATAATCGAAATATTAAAGTGTAATAAACTAGGCCTATGAAGATAAATAAAGTGAAAAATAAAAGGGGCCAAGACCATACTCAATGGTTAGGACTGTATGGTATAGTCTTGAATCTATTATCAGACGGTCTTCGACCATGCTCAAAGAAAATTAAACATTAACAATGAGTTGTCAAAGCTCTTTATAAAAAGGCTCAAAATCTAATCAAAGAAGTAGAATATCAAAAGTTTAAGTTCAATCAAGTAACAAAGAGAAAATCTACAAACGATTGATGCTACTAAGATCTTGTTTTGTTGTTCAAAACTCATGTACATAAAAAAACTTACAAAAGCATGATGCAATAATGATTTTGTTCATAATTTGGTGTCTCCAATTACCATACACTAGGACTATTGATCGTTGCCATTTTTTTGACATCGGTCTTACACTCCACTCCAAGTTTTGTCTTTGTATGTCGATGGGTGACACTTGTCGCCCTAGTCATTATCACCGGTTGTAAGACTTATAGAATATTTCTTCACCTCGAAGATCTCTCATGAATTGGTGAGAGACACTTGTCCATAGAGAACACTTGTCTAGGATAAATGTGTTCGAACTGCCACACAAGTTAAACTTTTATGCTCAATTTAATGGTGAATGAATAATACAAATCTTAAAAGGAAACACTCAAATGCATATGTCTAGCATGTATTCACTCTAAAAAGTGACTAAGTCATATATTTTATCTTTATTTTAATACTACACATGTGTTAAGCTTAAAACCCAATCGTAATAGCACATGTTTAAGACATAAAATGATGGTTTAACATAAATGTGGAGAAATAGTTAAATTTTGGGCATACAAACAAGTTATAAACCAAGTTTAACTCTTTTATTTCATTAAGTTTGTTTAGAACATCAAAACAAATATTGTTAATCAGTTCAAAGGACTTGAAAAATAGTTTTAATAATTGATTAATAAAAGGAAGTTCTATTCTCTTGTGAAAAGGGAATGAGGGTCATGTGGGAGGTAACACTACAACAAACAAGCTCTTTTACCACAATTATTCCACAAAGTTTCAATAATTTAAGAGAACTCGTAGAATACTTGTGGTATCTTTATAATTATTTCATAATTTATGTTTTAGGTTGTGTATATTTTCCACAATTACAATATAATTGTAAAAATTGTAGAAAACCCACACTTCTAAATATTTATTGTAGAAAATTCACATTTATTTAAATGTTACAAATAAGGTTTAAATAATATTCACCAAATTTATATATTTTTATGTAAATTTATCAAAATTAATAGAAATTATAGTAGGAGTTTGTAGACATGCCACATTAAATAGTGCTTCAATGTTAGGTAGTAATTTTTTTAGAAATGTTATAAGAACACATACTTTTACAAATTGTATTATATAGAAAACAATGTATTTCATTAGAGTAATTAGTAACTATTTAAAATATATCCACATAACATTTATGACAGGAAAACATTGTTCATATAGTGCTATTAACATAAATTACAATTTTATCTTATTAAAAAGTGAGAGGATGAATCATGGTCTAAAAGTCATATTGGAAAAGGTTTAGATGGTGAAGGATTAGTCTAACATGTCAACTATGTTTTTGAAATAAAATGTAGAAATAACGAGAAGACACTAAAGACACGATGCAACAAGTAGTACAACCAACATATGTAGAAGAGGACGGGTATAGTTGAGTTTCTCTTTTGACCTCACCATTTGGTACCAAATGGATCCCTAGCATCTAGTAAGTTTCACAAATTATCATTTTCTTCATATTCTTTATCTTCCTTGTCATTAGCATCTAATAAGTTTTACACATTATCTTTTTCTTCATCCTTGTCTTCCTTGTCATTAACATTGACTGTCAAGAAAAATGTTAAATGCCAGCGAGAAAACTTCTTTATTGTCCAACCAATAGGGCCCCACCTAGCAGTGTCGCTGCCATCATTATAATGATGACTATTCTCTATATAGAATGCACTTGATAGTATTCGTGGCACATAGACTCTATTGGTTCTCACCATTTTCCTTAGTTTCTTTTTCCACCATTTAGTTGAAAAACACACCATATTTTCAATTACGTGGAAAAATACAACAAAAAGTTGTCTGTTAACAAGTGTGATTCAAACTATTACCTATACTCTTATAAGTTCTATAGGTACAAACTCAAGTACCAATTAAAGACATAAAGTGGTTCTAAGGAAATTTATTTATTATAAAAAATATAATCATCGAATTGACAACATATCGAGCTCTCACATCATTGTTATGTATGTATGTATGTATGTGGTCTTCTATACACATTGTGCATTTTTATAAATATTAGCCATTGTCTACGAGAACCACCGGTGCCCTTTGTGAGAACTTTGAATTAGAGAAAGATATCGTATTTTTGTCTTAACAATATATGATAAATATGACACGTTATACATGCGTGTGTATCGATGTGTTTTGTTACCGCTTTAATACTCGGCAATGTCATCTACTCTCGATATTTTTGGTTCACTTGTTTTATTTTTTTAATGAAAAATATTCTATATTATATTAAATAAAACATGATACAAGATAATTTCAACTAAAAAACGGGTTTTATGAGAGCACACCCCAAAGCGAAGAGCACACTAGGCCATGCCTAGGAATACAACCAAAACAACTTAAGAAACACCAAAATTAAACTTTTAAATAAAAGGACAAAGGAGGGGGTCATGATCATCTAGGCAACTAAGACCAGGTAGGTCTTATGTTTAATTACAACACTTAATTAAGTGCTGAGTTTGCACCCGAAAAAATAAGAGAGAGAGAGAGAAGGAAAACTGACCATGTATTTATTTACTTTTTCTCCAAGAAGTGATAAGATATGCTTTTGCGACAAATCACAATCGTTAAGGACGATTGTGACCTAAATGATGATAAAGTCTAAAGTTAGAATGCGTACTAATATGATAATGAGAATGCTGCCCACTTCTGGTACACTGTTCTGGTCCCTGGATAGCTGACTGATGAAGAAGTTTCGAATATAAAACACGGGAGATTAGAATATGATAATGGTGGTTTACACTAATGTTTATTTTGGATTTGTTTGTAGGTTGTCTGATGCATTTATCATGTTTAACTACGGAAGTAATTATTATTTGACCTGTCCCAAACATTCTCATCTACCAAAAAAAAAAATATTGTGTAGATATAAAAAAGGAGATTTGTCTCTAGGTGATGTCAGTCAATACATCTGTAACCAACTTAAAAAGCTCAAATTTCAACTCATGCCTGCTGCTTGCCAACCATTATCCTGTCAGAACCAAGTTTTCCTGTGACGAAGTGGCAGGCTTTCAAGGCTCGCTGGCATGCAGCTCAGAATTTTCTCTTAGAAAACTACTGCATGATGTTGCTGGAAATTAGTTTAATAACCCTGACACAGCAACATTTTAGTGACTGGCAACTGTAAAACTGGCGCATCTTTCCAACATTGTGGGAAGATTAGGAAAAATACCATAACACACGGTACACCCATTAAAGCTAATACTAGTAAACAATATTCGAATCATTAAATCATGATTTAAGATGGGCAAATACTTTTTAGGAGTCCTAATGAGAAGTTTTAATGTAATTTGTTAGGCAAATTGTCAGGTATATTGCAGTGCTTTTTATTGACAAGGAGAGAATCATGTTGGTGGTTTATCCTCGGTATACAGGGATGTTCTTCTGATTCTTATTCCTCTTGTCTGGATTAGACTCCATTTGTGTGGCTCGCATAGAGACCAATCACTTATTATTCTTTCAGCTAATCTACTACAGATTCTAACAACTGTCTTACTGTTACATAACCACATCTATTATCTATTTATATGATACTCAATGAAGCCAAATTATGCAAACAGCTTCCTCTGCCTCAAAGACCACTATCCCTGTTTTATTCAATCTTCCCATAGCCCTGTTTCCTTAAATAATCCAGTTGAATGAGTTCTTAGTTTACCTTCAACTTTATAGTCTGTCTGGGCATTTGGAGGGACTGGGTAACATTCAGTGGTCCTCAAATTATAGCTTTGTTATTTGTTCTAGTCCTTACATCTGATATTCTGTTTTCTTTTTTTTGGCATTTTTCACATATTTGATTTTCAGACTTGAGCCTTCATTAACTGTAATTTTCTTATGAATTCCATCCATATATTTTATCTGGGATATAACTAGGTCCTATTTGATTCTAAGTTTTATACTGCATTTTCCACTGATTTGGCTTCCTTATTCCCCATATTTGCATTTTCGCCTGGAGTATTAGAAAGAATGAGATGGATACACTTCTTATGGAGCTGTATTGAGTCTTAATTTCTGAGCTCTGGAATCTTTAATGAATTGGGTACTTTATGGTTTTCCCAAAATTGAATTCAGAGTTTTGTATTGAGTAATCTTGTATTTTAGACAAGCTCGATAAGTTGAGAAGGACCTCTGTAAGGTTGTCAGATCATATCAGTTCGGAAGAGAAATATATTCTCTCTAGAGTTTGTTTTGAATCAGTTTTCCCTAAGAGTTGAGTTTGTAACATGTCTAGTCACCAAGGTTCTTCATCTGGAAGAAATGCCGCATCAACCTGGACAGCCAAGCAAAACAAACTGTTTGAAGAGGCCATAGCTATTTACGACAAAGACACTCCTAACCGTTGGAAAAATGTGGCAGCCATGGTTGGTGGGAAATCCTCAGAGGAAGTGAAAAGGCATTACGAGGTTTTATTAGAGGACTTGAACTGCATTGAGGCAGGTCAAGTGCCTTTCCCTAGCTACAAATCTTCAGGTTCTAACAATGGGGAGGCCTCTGGAAACAAGTGGGGCGAAAAGGAGAACAGGCATATCTAAATACTCATTTCCTTGTATGTTTACTTTTTTACTAGTTAGAATCATCAGCACATAGCTCTAAATTAATCCGAATCTGTGTTCAAAAGAATTGTTTACAGTTTTTCTGCTTTATTTTTGTAATAATAGGCATCTGTTTTCTTGTTTTAGTGTCTAGAGACTACAGTAGGAGAAATCGATTTCCACATCTTGCACCCTGCCATTTTCCAACTAAGTTTTGACTATCGTTCATACATTTCTTGTAGGAACAATTTCTAAATATTATTTTTATTGGTTGGAAAGTAATGGCAGAGGATAGTATACTAAGGTTGAGGTTTCATGGACAGGCTTTTCTTCCAAATCATATGTACCTAAATGGCCCGGAAAGTTTTTCCCACCTGATACATGATGAAAATGAATCTTCCCTGTAAAATAGGAGCTGCGAATATTTTAACTGCTAATTTTAGAAGTTGCTCTGAAAATGGGGTTGCAAGTTATGTCAGGACTTTCCTTCCAGCCTGACACCTTCACATGTAAACTCTACCTTCTAATTGGTCCATTGACTTTATATTCTTAAAATTTCTGATGTAAATTTTCACAGCTCTACTCTTCAAATATTTGTATTCAATGAAACCATTTTAACCTAAAAAAATTATCCCGGAAACACCCATTAAAATAAATAGGTAGTCATTCTCCACTAGACCACAGCCTAAGATAGCATTTAATTTGATAACATTATACTACTTAGGTTGTTTACCACATTTGACACAGTTTTACCCATTGAAAGATCATATATTGATTAGCATCTGCATTTCCTTCTCCAATAATATTTCTTTGCTCAGTGATATTTGGACTGAATATTCATGGTGTTTCACTTTTTTAAAATGAAAAAAAAATTGTGCTTAAAACTCCTCTGTATGCCAAGAATATTGTGAATTATCAATTGCTGTGAAAAGAAAAAGTGTCATATAACAGTTAAATTGATGTTAAATTTAAGAAAAATCATTTGTAAACATTATACTCTATTACATTCTGCAGTGAAATTAATATTAAATGCATAATTACCAAATACGATAGATTACACGGGAATTTCCAATCCACCCTATTAAACAATGTATTTTTAAAGGTTTAAATAGTTACAACAAAACAAAAATCAGAAAAAGTGATAAAAATATAACATTAAAATAAACTGATCTCAGACTTCTGATATTTTTGGTATTATTCAGTATTAATTAAAAGCACTCCTTTTAAATGGCTTATAACACACTACATAGTACATGTGGAGCACAAGCAGGGTCAGATATGAGTAATAAGGACTATAATTTGCTATGGATATACATAAGTTCTTCATAAATGATAATTTTGAATATGTTGTATAGTTTTGTTTTAAATTATGAAAATTAGCATTTTTAAATATATGATTTATTTGTGGTATTTTTTTCCTTATTTATCCTATTTTATTTTGTGGACGAGTATTTTATATATTTAAGATCTACCGTTTAATACTCTCAAGACGAAAATTGCTACCTTAATCAAATGTATATAAAATTTAAGAATATCATTCTATATGAATCTATCACCATAAAGTCAATTAATCATCTCCAATATTGAAAGATGAAGAGAACACTGGTTTTTTCTACTTATCTAATAATTTTGAATATTATTCAATTTGATTCTCTTTCTTTATACTGACAAATGCATATCTTGTGCAGGCAATTGACTCACATGAAGCTATAGTGAAGCTCCTGACTAATGTTACAATGGCTCCTGTTAGCTTCTGCAAGGCAGGAGTAGAAGAAGTTAAGAAATGGTAAAAGATAGAAATCTGGGCAGTAAACAAAGATGAGCATGGTATAGAAATTAACATATTAGCTATAAGACTCAACTGTAAGATATATGATCAGTATCTCCTTCCTTGAAGATACTCTCCAACTGTTTAGGGTACAAAGCGGACAACACGTTTGTATTAGTCAAATATGTGGGGACAGTGTTTTAGACGTTTGATGTTTCAATATCATTTTCAGCTTTTTAACGTTCATGTACATTTTAAGACGTATTTTTTAATATAAAATATATTGGAAGCACACGAAATATTATAAAGAATCAGATTGTTTTTCAAAATATATAATTGTAGTGATTTTTTCCATGAAATGAAAATAGGTGTTTTAGAAGGTATCCAGGGGTGGGATGTATGGCAGTGAGCATGTTTATTTTTAAATTTAAATTTTAGATTTAGTATTCATTTGATTGGTAATTTCCTATTTTAAATTTGACGTTTATTTGTCGGACACTTTAATGTTTTTGGGAAAAAAGGAAATTTTGTCGAAGATTGATATAATGGTGCAATTAAATTGATACAATTTGTCACTAGTCATTGAGAAAGTATCTATAAATGTAATGTATTGGAGGTATTAATAAGTGTGCTATGTGACAAAATCAGAAAACCAGCATAAGAACTTTCAAATTCATATCTTTCGGTACAATTCAGATAGGTGAAGTAGTTTTAGCGCATAGAGTGACTTCACTTGTGATCTTAACTTCATTACATTTAATCAAGTGTTTAGTGACATTCTTTATGACTTTCTATTGTTAAGACGATAAGAATTCTACAATGACATTAAGAGAGATGTAATAGAATGATCATGTTCACATTCTTCGACCTTAAATGTGATGTCCATTTGATCCTTTAATTTAACGTCCATTTAATCTCCAATTTATTATTTAACTAGATAAATCAATAAAATAATAATAATATCTTGGTCAATGGTAGAATTTGAGACCTTTAAATTTATACTTGAAATACATTTTACAATTAGTAAAAAAACTTCATTCAATTTATCACCAATAAAAAAAAAAATCTACGAAAAAATAGAATAAACATATTCATTAATGTGGTATGCAAACAAACGTAATAAATTGTCAAATTAAAATTTTTAAGTAATTCAAAAATAATATTTAAAATATGTATAATTTATTATTGATTAAGATATATTTTTTTAAATGGAAAGTTCATGAAACAATTTGAAAATAATATTTTTTTAAATTGATGAAAAAGTAACCAACAAAACCAAAAAATAGATGAAATAAAAAACCAAACCATTATAGTTGTAGTGCCCACATTTTCTAGCCTCACTTATCTGTAGACTTTTTAACCAATACTTATACTTTGTGAGGATTTTGACATATTGTGGACATTATGTTATTTGATCTTCATGGACATGTATGGTGATTTGGGCGTGCATAGTGCCAATTTAGCTTGGATTTGTATGTTGGCACATTTCATTTGATGTTGTGGATATTAACATATTGTTATGTTATTTGGGCCTAATTGATATATGATGGATACATAGTTTAGTCACACATCTTGATGATATAGTTTATTCGATTATTGATGAGAACACATGATAACATGGATATATGTCATTTATATGAAATGCGATGGCTAACACATGGTGAATTGGTGTGAAATTGTGCATGTTTTCTCAATTATGACTCCATGTTGATGTTGTGATATCATAGATTTCATGTTTAGACTTGATCGTTTACTGAGTAGTTGATTTACACTTATCTTGGCCAAATGCATTTGATGTGTGTGTTGAGTGTGTATGTTACCGAGGCACGGGGAACGTGGGTTTCAGGGTGGCTACGTAAATTGTGAACAAGCGGCCCACGGGGCTAAGTCCTAACCATGTTAGATGTATGAGGCCTTATTGTTTTCTTGTACTACTTGGGCACCATGACTACCGTCATTTGTAATGTTGTATTTCATGTAAAATTAATTATCTTTAGGTTGTTAAATTTTGTTAAGTAAACTAGGTTGCGGGAACTTAATGGTCCCCACTAGCATTAAGTATATATTTTTGTAAGCGTGCATTAATTAAGAGGATTAGGGTCACATGATAACCCTTGGGTGGGCCCCACATCCTCGACACTTGCACCCAAATGTGTCAAACCAGAAATTGGGTTATTTATAGCATTTTAAGTGACCCCTTTTAGTTTTGGGAGTTCACTTAGCATGAAAATAAGCCATTCGGCCCTACCTATTAGGTAGAGGGCTTAATTTTAAGGCATAGAGGAGTTTCCCTACCATTTAACACATATTTTGTCACCATCCATGTAAGATGGATTGGAATGTGTGTGTTGTAAAAAGTTGCACAAACTTGTTTCATTTTATTTTTGGGTAATTTGGGAGAAGGGTGTTGAAAAGTGAGTTTATATTTTCTTCTTTTTATTTTGGGAATCTTGAATAGGAGGGAAGAGAGAGGTGACACATGTCACCCCCTCATTGGTGAGGAAATTTGTTGACTTTTCTTAAAATACTCTTTCATGTGGGAGAATGAGAACCTTTTTTTTTATTGTTTTGGCTTTTGTTTAGTGCTTGTAGGCTTTTGGAGTTGGAGTTTTCTTGGAAAAAGAAATGGGGAAAATTTAGAGTTTTGGAGAGCTTATGGAAGTAGGCGCTTTGATCTCACTCTATGTCATTTTGCATGTTAGATCTTAAATTTCTTATGGTGAGATTTTTTTGTTTGCTTTGTTTTTTTTTCTTGGATATGTATTTATTATTTTCTCTATCCATCATATGGCTTGATGGATTTTTGATATTTATTGGGGAAGAGGGAGGGATATTCCCTCTTAAACTGCATGGCTTGATGGGAAATTCATGTTGGTTCTTTTTACTCCCCTCATATGGTTTGAGGTGGGGAAGGTGGTTCATATGGTTTGAAACCCCTCCCACATCCTTGGAGAGGAAACCCAATGGGTTTGAAAATCCTCCCAAGGAGGATTTTAGGTGAATGGGTGGAGAAATAAGGAGGGATTGTTGTCTTAGAGGGATAAGGAGGTTTTGTGAAGAATCTTGTAAGTGTGCATCCTATGGTTGGACCACACTCTTTGGAATTTTGGATGTCTCATCTACTCTTCCCCATTTTGAGGATGAATACTAGTTTCTTGTCTTTTATTTTGTTTGGTAAATGTTGTATTCCTTTGATTTTGGAGTTATTCTTGCATGTGATATACTTTTGTTTTTTGTCTCCCTTCTTCTTGTGCACATTTTTGGAAGCTATCTCTCTCTCCCATTGAATTTCGGGAGGCTAGCATATCTTCCGACCTTAGGAAAGACATGTAATGATGCTGAAGGTTGGGTGGTAAAATAAGTATTTCTCTGTGTTGGATTATTTGGTGAAGAACACAAAATTGGAGCTCAAGTTTAGAAGATGGTTAGAGTATTCCTTTGTGATCTTGGCATCTTGATGTTCTCAATATGAATTGGGAAAGCTTTACTTATTTTAATCATGAGAATATGGTTTTGTTGGAAGTTTTATGTTCTTGTAAAGTTCCCATTTTGTGATTAGGGATTGCTTTGTAAACTTGTGTTGCATTAGTTTGTGTATCCTCCTTCAATCTTGGAATGAAGCCTTGTAAAGTTGCTCCTTGTGCATCTTGAGTATTTTGGAAATATGTTGTATTTGTTAGCTTAAGCTTCATGAGAATGTAAAATATTTTGTATGGTAAATTTTGTAAGAATCTTAAACTTTATAAGGCAATACAAGAAGTTGGTGAAGAGTTATTCCTTGTTAAGATCTTGTTTTAAGGATGGAAGTTTTTCCTTTGCAAATAAAATTTGATTTCTATTAGATGTTGTTGTTAAGAAAATAATGTTACTCTTGCATTTCTTGGTAGTATGGCAAACAAATTAAGGAGAAAATGATTAAATACAATCTAGATTCAAGTTTATTTATTTATTTATAACTTTAGAAATCTGGTTATTGTTCTTAAGAAAAAAATTCTTTTAAGTTGTGGATAGGCAAGTGTATAATGCCTTGTTGTCTTCTATTTAATTGAAATAAATACATTTGTAAAATTATTGGAAGATATTCCATTTATTTGTGCAAATCAAGTCTCTTTTTCTCTCCTTACGCCTACAAAACATTTTGGCAATTTATCTTCATAATCACCATCCCCAACTCCCTACCCCGTGGACTCCTACACCCTTCTTCCACATGGATATCCCTTCCCTTCCACCGTAACCTCATCCCCATCACCATCACCTTACTCCAAACCTCCAACCTTCATACGATCTGCACGCCACTCTTCCCAGGACTAAAACCCACATGAGGATTTCCAATATGGTTTTCTATATATTTTTATATATATTTATATATATATATATATATATATAGGAAGATTTCCTTCGAAAAAAAAAGAGGGGTAGAATATACACCCAACCAGATAAAGGAAATATACGAAAAAAATAACAATGAAACTATCTTGAGCGACCCCTAATAATCCATAACACTTCATGGCTCCTCCTCAACGTGCGAAGTAAGAAAGGAAAGGAAAAGAAACAAAATAAAACTAAATGGAGAGAAAAGAAAAGGAAATGAAATCATAAAGACATTTTAGGGTAATTTTAGGTTTTTAGATCTAAGGGCTAAGAGTAAAAGCATCCGGGTTCGATTTTATCCCTACACTTTTAAGTCATGAGTTTTTGTGGGATTAGGAAATAAGATAAAAGAAGGGTGTAAAGGGAGACTTAAATAAAAGAGGGGAAAACTAATTAAATAATAAGGGGTATGTAAATTTTCTAATTTGACCCTAATAAATGATCGTAGGGTAACCATAATAAGTAATAAATATTTAAGTTGGAAATTTAATTTGGGAAAATAGAATTAATATGAAATTTTTATTAATGGGATCGGAAAAGTATAACATTAGTATTTACTTTTTAAAAAATTACTCAACTTTTTAACTACCTTTTGGTGTGTTTTTCCTTGTCCTTAGGTGGGGCACTAAAATGGTTGAGAACACAATGAGGAACAAAGGATTTGTTTTATGGAATCATGGTAGCCAAAATACACTGGATGCTAATTACGTCGGAGGAGTGGTTAATGTGCACTTGATCCTGCACAACAACGATCTGCAACTTAAGGTGCCTGTCATCCTACTCTCGTGCTTGACACTGGATGTAGATTAGTGTGTGCGTGTTGTTGTTCGGTGATCAACGTGACTGCCTTATGATGTAGTTATGCTTGTCAGTTCCTGCGAATGTTTAGATATGTTCTTTGTTTGCATAATTGGTATTTCCTATTTTGATCTGCTATCAAATTGTTTCTGGCGCCCCTACTTCAAAGCTATTTCCGCCCCTCCTTCGAATCTTTGTGCAGGTTTGTCTTGTTTGCTCTTGTCTTTTTCTGTTCATTCCGTATTGTCGGTGTTTAGTATTTTATTGTAAAATATTGTTTTGGTAATATTAGGATCCCTACCCACAATATACTAGAAACCCTCGAGGAGTGCTATTCTACAGTGTATGGAAATGAAATGTTCGAGCAATTTGTGAAGGCTTGAGTATCCCTAATTAGTGCCTAATGTGATTGGGGTAAAATTTAACTCTGCAAAATCATAGCAGATTTTAAAGCCTTTGATGGGAACCTATTCTGATACGATTAATCCCTATGTGGCTGGAAGGTGATATTTTAGAACAATGGACTGGTAAACATTGTTTTATATGCATTGGACATACAACTATAAACACCTAACAAACCTGATATACAAATATAGCATGCGGAAGCCAAGAAGTAAATAGTTCGCATCATACATAGAATGGAATGCCATGTTTAGGTATTTGGAAGTCCACGGACCTACACACGTGTGCAAACTATTTACAAGTTTTACAAAAACATTGTCATGTAGACTAGAAAAGAGAGCTTAACCGTATACAGAAATATTCTTAGGCTTTGATGTTCATTTATGACATCAAATTAATCCCTTTGGAATGATCAGATACCTGGTGATGTAGACTACTATCACAGAGCATACCAACGAATTGTAGAAATTATTGGTATACTTTAGAGCACCCTCTGAGAAATAGGAGACATGATTTGATGTGGGATTTTGGAATAAATGGATGATTGTTTCTAAAGATCGGCCCCAAATATAAGTCAAAAATTGGACTAACAAAACCGTAGAACAAGAGGTAGCCTGAGGCGGTTTAAATGTTTAGGAAAATTCTGAGCATAAATTTGATGTGGTTTTTTTCCCAATGGGAAGAAAAAATATTCAAAATAGAAGATGACAGCCTCGCCATTCTCCTCCATGAAGGGAATTTTCATGCATAGTTTCAGGTTGAGGTGACTGACCAGTTATTGGCAAAACCAATACTTGATATTATGTGTGTTTTATCTCCCACTGAAATTTAGGAAGAACATAATGTTAGAATGGTGCACAAATTTAGGTAGTCATAGAGTAAAGTCAAATCTGTAAGTATTACATGTTGCCTGAATATGATTGCATTAAAGCCTGACAAACAACTAGATACATGGCGGGTGAAGCCTATACCTTTGGATTCTGGATAGCGATAGGGTGAGGAGAAAAACGGTGCCTCTAACAGAAGACTCGCGCACATGGAGAAGAAATGCGCGCTATTTTCACTGTTTTCGGCTCCAATGCTTGCCGTACGCGACTCCCAAGCGGTCCTCCATGCTGCCGAGGGCAGAGGTGAGCGCCCTGTACGTCCGTGTCAAATCAATCAACTGTCCCGCCTTCCATCTGTTACTGTATGCGTTGGAATTACCAAAAACCCCGCCAAAACACTCTCCCGCCTTCCTACATTAATAAAATATTGTCAAAAATTTATCCAGCCTCAACATTTTAATAAAGTACAGAAAATAATACATAACATCAAAAATAGTCTGGGCAAATACTGCGGGAATACAGAACAGCCCAAATACAGAATAAAGAGAAGAAGAGCAGGTTTTTGTGTAAATTGTGAATGTTTTTAAATAATTGTTAACCCAATTTACACTTCATTGTGTCTATTTTTTCCTTTACAATGTATTTTAATTTTTTATAAAACTATTTTGGAGTTCATGTCATGATTTTTTTGCACTATTTTGTTTTAAACAAAAGATTGTGACATTGTTGCAGGGTAATTATATTGGTGGTAATGGACAAGGAGTTTTTTCATAGAAGACATTCAAGTTCATATCCATCTCTTCAATCTCAAAGTGTGAAAGCCATTCCAAAAAATAGAGAAAATTATGAATGTTTCTCAACACAAGTGGGTGAGCAAGATGACTGCTATTTTCTTCATTCTGAACAAAATTTAAGAGAAAAATTGCAGTTTGATAAAAATGTTTCTGCATCAAAAAAATACAAATGATGCACATACTAACATTTATGATGTGGAGGATAGCTACACTCCATCCAGTCATGGAATTGACCTCAACCTTGGATTTAATACTTTCATTGAAGAAGATTTGGAAATTGAAGAAATTGTCCCTGAAACTCAAGTATTTGGAACTGATTTTAAAGGAAACAAGGAGTGCAAGGAGGTGCTTTGGCCACAAACTGCTGTGCAAGCTTTAATTTTAAAATTTGAAGAAGTTTATGATGATTTAAATCAAGGAAGTCTTGGTAAGAAACATTGGGACAAAGTTGCAGATGCGGTAAACATACAGTGTGGAACATCTATTACAGGTATTCAATGTAAGTATAAATGGAATAGATTGAAAAAGACATTCAAAAAAGAAAAGCAGTTGGAAAATACTACTGGAGGAAAACCATCTTCATGGAGTTTTTATGAAGATATGAATCGTATTATAGGGAACACTCCTAAAATAATTGGTCTAATGAATGGCTATAACGGAGATGAGTGGGTCAACACCAATACTACACCAAAAAATGACATGAAAGAGAAATCTCATGAGGAAGATTCACCTATGAATTATGAGAGTGTTACAGGAAATAAAGTAAATGAAGAAATCCATTTGACCAAGAAAGGAATTGAAGGACAACGCATAAAGAGAAAGAGAGTTGCACATGAAGATTTTGGAGAAAGGATGGAAAAAAGTTTGATGTATTTCACTGAAACAATGAAAGAAATCGAGCATGCAAAAATGGAGCAAGAAAACAAACGGATGGAGAAACTGTTAGATGTGCAGCTTCAAATTGCCAAGCTTTTTTCTCAGGTAAATAATCATAATTTTTTTTATGAAAGAAAATATTTGTAGATGAAACATTAACACAATTTTATTTATCATACGATGAAAATTACATTAGTTTACCAAACTTGCATTATATTGTCTTTGCCATTCACGAAACATAATATCTCTTTGTGCCTTTCCTAGATCTTTTTCCATAGCTTGATTGTGAATCTCATTGTTAGAATTGAGATGTGGATCTCCTTCAATCTCTGGCTCATCTTCATTATACATTTGCAAGAAATTATGTAGTATGCAACATGTGGTAATAATCTTGGGTACTTTTTCAAGCTCTACATGTACATCTCGAAGAAGTCTCCATCTACATTTAAGTAAGGCAAATGCATTCTCAATTTTTACACGACCTCTAGATAAGTATTTGTCGAATAAACTATGCAATCTAGAAGTGTTACTTTTATATGGCTTCAACAAGTAAGGGGATATTGGGTAGGCAGAATCCCCAATTATTTGTGGATAGATAATGTTTCCATCAATCTCAAATGTTGGAGATGCTAATACCTCTCTCTTTTGCATTTTTCTTTTAATTGCAGAGCAACTCCAGTGATCAGCATCATGAGCACCGCCGGGAGCATTGACACAAACATTCCAAAATATTTTTGTGTATCGCATACTCCTTGTAACAAAATACTATAGAAATGATGTCTGTTTACATAGTTTGTAGGAGTATACTGTTGCTTTGGACAATATGATAACTTGATATGAGTACCATCAACTGCACCACAAATGTTGGGAAGTAGAGTTAAAGTATGAAAATCACTTAATATCTTTTGCAATCTTCTCCCTGTTGGTATACTTATGTACTGATTTTGTAGCTTTTGGATAACAATATTAACAATGACCATGATATACTTCCTTATTGTTGATTCTCCCACGCAATACAACTCTGCTATTGTAAATGTTGGGGTTCCATGAGCAAGAAAATGCAAAACTAAACAAAGTACTTTTTTGGGTGGTATGGGTTCTCTAACAAAGTGAATTGTGTTTGTGCTTGGCATATGTGGTTGTATTTTTGACAAAAGCAAATTGAAAAGAGAAAAAGACATTCTATAATGGCGGCGGTATAAAACATCACGATATTTGGGTTGTTCCTCCCAAACTTCTTGCTGAATTAAATTCCAGAATGTAGTTTGCCTTGGAAACTTCCACCATTCTCTGTATGATTGCATAGATAATGATTCTCGATCTCCATATATCAGCATCATTTGCATGAAAAAGTTGAAAAACATGGTTGATAAATTTGATTTGCTTGAAGAAGAAGTGCAAGTAATATATTCTCTTAGAATATCCCTCCAAATCAAAATGAATTTATGGTCCATATTTGATCAAACTGCAATGAAAATACAATGTTATTAGTCATTAGCCATTCCATTCAAGCCATAAAAGTATTTAAACACTGTGCATTTACATATTGTAATAAAAATATTGTTTGCATTATATCATTTGTTTCATTTTGTTTACCATACTTTTGGCTTTGATGAGAATTCTTTAAGTACATTAAACATATAATAGCATTTTATTTTCCAGTTTAGAATTTATCCTATGTACTCATTTTGATTCCTATATAATAAGAGGCATATTTCTGCACTTTTTGGTTTCATACTTTAATAAAATGTGTGAAATTATTTTACCTGCTGCACTTGAAATCAGTCCTCCCAGCTGCTAATTCTAAACCTGTTAGATCTATAGATCATATAAATGAATATATAAACATTTAAAATGATGTCCTTGAATGTTAGCGCCTTCCTTTAAAATTTGAATAAACAGTCTTCATTTAATGAGTTTGGTGGGTGATTGGGCACGGCAACCCCCGACTTAGTCTCCATGTGCGCAGGTGAGGGGAAAATGCGCAGGTGAGGGCAATCTTTGACTTTTGCGGGCACTGCATTGAAGTGCATGTGCGCGAGCTAAGAGAGGTGTTGGAACCGTGGAGGGATTTCGAGGTGGCACCCATTCCACCTAAAATTTCATTTACTTGTGTGTAGGTTAAGTACGTCAAATGCATTGATGATTACTGATTCGAGTTGGTAATTTCATTTATTATTAGCTATGTGGGACTTCTTATAAAGAGGTCTTAGCTTAAAGGGTAGTGCCTTACTTATTTCATCGATTTTAGTCAACCCATCAACAATAGAACATGTAGCATGTACGTTCTTTAAGTAATCTACAACATACCAGTAACATTTCAAGTAGAGTATCCTGGACTAGAACTAGAATTACCACAAATATAGCCCCTACATAGTTACTATTCTTATTTTACATAGCTTAGACCTACCTACCCTGTTAAATTTGAAATGAACATATCTAATATTTAGGTATACTTTTAGCTATATTTTAACTCCAATATATAGAGGATTTGAAATTAATGAAATTCTACCTTCAATTTAGCGGGACTAAATTTTAATTATAAGCTTGCCTTAAATTTTGTTGAGACATTTGGGCGGATTAGAGTAATTTGATATTTTGAAACTAAACTATAAACTACCGTAACAACTAAATCTTATTGAAACATTCATTTAAGTTTCTTTAGGAAAAATTGAACTATAAATACATCTATTACCGTTGACGTATCATTTTCCTACATATATTTTTCTATGGATGAAGCTACGTAAGATTGTGTTTTATGTCATTTAAATTATTGTTAAAGTTATAATTTAGTTCTTCTCAGTTGTATATGTTCCTTACCTTTACGCAATTCCTTCAGTATTCACCTGAAATTGGTAGTAGCTGGAAACAATGGAAAATAGTGCTCCACCGACACCACTTGGAAGGCCAAAAACTATTAACAAATTACATCCATACCATATGTCTTGGGTACTGGAAGCGAGAGTGATTCGCAAAGGAACCATACATGATTATACCAATGCAAAAGGGGAGGGGCAGTTCTTCAATTTCAATGTAATTGACACCCTTGGTGACGACATGAATGTTACGTGCTTTGGCAAAGCTGCAACTTATTACCGTGGAAAAATTCAGGTGGGCACAATTTACACAATCTCAAAGGGTAGCCTCAAATATGTGAAGGTAGGCTACAGAGACTCCAACAACCCATGGGAAGTCATTCTAAATATGGATTCTATTCTAAAATATGTACAGACCCTACCACCTTGATACCGACAACTACTTTCCATTTCACAAGAATGATTTGTAATCAACAGTCCCCCTTGGATCCATAGTGGATGTTATTGGCGTGGTTACTTCTTGTTCTGATATTTCCAAGACAACCCAAACAAATGGGAGCTACACGTAGCACTCTATTGTCGGTGTAAAGTACCACACCGGATCTTACATAACCATAACTTTATTGGGAGTGATCTATGAAGAGGCGGCACATATTTAACAACCACGACATGGTCAAATTGCCATCCAAATGCTAATTCTATCTATTCGGAATGTTAAAGTCGCGCCATTAAGAGAAAAACACTAACTACGGGCTGCTACACAAATAATCCTAACACTACCGGTACCACAAATGGAGTCACTCCAAATTTTGCCAACCACCACACAAAAAGCATCAACTAGCTCGGTTCCATTCAAGTACACAAGCACCGATGGAAAAGATGATTGTTGATATTTTTGCTTGTAGCAGCCCCAACCCTAGCCATCAGATTGTAATTGTTGCTACTATAATACATCTCAACATGGAGAACTATTGTTATCCTGCTTGCTCCTAGATTTTTAATGTTAGACAATACCAGAAAAAGTAAAGTTTTGTTGCAAGCTCTACTTGACATTCTAGCAAATGCAACTTTCCCACAACTACATGTGATTATAGATATGCATTGCACATGATGGTCGAAGACCGAACTGGGACTATATGGGCAACAACTTTTGACGATGTGGCATTAGCGCTACTTGGTGTATCTGCTAATGCTCTTAAAGAGCAATCGAGGAGTACAGATGACTTATGGAACATTATTAAATAGGTACTCTTTCATACATACATGTTCATTTTCTTTGTGTCTCCATCTACATATAAGGGAAAGAAACAACTATCTTGTACGAGTGCACAACATCTCTTCCGTCGAGCAAGACTCGAACCATGCAGAGTTGGTAGCAACATTTCTGGAGGCCTCAGAATAAAAAACAGCTCTTGTATATATTACGTATATGTATAGCTTAATAAAAAACTAGGAGCCCCTATAATATGATGTTAATATTTATAAAGACACCCTTTTTGTACAAGAAAAAAACTATCGCTTTATGTTACCACACCACTTACTATAATATATTTTTAGTATATCCAACTTATGTTTAATCAACAACGTAACTCGGACATGTAAATTACATGATTAACCATTGGACTTACAACTACCAATGTAAATAACTCATTCTAAAAATTGATTTACCAGTGATTACAACAAACACCAATCATACATGGAATGAATACATTTGTGTAATAGTAAAATTGTGCAAATATCTTATTTAATTCACTTGCAATGAACACTAACTAAGATTAATGTCTATATAACAAAAAATGGTTAATATTGTTATTCTATGTACTACATTTATTATTTGAAAGTTGGAAATTACTTGCATTCCAATTGATCAAGTTTTGTTGCATTTTTTTAGATCTTTCAATCTTAAATGGACTTGTAGATGCCTCCAAATGAAGTAGGTTTGAATGAGCATTGTTAACTTATTTTTGGTGGCTTGCATTTCTATAATGTGCCTGCAAATTATCCTAATAAAGTTTCATTGGAGTAGAATACATACAGATAGGTATTATACTTGAAAGTATCATAGTAAAACTGTTTGCAACCTATCCTGTTGTAGAAAAGGCCTACAATAGAATTACACTCTTCTGGAATGCAATGATTTGTATATGGACAAATGAGGCCTATAACAAAGCATGAACATTCATCATAACATCATAATAAGCTGATTTTCACTTGTAATAGTTACAGCTGGCCCTTACCTCTGGAACAAATGAAAACATACAGAGCGTAGGTTGACCCCCACTGAAAAGAGCATAGACACCACCTTTAAAGCATCCCCTACCAAATTAGTTCAAGAAAAAGAAATTTATGAACCTGTATTCCATACGTATTTCCAACAATTTTCCAACAACAATACTCACTTACAAACACCACCCCACTCAAACCAATAATATTATGACATAAATGTGTGACTTCCTTACCATTGCTGCATTTTATGAAAAGCTCATAATGTTAAAAAAAACTTACTCTCCCAACCAGTCTTCTTCCGTCTTCAAATTGGCTTCCCTATTACAATGCAGTAACTTTTTCAAAAACTAAAAAAATGACTTTGCATAATTCTTTGCATTAGAACATCTTATCCAATTTTAAATAAGCTTCGACAACTTTCTAAGAGCCTACCACATACCAACAAACAAATGTATGTATTACCTGCTATTAATCAATGCTAACCTATATTTAATAATTACAGCCTCTTATAACCCATTCATGTTTAAGCTCAACAGTATTTCATGTTCCAAAAACATGATTACAAAAACCAGAAGCTTTTTCAAAATCGTAGGTATCCTAGGGATGCTAGCCTTTTAACTAAAGCATTCAGTTTCATTTTATAACTGGATGTAAATTTTCATTTCATTGTTAAACGCGGGCATATTTTGTGCTATTATCTGATTGTGTATTTCTGCTTGTTTTTTTACAATGCACACACTTAGGTTAATGCACTCAACCTGATTTTCTATTTAGCCAATGCTAAATACGTGCAAGTAGGTGCAAGTAGTTGTTGTTATAAATATTTTGTTAATAATCTAATCCAATTGGCACAGCTAAAATGTTCAGCTATTTTAACAAAAATATGTTCTTTATTACCGTCACATTTCCCTGAAGTTTTTTAAAAACCTAATGAATATGGGTGGACATTTTGGAAATGTAAACATTCACCCAAAAGTATTTTTGACTGCGGCTGATTGTGTAAATTGATTTAGTGTTTTCATTGAGTGTGTGTCAATGTGGAAGCAGTGTCTGACCCTTGTGTGTTCATTTGGACCATTCAGAGTATTAGCCAGCTAGGAAGGAGCAAACACAGGAGTATTTCTTTTCAAATTAGAGTAAATAACATTGATTTAATTCCCTTGTGTGTTATCTTCATTAACCATGTGATTTTTAATATACAATGTTTTGTTTCCAATCTCTTTAATGACCCAACTAACAAGTGGATTTCATGTGAGGGTTTGGTTTAAGGCCTTAACAAGACAGTTTAATAAGATAACTTGGCCAGAATTACTGTTAGCTCATAGAATCCTAGTCATTAAATTTTGATCACAAAATTGACAAAATCTTTATAGAATTATTTCGGTTGTTTTTTTCACCCAATTATAAATATACAACATACCAAATATGGTATTTTCCAAGATAATACATGAAAAAAATTACCTGCTTGTTTAATGTTACTTTAATTAGAATCGTTAATCAAAATGCTATAGGAGCATCTCCAAACTCCTAATCATAGGTATTGTTTCTATTTATTAGTTCTCCTTCCCATTCTTCTTCTTCTTCTTTGGTCCACCTAGAAGACCTTTTCACATCTGCTATTGTTGTAATTCCTGCTACAAGAATTTATTACAACTTGGAGCTCATATTTATAGTGTATAAAAACCGAGAATATTTAAATAGATTTGACAATTGAAGCCATGAATGAAGGTAGCCACCTCAAGGTCAGATGTATTGCAACATACTTCAATAGTTTGAATCAACACCCAAATTCACAAATTTGGATTACTCTATTCATCTCCTTGTTCTTATTGTCTAATTGGTTTAAAAAACATTTTTACAAACATCAGAAGCTTTGTCAAAATCGTAGGTATCCCAGGGATGCTAGCGTTATAACTAAAGCATTCAGTTGCATTTTATAACTACATGTTAATTGTCTTTTCATTGTTAAACATGCGAATCTTTTGTGGTGTTAGCTGATTGCGTATTACTACTTGTTTTTTTGCAACGTACACGCTTAGGTGAACGTAGTCAACCTGTATTTCTATTCAGCTAATGCAAAATAGGTGCAAATAGTTGTTTTTGTAAATATTTCGTTAATAATATAATCCAATTGGCATGGATAAAATGTTCAGCTATTTTAAGTACAATATGTTCTTTTTAACCTTCACAATTCCTTGAACTTTTTAAAAACCTAATGAATTTGGGTGGCCATTTTGGAAATGTAAAAATTCACCCAAAAAGTATTTGTTGATTGCGCTTGACTATGTAAATTGAGTTAGTGTTTTCGTTGAGTGCGTGTCAATGTGCAAGCAATGTTTGACCCTTGTGTGTTCATTTGGACCATTCACAGTACTAGCTAGCTAAGGAGCAAACAAAGAAGTATTGCTTTTCAACTTAGAGTAAATAACATCAATTTACTTCCCTTGTGTGATAGCTTCACTAGCCACATGATTTAAATATAAAATGTTTTGTTTCCAATCTCTTTAATGACCCAACCAACAAGTAGATTTATGTGAGGGTTTGGTTTAAGGCCTTAACACGACAGTTTAATAAGAGAACTTGGCCATAATTGTTGTTAGCACATAGACTCCTAGTAATTAAATTTTGACCCCAAAATTGATAAAATCCTTACAAAATTATTTATGTTGATTTTTTCACCCAATACTAAATATACAACATACAAAATATGGTATTTTCCTAGATGATACAGGAAAGAATAAGTTTACCTCTTTTTTTAGTGTTACTTTAATTAGAGTTGTTAATCAAAATGCTATAGGAGCATCTCCCGATTATTAATCATGGGTATTATTTCTATTTATTACTTCTCCTTCTCATTCTTCTTCTTCGTGGTCCACCAAGAAGACATTTTCGTATCTTCTATTGTTGTAATTACTGCTACAAGAATGTATTACGACTTGTAGCGCATATTTATAGAGTATAAAAACTAAGAATACTTAAATAGATTTGAAAATTTAAACCATGGTTGAAGGTATCCGCCTCAAGGTCGGATCTATTGCAACATACCTCAATAGGTTGAGTCAACATCCAATTTCACAAATTTGGATTACTCTTTTCATCTCCTTGTTACTATTGTCTAATTGGTTTATCCTAATGTTTTGTACGTACCCAAAATTGTAAGGTACTGTATTGTCGGAACAATGTAACAAGTGCCCCAATGATGATACAGGTGTCCTCGCAAGGTGTTCGGGATCGAGAAAATCTCTCGAGTGTCCATTAACATCCCACATGCCCCGCTTAGCCCCACGTCCTTTGTTTTTCCTTTTCCCCCTCTTTTCTCGGCCTTTTGCTCTTGATATGAAACCGCCGCCCTGCATGGGCGGCGGTCTCGTGACCGCCGCCCTGATCAGGGTGGCGGTCCTGTAACCGCCACCCTGCTCAAAGCGGTGGTCCTTTACGCGTTTTCTAGAAAGCGTTTTAACGTGACTCACGTAAAAATCAACGTTTCACCAGCTTTCCTTGCCGACTTGGGCTTGCATTTATGTTTTTGGTCCCCTAGAATAGTGTTTGGCCATTGTTTATAGTTTTAGAGTTCAGTTTGGTTTTGATCTTTGGGTGAATGAAAAGCTATAAATAAATGGCTTGTGCACAAACAAATGGTCTGCCCCTCATTCACTTTCATGCTCTCATTTTCATAGTTCAGTCTTTTATTTTGTTTAGAAGCCATAGTTTTAATTCTTTGCATGCTTAGTTAGCATTGTTCAGCTGTTGGTAAGCCACATACCCATCTTGTGCAGGCAGTACTGTTATTTCACCCAATCCATTGGAGTAGAATAGCTTAGGAAGCCATTAAAGTTGTAGGTTTTGCTCCTCAAACAAGATAGTTTCAGGTTCTGGACGCTTTATGTTGCATGACTCGCAATAAATCCCGCTAGGAATTGCATAAGCCAAGCTCTGTACTCTTGCGCTATCCCTCTCCTACTCGCATTATATTCAGTCTACATTCTAAGCTGCCTTTGTCCCAATATCTACTTCTGTTGATGCTAGCATTACACGCTTTTCTGGATCCATGTGAACACGAAAGAACGAGGAGATCACACTGAGGGGACAAGATCACACACACCATCGGATTCGCCACTATTCTGCGGAATCCAGGTTTTAACTTTCAAAGTTCTAGTTAGAATCATATCAAATAAAGTAGTTAATTGCTTCATTTCAGTAAATTCTATTCTCGATATTACCAGGGAAGCTGTGGGGATTGATAGTTTCTGAGAAACTATGATTCACTCCTCACTTCTGAGGTAGGATCGAGAATCTCGCAAATAGATTAAGCAAGTTATTTCATTGTTTAGAATAAATCTACAAGTTGCACAGACAAATAACTACACTCGGTTATTTTGTTTGTTTTAAGTTTTATCTTAGCTATCAAATTCTAGATACGTTTAAATAGCTACTTTTCTTAAATTCTTAGAAAGTTTCTCAGAAAAATAGAAGTCATATACGTTTTAGATTTATTCTACATAGTTAGAATTTTCTTTGTTACAATTAGATTTACATTTTTTTTGTATGACAATCACGGGACCCCGAGAACCCAGGGAATATGTATTTGAGCCAATCGTGCCTTAACCCAACCTCACACAGCAATAGTTGACATAGACTAGAACCTTAGAATACAAGTCTTCCAAACAACAACAAATTTACAACTGATCAGCTCTCAGTTGAGAGGGTTAAATATAGAAGACGACCAAGCACACACGTTTTGGTCAAATCAACCGAAATACAGATTACCCTAGGCAAAAATTCACATGATTGTAGAAGGGTTTGAAAGAGAAAAAAACTTTGGTTGTGATCCTTTGGTCCCACAACCAGATGGGAGACACTCTCACAGACATAGATACTAGTTTAAGAATCCAGGTTGCACGAACGCCTGTGAGGTATTCCGAGAAAATCACGTAGTTATTGAGTTTAAACATAGAAGCTGAGAAAGCGTACGATTACTGGATACTAGGGATTAGGACTTGATTTCATACATGACCATAGCAGGACCGCAACAACCAAGAGTCTACGGTTGTGATCCACAAATCCCACAACCTAACGAATCCACAAGTCAATCAGATATAGACACTGGCCTACGCACACTAGTATTCCAGTCCACTCCACTTCCACCCACCATCATCGAACAACTATCCTTACTAGATATAGCGGCTAATAAAGCTAGAGAATTCTGGACTAGGCCAGAGAATCGTCCGTAGAGTCGATTGTATTCATTACCCACCATATGACCTTATCTGGAGACGTACACGAAACTATCCCAGGTCATTTTCCACGTATTCCACAACCCATAGATCGAATCACGCCAGAGCTTGATATTGATTGGAGCCTTCGAGCAGTCATCCTTGCCGATCGATCTATCACACCAGTCCAAGTTAGAAGGGCCTTCTTTGCCTTAGATTCACAAATTCCATTAGTGCGTGTCGAAGACATTAGATTTCCTAACTAGTTTGTCTGCATCCCACGCATATTCCATCCCCACCAGCTGTCTCGGCACGACCTTGGGAGGTCGGGTACGGAAAGAGTTACCTGTAGATTCCCACGCTCGCTTGTCGCTTTTCCAGCGTACAAAATTGGTGAACCCGACGTGAAACAAACAAAATTAGTGAAGCTGACGTAAACTTCCTACTTTCTACTTCGGAGTCATAGTATTACGTTTTCTTTCAAAGTTTAGTTTACTTTTCATCTTCTCGCCTCATTATCCTTTCACAAATCACCTTCGCTCCTTCCCATTATTCTGCGGGTATTCATATACCCCCCGAATATGTCGGGGTTCGATGCATATGGCAGACCCCTCTTGGGTCTTGAGGCATACTACGCCCAGCAGAATAGGCAATCATCACCCTCACTCTTGGTATGGGGGGACAACTACTCAACTAATCAGTTGTCAACACAAACTCCAAGAATCAGATATAATTCATCTTTTCAAACTGAGGAGTTAGATCAAACCCCTCAAATGCAACAAACAGAGCCTTCAGGCTCGAATAATATGACGTTTACCGAGAGAATCTGGTTCGTCTCCTCAGATGCTACTTAGACCACAAATTAGTAGGCAATCAGACCCATACCTAGTCTTAGATGATGAACAGTCAATACGTTATCCTAGGAGTGAACAATGCTCCGGGGTATGTACCCACCTATAGGAGGTTTACAAATACAACCCGAGGTCTCTTTTCAAGAAAATACCTCTATGCCACTGCATATAGGAAATACTCTCGGAGAAACTTGGCAAGATAGCAATCAGTTCATAGCAGGATATCACATGCCTATACAACACCAGGGTATACAACAAACGCCGCTAAGGCAAAGCACCGTGACTTCACCAAATGAAGTCATTTCAACGTTAGTAGAAAAAGTGAGAGGGTTAGAACTTGCTCAAGCAAGTCAAAATTCTCAGTTCATGCAAGCAGGAAGTTCCAATCCTCCACGCTATCCTGGCCAAGTAGATCTCCTCACAGGAGTAGGCACGTTAGGTATGCCTCCTCAGTATTCACAACAAATGCCAACTAGGCCCATCATCTCTAACACCATTCCTCCCGGTCTAGTATCAAACAATCCATTCCTAGACAATACCCCGTCATACTTAAACATGTACTCCAAATCACCACAAGGAGATATGTTCTCCTCTCCCGGCATGTTTTCTCAAACACAGGGACTTCCCTATGCCCCCTGCCAATGCATATGTTGTGCCGTATCAACAACCCATCCCACCACCACTCCCTCAGCAACCACCATCAATGGTCGAAACCTATGCAATAGGGACTTATTCAGAATATTTGAAAGAGCCCTTAGACTTCACCATACGAAGCGTCATGCTTCCAAGACCTCTTCCTGATTTACCCAAGTACAAAGGTGAGGGAGATCCAAACGCGCATATCAAAGCTTACGCTACAGCCATACGCGAACTACTCCCTTGGGATGGGGTTGTTGCTAAAATATTCCCCAAAACCTTGGAAGGCATTGCTCTCGACTGGTATTATAGAATACCTGAGGCTTCCATCCATTCATTTAAACAACTCGTATCAGAGTTCATTAAGGCATTCGACATGAACAAACTGTTAAGAATAGGAATCAGGGAATTCTTGCACAACAAACAAGAACACAACGAATCTGTCGCCCATTTCATCCAAAGGTGGCGTACAGTTCTTTATTCTTTAGCAAGTGCTCCAAATATGGATAAGATGGAACTATCTTTATTTATTCCTTCATTATCTCAGCAGAGAGGTGAAGGAAGAAGTCCAGAAAGTTCCCACTAAAAACTTACGATGAAGTACTTGAGAGCACTCTTCGAATAGATCAAGCAGCGATAGATAGTGGCCGTAAAACATATGGAGCAAACGGGAGGTTAATCACCCCCAATCAGAACACTACAAATTATCCCACTACCACAAACGTCAATCAAGGACCTAAAATCCTTAACAAAAATCGGGGTGTAACAACGGATGGAGTAACCGACCAGCCCAAGAAGGTAAATGTTGTCAATACTCCATCACAAACAAACAACCAACGAAACAACAACTTTACCCCGACAATCAATACAGTGGATTTTAACCATCCACAACAACAACAACAACGGCGAAATCCCATACAAGGGCCAAGCCAAAACTCATTTGGTTATCAAAACCAAAGCCAGAAACAACAAATGCAAAACTTTAATCCTAATAGGCAATAGTTTGATCAGAATTTTAGGCCACAATATACACCAAACCAACAAAACAAGAATTACAATCCCAATTCATATTGTGGTTTCCACAAGATTCGAGGTCATGATACTAGAACGTGCCGTGACTACAACAAATTCATGCAACGTTTGCAGAAGAACAAAGACAGTTCTTCACAGATTTGTTTTTGGCAGATCCCGTGTCACCACCACCAAATAGGCTCGCAGGGGCAGTTTCCCCTCAGAATGCTCCCCTCAAGATCTTTAACGATCCACTCCCAAATCATGATAATAACAGACTAAATCCAACTGGGACGAACAAGGGTGCAATGACGGGAAACAATGATCATGAAGCCTCGACTTCACTAAATCCATCAGTTGCGCCACAATTAGGAAATCAACCGAGACCCAAGATAGTCAGTTTGGTAGAACTAGATGTTGAACTACCTATCGAAGCTATAACAAGAACACGAGAGTATTTCTCTCAACCAAGCCCAAGTCATCTTCCGGAAATAGAAAAGAGTCAACAAATAGTAGAAAAACCCGTAGGTGCCTATGATTTAATTAATGACCTAACAAAAACCTTCTCACACATTTCATTCTTGGACTTACTAAAGAAATCTCCTGCTCACAGGGCTACTCTTTTAGAAGCATTAGGTTTAGGTCATCTAATTAACATCACTCCACCTCCTGAAACACAAGTGAACCACGTAGATTTTGATATCCACCCTCCGGGGCAGCCGGACAAGGATGTCGAATTCATATTTGAAATAAGTAAAATGCCTACAGATGTTGAGATTGCACGCCGAGGTGATCCAACCTTACACTTACAAGTATGGGTTTATAATAACTACGTAAAACGAGCAATGGTTGATGATGGGGCCGCAGTTAACATAGTCCCCTTCTTTTTCCTCCAAAAACTAGGATATGGGGAAACAAACTGTTCCACCACTCGAAATACATTGAGAGGCTATGATAGCCTTAAAGCCACTTCGATAGGAACTATAATACTACCGGTCACCTTAGGACCCAAAACAATCCTGACTGAGTTTTATATTATAGATCGGGAAACTAATTATAATATGATCCTCGGCCAACCATGGATACACCGAATGAAGGCAATCCCTTCTACTTTATTCCAAGAAGTAAGATTCCTGCATCTAGGAAAGGTATTTATAGCCAAAGGCGATCCAAAACCTTTCGATATACACCTAGCTGACTTATAGAAAAGATTAGGTGTGCCCTCGAATTTGAACTTCCAAAAAACCAACTTAATAAACCCACTGACGCAAAACCAGAGGAGAAGTTGGTACCTACAACGGATCTTGAAACTATCAGCATAGCCAAAACAACCCCAACCCCCAAAGATAAGGCTAACACTATAGAAATGGTATCATTAGGGACTACTACAAAAATTGTTGAGTTAATAGAACAAGATTTACCAATGTTCTTACCATTTGATTCAGTAGGCATAGGATATTCCCTAGGTGTTGGTTCCCTTCCAGTCAGAGGATCTCTGCATGGTAGAAGTGGAGTGCGCAAACGCAGTCAGATACCCCAACATCCATACTCCCAGCTAAGTATTGGACTCTCCATTTTGATGGAGCTAAATGCCGTTATGGAGCGGGGCAAGGTATAATTCTTACTTCGCCCAAGAGAAAGTCCTGCCATTTTCCTTTAAGCTAAATTTTGAATGCACAAACAACGGCGCTGAGTACGAAGCCCTCCTCCTTGGCCTCACCTTAGCCAAAAGAATTGGTATTGATAACATCAGAGTCTTAGGAGACTCGCAATTAGTGACAAACCAGGTTTCTGAAGTATACGAAACCAAAGCCGAACACTTGCAGCTTTACAAAGAAGCCGTATTAGATTTAAGCAAGGCGTTTAACTTCATATCCATTGAAGCAATCCCGCGAGAGAAAAATCTTCTCGCCAATTCAATAGCAACTTCAGCATCACGTTTTACTCCAAGCAATGAGTTAGAAGATACCCATTTCACGGTGTCCATTCGTGATGAACCATTGATAAAAACAATGACAAATCCCCTTTCAAGCGGAAGTGAATCTACCATCCTAGATCAGGTTAATAGTGATGTGGCTACTTTGGATTACTTAAACACCTATGCAGCACTACATCTCTCCCATCATATGCTAGATTTGTCCTTAATTCCACATTCGTCTTCCTATTTCGGAAATCCCATGATGGATCTCCCCCACAAATAGAACCTAGCATATATGCGGTAGAAAATGGGGATGATTTGGATTTTCCTCCGACCGCTTTGAGTTTGAAGAGGGTAACACCTCTTTGATCGAAGAAACAATCGATGTCAACATCGGAACAGAAGATGAACCAAGGATTTTGAAACTAGGATCCTCGTTAACCCCAGAAGAAGTAGAAATACACACTCGGATCCTCAAAGAACATCAGAAGGCGTTTGCATTTAATTATAAGGAAATGACAGGAGTTGCACCCCACATTGCGGTGCACAACCTCATCACTAAATCAGATGCAAAGCCAGTTAAACAAAAATCAAGACCCATGAAACCCAAGGTAGCTCTCATGGTAAAGGAGGAGGTAATAAAACTCCTCTAGGTAGGATTCATCAAACCAGTTGACTACTCCCAATGGGTATCTAACATCGTTCCCGTTCTCAAGAAGAATGGAAAGATACGCATCTGCATAGATTTCGAGACATCAACAAAGCATGTCCTAAGGACAACTTCCCGTTACCATCTATCGATGTCATTGTTGATCTGTGTTTGGATTTGAACTTTTTCTCTCATGGATGGATTCTCGGGATACAATCAAATCAAAATATCTGAGCAAGATCAAGCTAAAACCACGTTTATAACTCCTTGGGGAACCTATTGCTATGTTGTTATGCCATTCGGTCTCAAGAACGCTGGTGCTACGTACCAGCGAGCTATGACATATATATTCCACAATTTAATTCATAAAATCGTGGAATCCTACGTAGATGACTTGTTGGCTAAATCCAAGAAGCGTTGTGACCACCCTAAAGTACTCGCGTCATTCTTTCACGCCTAATAGAATACAGAGTCATGCTAAATCCAGAGAAATGCGTCTTTGGCATAACAGGAGAAAATCTCCTAGGTTACATCATATCGTCACGAGGGATAGATGTTGATCCAACCAAAATTTGGGCTGTCCTCAAAATGGTCCCACCTTCGAATGAATCTGGAATCAAATCATTTCTCGGAAAGTTGGGTGCAATCCAGAGATTTATCCCGGACTTAAGCTTCGCCGTTCATCCAATCAACAATTTACTCAAGAAAGACTATAGCATTGATTGGACCGAAGACTGCAATGAAGCCTTTGATGCAGTTAAGTGTTTCCTGTTGTCACCACCTACGCTAATGCCGCCTAAGCTAGATCACCCATTAATTCTATATTCACAAGCTACCAATGTCTCGTTAGCTTGTATGTTGGCCCAAGAGGATGATGACAAGAGGGAACGTGTGATTTATTTCATTAGTCAAACATTACTTGACTATGAAACACGTTATACACAGGTAGAACAAGAATGCCTTGCTATAGTCTTTGCTACTAAATGCTTAAGGCATTATATGCTAAACCAAGAAACGAGGGTCATGGTAAAAATGGACCACTTACGAACTTTCCTCACACAAGGATCCTTGTCTAAAAAGGCTGGACGTTTTATAACCTTAATGGGAGAATTCAAATTAACATTTATAAATCAGAAGTCGGTTAAAGGACAAATCATCGCAGATTGGTTAGCTGATAACCCATTAGATGGAGGTGATCTAGTAGATTTAGATTTTCCAGATGAGTGCGTATATTACATCGAAACCCGACCTTGCGTCTCTCGAGTGTCCTGGTACTGCGATATTATTAATTATATCATGGACCATACGTACCCAGAAGGAGTTACACCACAACAAAGAAGACGGTTACGTATTATTGCAGCCAAATACATCATCATAGAGCAAGTACTCTACCGAAAAGCATTCGATGGAATGCTCCTAAGATGTGTCGACGCAGAAGAATCCAAGAAGATTCTCCATGAATCCCACAGTGGAATATGTGGAGGCCACTTTGGTGGCCATGCCACCGCTCGAAAAATACATCGAATGGGCTATTTCTGGCCCACTCTAGAACATGACGCAATAGAGTTTGTACGCAGGTGTCATAAGTGCCAAGAATTCTCCCATGAGATCCACATGCCGGCACAAGCTCTGTAACCAATCGCAACTCCATGGCCCTTTTATGCATGGGGTCTAGACTTAATAGGGAAATTCTCTCCCTCATCCATAGACGGCCATAATTTTATAATCACGGCCACTGAATATTTTACCAAATGGGTAGAGGCTATGCCTCTTACTACTGTACCTAGTTCTGTGATCGCCAAGTTCATTTTGAACCAAATCATTTGCAGGTACGGTATCCCGCAAATCATTATCTCCGATAATGGAACTTCTTTTAAGAATGAAGAGGTTCGCAAGCTATGCAATAAATTTAAGATAAGCCATCATATGGCTTCCTTGTATTACCCTCAAGCCAACGGACAGGCTGAAGTGACAAACAAGACACTAAAAGCCATTCTCCTTAAAACGGTAAAAGAAAACAAACGAGATTGGCATTTGAAGTTATATCCGACCTTGTGGGCCCACCGAACCTCAATAAAAACACCAATGGGAGCGACTCCTTTCTTGCTAGTATTTGAGGCGACAGTTCTCCCACTTGAGGTCGAAATACCCAGTCTCCGCATTTCATTACAAGGGATTCTGGATGAAGACGCTTACAGAGAAGCATGTCTTTCCCAACTAGAAAGCCTAGATGAAACTAGGTTAGATGTTGAACAACGGCATAGAGCTTATGCTGACCGAATGTGCTTTGGTAGTATAACAAGAAGGTCTATGAACACGACATATACGAAGGTGATCTAGTTCTAAGACTAGATAGCCGTATCGACAAGAAGACCAACAAAGGAAGGAAATTCCGGCCCAAATGGTTGGGCCCATACCGAGTCATGAAGGACTATGGAAATGGTGCATACCTCTTATGTACGCTAGAAGGTGAGGAATTTGGCAAAACAGTCAATTCCCTACACCTCAAGCGGTTCTACGCATAAGCAGCCAGCACTACTAATAACTATCTACATTACATTTTCATACAGATTAGGATCATTTTGTCCACTTGTTTCTTACATAAATGATGATCAAGGAATCTATTCTCAAAGCAATTCATTACAAACTCATGATGTTGTTGGCATAAACTCTTTAATCATACCTCTCCATTTTCATGATATCATCAAATTATCTCAGAATCATTTTATCAAATAAAGTCAGACATGACGAAGTCTTAACGGTAACCATACCAAGATCTGCAAGTTTATTCTCGCTTAGATTTCTTCTTAGAATAGGTGTCTTCCCTTTGGTCTGTTCTAGAAGCTTCATGGTGTCACATCTATCCCATATGTATATCTCTTTGGAAATAAGCGCATACTGACATTTTACTCAAATAAACAAGTCAAAAAGTGATTAAACAGAAAATTTTAATTTTACACATTTCCTTGCACCACCAACCTTCGGTGATGAGCTTGCGTCTCTTACTAGTGACGTAGGGTTGGGAAAGGATGGAAATGCCCTTACTCACCTATACCTTTCCCATGGTGATAAACCCACGCTTCTTACTAGTAGCGTGGGGCAAAGTATAGGGGGTCCTCTTGACAAATAAATGCAAATGATCATACGCAAAAAATTCAAACTTTGAAACTTTGAGTCAAAAGAAAATGAATCAGATGTTCAAAATTCCAAGAGAGTTAAAATCATAAAAACCTAGATTTTGTCTACTATGTGGCCATCTATGGATCTAAGTCTAGATAAACTGTGAAGTAAGTTGCATTCTAAACTATGAAGTCACTCGGGTAGAGTAAGCTTGTAGCTTCCAATTTGGTTCCACTAAAGCTTTGTCTATCTTTCATCACTATCATTTCAGCTACACCTCATAACTTGTGCCCTTTCTAGCTCTCGGTGATGAGCCCTCGCATCTTACTAGTTGCGTGGAGTTAGGAGTGGGGCAAGTTAATCTGTTCATCATACTGGTTATATTCATCACTTTGCAAAACAAGCATGAGGTATCCAAAATTTCTTACAGAAGCTAAGATTCAAAATCACATTATATCTACATATATCAGCATCATGAAATACACAAAAGGAAACAAACATTTGCATCATTTGTTCTCCATTGCATACATTCTAAAAAGCATATAAACATACATCGTAGTATACATAGGGAAACTGGAAATAGAAAGGAAACCATGAGTGCCAAGATTTTGATCCAAAATGAATGCATATATATAAATGATCAACGTTTATATACAATGCCATCATGCACTAAGCATGGTCAAAATGCTCAAAGAGCCCGGGATATACAAAGAATATATAATACAAAATACACGAGAGCCAAGTGGCCTCTCAATCCCTACGCGACCCCTCCGAAGGTGCATGCCCGTGCCTAGGACTTCGGCTACGCCGGCGCTCTGAATGTACGGAGGGCTCAGGGTCTTGAGGAGCAACCGCAGTCTCACCACAAGAATGGCTCCTCATGAGGCGCTCAGCCATCCTATAGCCTGCTAACTCTGTGCGGAGGGTCGACACCATCCTGGCCACGTGCCAAACGGGAGCAAAAACGTCGGTATGCCTACCGGCTGCTGAAGGCTCCCCAGCATCCACGGATAGCTCTGCGCGGGTCCTATCCATGGGGATCATCAGGGAATCGGTACATACCCCTGTGGATCAAATCCGCCACTCATCAACAGTCTCTGCAAAAAAGGAGAAAAAAATTAGAAACTAAGCAAGAGGCTAAAAGATACAAAATAACAACTAAGGAAAGCCTATAAATAAACATTAAAAGGGAGAAAGGGTAACTTACTTGGATCACCAGGCCTCCAGGATGGGTCGCTGGGGCCGGCACTCGCCACGGATGCATTTGCCGACCGAGGGGCTGCTCTATGGCGGGGAGCAACGTGTCACCCCACAATGGACTCATCCTCTCCACCATGGCCCTGGGAGAGTGGCTCCTTTGAAACTAGAGTATCCCTCTCTGCGCTCTTCTCAGCCCTCTCTGCCTGCATGATATCCTAAGTGTCATGCCACTCAGGATCGCTGTCCTCTGTCTCCCCCCCGTAAACTCCTCAGACTCGGAGTCTACCTCTATAGGGTCATCGCTGCTATGGGCAGGACCCGCGGAAATCCGAAGTAAAGGTGCCTGAGGCGCACCGGCTCTCCCTCTAGCACGAACTATCCTCCTGGCTGCAATGGGAATGCCAGGAGTAATCACTATCCAACCTCGGCCTCTAGGCCCCCTCGGCCTCACGGGCGATCAGAGACTAGTGCCCTGGGGAAGCATACCCGTATATGGTAGGCCAAACTACTGAGGAACCCGGCCAAAGGGGTGCACCTCCACTCGTCCCACTCTATCAATGAGCTGCCCTGTGGTGGAGCAGGAGATCAAGGTAAGAGTCTCCTCGCCCCATATGCCCGCCATGGTCTGATACGGTGTCGCCTCCATGTCGGTAGTAGTCAGGGAGGCAACTGGCTGATGAGGTGCTCTAAGCACCGACATGTCTGTCCATCTGGCTGCCCTAACAGCTCCAGGATCTGCCACCTCCACACCCCTGCCATAAGGGATGAAATGCTCATAAACCCAACTCATGACTAGAGTCGGGTGGCTCAATGACTGTCCCTATAAATGGACCACCCTGTATAGATCATGGTAGGTGGTCCCAAGAATGTCTGCTCCCCAAGTGTATATCTAACCGTGCCCCTCTATCTGTGTAATAATGGGGGCCCAACAGTATAACAATGTGTCCCCTCCCTTGTCCCCGATCAATCTCGAGGCAAGGATCCCCATGATGGCTTGTCGAAATATGGGGATGGGCAAAGAAGGAATGGATCGAACTCTCACCCCCTTCTTCGACCCCGTGGAGATGGCTGCATCTCCCATATAAGTCGCCCACTGTGCAATCTATGCCCGTGAGCCTGCTGTCTCCAAAGTGAGTCACCTCCCGATGATCGGGACCCCAGAATGCGGTAGACGTCCTCCAATGTAATGGTCCACTCGCCACGGACCCCTGGCAATCGGAAGGTGTTCCGATCTGCATCCTAGTAAGAGAATAAGTCACAAAGGATGTGACTAGATGGTGCAACATGGGGCATGCGTGATATGCGCAATATGCCAGCCCTCTAAAGTGTGTCCTCCTCATCCTGTGAGAGAGCATCTAATACCCCTGGGAGCCAATCACACTCCCTCTCTCTGATCCATCGGATGTACTCCTCTCTCACTTGCATACACCTAAAAACACTCAAAACGAGTAGGTTAGTATCAAACAATACGAGAAAGTCATAAAAACATGTAGAAATACTAAAAATACAAACACGATCTCAAAAAAACAGTTCCTTTTGCATTGCATGCAAAACCATTGCCCTGAGCTAGGAGGGAGCGGTTTGTAACCGCCGCCTTAAAGGCGACGGTTGTGTAATCGCTGCTGCCACTGGCAGGGCGGACGGTTATGGTCCAAAACCCACGCGGGTTTTTAACCTAAAAAGGCCTAAAAAGTGCAAGAAACGGCCATTTAACTTAAAAAAAGAGCCTACCCAGTAGGCGCCCCCCCTAGGTGGACCTTTTAACACTAGCATTTTCAAAAATGACCCCCATTGCAGAGTATTTAGCATTTCAAAATTAAGGGGGAAAACAAAAGCGAAGAAAACTAACTTTGTGATGCCGAGGTCGGTGTTCCGCACGTGGAGGCATGATCACGATCTCGCTGCGGATGTTTCGACTCTACTCATGCAAGAAACCGTCACCGTGGGTCCCAGAGCTCAAAATCAACCAAATCGACTCGCGCAAATGAATAGGAAAATGGGCCCACTTTCATATATATAGCACTCTGTTTCATTTTAAAATGACTTTTCACAGGTTTGGAGCGCTGATGGAGGTAAGTTCCTATCCCCGCACAAATGGTACGTTCTCATTCCCTGTTATTCTTAGCATTTATTTTTGAACTATTGTATCTATCTGCACTTGAGTTCTCTTTTCATTTTGCAGGTAGTGGGAATTTTGATTGGCGTCATTTCAACACATAGACGTGTCAGGTATAACTTCTAACTTCCCATTTCGGGACTGCCATACTCGGACCCACCATTTTACACCTCTTCATGGCTAAAACGCTTCTCCGAGGGGGCAATATGTACGTACCCAAAATTGTAAGGTACTGTACTGCCGGAATAATGTAACAAGTGCCCCAATGATGATACAGGTCTCCTCGCAAGGTGTTCGGGATCCGGAAAAGCTCTCCAAGTGTGCGTTAACATCCCGCATGCCCCGCTTAGCCCCCGCATCCTTTGTTTTTCCTTTTTCCCCTCTTTTCTTGGCCTTTTGCTCTTCAGTGACGAAACCACCACCCTGCATGGGCGGCGGTCTCGTGACCGCCGCCCTGATCAGGGCGGCGGTCCTGTAACCGCCACCCTACTCAGAGTGGCGGTCCTTTACATGTTTTCCAGAAAGCGTTTTAACACGACTCACGTAAAAATCAACATTTCACCAGCTTTCCTTGCCGACTTGGGCTTGCATTTATGTTTTTGGTCCCCTGGAATAGTGTTTGGCCATTGTTTATAGTTTTAGAGTTCAGTTTGGTTTTGATCTTTGGGTGAATGAAAAGCTATAAATAAATGGCTTGTGCACAAACAAATGGTCTGCCCCTCATTCACTTTCATGCTCTCATTTTCATAGTTCAGTCTTTTATTCTGTTTAGAAGCCATAGTTTTAATTCTTTGCATGCTTAGTTAGCATTGTTCAGCTGTTGGTAAGCCACATACCCATCTTGTGTAGGCAATACTATTATTTCATCCAATCCATTGGAGTAGAATAGCTTAGGAAGCCATTAAAGTTACAGGTTTTGCTCCTCAAAAACGGGATAGTTTGTGTTACGGACGCTTTATGTTGCATGACTCGTAATAAATCCCGCTAGGAATTGCATAAGCCAAGCTCTGTACTCTTGCGCTATCCCTCTCCTACTCGCATTATATTGACCCGCATTCTAAGCTGCCTTTGTCCCAATATCTACTTGTTGATGCTAGCATTACACGCTTTTACGGATCCACGTGAACACGAAAGAACGAGGAGATCACACACACCATCGGATTCGCCAGCGCTGCGGAATCCAAGTTTTAACTTTCAAAGTTCTAGTTAGAATCATATCAAATAAAGTAGTTAATTGCATCATTTCAAAGTAAATTCTATTCTCGATATTACCAGGAAATGTGGGGATTGATAGTTTCGAGAAACTATGATTCCTCCTCACTTACGAGGTAGGATCGAGAATCTCGCAAATAGATTAAGCAAGCTATTTCATTATTTAGAATAAATCTTCAAGTTCAGCTGAGACAAATAACTACACTTGGTAATTTTGTTTGTTTTAAGTTTTATCTTAGCTATCAAATTCTAGATACGTTTAAATAAGCGCTTTTCTTAAATTCTTAAAAGTTTCTCAGAAAAATAGAAGTCATATACGTTTTAGATTTATTCTACATAGTTAGAATTTTTTTGTTATAGTTAGATTTACATTTTGTGTTGTATGACAATCACGGGACCCGGGAACCTAGGGAATACGTATTTGAGCCAATCGTGCCTTAACCCAACCTCGTCACAAAGAATAGTTGACATAGACTAGAACCTTAGAATACAAGTCTTCCAAACAACAAGCATTTTACAATCGATCGGCTCTCGGTTGAGAGGGTTAAATATAGAAGACGACCAAGCACACACGTTTTGGTCAAATCAACCGAACTACAGATTACCCTAGGCAAACATTCACATGACTGTAGAAGGGTTTGAAAGAGAAAAAACCTTTGGTTGTGATCCTTTGGTCCCATGACCGAGATGCAAGAGACACTCTCACAGACATAGATACCAGTTTAAGAATCCAGGTTGCATGAACGCTTGTGAGGTATTTCGAGAAAATCACACGAGTTATTGAGTTTAAACATAGAAGCTGAGAAAGAGTATGATTACTAGATACTAGGGATTAGGACTTGATTTCATACATGACCATAGCAGGACCGTAACAACCAAGAGTCTACGGTTGTGATCCACAAATCCCGTAACCTAACGAATCCACAAGTCAATCAGATATAGACACTGGCCTACGCACACTAGTATTCCAGTCCACTCCACTTCCACCCACCATCATCGAATAGATATCCTTACTAGATATAGCGGATAATAAAGCTAGAGAATTCTGGACTAGGCCAGAGAATCATCCGTAGAGTCGATTGTATTCATTACCCACCATATGACCTTATCTGGAGACATACACAAAACTATCCCAGGTCATTTTCCACGTATTCCACAACCCATAGATCGAATCACACCAGAGCTCGATATTGATTGGAGCCTTCGAGCAGTCATCCTTGCGATCGGTCTATCACACCAGTCCAAGTTAGAAGGGCCTTCTTTGCCTTAGATTCGCAAATTCCATTAGTGCGTGTCGAAGACATTAGATTGCCTAACTAGTTTTCTACATCCCACGCATATTCCATCCCCACCGGCTGTCTCGGCACGACCTCGGGAGGTTGGGTATGCGGAAGAGTTACCTGTAGATTCTCACGCTCGCTTGTCGCTTTTCGCGTATGCTGATTTCCTTCTCCCAATGCATACTAACAAAAAAATTATCAAGCTGTTTCCATGCCTTTTCTAGGGATATGAATGCAAGGACTAAATCATAAGCCGAGCGAGATAAAAGCTCATCTTTACATCATAAAAAATGTAAACACAAGAATAACCCAGTGTATGGCCATCTATGAACTGAATAACCACTTGCTTACTTTAGCTTCTTATTCCGAATATTATACAATCTATCATACCCCAACACTCTTACTTAAAAGAAACCTACTTAAACTATGCGACCTTAATAAACCACCAAACCACCATAAAAGTATACCCTCTTCCCTTAGGCATAGCAAACAATACCACTAAATCACCATAAAACAAATTCATGCCTCCGTATGTACATAGGTTTCCTATTAACATATATGTTCCACTACTAATTTAGGTTATTAAGAACGTGCATACAATCTGAAAAATGTATTTTGACATTACAGGTATCCGCTTTGAGCAACAAACATGATAAATGTTTAGCAACGACCTGGTCTATAGCAAGAAAAACACATAATAAATGAAAACGACACCAAGCTTATGTTGGGAACAAATGCACTCTCGACACAACCCAAAGTGCAACATACAACAAAAAATATACTCCTTTGTCCTATCTTTCCCCCTTATCCAAAAATCCCACCCTCCCTCCTTTTTACAATGTTTAACACACATTTCGGGCCTGCTTAGAATCCTTTCTTCCTAGCGAACCTTGTTCTATCTGTAATGAATGCTACCCAAGAATGCAAACATGGCCCGAGTCTTGGTGGATTCAATTGTCGCAGTGCTCCTATGAAAAAGAGACCACCACGTTTCCTCCTGGAATAATATGGACCTCGGCCCCCAACCCGTAGAGCTAGAAAATTTAACCCAAGTTGAGGAAATTCTTATTGCTAGAGTAGCCCCACTATTGCAAGTGACACATGCCCATGGAGGTCAATACATGTATACCGGCCACACCATTAGCTTCCCCCAAGACATTACCTCCATTTTGCAATTCTTTCCCCCCACTGCCCACAAAACCTAGACATTATAATCCTAAAATGATTAGGCATGGAAGGGAAACCTTATGAGCGTTTCGTGAGTAGGGACCATATCTGAAATGTAGTTTGCTACAAAATCCTACATGACCCATATTATAGTGACGTCCTTATAGATGAATCCGCCCTTGCAAGTTTACCCATACCCTCAACTAATATCTTTGACAACTTGCCCCACATACTTGACCAAACCACTTCACGAAACCTCCCTTCAATGAAGCACATGAGGTGACCCCTCACCATTGGACCCAACACTTGCAATATCGGTTGTTGCAAGCCTCCCCTTACTCATAAAAGAGGTTTCCAAAATTAGGGCCTACGCATTAGCCACTCCACCGACCAACCCACCATATATTTATTGGACCCAGATAAGTTCAACTCCCATCAATGAATATTCAACAAAGGGTTTATTTTCTATGGCCTTCCCAACTCTATTCCCATCGGGTGAAAATATGTTTCGTAAAGCCCACACCAAAAAGATCAAAATGTAGGAATATTCTCTTCATATACTACGCTTTACGCATGACAACTGATTTGGAAGACATCCTCGCTTCCATTACTTTTTGCTTAGCCATATGGTGTGCCACAAAAGTCAAGCCATCTCTGTTCTTTTTAAAAAAATATATCGAAAACACCACGCCTACAATAATGTAGCACCTTCGCACACATTTGGAAAAATTTCCAGATGATTAAATAGCGAACTACCTCATGCAGTTCCCCTCCCACCTTAGAGGTACCTAGTATTTCGTGACACAATCTAGAAATGAACTTTCTAACATGATTTTCCAAATACGAACGCCAACCTTATTTTTCACCCTCAGTGCTACCAATACTAAATGGACAAACTTGCATCACCTTGTGCCAATTGTTTTCCCCCACCCCTTGTTGAGCAAAAATGGAAAAACCATAACATCATTACAGATCCGCGATTGAAAGCAACATACATGACAACGATATTTGCAATCTTTTGCAAATAAATCTTTGAAAAACACCTACACACAAAAGACTTATAATAAAGGTAACCCCATATACCTTTGAAAACTTAGGGAAAAACTATTACAACTTGTTTTCTTCAACCTATTTTCATGCTAACATTTATTGTATCATATTTCATATGCATGGTTTTATATGGCTCAACAACACTCTCATTATGGACACATTAGACTCAGGAAGACCCTCGCGCCATACATGATACAAAATTAGTCTTCGACAATCAAGTCATAACTTGGAACCCTCTTCAAAATTTCATGGCTTCTTCCCACATGCCCCATAAAGCAACCGATGATCCATGTTTACTGCTTTCATCGGATATACTAGTTGCACCTACCGAGAGTGACTATGCAGCCTTGGTTAATTGTGTTTAGTAGTACACCAATTGTACTACCACTACATGCATGTGGAGGAAAAGTAACACATTACTATGTAGGTATAAATTTCCAAGGTTGATACAACCACTTTGTCCATCCTGGTCCTAGATGCACACGGACATGAATTTTACACTCCGGCCTTGTAATGATGACAAAGTTAAATATTCACAATGCGAGGATATGTTAATGACTTGGTGTGTCACCATTATTTGTCACACTGTATTTTTTGCCACATTGTTTTGAAAGACATAGCAAAGTATACATCCAAATTTGAGCATAAGTCAAAAAAACCTACCACCATATGCCTATCAAAATCATAGCAATGACATGCCTAAAAAATCATCACTACGGCATCTAGGGATATTGTTGAAACTATTGTTGGCCAGGGATATTGGTGGAAAATAAACCTACCACATGCTACTAAAATTTCCACTTACTATATGTAGCTGAGCTTTCATGACACTATCCATGGGGAAAACCATATACATGAAAATTTCATGACCTCATCCTGGTCAAGATTCTACAACAACATTTATAGATGCCTACATAACACGACCCCGCCTGGATGCACACTTCTTAATAGAAGCCACCCAATCACGAGCTTACAATAAGCATAGAAAAGGCCAACCATGGAAAGAATGAACAAAACAGGCTATTAATAGAGTGTTTCCCTAGATTTTGACCACCGCTATTGTTGTTTCACCTTCATATGCCACTTTCATTACACGGAGCTCCCATTGCATAAGGCTTTATGTAGTCTTTTATCGACATTGGCATATGCCTATAAAAAGTCATGCTTGATGGGACACATTCTCTCTGACCTATTAGGCATGAAACATTTAATGTCTGGTCCCCACCAACCAGTTAGCAACCTAACCACTAGCTTTGATAGCTTCCGAATTAAGCCACCACAAGTCAAATGGACAAGTGAGAGGTGTTCTCGGCTTACATCCTACATGGACTCGTAGGCATCAATGACCAAGACATTCTTGGGAAGTACAATTTTGACCTATCTCACAGCTGGCCACAAGTTACTGATGGAAATCGACTACATGAAATAGGGGTGGTTTTCATAGAAACTACACATGCAACCACCAAAATTGTTTCACTGTCCCTTCTACACACTATAGATGCTTATAACTTATCAGAGGAGAAATAGGAAGTGCTATAGAGAATCATATCCCACGTAAATGTAGTACCACACATTTCACCGTTATAAATGATAATTCAAGGAATAGCCCGACACTAATAAGTCACATTTGATACGAGAAATTTCAAGGGCACTCCACCGACCTAACAACTTCCGCACCAGTTGTTTACTCTAGTTATCCCCAACAGGCCTCCCAACATTCAACATCTCTAGTAGTACAATACATATGGGGCTACACATATCAATATTTGAAGTTACCCCTCTCTGAGGCCAAACCCTAGCTACATTTCAGCAAGCCATGATAGATGTCGAATACATATTGATTGAATGAGTTTCATTGGCCTCAAATTATGGCCAACATTAATACATGCTTGTAGAAAGCATTCACCACCTATAAATGCAAGTTATTTGGAGGACATTTAGTCATTACGGTTGGTGACCTAGCTTAGTTACCTCAAATTAAAGATGCTCCCTTGTACATTCCCAGTACCTATGGCCACATGTTATGGTCACTCTTCAGAAATAAAGTCACACTTACAACTAACTTCCACCAATAAGGCACCAACCCCGCCCACCACATTTTTCGTAGTCTACTACATAATCTCATAAATTCAATTACTACAGAGTAGGACTGAAACCTTCTAATGTCACGCACCCCTACATACATCAAACTTGAAGAACAAGTGGCCTTCCAAACTGCAATACACCTCTATGCTACAAATTCCTTGGTAATGTTACATAACAAACATAGGACGCAAAACTTTAACACGCATTCTGAATAGCTAAAGTTTGAGAAAACATGACAAAAAGTAGGAAAAGCACTAACACATAATTAGAGAACACCTCATACTCTTCAAAGGTAAACAAGCAATACTAACAAAAAATATTTGGGTGCAGATAGGACTTGTTAATGGTATGCAAGGATAGATCGTTCTTATGTTGCACGAGCAAAGCAAGACCTGCCAAGATTTCCCTTGTATGTTGTTATCAAATTTCCTATGACTATAGGATTTATTCTTATGTTTATCCATCTAATGATAGTCCCTTTGATTCCCTTATAGGATGTATCCATTCATCTGATGAACATGTTAATACTATTAGGATCTTAGAAAATAGTTGTGCAAAGTAGGGACATGATGCACTTGTTTGATCATACCAGATCCCCTACCTATCCCTCAGGAAGGTTAGTACAATTTAATAGAACAGTTAGAGAAGACACCCACTAGGATATCGATCTTAGATCTCCTCAAAATATCTACTTCACATAAAAACATATTGTATAAAACACTGCAGAGTTCGGGAGTCTCACAGATGTAGATCTCACACACCTTCAAGTGATTATTGCACACCTTGATTCCAACAATGATATAAGTTTGGATCGTGATGCAATCCCGCGTAATTACCGAGAGAGCAAAACTTACCCCTATAACTAGAAGTATTTGTTACCCGTCGTAAGATCAAGAGAGTACTTGTGGATGGTGGATCTAGTCTAAATATTTTTACTTTGAAGTTGGTTAAGCAGCTAGGCCATTCAAAAACGGATATAGGGATAAAACTATTACAATCACAACTTATGATAATGAGGATCATGAGTCAGAAGGTACTATATTAGTTCTGATGGAAGTAGGGTCGAATTTTCATGATACAACATTCCATGTCCTTAACTTGCATCTTCCTTACAACATGCTCCTAGGGTGGCCATGGATCCATGTCATGCAGGCTATTCCTTCAACATTTCATCAGTGTATTAAGATGTGCCATGAAGGACATATAGTCACCATTAAGGGTGATCTAGAACCATTCACGCATTGTAGGGCATTGCACAGTTTTTATCGTGTAGCTTATGATTGTACTTTAGCAGATATTGTTTTTCCTTTACAAACATAAGCTATCAAGGAACATGTGGATCCAAATTCACTCACTCCTTGTAATCAAATATTTCCTTCATTGGTAAACCCTTTCACATCATGGGAGGAAAATTTTTAAAATTATGGCCTAGGTGATCGCTTCAATCTTCAATAAGCCTTATTAATATCAGATCTATCAATGTTGCCCAGAAACGTGGTAAACCCTACTTTCAATTAAATATCACTCAAGATAAATTCCCTAAACCATTGGATAAGTTCATCCCTAGTGTTCTCATATCGAGGAAAATATGTAACAAGATCCCATCGGAGGATGCCTAAAGGTACCATGACATCATATCATCAAGATTTGTAGTATATCAAAGGACACCGTAAGATAGACATCATGGGTTATAATGGTTTTGGATGTGGTATATGTTATCCATATTTCTCCCCCAGAAAAATATTGGATCGGCCATGACCCCACATAGGAGGAACCTAAGAAAACTCATTCAAATCACAAATTGGTCATGGAATGACTCAACCATGGAGTGGTAGAGGCCAAGAGAGATCAAAGGACCCTGCACAAAATAAACAACTCTGTCGGGCCATTTCTAGGTCTTAAATCCATTCTCTAAGTTACTGGGTAGACTCCACGATGAGATAGCAGGTCAAAGAAGAAGGGACGATGCTACAAGAGGAACAATAAACAAGAAGGGGAAGAAATAGCGAAGATCTGAAGTCCTCGGGCTCGAAATGGTTTAAGAAAAGGTCCAAAATGACTAAGTATGGAGGAGGCAGAGAGAAGGAACCACGTGTCCTAACGGTGCTTCTCCAAAGGTGAATCCAAAAGGGAGCCCAAACTTGCACTAGGCTTCCACACATCTAGAGCCCTAAAGGATTTACGGGGCATTGAAAATTCTTCAACTAAAGGAAGGTGTTAGGTGTTGGCTGTGGTGCAAAACCGGAAAGGAAGCCCATGGTGGAGACTCAAACTTGCGTCAGCCCTCCACGTAGCAAATGGTCAAATAGAGTCAAAAGGTGGGATTCAAAATTGGCTAAGTATAAAAGTGTAAGTAGAGAATGCCAAGTTTCAAAGTGCGGTGCATCTCCAAGAGTTGGTCCCAAGGCAGAGACCCAAATGAGCGTGAGCTCGCCACGTAGCCCAAAGCCTAAAAAGTAATAGGGACCATTGAAAATTTCACAGGTCAGTGGAGGCCGAAAAGTTTCAACACAACACTCCTCCTAAGGAAAACTTTGGGTCCAGTTTTAAGAAAGCACAGTGCCTCCACGTGTTATTCCAATAGGGGTAGAGTTAGTTGAATAGTCAATGCATAAACAAAGGCTAGTGGAGGCTTCCAAGTGTCTTAATGGCACTGATTCAAGGGTTGAATAGAGAAAAGGTTTCCAAATGAGTGCTAGGCTACCGCGTGTCCCAAGGGAAAGTAGATCATTGGGAGAAAATTTGGTTCTTTTCCCTTGTTATCTCAAAAGGGGTAAAAGTTGCAAAATGGCCCACAACTCCGCCCAAGGAAAAATTTAGATTGGGCCCAATTCTAAACAAAAGCGGGGAGTTGGAGGAAAAGGTGAAAATTTTCCTTTCGTTCAAAAGGCACAAAGATAAATATGGAAGGGCATTCCTAGCCAACCAAAAGGAGCCACTTGTCCAGGTAGAGCTTCGTGGCTGCAGGAGATTTTTAAGTTTTGCAGTTTTTGCACAAAAGGACAAAAAGATAAATTGCAGACCCGTCGGCCAATTTTGTTCTAACCTAGCTGCCACGTGTCCCAAACCAAAAGGGAGACCCATTTTTGAAGTTTTTTTCCCACCCATCTGTACGGACCCAATACAAACTTTGAAGGGGCATATATTTCGACTTAAGGCTTGAAATATTACAAATCTTGCATTGTTAGAAGCGTCTCAACATCTTCTATGCCATGGAAAGATAAAAAATCATTTTAGGGCTTTGGTAGGTGAAAAATGGAGAAAACATCTTCGAGGCCTTTAATGCAGGATCTTCTTGCTCTTCAACTACCAGATCTGATTCGATTCGATCCGTTGGGGAACCAAAAGCGACATATTATGGGTGGATTTGTAGAAGGCATTGATATTCAGTGGTTGAACTTTCAAAGTGGGATTCGATGTGTATCTCATGGTGGTTGGAGCATGATTCGAATTTTCCCTCTTCTCTCTCTTTTCTTTCTATATATATTAAACACTTCTCGTTTGAGAAGGAGAGACATTCTGGGCATAGAGAAACTCTGTCAAATTTGTTTCTTGATGCCATTTTTGAGTAGTGAACCTTCTCCTACACTTGGAAAATGTATTTTTGCCTCTATTCCATAAATGTAATGGTCTATGCACCTTCTAGAGCAATAAAAATGTGTTTTTGTGGTGTTCTTCAACCCTTTGCATCATTTTGTTGTTTCTTCGTGCCTCTCCCTTCCATATTTGTTTTTTTGTGCATGTATTTCACATTTACAGGTGTAGGATGTTGTGTTTCATGGATTTTAATGGCGAATTTGAAGATCTGGGCCATGTTACTTCGTCGACCTCCTCATCTCCATTTTTTGTTTCTTTCTCCTCAACAGAATATTTCACTTCCTTTGCTGGTGTATCACCACTTTAGTGTAGGCTACATTTTTCCCTCTTTCTCTCTCCTCGTTCCTTGGAATGGTTAGATTATGTAAGATTTAGTTTTCCTGACCTTTGGAGTAGCTTATGGCACGTAGTTTAGGAAGAGGAACCAACCTTCTCTGGAGAGGTTTCCCACTTTTGCAAGGTACCACACCTTGGGGAAAGTTCAATGTTATGCAATCACACCAAATGAATTTTCTTTAGAAAAGTAGATCCATAACTCATTTGGGGGTGTTGTGATTTCACACTAATAGTTTTGGCATGCCCGATGGGACCAAGAGGTCTTCATTTCATTTCATCAAGTTGATGTGTTCTTGGTGAGATTCAACATTTAGAGGCACATTCAAAGCACATATGATGACTCCATCTGGTCAAAAACCCATTCTCTGAGTTGCAGACCTTTTCCATCCATTTCCACTCATTTCATCCATTTTATTCTTCCATCTCTTTCATTTTCTCCCATTCCATGAGGTTGTGCAATCATGACTTCATTCCCTTCATGGAACTCACACTTACAGCAATGTAATCCACCTCAAATTCATTTCCCATCTCCTCCAAATCAGCATTATGATTAGATCTAGGACCATTATGCTTACGCATATGAGCAGAGTCAAATTTAGTTTGGCCATGGAGCTTATCAAGAACAAGGGGGCACATACAATGGTGACAACTATGTGGAGAATGCTGGTTTATTAGAGAAAATTCAAAAAATGGAGGCTGGCATGGTTCAGTCAAGGGGCATAACACAAATGAAGTCATTCAAGATTGTCTGCAGGGCACCTTGTCTCGTGGGTAGGCCCTTTTCCAAGAGATTAAATTCCTCGGGAGAAGATAAAATTCATGGTTGTAATGTTGCCCCAACTTGCACAATGGACTGAGGAGATCGGGGCTTATGAGTTGGAGTCAAGACAACCTTGTCGATGGGTAAGTCCACCACCTCTTAGCTCTTCATTTTCTCTTCCTCTAGTATTTATCATTTCAACATGATCAAGAGTCAAGCCCCTCAGTTTCTACCCCAAGTATTAGTTTCTCTTCTCCATCCCTTGATCTTTCACCTCATCTCACTTCTTTCTCCTTTTCCCTTCCAAACAGTCATCCCCTCCTAACAAACAATAAGTTCCACCTCCCTCCCCACCACAAATAATTGCAAAGCTGGTTGAACCCCAACTTGCCACTCCTCTTACTTTCCCAAGTCCATGTTGGGAAGATACTCAAGAATCCAGTTAAGGAAAACAAGAAGAGGAACCCAACAGAAAAGAAATAACAAACAATCTGATGATTTGGGCTGCTAAATTTTGGTTTACAAAGATCCCCTTGATGATCAAGCCAATTTCTTTGGTTAATGTTGAAGAGCTAGTGGTGGCTGAGTTTGAATTTGTAGCAGAGGAAGAGGATCATACAGTTTCAGAGGCTCTAAGTGTGGAGCAAGCTATAGAAGAACCTTCAGTTCTTCCTCCCACTTCATCCCCTTCAAGCTCGATGTTGAAGAAGATTTTGATCTTTCAAACTTCATGTTTGAGAGTGAAGGGAGCCATGGTGATCAAGTTGTAGATCAGGAAGGCACCATGGAGGAGGTAGAGCACATGTAACAGGACAACAAGGAGGTAGACTTCCTATCAGACTTGGAAGATTGCTTTAATGAAGAGGATCCTGAGGAGATAACATCATTTTTTCCTCCATCTTCAACCTTCCAAGCACACGAACCTGTTGCCATGAAGGAGAACATCCAAGTGCAACAACCTGCATTCCATAATGGCCCTATAGAACCAAGGTTGGAAGATCTTGATCTTCCATGTTCTTCAAAGGAGGAGGAAGAGAAAAGGAAAGAGGATGTCATCATCTCTCTCACACCATCCACCCAAGAAGGTCCACAAGAAGACTCCATTTTTGGAGTTGAATTTCAGAGAAATGGGCACATCCAAAGGATCAGACCATTCCCAATCAGGTACTTGGCTTCATTGGAGCCAAAGGAGAAACCAAAACCAATCATGTCTACTTCAGGGCATGAGGATGAGCATTAAAGTACGAAGGGTCACCATCAATATCTTCAGGAGTCCAATGCAGGTTAGCTTGAGGAGCTATTTTCTATTAATGTTGATACCTTGATAATTTGGGTGGAGGACCAGCTTATTGTCAGCTTTTTCACTCATACTGAGATAACTATGTTTATTGTCAAATCATTTGCATAGCTGCCCCTCTTGAGAAAGGGAAGCTACTTCTCCCCGCATGTAGCAGCTTTTTTAGCATTCTTTCTCTTTGGTTAGTGTAGGAGTTGGAGTAGACTTTGTTTCTAGCAGAATAATTATTGCTTACGTACACTCTACATGTCTCATTTGAGGCATGTATGATTTGGTCTCTGTATATAAGTTTTGTTCACATTGCTCCAAAGGTGCATAAAGCCAGGCTCTTCAGTATTCATAGCAAGGAAACTCATAGTTACTCGTAATAGTTTCCATCTTCAAAGAAAACAAATGCAAAGCAACTAAAGTTGTTTCAAAATAGTCCATTTTAGGGACAGATGAAATCCCCAGAGTTAAAACAATTTTCTACTCTTAGAAATTCCATTTCCAAGATTTCCTTATGAAAATTGAGAGTGCAGACTCAGGGTTAGACAAAACATAGAAAAGGCATACAGTCAAGCTCGCAGTGGCTCAGGGATCAGATCTTCAAAATTTTAGATCATTTTCATGTTTATCAGTAGACTCCATGCCCAATGGATGCTTCAAGGCCACTAGTCTCTTCATCTAGCAGTAGATGTACCCGTGGTTCTCCAAATTGTTATCCATATTTTCACCCCGGGAAAAATATTGGATCGACCACGACCCCTCATATAAGGAACCTTAGAAAACTCATTCAAATCCTGAAAAATTGGTAATAAAAGGACTTAACCATCGAGTGGCGGAGGCAAGAGAGATCAAAGGACCCTGCATGAAAAGAAACAATTATGTCGAGGCCATTTCTAGGTCTTAAATCCGTTCTCCAAGTTACAGTGACTCCACTATGAGATAACAGAGGTCAAAGAAGAAGGGATGATGCCGCAGAGGAACCAGAAACAAGAAGGGGCAGAAACAATGAAGATCTAAACTCCTCGGGCTCGAAATGGTTCAGGAAAAAGTCTAAAAATGACTAAGTATGGAGGAGGTAGTGGAAGGAGCCACGTGTCCTAATGGCACTTCTCCAAAGGTGAATCCAAAAGGAAGCCCAAATTTGTGCTAGGCTTCCACGCATCCAGAGCCCCAAAGAAGTTACGGGGCATTGAAAAGTCTTCAACTAAAAGGAAGGTGCCAGGTGTTGGCTTGGCGCAAAACCAAAAAGGAATCCCAGGGTGGAGACTCAAACTTGTGCCAGCCCTCCACGTAGCAAATGGTCAAACAGAGTCAAAAGGCGGGCTTCAAAATTGGCTAAGTATAAAAGTGTAAGTGGAGAATGCCAAGTGTCAGTGTGGTGCATCTCCAAGAGTTGGTCCCAAGGCAGAGACCCAAATGAGTGTGAGCTCGCCACGTAGCCCAAAGTCTAAAAAGTAAGAGGGACCGTTGAAAATTCCACATGTCGGTGAAGGTGACAAGTTTCGACCCAACACTCCTCCAAAGGAAAACTTTGGGCCGGGTTTTTAAGTGAGCGTGGTGCCTCCACGTGTTATTCGAACAAAGGGAGTCAGTTGAATAGTCAATGCATAAATAGGCCAGCGGAGGCTGCCAAGTGTCTTAATGGCACCGATTCAAGGGTTAAATAGAGAAAAGATTTCCAAACAAGTGCTGTGCCACTTGCATGTCCCAAGGAAAGTGGGGGTTGGGAGAAAAGTTGGATCTTTGCCCCTTGTTATCTCAAAAGTGGTAACTGTTACAAAATGGCCCGCAACTCTACCCAAGGAAAAAGTCAACATTTGGGCTCGAGTCAAAACCAAAGCGGGGAGTCGAGGAAAAGGTGAAAACTTTCATTTCATTCAAAATTCAAAAAGATAAAGATGGAAGTGCATTCCGTAGCCAACCAAAAGAACCCACGTGTCCAGGCAGAGCTTCGAGGCTACGGGAGTTATTTGAGTTTTGCGTTTTTTGCACAAAAGGGAAAAAAGATAAATTGCAGTAACCCGTTAGCCAAAATTTTGTTCAAACTTGGTTGCACGTGTCCTATACCAAAAGGGGGACCCATTTTTCAAGTTGTTTTCCTGCCCTCATGTAAATACCCGATACAAAATTCGAAGGGGCATATCTTTCGATTCAGGGCTTGAAATATTGCAAATCTTACACCATTGGAAGCATCTCGACATCCTCTATGCCATGGAAAGATAGAAAATCATTTTTTCGGGCCCTAGTAGGTGAAAAACGGAGAAATCATATTCAAGCCTTTAATGTAGGATCTTATTTCTCTTCAACTTCAAGATCCGATTCAATTCGATCCGTTGGGAACTAGAAGCAACATATTGTGGGTGGATTTGCAGAAGGCATTGATATTCAAGTGGTTGAAATTTTAAAATGGGATTCGATGCATATCTCATGGTGGTTGGAGCAGGATTTGAATTTTCCCTCTTCTCTCTCTTTTCTTTCTATATATACTGTAACACTTCTCGTTTGAGAGGGAAGACATTCTGGGCATAGAGAAACTCTGTCAAATTTGTTTCTTGATGCCATTTTTGAGTAGCGAACCTTCTCCTATGCCTGGAAAATGTATTTGTGCCTCTATTCCATAAATGTAATGGTCTGTGCACCTTCTAGAGCAATAAAAACGTGTTTTTGTGGTGTTCTTCAACCCTTTGCATCGTTTTGTTGTTTCTTCGTGCCTCTCCCTTCCAGATTTGTTTTTCTATGCATGTATTTCACATTTGTAGGTGCAAGATGTTGTGTTTCATGGAGTTTAATGGTGAATTTGAAGATCTGGGCCGTGTTACTTCTATCTAACCTCCCTCATCTCCATTTTTTTCTGTTTCTTTCTCCCTCAATAGAATATCTCACTTCCTTTGCTGGTGTATCACTGCTTTAGTGTAGGCTCTATTTTTCCCTCTTTCTCTCTCCTTGGTTCCTTGGAATGGTTAGATTAGGTTAGATTTAGTTTTCCTGCACTGGAGTAGCTTGTGATAGATAGTTTAGAAAGAGGAACCAACCTTATCTGGAGATCTTTCCCACTTTTGCAAGGTCCCAAACCTTGGGGAAAGTTCAATGTTATGCAATCACACCAAATGACCCTACCTTAGAAAAGTAGATCCATAACTAATTTGGGGGTGATGTGATTTCTCACTAACAGTATCAATGCACAAGTATGGTTAGAAGCCACTCCTATCCCTCATTTCAAATCCAATAAACAAGGCTTGAGAATTATACCTCATTATTATCCACCCTTTGGGATTTATGTCATCTCTTCTAAACATGGGGACCACTCATATCATTTAAATAGCGATGTAGATTCCCAATGTAGCCTCTACGAGGATCTTGCCTCCACTAACATATTCCCTGATTCGGTTTTTTTACCTTATCCGGATCTAATCCTCAAAACAATTTCCGCGTAACTCTTCTATATCCCAAAATTGTAGATTGGAATCAAAAATTTCATGTGCCAATCGATTTCTTTGAGAATGATGAGGCATTCACATAATTCATGGGACTCAGGGATTAAATTGACTAGGGATCACAAGAAAGGTTTTGCAATCAAACTAGATTCATGTGCATAATTTAAAGAAGAGGCGAGATGTGTGGTTTCTTGAATAGGAATTTCTTAAGAAAGAGTAAGAATGCTTCAGAGAAGCCTTGTGGAAAGAACAAATGCAAGTCTCATAGAGACAAACATTTTTAGGCACTAGTAGATAAATAAAATGAAGAACCTATAGAGGAAATGGTATACCCATTCAAAAATAATGATGAGACACCTAAGAAGGTTGACCTTACTCTTCCACCAAATCCTACATAGATAGAAGATTCTTATAAAATTCTTGTTGAAGAAATGATCATTGTCAACATTAGCTCAAAAGAAGAACCTAGAATGATAAAGTAGGAGCTTCACTCTCATCTCAACTAAAAATGTTTTTGTCGAACTATTAAGAGAATATGTAGTTATATTTGCATGGTCATATGCAGATATGTCTGGTTTGGACCTAGAATTTATCGCAGGCACAACCTCATTGTACACCCGCAGATGCCAAACCCATCAACCGAGAAATTGACAAAGAAGCACCCCAAAGTTGAACTACTTGTCAAAGAAGAACATGAAAAGTTATTAGCTATTGATTTCATTAAACCCATTGACTATTCAGATTGGATATCTAACATATTCTTAGTTCGGAAGAAGTCACCTGGCATAAGAATCTACTCCGAATTCCATGACATCAATAAAGTATGTCTCAAAGATGAATTCCCTTGCATAATATTGATATGATGTTCGATTATGCCGCTGGTTATGAAATGTTATCCTTAATGGATGGTTTTTAATGTTATAACAAGATCGAATTATAGAGGAAGATCAAAGATCAGAAAAATTTCATTACCCCTTGGTGGACATTTTATTACAAGGTCATGCCTTTCAGACTCAAGAATGTTGGGGCCACCTATCAACATGGAATGACAATCATCTTTCATGGCATGATGAATGACATCATAGAGGATTACGTTGATGATATCTTAGCAAAATATAAAAGCAGAGGAGAACACCCTGAAGTGATGAGACATATTTTTAAGCATCTTCATGATTACAAAGTACACTCAAACCCTAAGAAGTGTGTCTTTGGAGTTTTTAGAGAAGCTCCTAGGTTTCATCATTTCACGAGAGATGGATAGAGGCGGATCTTGCAAAGGTTACAACTATCATGGAAATGCCTCCACCTAGAAATCTCAAACAACTAAGATGTTTACAAGGAAAGATACAGGAAATCCATCATTTCATTTTAGAGCTTCATGGATAAGTGTCATCCATTTACACATTTATTTAAAAAAGATGTTAGGTTCAATCGAGGATCAGATTGTCAAGAGGTATTTGCACTTGCTGAAACAATACCTTGTCAACCTTTCGTACTCATGCCACTTACCTTGGGTGAACCTATCCTATTATACATTTCAGCTACCCAATTTACTATTGGTGCATTGCTTTCCCAATATGACCTAGACCATAGAGAAAGGTAAGTTTATTACCTTAGTCACACCTTGATTGGCTATGAACTAAATTACCCATAGATTGAAAAGGCTTTCTTAGAAGTTTTATTTTCCTTTCAAAAATTGTGTCGCTATCTCCTTAATAATAAGACCAAGCTAATATCCAAAGTTGACCCTACGAAATACCATTTTTCCAAACCTTCCCTTATGGGACTAATGTATAATTGGATCATTATCCTAAGTGAATTTGATATTGAGTTTGCTAACTTGAGAAGTCATTAAAGGAAAGGTATTGGCTGATCAGCTAGCAAAATCCCCTCTACCAAGGATGAAACCTTTGTGTCTAGATCTGTCAAATGCATCTATGATGTATGTTGAAGAGTCAATGGAGTGGTAAGTCTAATTTAATGGATTGTTCACCTTACATAGGTTGAGGGAAGGAGCGGTGCTCATCACTTGATAGGTGAGGTTATTCCAAGAGCATTCAATTTTGGATTCCCTTGTACTAATAACATTGCAGAATATGACGAGGCACTCATTGCTGGCCTACATTTTTCTATCACTTGGAATATTAGATAGCTATGAGTCATTGGGGACTTCCAACTTATTATTAAATTAGTTAATGATGAGTATAAGGTTAAAGATGAAAATCTTATTCCATACAAGAAAATGGTTGAAACCTTGAAGGAATATTTTATACAGATTATATTTTAACAAAAAATAAGGTCACACAATAGATCAAAAAATGTCATGGCTACTATCGGATCACTAGTACGCATTCCACCTTAGGCAAGTAAAATGCCTTTCTTTGTAGAGAGTTTACGAGTACCTACATATGATATGCTAGAGTTGTGTTTGGCATGTAAAGTTGTTGATACCTTATCCTCTTGGTATCACCCTATATTTAGATACCTACAAGATAGAACATTTACCCCAAACATTACCCATTTTGAGAAGAAATATCTTATCCACCGTATAGCCCGTTACACCCTCCTAGGAGGCACCCTTTATCATTGTGGCTACGACAGGAATTTGCTTCATTGTTTGGATGTTATTGAATCAGTCCATGCTATTAAGAAAGTACACAGAGGTATTTGTGGAGCGCACACTAGCGGTATGATCTTGGCTAAGAAGCTCTTTAAGGGTGGGTTATTATTGCCCCACCGTGGAAGCAGACTATTGTAATTTTGTAAAGAAATGTGAGCTATGCTAAAAGTATGGAAACTTGATGCATGGACCAACACAGATTTACAACCAAATGCCAAACTTTGTTCATTTTCTAAATGGGGCCTGGATCTCATAAGGAAGCTCCATCCTTCTTCTTCATATGGTCATACCCACATTATTACCACCACCAAATATTTTACTAAATGGGTAGAGGTTGTACCTCTCACTTATTTCACTAGTGCGCAAATATCCAAATTCATCATGAATCACCTCATTTTCCATTACGGTATCCCTTCCACCATTGTCACTGATAATGGTAAATATTTCAAGAATAAAATAGTCAAAGCATTATGCAAATGCTTCCATATTCACCTCAAGTTTTCTACCCCTATTACCCCCAAGGTAATGAGAAAGACAAGGCTGCCAATAAAACTCTTGTACGAGATAATGGAGAAAATTCTAAGTAAGACTATTCGTAAATGGCACTTATAGATACATCCCACCCTCTAGGCCTATCAAACCTCCATCCGCACTCCTATTGGTGCGACCCCATATTCACTAGTCTATGGAACTGAAGCCATCATACCCTTGGAAGTGTATATTTCTCTCCCGAAAATATCTCTCTCGGGAATATCTTGATAAGGATGAAGACTATAGAGTTTATTGTCTAGCAGAGCTAGATCTATTGAATGAAAAGCGTATGAGAGTGTTTAATCACCTAAAGGTTTACTAGAATAGAGTGTCAAGAGGATATAACAAATGGATCATTAGTCATGAATTCGATGTAGGAGATATTTTTCTAAAAGAAAATCAGAAGAACAATGACAAAGACAGAGAAAAGAAAGGTAAATTTGAGAATAACTGGTTAGGGCCTTATGTGGTGGTTACTAAATATGGATCAAGAGCTTATAAACTGGCATACTCAAATGGTGAAGAGCTTTAAGAACCTATGAATTCCATGCATCTCTAGTAGTTCTATGCTTAAGCATGACACATATATAAGAAAATACCTAAAAAGTAGAAAAACAAAGAAAAAAAAAGAAAAAGAAGAGAAAAATTAGGAAATCAAGAGAAAAGTAAGGAAAAAGGATGTCATCCATATGTTAAAACCATGAAATTTTGGTATGTTGGGAAGGTCTTTAGGTGAAAACCAGTTTCGATGCTCAATGAGGATTCATTGGTCACAAACTACTCTTACATCTACATGGGTAACCCTCACCGCTATCTAGGTTTGATTTCCCTTGATTAGCTCTAGGAACCCTATAAGGTCTACTTTTCGTGCCATGATCGGCTTGTTTCTTATTATATCTATGTGAAGGATTTTCCTGTGTATATTCTCATCTAACGTTTGGGGCACCTTCATATTCCATTTTCTCGAACATATACGTGTGGCATTCTACCTTTTTTATATTCCCACATCACGTTGGGGGCATCCACACTTCTTTTTCCTTGTACATTTCTTTGAAACAAGACCTTAGAAAATAAAAAAATATTCACGAAAGATACACAAAAATATAAACATTCACAAAACCCCCTTTGGAACGAAGCTACACCAACTTTGTAACATTGTCTTAAGGAAATCTTGACAACAATGTGCATGGCAGGCTTGAAAACTTATCTTTCAAGATAACACCAAAAATAGTAGAAAATATATCAATGTTTTCCCACGTAAACAAGGTAGTGATTAGATTACTTTTTGTTGATGATTTTTATAGTTTTAGTTGTGAGTATATTTTCGTGTTGTATGATTTAAATTATATTTTATTTTCTTACCTCCAATTGAATCTCATTTGATTTAATTAGTGTTGCATTAAGTTAATTTTTAAAGCTTTTATACTTGTAATATATTGGTATGTTTTCATCGTCTATTGTTTGCATCTATTAGAATTCATTTTACTTAGTTAGATTGGATACCAATTTAATCATTGTTAAAATTTGCATGCATTCATTTCTATTTTCATATTGTTGTGTAGTTTTGAAGGTGTACCTTTGTTTATTTTTGTTAACTTTTTCTTGTGTGTTTTTTTAATTCACATTGTTTTTATCACATCTATCATCTATCATTCATCACATATAATATCATCTAATAAATAATATATACAAAAATGTTATGTTTTATATCATGCATGTACACTAAGCTAATCATCACATATTGTATCATCAATGGGGGCAAGAGGGGTTATACGTGATCACAAATCTATCCCCCTACACCAATATATTCTAATATCATCCCAAATGCTAGCATCTACCATAATATCTCGTGTCAAAACATATGATATTATCTAAAGATATATCATCAATATGAAAACATGTGGTACAACATCACTATCCAAAGTATGAAATATACATAGGAAATGAAAATCATAAAGTGACATGATACACTCATATATCTATAAACATGAATCATCACCATAGAGCATGTAAAAATAGGACATATAAACCATCGAATGTCTATATATACATATGTAAATATCTGTCTCAAAATAATATATATATCATTGATACAAAATTTTCCATCTAAATGGCATGAATCAACACCAAACCTTCACCACAAGGCATAATTAAAAACATGATGCATCAAGTACATATATCAATCAAAATCAGCCTTCGTAAGAGGCACGTATGCATACATATATCATATACAAAAGGAGAGAGTCAACCATGACTCTCGCCCTCTCCAGGATGCCTTGTCTATGACCTAAATGAAGAAACAACAACTGATGTGATGGGCCAGGTCTAGATGTACCACCCTGCTGTCCAAATGGATGTTGTACTGATCTAACCGACCGTCCTAAACTCTAAGATCTAGATTCTATATTGCTGAAATCTAACCGATCAAAGGGTATAACTCACTCCCTTATTAGAACTACTTCATAATAGGTGGCCTTGTAATTTATGAGGCCTTGCCACTAACTCTCATGATGTAATGAATAATATTTGTATCCCCAAAAGTAGTGGTTGCTTATATAACAACATCTCGCTCCCCTGTCAGTCTACCCATATTAGCATGGGCCTATCTTGAAGCTAATGCCTGCCGGTCTATGTATATTGTAATAATCCAGATCTGGGCCCATGCATGATCTCTCATAATGGTAATACCATGCACCTACGCGCACCTGGTCCTGTTATACCATGACACCCTATGCATGTTTCTGCACCTTGTGTAGGAGGCTGAATATTTGAGCATCCTACACTACTAGTTGCCTAATCTACTTCTGCAATGCTCCTCCATCCCTACCTTGAGAAGCCTAGGCTCTCACCTGGTCTCTCTCTGCTATCACGACTCGTGAATCGTGCCCTAGCCTAATCTCTCTTAGTTTCTACCTATAATTGAACTACTATCACTACTTATAGTTGTTGTTTAATCACAACTAAATATCCATCATCTCTATCATCAACTAGATCATGAGGTGATGGAACTGTTGTGGAAACACCTACTTTGTGATTGAACATATATCCTCGATCGAATGCCTACCTGGAGGTAACTCTATATCTAGAGCATGGGGCACCTGTCTCTACCTAGGCCTAGGCCCCTTTCTATGTGGCTATTGTAGTGGAGGACCCTTTTCCCCACCCCCATCATGACATTGGCCATTAAAAGGACCATCATCATCATCATCATCATCATCATCATCCTGTCACATCTGCCCTCATCACTGCTACTAGGAGGTGCCACTAGAGTTTCTCTAACTCCGACATCCCATGCTTCTCTAGGAATCATCAATTGACGAGGTAATACTATGTGGTACCATGGAGCATACTCTGGTGTGTAACTCAAATCTTTGACTTGTCTCAAAGGTACCCACATAACTTACACCGCTTATAAATAGCTTGCTAAGGCTCTGTCTCTAGTGATCTATGGCCCCATGTAAAAATAATCTCAGGCCCTATGAGCATAGCACATATTTGGCCCAGTACATCCTATGTAATGCCAAACTATCTCGACACCTTTGGTCAAATCTATAGAACTCTCACATATAGCTGCGGTTGCCCAACATAAAATTTTCAAATTTCATTGTACATAGCTCTAAGCCATCTTTGGGCCCTTTGGAAGTGTCTAGAAAACCTCCATACTATTGCGGCCTACTATAATTCATCTAACTCTCTGTGGTAATGGTAGGTGTCTCCCATATGTAGCCACACGTCATTACCAATCAAAACCCAACCCATAGCAGAAGGCTCCTTTGGAGCTTGGACCCTCGATACACCTGTGGAATGACCAATAACAATGTGGTCCCATGACCAAATCTGAAGTATCCTTACAGGTCCTACCGTATTTTGATGGTAGTATGTGATCAAGTGTAAATCCTAGTATAAATGTATCAGTATACACTGGCCCCAACAATATGTCTCTTTGTTAATCAAATCACGTATCACTCTAATGAGGCCAAGTGGAAATGAAGCTCCAATTTTTCAAGGAGTAAAACTCCATTAACAAAATCCATTAGATATACTATGACCCGATCAAGCTCAGGATCCTCTATACACCGTGATAATCTAACTTTCTTCCCACCATGCAGTGTATCTAGAATATCAAATAACTCTAGAATGCACTTATTAATATCAGCTTATGACTCGTGTATCGAATCACCTCGCCTTGATGGGGACCCGCATAATATGCCATACATCCTCTAAGGTAATGGTGATCTCAGTAGTGGGGAGCTGGAAGCATTGACTCTCACTATGCCACCGCTTGACTACAACTATCAAGAGACCATGATCTAGAGTAATTTAGGACGTGTCAACTACGTAGGCTAGCCCCGTAACATATAGAAGAATATTCAATATACTTCAATCATCCTCATCAAACTACACCTCTATCATAACAAAACGACCATATCTCTCTCCGGTGTTTAGGATGGGTAGTATTTGCTGCACATAAACAAACGATACATGTGTTATGGTTACATTTATGTCTACTTCTATATACTTTTCTGTAAATTCTTCTTACATTCATCTAACATTCTAATTTTCACTTTCTTCTACAACAATCTAGTCTATTTTCATCTATACTTGGCTAATTGTTTTCAAAGAGTAAGTTACATACTTTTCCCTAGCACATGTGTGCCTACTTTAGAACATGTGTACCTATTTCAAAACTTATGCACCCAACATGTGTGTGCTTCCTTTTTGATGCCTATGTGTCCATATCGGTGTATACACCCCGTCCTTCCTATACCTCTAAGTAATATGGGTGTCTAGGATATAATGGTATGTGGTAATCTTATTTGGTTGAAGGTGATGGATGATATAGTGTTTATAATAGTGCCCCCATCAATCTTGACAATTTTAGCGAGAACATTATTGATTTGGGAAGTGATGAAGAGGGGCAAGTCATGATCTTGAGGGAAAAGTGATGGTATTTCTAAAGGTTCAAAGGAGATGGCAGTAGAGGATTTAAGAGCACCTACAAAATTTGTAAAGGATAGTGCATCATCGTAGGTATAGTAATGGATTGAAGGGCTTCGATCATGGCTTGTTTATGGGATGGTGAGGTTTGGACCAGCTCGTAAAGTGATATTTTAACTGGAGCTTAATGTAACTATTTAATGACAATTTTATGTATTGTGATGGAGGATGGTGGTACGTGAAAGCACACATATTTTTATTTTAGATTGTGGGGTTTTATTGGAAGTTTTAAGAGTGACGAAGATGGAAACTTTAGTTTTATCTTTAGATGACGATGATGATATTTTAGGTGTTTTTGGGATAACGACAAAGGTTTTAGGTTTGTTTTGATTTGGGGGTTAGATTCGTGGTTTTTATTCAAGCAAAGTAATATAGATGGAATAGATTTAATAAGGGAGGAGTTTATTTAAGGATTCTTCAAGAGTGACATGTGTAGATGTCGTTGATGGGAGGAGGCATTTACTTTCAATTTTTTTTATGATTTTATGGAAGGCCTTACAATTTTCTATAGAGTGTCCTTGTGTCCTATGATAGTCACAAGAGATATTGAAGTCATACCAAGAGGGCTTCCATCCTTGAGGATCAGATGGCTTAGGATGTGGTAATGTTATGAGTGATTGTTAATGAAGGTCGTCTAGGTTATACACATAATTTCATTTAGGTGAGAATGAGGATGGTGAAGGGTATCTTTTGTTTATGTTCGGGTGATGCATGACTTTGGAAGTGGTTTATTTATTTATGCATCACAAGGAAGATTCTTATATCATTGTATGTATGAGGGACCGGGACCCAATATATAACTTTGATGAATAAATTTCAAAGTTGAGATGACAGTGACCTCCTTAGAAGGGGGTGGGATGAAGGTTCAAGGGTTATATAAGTGATAATGATGTGTGAAGGCATAATAGGGGATTTTAAAGACTTGGACAATGGTTTTTTTGAGGTCCCTTCATGGTTTTCTTAGATGAGCTAGGTGTGGATGTTGAGGTAGTAGATGTAGAGGGTTGATATTTAATGATATGCTTAGGGGGTGTTTCTAATTATTGATCAGATGTGGGTTTAGAAGTTTCTTGAGGAAGTGTGGATGATGTGGACATAAATTCAAAAGTTGAGGCCGCAGATTGAGTAGAGTTTCTAACAAATGTAGACTCAGTGGTTATGGATTGAGATTCGATATTAGGATACGTTTGACTAATGGTGATTATGGTATGGTGGGCTTGTACATTATTGGATTGGATTTAACTACTCGATGGTGAACGATTCAAAAAGGTCTACTTCAACAAATCGAGATTTTGTTTTTGAGGTGCATTGGTATTATCCAAATGGAGTTCACCTTTTTCAATTAAATATTGAAAGACATTGTGGAATGAGTGACACCTTTCGATGTTGTATCCCTTAACCCTATGGTATTTACAATAATAATTATCCCTATACCAAGAGGGCTTAGATACGTATATGAAAATAGAGCGGATGGGTGAAAGAGAGATTATATTGACAAAGAATGATTTTTTCAGTGACCACACTATAGGTTTCTCCGATGGGTGTGTAACTATGTTGTGGATGGGAATTCTCAGTAGTGTTTTTTTATTTAGGGGTAGATTTGACAACTATGACATTGGATGATGATTTATACTTGTCAGGATTGGAGTATTATTTAGATGAAAAGTCATATTTTTATTTCCTAGGTCGTAGTTTAACTCTACCTTCTTCGAGAGCTCGAAACTCTAATTTACGCGCCATAGTGAAATCTTCACCAAAAATTTAGAATGACTAGATTTGAAGAGTAGATGATATGTTTTTAGTGCATGAATGGAAAAATAATTCAATTAATTCAGTTTGTGGTAATGTAAAGGATAACTGATTGATTATACCCCTCCATTAGGAAAAAAAAATTTGTTATGTATTCGTCTTCAAAAATTTTAATTACGTAGAGATCATTGATGGTGATTTTGAAGGAAATATTTATAGTGAAGTATTATAGAAAGTGTTGTGTGAGTTTTGTGAATGAGAAAAGGGAGTAATGAGGGATGTTATTATACTAATCTAGGGCACGATCGAGAAAGGGACAGGGGAAATTCCTTAGCCTTAGATCTTGGTTGTGGGCTATGAGATAACAAGAATGGAGAAAAGTATGAATGTGTTATGGGGATCTTATTTTTAAATAGAATATAATAAACTTTGGAAGTTCCTAGTGATGTGAATATGTTTTGTAAGGTATTGAGGGGTCGGTGAGCTCATTGGAAATCTGTTCATAGGAGATCACATTCTTAGGATCCAAATAAGAGGCTTTGAGGCTTGATATTCTATTCATGAGAGCTTGAATGGGATTTAGTTGTGATGGTTTTTGTAAGGATGAGCCACTTGATGGAATGAGAAGCTGGCTAGGATGGGGATATGATTGATCTTGTTGATGGATATTTTAATGATAAGGGATATTTTTTTGATAAGGAATGTTAGTGGGGATATTGTAAGTGGATTGAGACACTAAGGGTTGTGATGGTTGTACATATTGATAGGGAATGTGAATAGATGTGTTAATGAGAGGCTGCGATGGTTGGGGAATATGTTGAAAAGGAATGGATGTATAGGTAAGGGGTTGCAAATAAGTGGGTGGTTGTTGGAAGTGTATAGAAGAAGCAACTAGAGGATGGTGCTTGTTGTGGGATATTCTGAATAGGAATAGATTGGGGTATGGAAATGAGTGGTTGTGAGGGTTGAGGTACATGTTGTGAGATAAGAGGGGTAGAAGATGATAAATAAATGGGGTGGGTGCTAGTAATAGCACTAGTGTTGACTAGAGGAATGAACATAGTAATCTTCTAAATAGGATGGGTGGTTTGATGAGAAGGTGGTTTCTAAGATACAATGATAGAAACGACAATAAAACTTATTGGAGTTGTTTGGATGATGGATAATATTGGAGGAGTAGATGAAGAAGCATTAGGATTGTTTTGAAGAGGTGTGGAACTAGTGGAAGGATTAGGTGAAGATGTAGGTTATTGAGTGGACATATCTTGGGAAGAAATCATATGAAGATCGGAATCATGAATGAAAAACATTATAGTATATGTTTCAGGTTGGGTATGAGGAGGATATGGATGTAATCATCGAATGAAAGGTTTCTAAGTTGGGTCAATAAGATGGTAAAAACCACACAAAGGATTAGGAATGTATGGAGGTGGTTCAGGTACTAATGGTTGAATTTGGACACCCCTAGCTGCAAGGTAAGAATTAAGGGCCATGGGATTTGAATCTAAAATATCTGAAAAGACGGGATCCCCACCATCAAATAAAAGAGGAATAGGAGAATCGAGAATATCAAAGCATGCAGATTGAGAGCTAGGAGAATGTGGTGGTTCTAACTCTTTTGTTTGAGATAGATGAGAGATTTGATGATGGAGTAGGTGTGTGCGGAATCTAAAAGGCACTTTTAGATACTTTCATTATAACGCTCATTTTATTCTTCCCAAATTCATTTATTTTCAGATTGAGGTGTGGATATTTCTTGTTTTGGATTTATAATTGATTGAGATTGTGGATTTTGATGAGGTAATGGTGTAGACATGTTTTCTGATGTTTGGACATAGGATTGTTGTCTTGTAAGTACCATGATAACAAACACACAATCACCTAAGAAATGAAAAATAACTAGATGGGTTGTTTACAAACAATAAACAAAGAAAGATGAATTAATTTTTAGATTATCTTGATTAATTAAGAAAATATGAAATGTGCAAAATGGTTGATGGGGTCCTAGGAAATGGTTGTCTATGGCTAGTTTCAAGACTATTTAATGTTTGAATTCCTTGATATACCTAAAGGTACGTGAGGCTCAAATTTATGTTGGTGCTAGTACAGGGCCTAAAATTGGGTCCTACCCCCTCACTTCATGGTCGCGGAGTGATAAGGTAGTCGGGTTCTTAGCCAATATACCGACAACCAATTATTTTATACTTAGCCAGAGCATCGAGTCAGTTTTCCTATTGGGTGATGAAATCCCAATAGTAATCAATTGGGTAGGAGTGTTTAATGAAAGTTATGTTTAATGTGATTTGGTTTTGTGTGGGGGAGGATAATGTGAATGTAATAAGTTAACCTTCCTAATTAAAGTTATATGATCAAGGAGTATGCAATGTTCATTTTTAATCAAAAATAAATAATTTATTTTGATGAGGACAAACAATAAATATGTAGTTAAGAAAGAAAAAAATAAGGAAAAGGACTCACTTTGATAAAGCTTCCTTTTTGTTTATTTTTCAAATTTTTGACTTTTTATTTTATTTAGCAATATAGCAATCCAAACAAGTAAAAAGCTTCCAAAAATAGGAAACCTGCAAAAACAGTTAGTAGAAAATGGAAACAACGAGAAAAATAAAGGTTAGAATGCCAACTGTAGAGTAATCAAAATAATTCATATAAATCTTTGACAATTGAATGAATAGTTTGCGATTCACCCGATCGCTAGCAATTCACCGAATCTCTAGTGATTACAGAGCAAAAAACCTAGATATGATTTTTTTGAAATTCAAATGAATAAAAGAAGGAACTTAAGGTCCCAAAGTGGACATGCCAAAATGTTTAGAGATGTTTTTACCTTTCTACTTGAATTAACAAAGTGAAATAATAAAAACAAAACTAACCTCAGAAGACGTGGGGTTTAACGATACCCATAGATGATGGTTGTTGATGGTCGATGTTGATAGAAATTGTGTTCCATCCAAAAGTGTGTACAAGCTCCTACCCTACAAATAAAACTGAACTCAAAAACAAAATGGATTATATAGATAGATAGATAGGTGAACTTCTCAGAAAAGGTTGATTCCAGGAATCCAAAGGGCCTCCTCGAAGGATGTCAGCTCACTTTATAAAAAATCAAGTTAATTGCAATGGATAAGAGAAAAATGATAACAGATAAAAATTGATAGATATAAAGATAGTAGATTAATGTGGCTAGAATTTGATATTAAATGGAAAGTATTATCCAACTTCAAATGTTGCCCAGTCAAGTGTGGATGCAATATGTACGCATTTGAAAAAATCGTCACTGAATTGAGTAACTTCTTGTTTGATTTCGTGAAGGAATTCAATATGATCTTCGATATCTTATTCGGTTTTGGCAAATCAGATTTTACACATGCTCAATTAATGGATGATATTGAACCATTCCTAGTAAAAAAGTTGTTTGACTATTGAAAGTGAATTGGTGCTAGTAATTTCATGTGATTGACCACTTGGTTTCCATCTAACAGTCATCCATTCTTTAAAACATGTTAGAGGAAACATCGATGATATGATAGATATGATAAATTTGATAAAAACTGATAACAATTGATAAAGGGGTAAAATTTATAGGAATCATTGGCAATTGGGCCAATCACTGGTGATTTAGGTGATTTTTGACAGTTTAAATTAAATCAAATATTTAAAGTTTGATTAATGTTTTAGAGTAAAAAATGACTCAAAATTATGTTAAATAGATGGTAAGACACAAGAAGAATACTTGGAGGTTAAAATGGAGCTAAAGAGGCCTCAAACCTTACTAGAAGATTGTCCGGATGGTTGGTGCAGATCATGGGTTGGGTGGTGAAAATCGTATCCACAAGAGATTCAGAGTGTCTTCAAAATTATTGATGAAGAATGATAATGATACTCAGTGATGGATTTCATATCCTGGTGCTAAGTGATGATATGCAGGGGGCTTAAATATAATATTGAAATCAAGAGCCTAGGATTCAAAAATTGAGGATCCTCAATGAAGGTTGAAAAAATTGTATTTATAACACTAGTGATTACCTGAATTACAAGTGATCCGGGTGTTTTGGGGTTTGGAAGGGTAAAGTGGTTAAAACTACTTCTAAATAGAGTTGTTTTATTTTGGCTTCGGGTAAATAGTTTGCTAAGTTGTTGGGGATGAAGTATGATGGTTAAGGGGATTATGAAATGGTTTAAATATGATTTTTATTTATTTAATTTTTATTTTAGGGTGGTTTTAGATGGTTAGATGTAGATTTGACAGCTATAGAAAGGATATTTACACATGGTAAATATGATAAAGGGGTTATGAATTAACCTAAGACGATAAATGATGAATTAGACTAATAAATTGTAAAAGGGATGAAGGGTGCTATTATTAGGTGTGTACATTTTCCCCTTTTTTCTAGTAGTTTTATGTCGGAAAAGTGCTAGAAAATGAAAGAGATGACAGATCGCATCGAAAACTCGCACCACGATGAAGTTGTACTATGGTTCAATCGTAATGGCTCCAATGTAATCACAAGGAAGAATCAATCAATAAATTAATAAATTTCATAATAGAACAAAGCTTGCACATGTAAAGAAAAGACAACGAAGTGTCATGACATGCTCATAAATGTCAAATGAAGGGATACATATAGGGTGCTTTGAGTAACCCTAGTGTAAGACTCAATAGAAAACCCTAAACCTAACCCATGTGAGATGACCCTCCATATGTGAGTGGAGGACACATAGGATAACTCACACCAACACCCCCTTTATCGAAGCCGAAGGTAGGGGTAGCGGCTATGATGAGTCGATAGAAATAAAACACACTCTTAAACAACTAAGAAATATGTGTGAATGGGGCCCGGAAACTAAAGGCTTGATAAGGTGCCCATATACAAACAAAATATTCCTAGAAGAAGAAGAAAAAAATAAGGACTACATAGTCCTGAAGAAGATGAGCAAAGCAGAAGATCTCACCCAAGAAGAGACCGTAAGTGAAGAAACTTCATCTCAGTGAAGGGCTTGGTAAATAAATCTGTAATCTGATTAACTACTGAGAATGTACTAAATGTTGATGATACCATCATGAATAAGCTCTTGTATGAAGTGTATATGGATCTCAATGTGCTTTCGTCGTTGATGTTGAACTGGATTACTAAAAATAGAGATAGTTCTCGTGTTATCACAGTAGATAATGGTAGGCCGCCGATGGTGGATGCCAAACTCTGTCAGAATACCCTATAGCCAAATAGCACGTGGTCAATGTTAACTACTCCTTTGTATTATGTCTCTATAGATGATATTGAGATTGCATTATTCTTCTCGCTATACCAACTAATAGGACTGAACCAAGAGAGAAACTATAGCTAGAAGTAAATTTCGATGATCTAAGTCACCAGCCCAATTAGAATTTGTGAACCCAATCAAGTCAATATCTACCCCTCCATGATAGTGAATGCCATCAATATAAGTTCCATGAACATAATGAAGGATCCATTTAGCTACTTTCTAATGCAGCTCATGTGGCTCTTGCATGAATCTGGACATGATCCCAACAACATACGATAAATCCGGTCGAGTGTGAGTCAAGTAAATCAAGCTCCCACCAACCTGTTGATAAAGTTAACCATTAACCAAGGGATTAGAGCAATCAAAACCAAATTAAACCCAGGAAAAAAGGAGTAGGAGAAGACTTGCAATCGGAAATCTGAAAATGATCTAGCAAATCAAGAGCATAATTAGGTTGTGAAATCAAAATTCTCGAGTCAGATTGTGAAATCTGGATCCCAAGAAAGTAATGAAGCAGACCTAAGTCAGTCATGGAAAACCTATTGGCCAAGGTGATCTTCACATAATCAATAATAGAGGAAGACTTCCTATGATCAACAAGTCATCAACATAGAGAACAAGAATGATTATGGATTCATCTTGCCATAGAATAAAAACATTTGGATCAGAGTGACACCTAGTAAACCTTGGTGTAAGTAAAAAGGAGTACATCTTGGCATACCAAGACCGAGGGGCTTGTTTAAGGACATAAAGAGACTTCTTTAACTTACAAACAAGGGAGGGATCATGGACATAACCTAGAGGTTGTTCCATGTAGATCTCTTCCTCTATGTCCCCATGAAGGAAGGCACTCTTAACGTCCATTTGATGGAATTTCCATTTGTTTTTTGCGGCAATGGCTAAGGTCAGTTGAATAGAAGTCATCTTCACAATCAGAGAAATTTTTTCAGTATAATCAACCCCAACTATATGGGAGAAACCCTTAGCTACTAATTTTTCTTTAAAATTTTCGACATCTCCATCTACTCCATACTTTGTTTGAAACACCCACTTACACCAAACAATTTTTCTTCCTTTGGAAGAGGGGTGAGATCCCAAGTATCGTTCTTCATGAGAGAGGAATACTCCTCATCCATGGTAGAATCCCACTCAGGAATACCATAAGCCTCCCGAGAAAGACTTTGGATTAGAAGCAGAGGCGAAGAAGGAGTGGGGTCCAACGAAATCTGAGTGAGTATGTCTCATATCCAAAGTATCTCCAACTAAATCTCTAGCACTTTGCAAAGTTTTCCTAGCCCAAAGAGGACTAGGAGGATCAAGCTCAGAGTCAGAAGATTCTTCACTTGAGTGAGAAGGGACATAGTCCTCATCATCACTACTATCAAGAATTAGAAGACTCAGAGGTCTGATGGTTGGGAGGATTAGGAAGAGGAGCACGGTCAACGCATCATCATCTGATGAGTCAGAATCTGAATCAGCAAGCTGAAGAACCTCAATAGGTGGATAACTAGAAGTCAAAGAAGATTCATCGAACTTAACACTTCTCTCAATATATAGCTCATGAGAAGTAGGATTCATCAATCGATATCCCTTCACGCCATCAGGATACCCTACAAAGATACAAGGTTTGGATTTTGGTTCCAAATCCTTGCGTTTCTTCTTGGGAATCCAAGCCATAGCCTTGGATCCAAAGACTCGAAAGTGATCAACATCAGGTTTGTTTCCAAACCAGGCTTCAAAGGGTGTCATCCCTTTTACTACCTTGTGTGGAACATGGTTCTGAATGTAATTAGCATAATTCACTACTTCAGCTAAATACTACGAAGAAGAGACTTGAGTGAATCATACAAGTGTCCATCTCTTTAGAGTATGGTTCTTTCTTTTTACTACTCCATTATGTGAAGGGTTTTATGCAACTATATGCTATAAGAAGATCCCTTACGAAGTATAGAAATCCATGAAACTATTGTTTACATATTCACCTCCATTGTCGGTTTGAATAACCTTGATAGACCATTCTACCTGTTTCTCAGCAAGAGCCTTAAAGTCCTGAAAATGTTCAAAGACTTCAGACTTAAGCTTAAGAAAATATACCCAAGTATATCACGAATAGTCATTAATGAAGGTCAACACATAAAGAGCTCTAGTAAATGAAGGAGATGGAAATGGACTAGAAATATCACTATGAACAAGATCCAAGGGACGAGTAGCTCTCCAGGATTTTCCTTTGTCAAAATTCTTTTAGGATGCTTTCCAAGGGTACAACCCTCACAAATACCCTTAGAAAACTTGATGCGGGATAACCCATTGACCATTTCATTTTGGCTCAATTGTTCAAGAGTAGTAATAATTTAGATGTCCTAAATGCTCATGCCATAGCTTATTAACCTCATTTGCATTTGTGAGAAAGACAGTGGGTGTAGAATCAGAAGTAAAGTGGGAAAAGGTATATAACCGTGAATGGTGATCCACCTTTCCCTCAACCACTGTAGTGTCATCGTTAAGCTCATGAATAATCACCAAGTTAGGAACAAATTCCACTTGTATTCCTTCACCAAGGTGATTAATTTGGTAAACCGATAGGAGATTGGTAGAGAGATTAGGAACACTCAACACTTGGTTGAATGTTCCCCATCCATCTCTACCGATCCACTACCGAAAACCGACACTGTCGTGTCATTACCCATCGTGATTTGGGACATTCCACAAGGCTCGATGTTAGAGAACTCAACATGTAAAGAACCCATGTGGTGTGAGGCACCGAAATCTATAATCCACGTCGATGAAGGAGAAACTCTAGCTACAAGGGCCTTTCCTTTCTTCTTATCAGATTTAGAACCTTTTGCAGTAGAAGACTCGGCCTTCGGAGCACTTTGTTTTATGGATTCAAGAACACTTATTTTATTCTTCTCAAGTAAATGAGATAAGTGATCAATTTGTTTCCAAAAATAGTGGTGCTTGTCGTGACCAGACTTCTTGCAATAGGAACACAAAAACTTTATTTTTTGTGCCTTAGGCTTAGAAGTCAAAGTGTTTGTGTCATTTTTAGGTTTGGTCTTGGTTTCTTTCTTAGGTTGATCCTTTCTTTCTTTCTTCTTTTCAGTATTCTTTCCCTTTCTAGTACTTGCTACAAGGGCATGTGACTTGGACTTGAGAGACCCCATTTGAATGAGTTTGTCATGTTCTCGAATGAGTTGGGATGAAAAATAGTCAAAGGAGGGAATTTTCCAATCATTACCCAAGGCAGCTTTTGTAGCGTAAAAATTTGACACAAAGACAGAATATTTGGGACCTAACTTAGAGAGAATCGACAAGACCAGTTGAGAATATTTCTTCTCTACTTGACATTCCTTTAACAACGATCTAGTGTGGACAAACTTTGAGAAGAATGCTTGTAGGTTTTCAAAATCACTAGGATTTAACCCTAGTAGTTCATTTTCCAACTCATGCGCTCTCATGTCATCATGTTGTCCAAACATTTCATCTAACGTTGTCCACGTAGACTTAGGTGTTTCAGACGACTCAATGTGGAAGAGCAAGTCGGGAGAAACGAACATGCAAAGAAGACCTAAAGCTTCATCACTGCGGTTTAACCACTTAGATTTTTCAAGTTCGTCGTCTGGTTCAGTCTTAGTTCCCATGGTGATGCGGAATAACCCTTTACCCCTTAGTTTCATTATTATTTTCGATCTCCATTCAAAAAAGTTGAACAACGTAAGAAAAGGAATTAAAAGTGCATCCATAGTGAAAAAGAGAGAAGAAATGTAGAAAAGAAACACAACCACCCAAGACAATATAATAACCCCCTACTTTCGACACTTTATAGTTTAGTGCATTGAATATAATCGGGTTGGAGCATACGTCTGGAAACACTTGGTAACTCACCTTGTAATCAATGTAATAACGTGCAAGAGATGAGACCACAATCGTGTTTCTGGGAAGCACAACAAAGTGACACCGTACACAAGCACAATTGCTAAAAACTAGGAAGGAGGCAAAATCAGATCTTGGTTGTGAGAAAAAGTGTCTCACATCGCAAATGATACCCCCTTGTTGCAAACTGTGGTGGATGCACACACTTGTCACAAGCAATAATAATGGTAATTTTACAATGTTTAGATGAACTCAGGGTGAGTTCCGATGATCTTCAGAACGCTAAAAGGGCATGCAGAATTCAAAATTCTCAAAGTGTCGCTACACACTTGAGCATATGATTAGTAAAAAAATCAACAATAACGCCTAAGATATATCGTTTAGAAACGTCCAGTTCGGCTAATTTTAAATCTAGTTGGACTAAAAAAATGATTAAAACATTAATTTAAAGATGATTTAATACTTCTAATCGAGAGAGAAGAGACCTAATTAAGGTCACAATTAATAAAACTAGATTTAATCTAATTAAATCTAATTAATTACAAAGGATTAAACCCTAATTAAGATCTTAAAAAAATTAAATCCGAATTAAGAAATTTAAACAACTTTCCTTTTTTAAAAAAAAATTGAAATTATTTCCCACCAGAAAAAAATCTCTATTTAGATCTATTAAAAGGAAAAGTTTCTATTTATTTAAAAGCTTACATTTTTTTGTTTTTAAAAGGATTTAAAAAAGCATTTTTAAAAGTAAATTTAAAAAAACTTTCCTCTTTTAAAAAAGCTTACGTAGAACTTAAGTAAGTTTAGAAACTTTACAAGATTTAAAGTAAGATTTTTGTTTTAAAAATGAAAAAGAAAAAGACTTACCAAAAAGAGGGGAATGTACCAAAAATTTGAAGGATCCCGTGAAGGCTCATGCGTGGGTTTGGAAAAATAAAATAAAATTTGAAGCCGCGGAAGAGGAGGGAATAATGGTTCATGTCCGAGTGTTGTGGAGGGTGGAGGGAGGAGGGAGGGAGCACCCCCAAATCGACCATGTTTGTTTTTTTGTGGTGAATCAACCACGGTTTTACACCCGAGGGCGGTTGGGAGAAAACATAGCCGGTAAGTAAGAAAACAATAGAGGGTATTGGTTTAGATCACACACATAAAAACACCACACACAACCACGTAGTATGGCCTTCAAACAACAATATGGCCTGCAAAAAGTAAATGGCCAAAGTAAACATCAAACAACCTAAGAATCGAGAATTTGACCAGGTATATCACGAGATCTCGAGGAGGTGGAAGGATCTCGTAGGGAAGACCATGACCATGTAAACACCGAACAACTTTGCAATATGACCTGTACTACAAAACCAAGAAAACACAGGAGAGACAAAAAAATAGAGATAGAAATTTTGAGTTTAATAAAAAAAATTTAAAACCAGAAAAATAAACCTCTATTTTAAGCGATCTCTCGAATTAAGTCTGCAAGGTAACTAAATGTAATGAAAACCCCTTACGTCTTTAATACCTACATGCATAACGAACACATCAAACTAACACACTTTCCAAGAATAGCTTGTTAAATATGTTAGCAAGGAAAAACCAAAAAATAATGATCGAAAACTTGCACGAGGAGTTAAAAAAATGAAAAACAAGAGTAATCACAACTAAAAAAACGAGTGCACGTTTACCCGATCTCAGCTCTGATACCATGAAAGAGTTGATGGATCATATCGGAAACTGTGCACCATGATGAAGTTGCACTCTGGTTCAATCGTAATGGCTCCAACATAATCACAAGGAAGAATCAATCAATAACTGAATAACTTGCATAATAGAACAAAGCTTGCACATGTAGAGAAAAGACAACGGAGTGTCTTGGCATGCTCATAAATGTCAAATGAAGGGATACATATAGGGTGCTGAGTAACCCTAGTGCATGACTCAATAACAAACCCTAAACCTAACCCATGTGAGATGACCCTCCATATGTGAGTGGAGGACACATAGGATAACTCACACCAAGAAAAGCAATAATGACAATTCAATTTTATGGGTGATCCCCCTCAATATGGGGTGACTCCAAAGACAATGTAAGGAACACCGGTTTGATAGGTTGGTTTGACGGTGTAACATGCATTTCACTAAAAAAATTGCCCTAGTTCGTAAGGGGTACCTGAAACAAGCTATACTACCATTGGGTCAAGTTATAGGGGTAACCTAGGGGTTCATCTCCTAAGGACATATGATCCAGAAAGGTAGGAAAAAAATAGTGGGAGGTCAAGTGATGGGAGGCCAAAGGTCTCACATCCTATAAATGTATTACATATCCTGAGGTTGATTTGTTTGTTTTATGTTTAGTAGTTCGAGATTGGGGTCCTTTGAAAGAGGTAACATACCTTAAAAATAGTGATAAAGTGTTTGTTTTTTTACAAAATTTAGATAAGTGTGTAAAAAGTCAGCAAATCATCGGTGATTTGGGTAAAAGTGATCTGGGGCCTATAAAAGGTGGTTTGGGTAGTGAAAAGTTTATTTTTTAAAATGAGCTTGGATGACTACGAGAGAAAAAAAAGAACAAAAATTATGTGTTTAGAGTGCAATGAAATTCTCTGGCAAGCATGATTCCCCGAAGTGTATATATAAGGAGTGCTAGTAACTAGATATGGTCATGGTGAGAAAAAAATAGCCAAAATATGTATAGTGCACTAAAGGATGTGTATCATATATATGAAGTAGTATGTGTGCCATGAATAGAATGATCCATAAGTAATCATGAGTAGAAAAGTGTGTATGGAGTAGTATAGGAGTGTAGAGAGATGTAGCAAGGTGTGACTATATATATTAGAAAGTGTTGCTAGAAATATTGACATGAATTGTAAAGCAAGGGCAATGTATAAATGTGTATGTGAATAATAGGGATAGAAAGCTGGTGATTAGACCATGTGGCAATGATGATGGGAGAGTTTGATTCTCGCCAAGTGTGTGAATAATAAATATGTATGTGATGATTCAAGAGAGACTATGCCATGGTGGAGAAATTAGAATAGATATAAGATCGCAAAAGCTATGAAAGAGTAATGTCAACATGGTGAGGGGAAAAACCGATAGAGTTTAAGATTGACACTATATAAATATGAAGTGTATAAGAAATAATAATGTACTTATAAGTGGAAAATATAATAGATGTAGAATTGTGTGTGTTGGAAATATTGAAAAATTAAGTGTAAACAAGAGGAACAACATGTTAGCAAAAAGATGTGTAATGTATGTTATGTTAGAATACTCATCAGTAGTAATGGAAAGAAATAAGTGCACTCGGTGAATATTATAAGTAATAAAGAAGTATGAACTAGCCCGTGTGATCATAGAAAATGTAGAAAGAGGGGAATAGATGAGCCCCATGAATGTAGCAAGATAAGTTGTAGCCATAGTACATAAACCATGCATCGGATCGTGGAAAGAGAAAGGATTAGGAATCGTGTAAAACCAAAATATGGTGTTCTAACATGTAATGAGGAAGATGGAAAGAGAGATAAAATAATGGAAGCATAAAGCATATGATCATTAGAAGTACATCAAGAATGACACATAATCAAAGGAGAATCATGTGTTACAATAAAAATTAATCGTGTAAATTAGTATCACTAGGGTGTTATTGATGCATAATCTCAACACCCCTGATTATTTTCATCTCGATAGATTTAAACTATCAGTGTGATTGCATAACATGGAGATTTTCCCAAAGTGTGGGACTTCACAATCAGAAAATCTCTCCGGATGAAGGCTGGCTTCCTTTCCTATCCTAGTGCCAACTACTCCAAAGTGTAGAGAGTTACTGAGATATAACCATAATATAATATTTCTAAGGAGAAAGAGATAGAGAAAATGCATGAGTATAAAACCTACTCTAAGGGAAGATGATGCACTAAGAAGAATGTTGAACAACCTGGATAATAAGCACAACACTAACATAAACTTGTAATGACAACAACAACAATAAAAATAACCTTACATGCAATGAAAGATCATAAAGATGCGATAAAAAATAGAAAAGGGTTTAAAACATCCACATATCTGATTTTATATCTCTCAAAGTTGATACAATACATCACATTTAGGGCCAAAGGCATAGATTTTTCATTACAATATTCCAATAGGGAGGTATGGAATCTCCATAAATCTTTTACAGAGAAAAATGAAGGGAGGGGAATATACAAGCTTTGCAACCTTTTGAAATGAGTCCCTCCTTACAATATATAGGAAGAATGAGAGAAAGGAGAGATGAGGAATTCATAATATTGCTTCAACCACCCAAAAATGCATTAAAATCACCTGCAATAATGATGGATGCCATTGCAAAACCAATACCTCCATGGTACCTTACCTTGTGGGGGAAGAAAGGAAGCCGATACCTTCATCATTTTGGTATGTGAGAAATATGGAAAAATTCCTCTAAAATGGCGTATTGTATTCCCTTATTTTGAAATACTTGATCTTACTAAAATTAAGAAAATAGTCATTTTTAGAGGACAACGAGAGCTTTCAAAAAGTACAATTTTGTGGAAATCTGAGCTCTCGGTCAAAAGTTATGGTCATTTGAAGATGAGGGTACCATACTGCAATAAATGTGAGTGTTTGATCTACTTTTTTGGGACGTCGAATTTGCATCACACCCTTTGAAATCCAAAGTTTTAGACTTCAGAATTCGGGACTTTGGGGTTTTGATTTTGGATTTTAGGTTACTGTTCATCACTCAAGTCGGCTTAAGAGTTTCGAAATGCCAAACCTCCGAAGTCTGAAATTTAGACATCGGAGTTCATACTCTGAAACCATGTCTCATGACATTGTTCATCACTCGAGAAAAAGGTTTCAAAATTCCAAAACTCAAGTTTAAAATTCAGAATTTTGGTTTTGGAACTTTTTCTTTTCAGTGATTCAAGTTTCGGGATTTCGGGGTTTCAAGACTTTAAGTTTTAGGGTTTCGGGATTTTGGGGTTTTTGGGATTTCAGGATTTTGAAGTTTTGGGATTTCAGGGTTTTGAGGATTTCAGGTTTTAGGGGTTTCAAGAGTTTGGGGATTTGGGGTTTCAGTTTTGGGGTTTCGAGTTTCAGGATTTCGGGATTTCGGGATTTAGGTTTTTTCATCCGCTCGACCCTGCTACCTAACTCCAAACTCCTAAAGCTGAAATTCTAAATTTCAGACTTAGGGTTTCAATACTTTCTTCCTCCCGCATAACACCATTCACCGTGAGCTATCAAGACTTTGAAAATCTGAATTTGGCCTACCTTTTGTGCGTTGACCTCTGAATTTTTGAGCTTTGTGCTCTATGTCTCTGGGTTTCACCATTTTTGATTAATCCTACATATGAATAACCACACCTCCGAAGTTCAAATTTTAAACTTTTGAGCTCCTTCATTTCCCAAACTCCTCTGTAATTTGTTCGGCTTGCCTAACCTATTCGGTCAATCACAAAGTGTGATCTCCCCTTGCTGAATTGATCCCTCATTTTTTCTCCATGGGGTCTTTCTTGTCCAATTTCTCCTAAGGGGAAAAATTGGATAATAGAGTGCATCCTAAGAGGAGAAGAATACACAATGTAGGTAATGTCATGAGCACCATGACAAAGAGAAATATCACAAGGATTAGTAACATGAGGTTTGGAACCTACCGTAATAGTATCCAAAGAAGAAGGTGTATTAAGGGAATTGTGTGTATTTGCAAGAGAGAGGGGAAAAGACTTAGCTTAATTGTGTTTGATCTCGTGGACTGGTGTAGATCTAGAAAAATACCGAATAGAAGGTGAGTGTGTCATCAATACTTAGGAAAAAATTTGCAACTATTAGATAAGGATGGCCTAAGGTACCTCGACTAGGGTGATGGCGCATGGGTGCTAGAGACCTCTACTAGGCACTCGTGACCTGCAATAGTTGTCGAGTCCGATTATTTTTGTGCCACACCGGTTTCATTGATAATCATTATTGGTCACCTATATGTCATGATCACGGAGTGTATATGTAACCTAAAAATATATATTTTCACCTGCAAAACCAATAAAACCGCATCAAATCTAGAAATGAAATATGTAATATGGGGATTCAAACTGATGTCGGCGGTCACTTGAATGTGTGAACTTAACCGAGCACTACACTACATCTCATACATGATGAATTTCTTGTAAATGTGTGTAGAATTTTTCCTTAGGATGCCCTTGTGCAAGTTCGCTAGATAGCGAGCTAGATTTTTTAAAAGACACAAATGTGTGTATGGAATAGAGTGAATATCTCCTTCCTATGTCATGTATTCAGAAAATGTATTCCTTTTTACCTTGAATGGATGTTAGATGGATCCCTTTGAGTGATTTTGAATGCCTTTGGATGAAAGCTCAGGTGATAGTAAGTATGCTTAGTACTTGGTCCTTTATTTTTATCACATCGCTATGTATTTAGATGATTCCCTTTGTTGAATTTCATAATTAACAACTAGTAGTCCAACAAGATAAGAAAATAAGATGCCCAAATGATAAAAGACACCCAAAATAAGAGAGTAAGATATAAAAGGGTCGGGGGCACCTTTAGAGGATGAGGAAGTTGAGGTGATGGACTCTTAGCTAGGCACTCAGTGTCGAAGCCATAAAAGATAAACAACTAAAGCTATAAATGGGTTGTATGGTTTGTAAGACCAAATAAAAAATAAGATAGACAAAAAGAGGAAAAATATAGCTATCAATTACTAGTTTTCTCACTTAGGAATCATGTAAATGCTAGTATGATTTTTAGAACCTAGAAATGTACCCAATGTAGACACAAAATCACATATTTAGGTGCATTTCTATGTTCCTGATCACATACTACTATTCATATGATTCTGTTGGCGATAAAATTTGTTGGGGACAAATTGGTGGTTATCTTGCCAATGCTCTAGGAGTGTAAGTCCCTCTACTTAACCAGTGCAAATACCGTACATGCATGCGTGAGTAAAATGTGAGTTTTATCCTGGTGGCCTTTCGGTCGGGGATCCAATAGGGGCACTCCACTGACCCTGTGGAAAATTCTTGCAGGTATCTACAAGGGAGGAATTTTATATGAAGGTGGGAAAGGGGAGTGAGAATATTTAGAAAGGAGAAACTAATGTTGCAAGTAGAAAATCAGATACTTGCACACACTAGCAAGAATTTTCATTACATGCACTTGTATTTCAAAAGAAAACAAATCTACAAAACAACAACAAGACTAAATAGAGCTTAATGAACACAAAGTACTAATAAAATCCTCAATCAAAGAGGCTAAAATTTATTCTTCCTTTATTGAATCTCAAGAAAAATTTATACATCTTCAGGAAGTAGAAGAAATTTTTAGTAGGAGAAATGGAAGAAACTTGCTATCTCTTTCTCTATTCACAAGGATATCTCTCCTGTGAATTCACTAAAAATATCTCCAACATCTAATAATTTTTGAAGACAAAATAAAGATGAATCTCAAATGAGGAGCTTGTTACAATTTATAGAACTTGAGGTGACTCTTAATATTCTCGGTGACTTTTCACATACCTTAATATGACTTAAGACTATTGATTCCACTTTAAATATTGAAGTCCCTTTTATAATAGCAAGGTGACTTAAAGTTACATTATATTTCTAAATTCACTTAAGTCATATTAAAAGTGTAACCCTCAACACAAAAATATAACATGAAAAAAAGAGTCTCGCATGAGAAGAGGAAGGATAAGAAGAGGAAAAATTAGACAAAAAGGATGTGAAGGATGAGCTCTTTGCGGTTGAGTTGGCTCCACTCTTTGATTGCTCTCCACTTATGATCCCGAGAAGGCTTATATATTCCCAAGATCTTGTTTGAAATGTGCCACTAATGGTTCTACTTTATAGGCATGAGGGATACGAATGCAGCTCAAGGTTTTAGTCCATCCATCAGTCACACTGTTGATGTCCTTCCACTTCTCAAACCATGATGAATATTTTTCTATGACAAGTGCAATGGAGGCTTGGATCTCGAGAATAAGTTGAGAGTATCCTTAGTGAAGGAAAATGGGTTTCCCACTTCTTTCTTGACATATTCCTCGAAAGGGTTGATCACTTCATCAAGTAGTTGTGTGTTTACTCATTGTAGGTACTCCAAGTTTCTAAACTTTCTGATTCATACTATCCTGTAGCTTGTATGTTTTTATTCTTTCTCCTCTAGCTCTGTGAAGGCCCGAATGATTGCTTCAAATCTGATTGCCAAGGCCCTCGCCCATACACATGTCAAGTCTTCTATAGGAGTTTCAAAACCTTCCTATCGATCAACTCCTGATGATGGGTGTTTCTCATCTCACTCACTACTAGTCCCAGAGGTTCCCAGTAATATCTTTCTTTCTCCACATCCTCTTTGAGTGTTGATGTTCTGTTGGTTGTTGTGCACATGTATGCAAAGAGCTTGACTAGCTCTTGGAGTGTTGGCTTCCCATTTTTAGAGATTGATTTGATCGATTCATTCTTTTCTCGCCCTTGCATCATGAGATCATGCGTTCTTATGATAGATTCTTGATTGAAGCTACTGATGGGTGCCACTTTCTCAATAGGTAGTGATGTAGTGCTTTTCTCCACAAAGGTGTTGCACATAAGATGAAATAGTTTGTACTTGTTCCTCTAGTACCTCAATATTCTCTTTATATTATTTATTCCTTGCCACCATGTGAGCAAAAGATTGTTGATATATGTGCAAATATCCCTCATGAGCAGCTGGTCCAAATTGGATCCTTCTCATCTCATAGTCGGCTGGTGTCATCTCATCTATTGGCTTGATTACCTTTGGCTGAGATACTTTGATGTACTTATTACCTATCTCCCCACTGTAGAATCGTGATGTTGTCTTTGTAATATTTCTTGACCTTTTTCTTTAGTGAACAAGCCAATCATTAATAGATCAGAGGCTACTACTTGTTACACAGTGTAAGTGTCGAGGATGACCATTTCCTATATCCATGGAAACATCTCACCGGATTCAGTCTCAATGATGGGTGTACCATTCTTTATTCGCTAGAGGAGGAAAGTCCGAATGAGAGGGGTGTTGGTATTAACAACAAGAAATACCTCTTGAAGTGGTTCGAAGACTCGGATCATGAGTCACATACTCCTCATTTTCCTGCATGCATCTGCTGTTGGATTTTTAATTTTCATTACTAAGATTATGTCTTCCTCCTGCGGTGACACCAATGAACCTTCTTCTTCCCTAATTTTCTTGGGTGTCTTCTCGCGGGGAGAAGTTTCCAATTCCATGGCCTTCCTTTTTTAACTCTCTCTAGAGTGTTTAGATCTGGAAGTCACCTCTACCACTTTTGAAGACAAATAATGTGAAGCTTGCTTTTAGCTTGGAGAAATTCCTCGTGATTGAATGATCATAGTTCTCTTCTTTAGAAACCAGTTCCTCATTCTCCATACCACCTTTTCAATCCACTCCAATATATCTCCGATTTACAAACATGTCAGTTGATTGGGGGCACTTTGGGGACATCTTGACTCGCTACGTACTCGAGGATCGTACATATCTATCCCATCATCATGCAAGATGTCTTCATACCAAGATAACTTGAATTTCTTTATCTCACTGATTGTCATCCTTATGTGGTCCTTTTCATGTACTTCGAACTCGTCAATACAGTTAGCCCAATAGTCCTCGACTTGTGGCTCATGTTGCAATTCTAGGACATAGAATGAGTTGGGATCTTCTTAGATGTAAAAGTTGGGCCTAGCGATGTAGGAATGTAGAGTCAAGTGTGTTGAAGTGGCCTCTAGGTGAGATGCGTCATTTGATATTTTGCACGTGAAATCCCCTAGATATATAGGGAATGAAATCAATTTATTTCTCCTACTTCTGAGCTTGTTATTCACTTGAGTGATCTTCTGCATAGGTAAAACATTAAAATCTGGTCACCGGGGTACTTAGGTAGTTTCAACTGAGCTTGGTCTAAGAAAATGACTCATATGTAGGAGAATGTTGAGAATTGTATGAAGTACGAGCTGTATTCCTTAATCAAGGATGCCACTTTTGGTGACATCCTAGCTTTAATATCCCCTTCTAAGATTTGGACCATGTACATAGTGAATGCATCATTCATGCAAGTGAAATGCCTATTTCTCTCCTCCATTACAAACTATGGAAGTTTCTCGAATGCAGGTACCTTGGCAATAATGTTTTATGCCGATTCAATCCTTTGAATGATCTCGAGCTTGCAAGGAGATAGACTAGGTAAGAATTCATGTGGAACTTATTTGTCATGGGAACTTGGAGTAGTTGTAGATGGAGATTTTCGTTGATGATCTGCCCCCAATCAATTCTCTACTTTCCTTCTTTCAATGTCAGGATGAAAAGGCCCATCTAGTCCTGGAAGTCTCTCATGCTTTCTTCACCCATAACTCTACTAAGGAGAGTGACGACATCTAAATACCCTTCTTGGAACTCACACCTTAGAAGATTCTTGTCCATCCTAGAGGGCTTCCTTCCTATTTTCAACCATGAGCCGAGCACTAATCCTTGGATATATGAATCCATTGTTTCCCAATTGTGCATGGCCCTATCCTTTGAGATGATGACCATATGGGGGATGTTGGTATTTGCGAGAGAGAGTGAAATGATCCTAGGGCTAATGACCACAATCATTGTACTATTTTCATCTTGGATGGTTTGTGTCTTGGGTTCTTAGTGGAAATACCAGGCTAGGACTAACTCGAGACTTTGTAAAGACATTGGGTGTCTTGCAGCAATGTGAACAAGCCACTTATGAATATTTGGTCTTGATCCTTCATCGAGTCCTTGGAGGCCTTGCAATTCTTAAGGTCGTTCGTGTCCATGTACAAGACATCATTGTATTCCACATCATTCTCATAGGTAAATGGTTGTGTCGGTGTCTAACCCATCAACTTCACTTCATGTCTCCTTTAGAAAAAGGAACTTATTTTTTTAGTAAGTGTGAAAAATAAAGTCCCCGATCTTCAACCTGGATGTTGTGGCTCAGTTTTCCTCTTTCTCCCGGGTTCCTCGCTTCCTTCCGGATCAACTTTATATTTTTATCAAGTGCTCAAGGGCCCACTTACTATTTTTAGTAAGTTCAAATAATGTCTGTTTTAGTGAATTATCGGTTGTAGTTCACCTCCAACGTCTTCATCTTCTTTGTAGGTTCTTCTCGTTGATGACTTTCTAGAAATTGAAGTTCCTATGTAGTAGACTTGGTATTTTTAGAAAGCTGGCTTCGGGAGTGGGATTGACGTGAAAAAGTTTTTATATGGGTTTTTTTCCCAATATCACCCCTCTAAAATTTTGGTTCCGATCGTTTAATAGTCTAGGAGATTTTAAAGTTTTAATTTTCGGACCTACCAATGCTTCCGGATGCAAAGCATCCATTAATAGACCTCAAAATTTTAGGTCTAGTTTTCTCCTTTGTTTGTGAAGAAAATTATATTTTTATGTGGGATTTTTCTTCTCGGTTCTTCGCATGCCATCTTACTTCATTTTGACAATCGGTTTGACGGGAAATCCCCTTCTTTCTTAGTTGAGTGGAAAGGAGATTTCTTCATTGTCAGGATTCTCTATTACATAAGAGGATAATTTGAGATTTTTTTTATGGTCTTGGACAGAGGAAAAAATATCAAAAATGGTTCATTGATTCATGCATTGGTTTGCAAGATTTTTTTAGATTTCCATTTTTTTGGCTATGGAGATTTTATTATTCTCTTCTTCGTTGTTCTTCGTTTCTCCTTCTTAGCTTGATGATAATTTCTTCGAGACCTATTTATCACCATGGGAAAGTATTTCAGTTCCTTGGATGATATGTTCTAAGTATTTTGAAATGGTGGAGTGATGGAAGAAAGTTACGGAGGAAGGATGAAGATTTTATGTGTACAGGAGTGGAAGCAATTTGAAAGAACTAGAAGCACGAGCGGCGATTAGATTTTTTTGAATTTTGAATGAATGGAGGAGAAGCTTCAAAGCACCATTTTTCATGTTTGATTTCCCGACATTAGGGACATGAGGGACATTAAATTCCATGGTGGTCAAGAGGACGACACGTGGCGGCAATTTGACAATAAGGAATGAAGGTGAGAAAATATGCTTTAAAGCACTGGGAGTTGAAAACTGATCACATGGATGTCCAAAAGACTCCCCATAGGGGATGGACACATTTTTTTTTTCTTGATGTCCCAAAATTTAGGTACATAAGGGACATCAATTTCCACGGTGGTCTTGGATCTTACACTTGGTGCTTGATCCGATGGTAGGGAATGGATGCTCCAAAAATGCACTTGGCGGTGAAAGTCGATCACGTGGTTGACCATGAGACTCCCCATAGGGGCTGGGAGAAATTTTCCATGATTTTTGTCCCTTACCTTAGGCATGTGAGGAACATCAATTTTCATGGTTGTCCTAGAGCTAACACGTGGTGCTTGATCCAACGACAGGGAATGGATGCTCCAAAAATGCCCCTGGGGACTGAAAGCTGGTCATGTGGGTGACCAAAAGACTCCCCAAAGGGGTTGGGTGCATTTTTAATGCTTGATTTCCCTAACCTTAGGTATTTTAGGGACATCAATTTCCATGGTGGTCCTGGAGCTGACACGTGGTGCTTGATTCGACGATAGGGAATGGATGCTGCAAAAATGCACCTGGGGATGAAAGTTAAGTATGGATGTCACATGAGGGTCCCAAAGGTCACATGGCGGCTTGGAATAGTTTTCCAAGGTTTTTTTACCTAACTGAAGGATTTTAGGGACATGAAATCCCACAAGGCTCTTGGTGTTGACACGTGTCCTCCTGAAAAATGACTAAATCCTTAATTACCTTTGAGAGGGTAACTTGGAACAATGATAACTTGAGTTCTGGTTGAATTTCTTGGTGAAAAGTTATATTATCCCGACTTGAATTGGAATTTTTATCTAATGGTGGGGTTTTCATGTCTTGATTCAAACATGTGATCCCTAAAAATTAGTTTTTGATTTGAGACTCCACTTGTACTTGAGAAAAATGCCTTCCAATCCTATGCGCATAGGTTTTGTGAAAATTATGATTTTACCATCATGTAGGTCTTGGAATTATCTTTCTTGTGATGTTTTTTTACTTCTAACTCCATCCGAAACTATTGAAATCTTCTTTGAAGCCCAATAGATATTTTAGGCTTGTGTCTTGCCTAGGCTTGTGAACCCTATTTTTTTACTCATATTGTTCCAAGTATTTCAAAACTTCCTAAACCTTAAAAATAATTTCCATGATATTATAAGGTAAAAAATTCACCTCCGTGTTTAATTTTTCCCTCCAACTCCTCTTCAAGGGGTTTGATCCACTCTTGGGAAGGCTAGCGATAGCCCTTCCCAATACTGCCAAAAGATAGCATCTTTTCATAATTCGATAAAATCACATAGGGGAATGAATAGAATTTCCTAATTCACCTAGGGACCAATTTGACATCAAATACGGGGGAGGCAGTTGAAGGATTTGACCCTGGGTGCCTAGGAATGATAACACATGAAGATTTCAGCGACTTTGGTATAGTTGTCATGCTTGAAACTTCCAATTTCCTGTTGCACATTTTTGACAACAACTAGCTCTAGCTTAAGGACATGGCATGAATGGAGTGCAAAGAAGATAAGACATGGGAATCTAAAATATCAATCTTAGACCATATAATTTGTTGACCAGTGCTTTATCCATTGGTTCTCGCAGAGTCATGTACAACTTTTAGAAAGAAATAATGGAAGAAGGAAACACATGACACACAACAGTACGGGGGAAACACACCTAGAAAGCACCTATTATACAAGGTGGGGAAACCTGCTTTCACTAATGATAAAATTTTAGGTATTTCCCACTGCAAGGCAATTCCAGGGGTGTTCCATCCAGATATGAGAGTAGAAAATCATTCTCACATGTAAGCTTCATGAATGTGGAATGGACCGAGCCATAATGAATCAAAATTTTTAAGGGTGAATTTTGGTTCCGTTCTCTTTTCTCATAGCGGGATGAAGTCTCCAACTCTGAATTCTCTTGCTTTTTCCTTATTATCACATTATTTCTTTACTTTTAAGCTGGTGCTATTTGATATAGTTCACCACTCAAAGTCTATTTTCTTATAGATTCTCAAGAAAGAGGATTCTTTTGTCAATGGAATATTTATCTTGCGACCATCTTCTCTTGTAGAAACTTGAGAGCTAGCATCTCAATCGTGAGAGGAATTTCTGCTTCAACTCCATCTGAATGGTGAAATGGTGGCATACCTATTGGATTCTTGGGAGTGATTCTATCGGGCCACAATGCATTGTATAACATTTTGTGCCAATTCCTTTGGTTTTCATCTACAATCTTGCGAACAATAGTGCTTTGTTGACAATTTTACACTTGTGCAAAAATGGGCAACTTGAAACTTCGTCGTTACGATGAAAATTCTTGGGTGAAGTATACCTAAGCTAAGGAATTTTTTATGTTATTTGTTATTGCTGAATTAGTTACAAGATTAAATGAAATTTGTAGTTATGTGTGCTGTTACAAAACAAAAGCAGTTCACATAGTCTGCAATTTCATGCCATCTTTAGCAAAAGAACAAAAAGCCCCAAGGACAGTTGTGTTGTCTTAATGAAGATGACAAATTACAAAGTACGTGAAGTGTTGAGTTTTGAAGTAGCAAATAAAAATACAGATATAAAAAAATTAGGGTTCATTACTAAATGTTACAAGTTCTCATCAATATTCTTTCCTTCATGATTAAGACATTAAATTATGTTACTGAGTTGTTTAGTTCATTATACAATCCATACAGAGAAGCTAGAATGCAGAAAGAAATATACAACTCATTTTACAAAATTCAATGTTTTATTCATAAGGAATTTTCAAATGTTTCCCACACAAGCCGTGGGATGTAACTGAAAAGTAAAGTACAACTACTGAAAAGAAAGGTACACATGCATGAAAGAGAAAGCAAAGGAGTATGAGTGAACCCATCATTGCCTTGGGGTTTCTTTTCTTCGATTGAATCATCTTCATCTCCATCTTTTGTTTCTTCTTCATCTCCATTGTAGAAGCCATTGTACCTGAAAAGAAAAGAATAAACTATCAGCTATGAGCTCAGGGATCAAATCATATTCCTACACTATCCTACTTTGTGCATATGAATCTCTAATAACAAGAGATGTAGTTTACTTGAATAACAAATTGCATACATGCTTCATTCACTCAGATAGAATGAAAGAAGAGAAAAGAAAATAAGAAAACATGGACATAAGAGAGGCCAAAAAGCCTAATTATTTTCTAACTGTTTTCTTGAGTGTTTAAGTATAGGTTGCAGCCAAAGAAAAATAGACAAACATAAGTGCATGCAATAAAAGGAAGAATGTAACTCAAAGTTTCAATAACTATTCTAAAATGGAAGAAGTTATAGTGTAGAAGAGAGACTAGCAATAGAACCACATGTTTCAGTTTGCAATGAAGGAAGAAGCAAAATTTGAAAGCTGATGTTTGGTTAAGGAAGAAAGGGTTACTGTTGAAACAGAACAAAAGAAGTTTCTAGGAAAATTTTGACAGGGATTTGCCATGAAAAATGGACATTTACAACTTTCCATCATGTTACTTTTAACTACTACATGCTTAAAGGAATGATTTAAATCAAGTAAGTGATACAGAAAAATAGTAAAGCATGCCATGATCAAGATAAACAACTATGATGTCTCATTTTTATCTAGCTTCAAACATGAAGTGTTATGTTCTATATTCTAAATCAAAAAATACAACTACTATAGATGGAAATGGATGGAAGAGAGAATTTTGGAATTTTTTTCCAAGGATTTGCCATAAAAGTCAACATTTCAAATTTTCCAGCATAAATAGAAATTTGTAACAAAGATCAAACACAGTGTTTATGCAGAAAAGAAAGGGAACTATACTTTCAGTCATCAAACTGAAGGATTTTGGAGCATTCATTATAATCCTAAACAACTGAAGAGAGATGAAGTTTCAAGATGAATCTTACAAATACAACATTCTATAAGTACAGTCTTTAAATTAATCAAGTGCCAACTACATGGAATGCTACAAGTAATAGCTTCAGAGATCAAATTGAATGTAGGATTTATAGTTACAAAAATAGAAGTCATTCAGAATGAATATAGAGATGTTGCCATATCAAATAAGTACAACTATTTATGCAAGGAAATTGATCAAGTACAGATGAATCATACAATGCATAGCAATAAGCTCAAGGTACAGTTTGAAAGCATGAAGCACTAGAAATCAAGTTGTAGTAATAGAAATGATATATGCAATACAAATAACAATTCCAAGAAAGCATACTATGAAGCTTCATGATTTATAGTTGAACAAATGATAAGCATGCAAGTGTCTAATTGATCATTTTCAAGCTACAGGATTTCATTATAACTAAAGCAAGTACTTCATGTTTTAATACACAAGTAAATGGAATATCAAAACATCAGCTAGGTGTGTCAAAATGTTGTACAGAAGCATCAAAGTGGAAGAAATAAAGTGTCTGAGCATCCTAAGAAATCCAGGTTGTAGAATCAATAAGAAAATTAGGAATCAAAGTTTTCATAAGCCTTTTAAAATATACAGGATCTTAGCTCAAAGATTCTTGACAGAATGAAGAAATTTCACTACACATATCAGATATGATGATGATATTATCAAAGTCATAAGTTTCAAGTGGTGAATCCAAGAGAAAATTACAGCTTCAGGTTCCAGTCAGAGAACCCATTAAGGGGTATCAAAATCGAGTAAGAAACAGGGTCATCAAGTTCAAAACTAAAGAAACTAGACTCAGAAACAAGTTTCAACTTGAAATGGCCGAGGTTGAACCAAGGGGTCACATGAAATGTAAGAAAGAGATGAACGTCAAATACTCCAAAATAGAGGTCCTAAGGAAGAACCAAAATCTATACTAATAAATAGAGACTAAACAGATCTAAATAACAATTTCCACAAGGCTAAGCATGCATAAATAAAGCTCGAAGGCTCTCCACAAATGAACACCATGAGTAGTTCCGAACATTGGAGGATCCTGATAGCTCAAACGTCAGAACAACTCAATTCACGACAAAGGGATTCTTCTGACTAAGAAAGCAATTCCATAACATAGGTTACAGTTGTGAAATCAAAGAAAACGAGGATTTAAAGTTCATTAATGATGGTTTTCCTTTCTATGCAAGCCAAAATTCTCAAACAGACAGGGCTAAATATGTAAATACCCACAAGGCAAAGTTCCAGATCTGGAACATTGATTCAATGGTAAAAGAGCAAGCTAAATATTGATAAAATAAGCAACAAATGATTATTTTATAGAGCAGAATAAAGCTTCACAAACTCAAAATGGTGGCTTTCGGATCTTCACAGACGAACACGATTTTGAAGAAAATTTTGAACTCAAAACAGTGCAACCAAAATCAATCAAATCTTGCATCATTAGATAGACCCAAAACGCGATGATTAAAATACCGGCCATTAATAACAGATAAGAACTCACTTGTAGATAATTTAATGGTCATTTTTTTGAGCAACCAGATGATGAAGCGAGAGGTCCACATGCCCACGAGAAGTTTTGAACTCGGGAGTCAATCAGGAGCAATAAATCATAGAACCCACAAATATTTCCAAGAGTTCAGTGATATATTTAAAGAAGAAAAGAAAATAGAAGTGTACACGTACAAGAGAAAATTATCTCACCTATAATGACTATGGTGGCCAATAGACCGAAAAGATCCCAAAAATAGAGAAGAATCAAGCTTCAGAACTCACCATGGAGGCCATTGCAAAAACCAAATCTACAAAGCTTGAGAGAAAGGAGACTACATTCCAAGAGTAGGAAGTCCAATTACAGGAAAATTTTGAGAATGACCAAGGAACAACCAAAAAAACTCAAGGAAGTCAAACTTATGATCTCCTCCACAGAAGATAAACACCCAGATCTTAAAATGACAGATAAATACCAATGTTTGAGCTCTCATGGCCACACAGAAATGGATTTTTGTAGAAGAGACCAAGCTCAAATGCATAGAATAATGGCGTCGAGGAATTTTTTTTGAGGCTTCACCCATGAACCAAAAACCAAATGAAATGTGCTTGAGGGTCGAAGACACCCTTTACCATGCAAACTCAAGAGGTGAGTTTCAACCTAACTCAACCACGGTCAGAAATCAAGGACTCCAGATCGAAAGGACAGAGATCAAGGGCCAAAGATCAAGCTCCATGATCAAAGCAACTAACCACAGTCAATCTCCACCGACCACATTTAATGTCTAGTCAGAAACCCTAACCATGAGTCCAAGGATCGATGACATCAAAAAAATAGGGGTACAGAGATCAAGGGCCCAAGATGATCAATGAATATCAAAGAAAACTCAACTTGAGTTACATATACCACCGACCAAGTTACCAAGGGGTGAGTCACCATGGAGAAGGGCCTGGCACGTCATCGACTAAAAATAAATCATTTGCAATGAATTTCAAATTCTAACCATAGTGCATGCTCTAATTAATATAAAGGGGCCGACCAAATTATACCCTATGATCATCGAAAAGGTAAATATCATTTAGACATACAAAGTGACAATAAAAATTATTGTTCTTGCATAATCAAAAGTTGGTCATGCATGGTGTGGTGACTTTTACAAAGTGCCCCTTATGTATCTAAACCATGGTAATGTTTTAAGTCCACAAAGGTGGCCAAACATGGTGGTCCCCACTCCAAGTAGTTGAAGATGATCTGCAGCATGTTATCCATGTGTTCACTAGGAAATAAAATAAGTGTCAACATCAGAGACAAAGGTGGTCCAAATTAAGATTGATATTTGTTGGTTTTCAAATAGGACTTTTTAGAAGAACAACAGTCAGGGGACAAGAAGTCCCTCCTCTTTAATGGGAGAGGTTCCCTTATTCTGAAACAAACTTATTTACAAAAGTACAGAACATTATTTTATGGTCGAACTTGGATATTACGAAAGTGTTCTTTTACAAGGATTATCAGTTACACAAGGGCTGAAGAAAGGGAATTAGAAGACAGGCAGAATAGCAACATTCGGAATTATAGATGGCAGAATAATTCTTCGTGTATGCGAAGCTTCGAAGGATTTAAGACAAGATCATTTGCGTTGGTTGAATGAGATTAAATTTAAGGACACAAAGTTCCATAAATAACCTTCTTCAGATTTGTTAATCAAGGACACAAAGTTCCTTCTTGGTTGTACAAGATCACTGTATTTGCAAAACTGAACAGTATGCAATCAGAGAGACTAAACGAGTTAGGAACAAAATGATCTTCACAATATTAAAGGAGAACACAGAGACAACAAGAATCAGATAGACAAAGAATGGAAAGCCCTTTTGTATTGATTTCTTTAAGATCTATTTACACTTTCAGCAAATATCCAAGTTCTTCCTCCTTGTAAAATGGCGTGGAAAGGCCATTATATAGATTACAAATCCGTTACTCCTCGTAACCGTTTCTTTTAACTAAAGAATAGTTAAGGACCGCCAATTGCAATGCCTTAACTAATTACAAGGAATACGAAAAGAAAGGGAAGAAGAGAAAAGAAAGGAGAAGGAGACAGGTGTCCAGTTCTGAGAAGGACCCACTGTCTTCAGAAACCGCCGCTTGAGTTTTCTTCCACGTCTCAGCCACGTCTTTGCCACGAGGGACACACCAGACGTTTCATCTTGAAGATGTCAATGGATATCTTTGAAAACTGATGTAACCGACGTCTTGAAAGTTTCGTCCTTCGTAACTGCTTCTTGAAATTTGATCTTCGGATTGATAGCATCAGAGCCGCAACTTAAATTTATTTTTTGAAAAACAGCATATTCGGGTCGAGCGGGAAAAACTAAGTGTGAATGACACTTGGTACGCTTGGGACAGGTGAGACGCGAATGCGCGAAACACGCTCGGCCGGTTCGGTTCAAGTAAACAGGAGAAGACGCACAAATGTATTTGGGACAAATGGGACGAAAATGTGCGAGGTACGCGATTCGGGTGTTTCGGCCGAAATTGGAACAGCGGGCCCGTTTGGACTTGGGACATTCGGGACAAAAAGTTCCGAAGTACGCGACTCGACCGGCTCGGCCGAAATAGGGAAAGCTCGCACTTTTTTAAATGGGGCAGTTGGGACAAAATTGCGCGAAGGACGCGGTCCGGGCGAACCGGCCGAAAATGGAACAGAGAGCAATTTGGAACTTGGAACTTGGGACAAAATCGGGTGAATCGGCCGAAAATGGAACAACAGGTCCGTTCTAACTTGGGACATTCGGGACGAAAAGTTCCGGAGTACGCGGTTCGGCCGGTTCGGGCGAAAATGGAACGACTCGCACTTTTTACTTGGGACATTCGGGACAGGAAAGTGCGAAGTACGCGGGAAGGATGATTCGGCCGAAATGGAACAGTTTGCATTTTTGGCTTTGGGGCACTTGGGACAAAAACTTCCGACAGGCCCGAAAATGGGACAAATTCGGAGGTTTCGGCCGATCGGAGAACAGAAGACACTTTCGTACTTGGGACAGATGGGACAAAAAGTTCCGACAGGCCCGAAAATCACACAAAACGACCCAGAACACAGATTTTTTCGATTTCACGACTTAGGCACCTCAGAGAAAAACACTTAAGACTCAAAATTTTGAAATTTTACTCTTATCAGAGCGGGGAATTTTGAGTGGACAACAGCTGGCTCCTTCTGGGGATGACTTGGTATAAATTCATGGAATGAGACAAGGCAAGAACTTAGATAACTCGGTGAAGCAGACCAGTGCCTTATCCATTGGGCAAAGGAGTCAAAAACAAACCAATACAGAGGGCAACACACACAACCGAAGGGAAACACACCAAAAGCAGGAAAAGCAAAAACACTGTACAGAATATACAAAGGGGCTCCCTAGTCACCTAGGACTTGAACGACTTCAAATACTGCCCACTATAAGGAAGTGGGAGGGGAGAACCATCCATGTAATCAAGATAGAAAGAGTCCTTACCAGCAAAGTGTCTTATCTTGAAAGGTCCAAGCCACAGAGAATCAAATTTTCCATGGCTGCCACGAGGTTCATGTCTTTTGTCCCATAACAGCACGGTATCACCAACTTGGAACTCTCTGGACCTAGCTTTCTTATCGAACAGAACCTTCACCTTCTGCTGGTGAGCAGATATTCTGTCAGCAACCTCCAATCTATCCTCGTTCAGTTTGTGCAGGTACATGATTCTTTTGTCCAGAGCATCACTGAAACTAGTGTCTTCAATGGCCTTCATCAGGTGCAAGGCTGGCAGTTCCACTGTCACTGGCAATTGGGCCTCTACTCCATACACTACTTGAAAGGGGGACATTCCAATGGCTCTTTTAGGTGTGATCCTGTCTGCCCAAAGAGCATCATAAAGCTTCTTATGCCAGTGCCACGAGACTCATTGACCAACTTCCTTATGATAGTCACCAGATTTTTGTTGGTGGATTCTGCTTGTCCATTTCCCTGGGGATAATAATCTGAAGAATGAGCCAGAGAGATGCCATACCCGTAGCAGAAATCCATGATCTCAGTTGAGGAGAAGTTTGAAGCATTATCTGTTACAATCTTGTTAGGTACACCATACCTTACCAAGATGTTCTCCTTGATGAAGTTGCATACTACTTCAGAAGTAGTGCTCTTGACTGGGATAGCTTCCACCCATTTGGTGAAGTAGTCAGTGGCAGTTAGCACATGAGTGTGCCCAGCACTAGAAACAGGGTTGAGTGTACCAATGAAGTCTAGACCCCACTGTTGAAATGGTTCCTCGATCACAACTGGCTTGAGAGGCAAAGCGGCCAGTTTGGGTCTTCCCACAAAAGTCTGACAGGCCTCGCATTTATCCACCCACTTGGATGCATCTCTGAACAAGGAAGGCCAGTAATACCCTCCCCGGAGTATCTTGTGAGCTGTGACTGTTGACGAATAGTGCCCTCCACACGCCTGATCATGGAAAGCTGAGAGCAACTTTCTCTGTTGTTCCTTATCAACACATTTCAGAATCTCCCATCTAAGCCACGCTTGAACAAAGCATTTTCCCACAGTACATATTGCGCTGATCTCAATTTAACAGTCCTCTTTTCCTGGGCAAGGTTAAATGAGAGGGGCATTCCCCATAGGTGAGAAAATGGGCGATGTCGGCATACCATTCGTCGACTGAACTAAGGAATAGAACAGTAGGAATGTCAGTTTTCTCCTCCAGCAACTCATGTTTGGCTCCTTCAGCAATGAGCTCACAAAGACCCTTGCCACGAACCAGCTTGGTCGGTTTGATATCAATGTCATACTCCTGGACCTTAGCCACCCAGTTGCCCCTCTTGGATCCAAATTCTTGTTGTGTAAGGATTGACTTAACAGTCGTATCTGGAACCAGCACCATGGAGTGAGAATTGAGGATATAAAAGCGAAACTGCTTAACAGCCTTGACTACTGCAAAAGCATGCTTCTCCATCATGGTGTACTTTAGCTCATGATCCTTCAGGATATAGCTCATGAAGGCAATTGGTAGCTCATGTCCATCAGAATCTTCTTGGGTTAAGACAGCAGCCAGGGTATTGTCTGTAGCGTAGCAATAGATGACGAAATCTTTGTTGAAGTCAGGGCAGGCCAAAACTGGAGTTTTAGCAATGGCTTTCTTGATACCCTCAAAGGATTCCTTTCCTTCAGAAGACCATCCAAATGTTTTCTTCCCTTTCATCATCTGAGAAATATTCAACGTTAATTCAGCAAAATCAGGGATAAATCTTCTTAAGAAATTGATCTTACCGAAGAAGGAATGCACGCCTTTTTTACTAGTAGGGAGAGGAATTTGCTGGATGGCCTGAACTCGTTCAGGATCAATCTTGATGCCGTCCTTTGAGACAATGTGCCCTAATAGCTTTCCTTCTGTAACACAGAAGACAGATTTTTTAGGATTTAAAGAAATCCCATGCTCTCGCAGATCTCTCGCAGTAATCAAGCTTTCTGTGTGGTCTAAGTGATCTGCTCTTGTCTTTGAAAACACTGTCAGGTCATCAAGGTATATGACTATACATTTCCCTTTCAAGCTTCCAAAAGCCAAATCCATAGCTCTCTGGAAAGTGGCACCAGCATTAATCAGCCCAAAAGGCATTCTCTTGTAGGCAAAGGTACCCCAAGGAGTGGTGAAGGCTGTCTTGTGTTGATCTGCAGTGTCAACCTCTACCTGATTGTATCCCGAGAATCCATCAAGCATAGATAACATCTCGGATCCTGTTACTGCTTGCAAAATCTGATCCATCATAGGCAGAGGGTAGTTATCTTTCAGAGAGGCCTGATTCAGGTTTCTGAAATCAACACAGATGCGGATCTCTCCATTCTTTTTTCTAACAGGCACAATGTTTGCAATCCATGTTGAATGGTGAATGGGAAAAATAATCTTAGCCTTCAACAACTTCTGGATCTCCTGAAAGATGGTGTCAGCTATTTTTGGATTGTACTGCCTTTGCTTCTGCTTGAAAGGCTTGATTCCTGGTTTGAGAGGAATAGAGTGCTGCATTTCCTTTGGCTTGAAGGCTTTTAGATCTTCATAAGAATATGCAAGAACATCCTTATACTTCCTTAGAAGATCAATTGCTCTTCTCCTCTCTTCTGTTGTGCAACATTTCCCAATATTTACCAGCCTCGGGTCATCAGAACTCCCAATATCAATTTTATCATACTCAGCTGATTGCAGAGGTCCAGTAGAAGCTTTAGATCTCACGTATCTGTCGTGTTTATCAAACAACTCCTCCAAACTCACCAAACCTTTGGGAATCTTGTTTCCTTTGAGCTTAATGCACCCTTCCTGATCAGTTTCTTCTCCTTGGGTGACAGCTTGGTCAGAGGACACACTCTCACGAGGCAGGTTGTCACTTCCCTCAAAATATAGTTGTTCGAAGTTCCCCTTGAGTTCCAGGAAGGAAAGCAGATGCTGGTCATCGTTGAAAACTTGCCAGTTATTAGTATTGTCAGGAACACTAGGCCGGTGGACCATTTCAATAGTGAACTTGTCCTGAGAGAATTCAGGATGGGGAATCAATAATGACCCTGAGACAGCCAGTGAATCAGCCCTGCGGTTCTTTTCTCTGGGTATTGCTTCAATAGAGAAGGCATCAAGGAATTCAATTGAATCCCAAACCTGATTCCGATAATGCTTCAGCCTTCCATTCTTTACCTGAAAAAGGCTTCTGACTTGCTTCACAATCAGCTCTGCATCACCACGAGCCAGAAGATTTTTTACACCTTGTTCTTTGGCTACTTGCAGTCCAAGAAGGAGAGCCTCATACTCTGCCGTGTTGTTGGTGTTCTCGAACTGCAACTTAAATGAAAAAGGGTGCAGGCAGCCTTCAGGTGATACTAGCAAGACGCCAGCTCCAGAACCAGCCGAGGAACAACTTCCATCAAATTCTAAAGTCCAGATGCCGTTAGGATCTTTTGGTGATACTTTGGAGGGTTGGATTTCATCAGGGGATAAAATCATGTAATTACCATGGCCCCTGTCCTCATAGAGTATTTGTGCCTTAGGATCATCAGTCTTCTGCACAATATACTCGGACTGCTTCTCAGGTAGTAACTTCTTCATTTGTCCATGGACAGGTATGAGTGCGTGTGACCAATCCATTTGAATCTCTCCACCCACATCTTTACAGAAGTTCCTACTTAGCAACATTCCATAGGAAGGAGGAATGTCTGCTACTAGGATGGTAGCCAAGACCTTCTTCTCAGGTAAAGCAGCAAAAGCCACTTGTGCATCTTTAATCCTTCCAACTAAAGGTACTTCCTTACTTTCCATGGAGTAGCAAGATCCATAAGTGCGAGTAAGGGTCAAGCCTAAAGCATGAGCTACCTTAGCAGGCATCACATTATCTGAGGCTCCGGAATCTATGACACAGTTACTGAGCCTATGGCCAGCTATAAGGAGTGTTACATAAAAAGGCTTGATTTTGTCTCCAGGTGAGGTGACAGCAGCTACCAGGCTAGGTTGTGGTGCAGAAGGAGGTGTGGGCAAAAGGCCTTTAGAGGTGGTCTTGGAATGGGAATTTACAAATTGGATCATCTTGGCAAAAGCTTTAGGGTGGGTTTGGTAGTATTCAGCTTCTGAAATTTGAACTTTAGTCCTTTTAAGGTGATCAACAATATCAAAGGATCCAGAGGTGGATGGGCCATCATCATTTGAAATTCTAGGCTTATCAACTTTGGGAGAAAAAGAAGAAGAAGAAGCAACTTTGGGAGCAGGATTGACAGTACTTACCTTTGGTGCAGATGAGGTAGGGATAGGAGATCCTCTTCTGGCAATTACAGGGATAGTTGCCGGCTGCTCCTTAGATTTCTTTAGGGGCTGTGTCACCTTCTCCTTCTGCCTTGTCTGTTCTCGAGTCATGACAGCAAATGATTCACTGTTCATGTCTGCTACCACTTCATCATAGTCATCTCCATCATCAATGCCTTCAGTGGTAAAGAAATTGACTCGAGATCCTTCGAGTTCTTCTGCCTCATCATCGAATTCCTCCAGGAACTCCTCACAAGCTTCATTATCATCTTCTGGCTCTTCAACCTCACAAGTTGCATTCACCGGAACTTTGACAGGAGGTCCTTCAAGTGCCAGTCTTGTGTGGGGAGCTGGCAAACGGTTTCTGGGTTGAAAATTTCTTCTCGGAACGTCTGCATATGGTGCATGCTGGGCTAATTGTTTCTTTATAGCCACTAGATCATTTGCAAGTTTCTGGACTAATGGATCAGTATTGGGTCCAGAGGTGGAAGAGGAAGAAGCAGTAGATTTAGATTTAGGAGGATCTCTTCTCAACTTCCCTGACATGATCAGGTCATCCTCGACACTAACAGCCAGTTCTTGATCTAGAATTAACGTTCCGAGATTAGCCCTTCTTAGAGCATAACTGACTTTAGGCGTTTGGGCATTCAAAAAGAAACATTTCTGAATTTGATCAACCGGTCGAGTATTTACAGGAATTTTGTTGATCAATCTGTTGAACCGAGCCACAAATTCTCTCATAGGTTCTGATGGATCTTTCTTTATCTGAGAAATCTGGGCAAGCAGGGCATGCACATCTTCTGCCGGCTTGAAACGGCTTTCAAATTGAGTTCTCATTGTATTCCAGTCGGTGATGGCACCAGCCGGAAGGTGATAGAACCAGTCAGCAGCATTATCCTGTAACGTCTCAACGAACAGTCTTACTGAGACGTCTTCATGTTCAACCCCCAAGACTCCACAGGCAACTATGAATGCTGCAATATGTTCATCAGGGTGAATTTTGCCATCTCCTTTAAATTTTGGGAAGTTCTTTCGGTTACCTCTAGGTAACTCATGCAAAGGCTGCGCAAGAGCCAGGGGCCCGACACGTTGACCCCATGGTAATTGTGCCATTCTTGGAAATACGGCTTGGAGGGGAACTGTAACACCGGCAAGGATCAAAGCTCGTAGATTAGGACTAGCAGGCTCTGAAGGAATACCACCCGCAGGACTTCTATCTTGGACAGGTGGAGTGCTCGTCGAACGAGTTCTTCTATTGGAAGGGAAAGGAAAACCCTGTTGCTCCAAAAGCTGAAACTGAGAATCTTCGATACCAAGGGCCCTTCTCCCTCTAGTGAAACGTGGAGTCGCCAGATCAAAGGATGATCGAAAATTGCAGTGCTGGAATGCAAATTTCCTCCCCAGCGGAGCTGGAATGCAAATTTCCTCCCCAGCGGAGTCGCCAAAAACTGTTGGTTTTCAAATAGGACTTTTTAGAAGAACAACAGTCAGGGGACAAGAAGTCCCTCCTCTTTAATGGGAGAGGTTCCCTTATTCTGAAACAAACTTATTTACAAAAGTACAGAACATTATTTTATGGTCGAACTTGGATATTACTTAAAGTGTTCTTTTACAAGGATTATCGCTACACAAGGGTCAAGAAAGGGAATTAGAAGATGAAAGTAATAAAGAACATTCGGAATTATAGATGGCGTAATAATTCTTCGTGTATGCAAGCTTCAAGGATTTAAGACAAGATCATTTGCATGGTGAATGAGATTAAATTTAAGGACACAAAGTTCCATAAATAACCTTCTTCGATTTGTTAATCAAGGACACAAAGTTCCTTCTGGTCAGACAAGATCACTGTATTTGCAAAACTGAACAGATGCAATCAGAGAGACTAAACGAGTTAGGAACAAAATGATCTTCACAATATTAAAGGAGAACACAGAGACAACAAGAATCAGATAGACAAAGAATGGAAAGCCCTTTTGTATTGATTTCTTTAAGATCTATTTACACTTTCAGCAAATATCCAAGTTCTTCCTCCTCGTAAAATGGCGTGGAAAGGCCATTATATAGATTACAAACCATACTCCTCGTGAACTGCTTTTTTTAATTCAAAGAATAGTTAAGGACCGCCAATTGCAATGCCTTAACTAATTACAAGGAATACGAAAAGAAAGGGAAGAAGAGAAAAGAAAGGAGAAGGAGACAGGTGTCCAGTTCTGAGAAGGACCCACTGTCTTCAGAAACCGCCGCTTGAGTTTTCTTCCACGTCTCAGCCACGTCTTTGCCACGAGGGACACACCAGACGTTTCATCTTGAAGATGTCAATGGATATCTTTGAAAACTGATGTAACCGACGTCTTGAAAGTTTCGTCCTTCGTAACTGCTTCTTGAAATTTGATCTTCGGATTGATAGCATCAGAGCCGCAACTTAAATTTTTTTTTTGAAAAACAGCATATTCGGGTCGAGCGGGAAAAACTAAGTGTGAATGACACTTGGTACGCTTGGGACAGGTGAGACGCGAATGCGCGAAACACGCGGCTCGGCCGGTTCGGGCGAAACAGGGAGAAGACGCACAAATGTATTTGGGACAAATGGGACGAAAATGTGCGAGGTACGCGATTCGGGTGTTTCGGCCGAAATTGGAACAGCGGGCCCGTTTGGACTTGGGACATTCGGGACAAAAAGTCTGGCACGCGACTGACTGCTCGGCCGAAATAGGGAAAGCTCGCACTTTTTTAAATGGGGCAGTTGGGACAAAATTGCGCGAAGGACGCGGTCCGGGCGAACCGGCCGAAAATGGAACAGAGCAATTTGGAACTCGGGACAAAATCGGGTGAATCGGCCGAAAATGGAACAGCGGGCCCGTTTGGACTTGGGACATTCGGGACGAAAAGTTCCGGAGTACGCGGTTCGGCCGGTTCGGGCGAAAATGGAACGACTCGCACTTTTTACTTGGGACATTCGGGACAGGAAAGTGCGAAGTACGCGGGAAGGATGATTCGGCCGAAATGGAACAGTTTGCATTTTTGGCTTTGGGGCACTTGGGACAAAAACTTCCGACAGGCCCGAAAATGGGACAAATTCGGAGGTTTCGGCCGATCGGAGAACAGAAGACACTTTCGTACTTGGGACAGATGGGACAAAAAGTTCCGACAGGCCCGAAAATCACACAAAACGACCCAGAACACAGATTTTTTTGATTTCACGACTTAGGCACCTCAGAGAAGAGTTTAAGACTCAAAATTTTGAAATTTTACTCTTATCAGAGCGGGGAATTTTGAGTGGACAACAATATTCGAGATGAATTATTTTTCTCGAAACAAGGAGTTGTTTTTTTGCTTCATGGAGAGAGACATGCCCAACAAGCAATCTTTTTTTTAGCAAATTATTCACCCTTTTTTTCTTAAAAATAGAAACAATCAACTTTAGTTTGACCGTAATGTAAGGCTAATAATCCCTATTTGTAATTGCATGCTCTATTTTTTCCTTTATCTATTATTAAATAAAGGACAAAAATAGAATGCATGGGTGAGTACAAGCCTTAGGCTATTTCTAGGAGGAGGGTGAATTTTGTTTTTTTATATATTGTGTGCCTTTGCAAAGCACAAAAAAAAATCTAGAGGACTTTTGGATATATGAGTACCAAGCAAATTTTTCCAGTTTTTCCCTCTGAGTGTGAAGTATTTTCTACCTTTCCAAGTTATTTTATAGTCTTGTGTATGTTTCTATTAGTCTTGTGAATACAAATTCTCCGATCAATAACCTTATCCCGCTTTGCAAATTCAGTTCTTTCTAAAGTGTTTTTCCCTTAGATATTCTACTGAGAAAACTATTGGCTTGTGCATACAAATTCTCCCCATATAGGTTGTGCATATACTCAATCAAAGCCCTTATACAAATTTTGGTGTATCACCTTAAGTTTTAATTATTTTCCAGTCATCTTAGGATACACTAATAAGGAACCGACCTTGATTAGGAGACTCACCTCAAAATAGGTATACCCACGAGACTCTGAGGTGTTTCCATTGATCTACGAAAGAGAGAGATCAAATCTTGCAAGCTTAGAAAACCTGTAGCCAATCTCTCTACAGGGTGCACTTTTGAGAGATAATAGTTTTGGCACACTCGGTGGGATGACGAATCAGATCTACATGCAAATTACAAATTCTACAATGTGATTTAAAACAGATTTACAAAGTCACTTTCGGGAGCAAGCTGCAAAAATTTATCCTAAAGATTTTAAGATCTTTTGGTGACTCTGTTGAGCTGATATCAGACCAGTATTATAGAATGTTCCATGCCTAAAGTGACTACAAGATCATTAGTAAGAGGAATTCCTCCTAAGTTTGTTTCTTTACCCTTGAATTCTACTAGAAGGAGAAGAGTTGGTAATACTTTACCTTATAATAGATATGGTTTTGATAACCCTCCTAATATTCCTTCACCACATATCAATTTAAGTATTATCATCCCAATTTTTCAAATGGATATTCAACCACCAAGGAATTTTGTGACCTTTTCTAATGGCATTCCATTAGTAATCCCAATTTACCATGACATTCCTAATGCTGTCATGAAAATTTTACCATCATTCATGGGTGAAAATCAAGTTACACCATTTGAATATATCAAAGATGTTGCAGCCCTATGTGCAATCCATAACATAACTCATGAAGATGTAGCTTTAAGACTTTTAGCTGCATATTTTAAAGGGTAGGCCTTGTAATGGTATAGAAACCTATAAATTAGAAGCATAAGAACTTGGGATGACTTAGGTGAAAAATTGTTGAAACAGTTCCAGGATAATTCAGATCATTTGTCTCTTATTGAACAGTTGTCTACCATTAAAAGAGCTCCCAATGAATTTATGTCCAGTTTCAATATCCATTTTTCCAGAACTTGGGAGAGAATTCCAGCAAGTGTTAAGCCTCAAGATGATCATGCTTTCCTTTATTATCTTAGAGCATTAAACAATGATATCTCAACTATGATTCAATCAATGGGGGAGAGACACTCCCAACAGCCTATGATATCACTATCCGAGCTGAAAATAGTCTTATTCAAGATGGAAAATTGGCACCAAGACCTTCAATGCCCTTTTCAGCAGATTTAACACCTATTCGTCAGCCTATTACAATCATAGAACCTACTATTGTAGCTCCATCAGATGATGTATTTAAAGCTTTGCAAAATATGGGAAAGAAATTGACTTCGATTGAGAACAAAATTGCATTACCTAGCAAACCCTATCAAGCTCCTTATCAACCCTATCAACGGAATCAAAAAAATGGGCAGCCTTATCAACAGAATCAAAATTATAAACAACCTTACGTAAAAGGTAGTTTGACCCAAAGGCACCTAGTTCATCTAACATTTTAGTCCTGAAGTTAATATGGCTACAAAAGAGTGGTGTCAACCTTGCAATCAACCTCATGCACTGCGAGTTTCCCAAATGATTTTCTGAATCTGAATCTTGTTGCACAACCTCAATCGAAATAGTGTTCATGCCCCAAATTGAGGGTGGGTAGAAGAAACTCATGTTCGAAAGAACTCGAACAAAATTTAGTCAGTTTTAATGAGGAGGATTTCATTGTAGTCATTACTAGGGCTCAAGGGAAAGCATGTGAAGGTCAAAAATAACAAAATAGGCCTATCCTACCTTCTATCATTAACAAGACAACATCTACAGTTTCAAATTCAACCAATAACCCCGTTGTTCCTAAAAACAACAAGTGTTCCAGTTGATAAAAGCCATCAAAAACAACTACAAGCTGATCCAAGAAGACTGTTTATACCTCGATACCCAAGGTAGTTGAAGTGGAATAAATTTTTGCTAAGGTCTACTCTAAGATAGTTGAATTTGTCTCTAAAATCTGTTGCCTCTTTTATCATTGTTGAATAATGAAAAAACATAATGTTAATATCTCGATGTGGGGTGTTCTAAGTATTCTGGACAATAAGATTTACTCTCTCATGAACTAGCTAAGTTGCAGATTTCTTCAAATACGGTAGAAAAGAAGTTCGAAGATAGACATGGTCCTCAGAACGTTTGAACATGACCGAATTAAAGAATTTAAGTGGATGGTTCAGAAAGTTCTGAATGCTCATGATATCAAGAAGCCACCACCATTTTATTTATCACTAATTATTGGAGAACATCTAGTTCATAATTGCATGGTGGACAGTGGTGCAAGTAGCATAGTTATGCCAAAAGTGATTGCAAAAAAATTGGGTTTACAGTATGAGCCTACAAAAAGGAGTGTCTTATAGCTTGATGGAACTACAACTAATACGGTTGGTATAATAAAAAATTTAGAAGTGACGTTACATGTTTTCCCAAATGTTTCTATTCTGCAAGATGTTACTATTGTAGACTTGCCTCCATACTTTGCTTTATGCTTATCTAGAGATTTCACAGCAAAAATAGGAGGTTATCTCTCTTTAGATTGGTCCTTATTTTTCACTACTTGTTATGGTACTAAAGTTACTATCAATTCAGATCCATTGGCCAGATTTCACATCGAGCCTCACTCTTCAAATGCAGTGGCTAATTATTCAACCCTAGATTAGTCTGATTTTGATGAGGTAGCTCATGTTTCAGCATTAGATGGTGTTTCTAACATGTTTATGGATGAAAAGACAATGGAAGAACATGTTCATGATCCTTTTAAGGAAGTTGAAGAACACCTGTTTGGTGTGTATTATATACATGAAGAAAATACACCACTTCCCTTGCTTTCCAAAATAGAAGATTCAATGAGAAGGGATTTGGAAGCTTCATTTTGATGGAGCTAAGAATAAGAAATGACAGGGAGTAGGTCTAATGCTTACTTATCAAAGTGAACGAAAGGCATTTCTCAAAGCATTGAATCTCTAATTTTCATGTACTTGTAATATAGCTGAATACGAAGCTTTAATTCATGGCTTGCTTTGGGCCAGAAAGAAAGGTATCAACATGCTACAATTTTTTGGTGACTCTGAGTTGGTTATTAATCAAGTAAGAAATTTCAATGTTTATAAGAATCCATTAATGAAGTCTTATAGACACAAAGTTTCAGACTTAATGGAAGATTTTGATGCTATTAACATTCAGTCTATTCCTAGAGCTAAAAACAAGCATGCAAACAAACTTGCAACAGTTGGGGCTAGTTTTGAAGTGCTAGAACAGATTGAAAATAACAAAATCTAGCCTCATATAAAGTTAATTGTCGTGCCCTCGACTGACGATAATGATTCAAATTGGAAAGTTTTTGAAAGTGATGATCAAATCTACAGGTTTTTGCAGCAAGAAGATGAGTTTTCTGTAGTTAATCAGGATAAATTACAACACTTATATGGTGACCAGATTGTTCAGTTGAAGATGAATAAATTGCCTCTAGGTCTGGTCACATTGGAAGATATCTTCAGCACCGATGATCAGTTAAGAAAGGTCAAGACTAAAATGTCAACTCACACTGATAATTACGAAGAGATCTCAGTTGATGAAGGGAAAAAGCTATTTCTTTGAATGGTATGTTCCTTAACCGAAAATCAGTCATTTTTAAATATTTTCAAAGAGTTTAAAGATGTTTTTCCGGGAAATACCAAGATCCGAAAGGATTTGATCCCGAGTTTAGCACATCATACAATTGAGTTACAACCAAATTCTAAACAGTTAGTTAGACGAAACAAAGGCATGTAAATCTCAAAATAGAGCCTCACGATGAGGAAAGAATTATCTAAGTTAATCGAATTGGGTATTATCTTTCCGCTTAAGCATTCAAGTTGGGTAGCCAATCTTGTTCTTGTTAGGAAGAAGAATGATGAAATCGACTATGTGTAGATTTCAAAGATCTTAATAAGGCTTCATTAAAATATAATTACCCACTCCCAAATATGGACCAGATTCTAAGAACAATCTTAGGTTCGTAAAGACTATCTCTTCTAGACGGTTACTGATTGATATAATCAGATTTTAGTTTGAGAAGAAGATAGATACAAAACAGATTTTACCACTAAGTGGGGTACTTACGCTTACAAAAGAATTCCTTTTGGTCTTTCAAATGCTGATTCAAAATTTCAACGTGTAATGGACATGGCTTTTCACATCTTTTTAAATAAATGCATCCTTTTTATTTAGATTATGTTATTATATTTTCAAAAGATTCTAAAGAACATCTAATGCATTTAAGGAAGACTTTTCAGTTGTGTAGGGAATTTGGAATATCTTTAAATCCACTAAAGTCTATCTTTTCAATACATCAAGGCAAGCTACTTGGACATATTGTTTCAAAGTAGGGTTTAACAATTAATCCTTTTAGGATCAAAGCCATATCACAACTATCATTTCCCCATCATAAGTGTTGGGGTGTGGAGCCTATTTTTGGTCTTCTTGAATCAGTGTTGAAGTGTTGGAGCTCAAACGGTTAAGTTTGGAGACTTCAGGAGCATTCTGCAATTGTTTTTGTGACGTGGCTATGCATTTGTTGTGCCATTGCTGTTAACATGTTGTTAACATTGGGACTATTTTTTCCAGCCGTGGGAAGTTGAAAGGTCACGACTTTCAAACTTCTAGGGTTGGATTTAGGGCTTCTTAAGAGGATTTTAATCCTATAAATAGAGGTGTTAGGGTATCTTGAAGATATCTTGAGTGTTCAAGAGGTCTTGAGTCTTATAGATCAAGAGGTGATCAAGAGTGATCAAGGTTAAGCAATTGGGTGTCAATTGTGGTTTAGATGTGGTTTAGCATCTTTGGAATTCTGTTGTGAGTTCATAACTGAGAGAAGACTATGAGAGTTTTTTTACTCTTGTTGATAATAAAATCTAAGTAAGTTCTTGGTGGACGTAGCCCACATTGGGTGAACCAGTTAAATATTTTCTTGTCTTCTTTTGTGTATTATTCATTTATGATGTTATATTTCTGCAAGTATAATTCTCGCTATATAGTTTCCTCTCTTTTGTGGTTTGAGGAATTGTTTTGCATATTTTTCACTAATTCCTAACAATTGGTATCGAGCTTTAGTGGTTTTTTTATTAAGTTGTAAATCACAAGGAAAGTTTAGCTTGAGTGGGAGCTATGACAGATGAGGGAAGATTGAGGGTTGAGAAGTTCAATGGGTAGAACTTTGGTTTGTGGAAGATGCAAATGGAGGATTACTTATATCAAAAGGACCTCCATGTTCCTTTGGTTGGAAAAGCAAAGAAACCTACAGCCATGTCGGATGAGGATTGGGAGTTGCTGGATAGAAAGGTGCTTGGGGCAATTCATTTATGCCTTACATCTTCGGTTGCTTTCAACATATCGCAAGAGAAGACCACGAGAAGGTCTCATGAGTGCATTGGGGAAGTTATATGAAAAACCCTCTGCCTCTAATAAAATATTTTTGATGAAAAAGTTATTTAATATGAAGATGTATGAGAATGGTTCTATTGCTGATCATTTGAATGAATTTAATACGGTTGTGAGTATGTTAAACTCGGTAAAAATTGACTTTGATGATGAGGTCAGGGCTTTGTTGATTTTGTGCTCCTTACCAAATAGTTGGGACAACTTGGTTATGGCTGTAAGTAATTCAGTCTCTAATAACTCAAAGCTGAAGTTTGAGGATGTAATAGGTGTGATCCTAAGCGAGGAAATGTGAAGGAAGAGCATCGGAGATTCTTCTACTTCTAGAAATGCTTTGATGGTGGAGAGCAGAGGGAGACAAAAGAACAGAGGGAAAGGTAATTGTGGGAATTCGAATGATAGTGGAAGGTCAAAGTCCAAGAGTAAGTTAGAATGTTGGAACTGTGGGAAGGTTAGTCATGCTAAGAAATATTGTTGGGCTCTTCGAGATAAGAAGAACAAGGAGGAAACTAAAGAGGTAAATGTGGCAGCAAGTGATGTTTGTCAGGATGCCTTAATTATTTCTTTAGATAATATTGCTGAATCTTGGGTATTAGATTCAGTGGTCTTCTTTCCATGCCACCCCACATACACATTACTTTACTTATTTTGTTCAAGGTGATTTTGGACATGTATAACTTGGTGATGATGAACCATGCAAAGCATAGTAGGGAAAGGTTGTGTTCGGGTGAAAATGGAATAGGAACACATGGCTACTTAAGGATGTCAAGCATGTGCCTAAGTTGAGGTAGAACTTGATATCAGTAGTATAGCTGGGTAGTGATAGCTGTATGGTTATTTTTATAGTAGATTTTGGACGGTTGTTATACGATGGAAAAGTGACAAGTGAGCATGGGAATCTATAAGTAACTCTTCCTCGCACCCGACCTCCCGAGGTCGTGCCGAGACATCCAGTGGGGATGGATTATGCGTAGGGTATGGGTAAACTAGTTAGGAAATCTTATATCTTCGACACGCACTAATGGAATATGTGAATCTAAGGCAAAGAAGGCCCTCCTAACCTGAACTGGCATGATAGATTGGTCGGTAAGGATGACTACTTGAAGGCTCCAATCAATATCGAGCTCTGGTGTGATCCGATCTATAGGTTGTGGGATACGTGGAAAATGACCTGGGATGGTTTCATGTATGTCTCCAAACAGGGTCATATGATGGATGATGGATATATAGTGGATTCTATGGTTGATTCTCTGGTCTAGTCCAAAATCTTTAGCTTTGTTAGCTGCTATGTCTAACAAGGATAATTTGGCGATGATGGTAGGCAGAAGTGGAGTAGATCTGAATACTAATGTGCGTAAGCCAACATCTATGTTTGATTGTCCTGTGGACTCGAAGGGTTGTGAGACTTATGGGTCATAACTGTAGATTCATGATTGTTGTGGATCTGCTATGGTCATGTGTGGAATCAATCCTTAACCCTTAGTATCAATAGTCGTATGCCTTTTCGGCTCGTATGTTGGAACTAACAATTGTGCAATCTTCTCGGAGTATCTCACAGGAGTTCTGCAACCTGAATTATTAAGCTAGTATCTATTTCGTGAGGGTGTCTCTCTCGCATCCGGCCGTGGGACCAAAGGGGTCACAACCAAATGTTTTCTCTCTTTCAATTCCTTCTATAGTCATACAGATATTTATCTAGGGTAATCTGTAGTTTGGTGACTTGACCAAAATGTGTGTGCTTGGTCGTCTTCTATATTTAACCCACTTAACTATGAGCTGATCTGTTGTAAGTTTGTTGTTGTTCGAAAGACTTGGATTCTAAGGTTATGATCTATATCAATTATTGCTATGACAAGATTGGGTTGAGGCATGATTGGCTTGAATACGTATTCTCTGGGCTCTCTAGGTCCCGTGATTGTCATATAAAAGAAAACGATATAAAGCTAACTAATGACAGAATAAACTAAATATGCAAGATATATCTACGTATATTTCTAAGTTTTTTATTTATTACTAAAATACTTAATGATTTTAAAGAGAAACTTATCTAATATATCTAAAATTGACAACTAAACTAATAACGTAATTAAAACAAACAAAGCGACCGAGTATAGTTGCTTGTCTGTGCAATTTGTAGATCTATTCTAAATAACCTGATAACTGATCTACTCTATCTGAAAGACTCTTGATCCTACCTCAAAAGTGAGGATTGAATCATAGTTTCTCAAAAACTATCAATCCCCATAGCTTCCCTGGCAATATCGAAAGTAAAATTTAACTGAAATGAAATGATTAGCTACTCTATTTGATATGATTTTAACTAGAACTTTGAAAGCTAGAACCTGGATTCTGCATAATAGTGGCGAATCCGATGGTGTATGACCTTTTCCCCTCAGTGTAATCTACTCATTCCTTCATGCTCACGTGGACCTAGAAAAGCATGTAATGCTAGCATCAATGTAAGTAGATCTTTGGGACAATGGCGCAGCTTAGGATACAGACTGAATACAAAGCAAGTAGGAGAGGGATAACGTAAGAGTACAAAGCTTGGCTTATGCAATTCCTAGCAGGATTTATTATGAGTCATGCAACATAAAATGTCCAGCACCTGAAACTATCCTGTTTGATGAACAAAACCTACAACTTTAATGGCTTCCTATTGAAATCAAACTATCCTACTCCAATTGATTTGGATGAAATGACAACAACACTTTGCACAAGGAGAATATGTGGCTTTCTGACAGCTAAACAATGCTAACTATGCATCTAACAAATGAAACTATGAATCCTAAAAAAATGAAAGGCTAAACTATTGAAATGAGAAATTCAGAGGCAAATTTGAGGGGCCATTTGCTTGAGCACAAGCCAGACTATTTATAGAATCCCATTTACCCAAAGGTAAAAACCAAATTGATCTCTTAAACCATAAACAATGCCAAAACACTATTCCAGGGAACCAGAATCATAAATACAAGCAAAGGTGGTGAAAAATTTGGTAAATGTTGAAATTTATGTGAGCCATGTTAAAAATAACATTCTGGAAAATGCGTGAAGGATCACCTCCCTAAGCATGGTGGCGGTTACAGGACCGCCACCCTACTTGGGTGGCGGTTTCGTAACTGAAGAACAAAACACAAAGAAAAAGAGGGGAAAAGAGAACAACAAAGCACGCAGGGGCTAAGCGGGACATGCGGGATGTTAACACATACTTGGAGAGCTTTTCTAGATCCCGAACACCTTGTGAGGAGACTCTGTATCATCATTGGGGTACATGTTACGTTATTCCGGTGGTGCAGTACCCTACAATTTTGGGTACGTACATATTGCCCCCTCGAGAGAATCGTTTTAGCCATGAAGAGGCATAAAACGGTGGGTCCGAGTATGGCAGTCCCGAAATGGGAAGTTAGGAGTTATACCTGTACGTCCGTGTGTCGAAATGACGTTATCTCGAAATTCCCGCTACCTGCAAAATGAAAAGAGAACTCAAGTGTAGATAGACAAAATAGATCGAAAAATAAATACTAAAATATCATGAAATGAGGACGTACCATTTGTGTGGGGATAAGAACTTACCTCCATCAACGCTCCAAACCTGGTGAAAAGGGCATTCAAAACAAGTCGAAGGTGCTTATATATATGTAAAAGTGGGCCCATTTTCCTATTCATTTACACGTGTTGATTTGGTTGATTTTGATCTCTAGGACCCATGGTGATGGTTTCTCACAAGAGTATAGTCAAAATGTTCGGGACGAGATCATGATCATGCCTCCACGAGTGGAACACTAACCCGTGAGATCATAGGTTAGTTTTTCTCAATTTACCATTTTTATCCCCAAAATATTAAAATGTTGAAATCTTTGTCATGGGGGGTTATTTTTAAAAATGTCAGTTTTAATAGGTTTATCTAGGGGGCGCCTATTGGGTAGGCTCTTGTTTGAGTCAAAACGAGCTTTATTTGTGTTTTTTAGTCGTCTTTTAGGGCATGTGACGCATACAGAAATTTGGGACACGACCGCCGCCCAGGGCAGGGCGGCGGTTACATGACTACCGCCCTATTCAAGGTGGTGGTTACAAGACCGCCGCCTTTAAGGAAATGATTATGGAACCGCCACCCTACTCAGGGTGGTGGTCCTTCACAGAATGCCTAAATAATACTTATTTGAATTCATTTTTGCATTTTTAGCATCTTTACCTACTTTCATGATTTTTCTAATGTCATTGGATATTAACTTACTATGTTTTGTGTTTTTTTGGGTGTATGTAGGCGAGGAGGAGTATATTCGATGGAGCCGAGAGAGAGAGTGTGATTGGCTCCGATAGTATTAGATGCCCTTTCCTAGGATGAGCAAGACACTCTTCAGAGGGCCGATATACTGCGCATATCATGGGTTCCGCATGTTGCACCATCTAGTCACATACTCTGTGACTTATTTTCATATTGGGATGTAGATCAGAACACTTTCCGATTACCAGGGGTCTGAGGTGAGTGGACCATTACTTTAGAGGATGTTTACCACATACTGGGGATCCCGATCATTGGGAGACAGTTCACTCTTGAGACAATAGGGTCATGGGCTCGGGCAGACAATGGGCCTCATATATGGGAGATGCAGTTATCTCCACTGGTTCGAAGAAGGGGGTGAGGGTATGAGCTATTCCTAGCCTGCTTATCCCCTTGATTCGCCAAGCCATCATGGGGATCCTTGCCTCAAGATTGATCGGGGACAAGGGAGGAGACACTTTATTATATTTCTGGTCCCCCATCATTGCATAGATTGAGGGACATGGCCGGATCTATGCCTGGGGAGCCGACATACTTGGGACTACCTACCATGATTTGTACAGGGTGGTCTGTTTACAAGGGCATTCATTGAGCCATCCGACCCTGGTTATGAGTTGGGTCTATGAGCGCTTCATCCCCTATGGTAGAGGTGTAGAGGTGGTAGATCCCGACGTTGTGAGGGAAGCCAGATGGAAAGACATGTCGGCGCTCAGAGCGCCTCACCAACCAATTTCCTATTTGACCACTTATGACATGGAGGCCACACCTTATCAGGCCATGGTAGGTTTATGGGGTGAGGAGGCTCTTACTTTGATTTCTTGCTCCACCATAGGGCAGCTTGTTGACAGGGTGGGGAGGGTGGAGATACATCCTTTTGGTTGAGTGCCTCAGCAGTTTGGCCTACCTTACATGGGTATGCTTCCCCGGTGGTGCCAGTATATAGATCAGTTCGAGAGGCCAGGGGAGGTCCTAGAGGCCGTGGTTGGACAATTATTACTCTTGGTGTCCCCATTGCAGCTAGGTGGGTAGTACGAGCTCGAGGGAGAGCCGGTGCCCCTCAGGCACCCTTACTTCAGATTGCCACCGTCCCGCCCATAACAAAGACAACCCCATTGACATAGACTCTGAGTCCGAGGAGTTCACGGGGGGAGACAGAGGAGGAGACCGAGGCTAAGGTCAGTGAGTTGGGCGGAGAGGAGGACAGTGATCCTGAGTGGCATGACACTCAAGATATCTTATAGGTGGAGAGGGTGGAGCAGAGTGTAGAGAGGGTGACTCTGGCTTCAGAGGAGCCACTCTCTCAGGGCCTTGGTGGAGAGGATGAGTCCGTAGCGGGACGCTATGTTGCTCCAGCCACGGGAGGAGTACCTTAGTCAGCGGTGACATCTGTGGTAGGTGTTGACCCTAGGGATCCCTCTTGGAGGCCTGGAGATCTAAGTGAGTTACCATCCCTCTCTTAATATTTGTCTTTAGCTAGGATTTTTCTTAGTTGCTGTCTCTACTCTTGTTTGTTTTTGTTTTTATCTCTTGATTATTTCTAATTAGCTTTTCTCCTTTGCTTGTAGAGACTGCTGATGAGTGGCGAGATCTGATTCACCGGGTATGCACTGATACCCTAATGATCCCTATGGAGAAGACCCGTGCGGAGATATTCGTGGATGTAGGGGAGCCTTGATGAGCCTGGTAAGCATACCGACATATTTTCTCCTGTCTCGGCATGTAGCCGAGGATGATGTCTACCCTCCGTATCGAACCGGTAGGGTGGTACAAGACGGCAGAGCACTTAATGAGGAGTCACTCTCATGGCGAGACCGCAGCTGCTCCTTGGGATCGTGAGCCCTCCGTGCACTCAGAGTGCCGGCATAGCCGGAGTCCCAGATGTGGACGTGCACCCTCAGAGGGATCTCATAGGGGTTGAGAAGCCATTTGGCTCTCTTAGACTATTTGTATGATGTATTTTGTATTTCCCGGGCTCTTTGAGTGTTTTGACCATGCTTAGCACATGATGGCATTGTACAGGAAACTTGATTTATATATATATATATATTCTTTTTGGATTAGACTCTTGGCATTTATGGCTTTGTTTTCCATATGTAAACTATAATGTTATGTTTATATGATTTTTAGAATGTATGCAATGGAGAACAAATGATACAAATGTTTACTTTCTTTTTGTATTTCGTGATGCTGATATATGATAATGTAAACACAATGTGATTTTAAACTCTAGCTTCTTATAAGCAATTTTTCGGTACTTCATATTTGTTTTGAAAAAATGTGATGATAAACTGGTATGATGAGCAAATAAACTTGCCCCACTCCTAACTCCATGTAACTAGTAAGATGCGAGGGCTCATCACTAAGAGCTAGAAAGGGCACAAGTTATGAAATGTGTTGAAATGGTAGTGATGAGAGATAGACAAAGCTTTGGTGGAACCAAATTAGGATGCTACAAGCTTACTCTACTCGAGTGACTCCATAGTTTGGGATGTAACTTGCTTTGCGGTTTATCTAGACTTAGATCCGTAGATGGCCACATGGTAGACAAAATCTAGGTTTCATGGTTTTGAACTCTCTTAGAATTTTGGACATCTGATTCTTTTGTTTTTAACTCAAAATTTCAAAAGTTCATTGGAATTGTTTGCTTATGACCTTCAATGTTTATTTTTCAAGAGGACTCCCTACACCTTGCCCCATGCTACTAGTAAGAAGCGTGGGCTTATCACCATGGACAAGGTATAGGTGAGTAAGGGCATTCCCATCCTTTCCCAACCCTACATCACTAGTAAGAGATGCAAGCTCATCACCGAAGGTTGGTAGGGCAAGGAAATGTGTAAAAATAAAATTTTCTATTTGATCTATATTTGACTTGCTTATTTGAGAAAAATGTCAGTGTATTCTTATTTCCAAAGAGATATACATAGGGGATAGATGTGACACGATGAAGCTTCTAGAACAGACCATAGGCAAGGCACCTATCCTAGGAAGAAACCAAAGATGAGAACAAGCATGCAGATCTTGGTATGGTTACCATTAAGGCTTTGTTATATCTAGCTTTATCTGATGAAATGATTATGAAATGATTGATGATGCTATGGAAGTGAAGAAGTATGATTAGAGTGTTCATGCCAATAACATCAGAAGTTGTAATGAATTACTTTGAGAATGAGTTCCTTGATCACAAAATTGTACGAAACAAGTGGACAAAATGAACCTAACTACATGAAGATGCAATGTAGATATATTTATACAAATAGTGTTGGTTGCTTATGCATAGAATCGTTTAAGGTGCAGGGAATTGACAGTTTCACCAAATTCCTCGCCTTCCAGTGTACATAAGAGATATGCACCATTTCCATAGTCCTTCGTGACTTGGTATGGGCCCAACCATTTGGGCCAGAATTTCCTTCCTTCGTCGGTCTTTTTATCGATCCGACTGTCTAGCCTTAGAACCAGATCACCTTCATATATGTCTCATTCATAGACCTTCTTGTTATACTATCGACACATCCAGTGGTCAAAGCATAGATTTTGTGTCGTTGTTAAGCATCTAACCTATCTTCATCTAGGATTTCTAGTTGGGAGAGACGTGCTTCTCTATAAGCGTCTTCATCCAGAATCCCTTGTAATGAAATACAGAGACTGGGTATTTCAACCTCAAGTGGGAGAATTGCTTCCGCTCCGAATACCAGTGAGAAAGGAGTTGCTCATGTTGGTTTTTTTATTGAGGTTCAGTGGGCCCACAAGGCCGGGTATAACTTTAAATGCCAATCTCTTTTGTTTTCTTTCATTGTAATGAGAATAATGGCCTTTAATGTTTTGTTTGTTGCTTCAGCCTACCCATTGGCTTGAGGGTAATACAGAGAGGCCGTATGATGACTTATTTTAAATTTATTGCATAGTTCACGAACCTCGTCATTCTTAAAGGAAGTACCATTATCTGAGATAATGATTTGCGGGACATCGTACCTACAAATGATCTGGTTCAAAATGAACTTGGTGATCACGGAACCTGGTATAGTGGTAAGAGGCATAGCCTCTACCCATTTGGTAAAGTACTTGGTGGCCGTGATTATGAAGTTATGGCCGTCTGTAGATGAGGGAGAGAATTTCCCTATCAAATCTAGGCCCCACATAGAAAAGGGCCATGGAGTAGCGATTGGTTGTAGAGCTTGTGCCAGCATGTGAATCTTGTGGGAGAATTCTTGGCATTTATGACACATGTGTACAAACTATACTACGTCATGTTCTAGAGTGGGCCAGAAATAGCCCATCCGGTGTATTTTGTGAGCGGTGGTGTGGCCACCGAAGTGGCCCCCACACATGCCACTGTGAGATTCGTATAGAATTTTTTTGGATTCTTCTGTGTCAACACACCTTAGGAGCATTCCATCGAAAGCCTTACGATAGAGCACCTATTCTATAATAACGTATTTAGCTATGATAATGCGTAACCGCCTTCTTTGTTGTGGTGTAGCATCTTTTGGATAAGTATGGTCCATGATATAATTAACAATATCAGTATACCAAGGACATTCAAAGATGGGAGGTCTAGTTTCGACGTAGTATATGCATTCATCGGGAAAGTCCAGATCTACTAGATCACCTCTGTCTAATGGGTTATCAGCTAACCAATCTGCAATGATTTTCCCTTAACAAACTTTTGATTTATAAATGTTAATTCGAATTCACCCATTAAGGTTATAAAGCATCCAACCATTTTAGACAAGGATCCTTGCATGAGGAAAGTTCGTAAATGGTCTGTTTTTACAATGAATTTTGTTTCTTGATTTAGCATGTAATGTCTTAAGCATTTGGTTGTGAAGTCTATGGCAAGACATTCTCGTTCTGATTTCATATAACGTGTTTCATAGTTGAGCAACATTCGGCTAATGAAATAGATCACACATTCTCATTTTTCATCTTCTTGGGCTAGCATGCAGGCTAGCGAGACATTGGTAGCTCGTGAGTATAAGATTAAAGGGTGGTCTGGCTTAGGTGGCATTAGCGTGGGTGGTGACAATAGGAAATGCTTAACAGCTTCAAAAGCTTCGTTGCAGTCTTTAGTCCAATCAGTACTATAATATTTCTTGAGTAGATTGTTGATTGGATGAATGGAAAAGCTTAAATTAGGGATGAATCTTGAATTGCACCGATTTTTCCAAGAAATGACCTAATTATGAATTCATCCGAAGGTGGGCTCATTTCGAGAACTACCTAGATTTTGGCTGAGTCTACATTGATCCCTCGTGATGATATAATGTAACCTAGGAGCTTCCCTCCTGTCACACCAAAGATGCACTTTTCGGATTTGGCGTGACTCCATATTCTATTAGATGTAAAATAATGATGCGGAGTAATTTTGGGTGATCACAACGCTTTTCGCCTTGGCCAACAAGTTGTCTACATAGGACTCCATGATTTTATGAAAAATATTATGAAATATGTATCCCATTGCCCGTTGGTATGTAGCGCCAACGTTCTTGAGACCGAATGGCATAATAGCGTAGCAATAGGTTCCCCAAGGAGTTATAAATGTGGTTTTAGCTTGGTCTTGTTCGGATATTCTGATTTGATTATATCCTGAGAATCCATCCATGAGAGACAAAAGCTCAAATCTGGTTGTTGCGTCAACAATGACGTCTATGGATGGTAATGGGAAGTCGTCCTTAGGACACGCCTTGTTAATGTCTCAGAAGTCTATGCAGATGCGTATTTTCCCATTCTTTTTGAGAACGGGAATGATATTAGATACCCACTGAGAGTAGTCGACTGGTTTGATGAATCCTACTTGGAGGAGTTTTATTACCTCTTCTTTCACCATGAGAGCTACCTTGGGTTTCATTGGTCTTGATTTTTGTTTAATCAGTTTTGCATTTGATTTAGTGACGAGGTTATGTACCGCAATGTGTGGTGTAACCCCTGTCATTTCTTTATAATTAAATGCAAAAGCCTTTTGATGTTCCTTGAGGATTCAAGTGTGTATTTCTACTTCTGATGGAGTTAACGAGGATCCTAATTTCAATATCCTTGGCTCATCCTCCGTTCCGATGTTAATATCAATTGTTTCTTCGATTAAAGAAGCATTACCTTCTTCAAACTCAGGTGGGGCTAGAGGTAATTCCAGATCGTCTCCATTTTCTACTATGTATATGCGAGGTCTTTCGTGGGGGAAGCTCTATCATGGGATTTCCGAAGTAGGAAGATGAATGTGGGATTAAGGAAAAATCTATCACGTGATGGGTGAGATGTAACGCTGCATAGGTGTTTAAGTAATTTAGAGTGGCTCTATCACTATCAATGTGGTCTAGGATAGTAGATTTGTTCTCATCTCTGTTTGTTAAAAGAGGGTTTGACATTTTTTTCACCAATGGTTCAGTACGAAGGGATACCATGAAATGAGTATCTTCCAACTCACTATTTGGGGTGAAGCGTGACGCCGAGGTTGCTATAGAATTGGTGAGAAGATTTTGTTCTCGCGGGATTGCTTCAATTGATATGAAGTCAAACTCCTTGCTTAAATCCAATACAATTGTTTTGTAGAGCTGTAAGTGCTCAGCTCTAGTTTCATATACCTCAGAGACTTGGTTTGCTACCAATTGTGAGTCTCCTAACACCCTGATGTTATTAACACCGATCCTCTTAGCTAAGAGGAGGACAAGGAGGAGGGCTTCATACTCAACACCGTTGTTTGTACATTTGAAATTTATTTTAAAGGCAAATGGTAGGATATTTTCCCTTGGGAGAAGTAAATATTACACCTGCCCCAGCTCCATAATGACATCTAGCTCCATCAAAATGGAGAGTCCAATATTTAGCTGGGAATATGGCCGTTGGGATATTTGTTGTGTTAACATCTTCTACTTCGGTTACTTCTACCATGCAGAGATCCTCTGCTAGAAGAGAACCAACACCTAGGGTATATCCCATGCCTACATAATCAAATGGTAGGAACATCGGTAGATCCTGTTCTAATAATTCAAAAAATTTTGTAGTAGTTCCTAATGATATTGTTTCTACAATGTTAGCCTCATCCTTGAGGGCTGGGATAGTCTTGATTAGGCTCATAGTCTCAAGATCTGTTGTAGGTACCAACTTTTCTTTTGATTTTGTCTGTGGGTTTATTAAGTTGGTTTGTTGGGAGTTCAAACTCTAAGTGAACACCTGGTCTTTTCTTTAAGTCAGCTAGGTGTATATCAAATGGATTTGGATCACCTTTGGCTACGAACACTTTTCCTAAATGCAAGAATCTTACTTCTTGAAATAATGTAGAGGGGATTGCCTTCATACGGTGTATCCATGGTTGGCCAAGGATCATATTATAGTTGGTTTCCCAATCTATAATATAAAACTCAGTTAGGATTTTTTGGGTCCTAAGGTGACCGATAGTATTATCATTCCAATCAATGTGGCTTTAAGGCTATCATAGCCTCTTAATGTATTTCGAGTCGTGGAACAATTCGTTTCTCCATACCCTAGCTTTTGAAGGAAAGAGAAGGGGACTATGTTAACTACTTCTCCATCATTAACCATTGCGCGTTTCACATAATTGTTATAAACCCATACTTGCAAATGTAAGGCTGGATCACCTCTGCATGCAATCTCAGCGTCTATTGGCATTTTATTTATTTGAATATAAACTCGATATCCCTATCCGAATGCCCTGGAGGGTGGATATCAAAGTCTATATGGTTTACTTGTGTTTTGGGAGGTGGAGTGATGTTAACTAAATGACCTAAACCTAATTCCTCTAAAAGAGCAGCCCTGTGGGTAGGAGAGTTCTTCAGTAAGTCCAAAAAAGAAATGTGCGAGAAGGTTTTTGTTAGATCACTAATTAAATCATAGGAACCCACAAGTTTTACTAACATTTGTTGGATGTTATCTGTCTCTGGCTGAGAGGAATATTCTCGTGTCCTTGTTATAGCTTCCATGGGTAGTTCGGTGTCTAACTCCACTAAACCGACTATCTTGGGTTGTGGCTAACTTCCTAATTATGGTGCAACTAACGGATTTAGTGAAGTCGAGGCTTCATGATCATTATCTCCTGTTATTATGCCCTTATTCATCCCATTTGGATTTAATTTGTTATTATTATTGTGATTTGGGAGCGGATCATTGAAGATCTTGAGGGGAGCATTTTGAGGGGAAATTGCCCCTGTGAAAGTATTTGGTGTTGGTGACGTAGGATCTGCCAAGAACATATCTATGAAAAGTTGTCTTTGTTCCTCTAGCAAATGTTGCATGAATTTATTATAGTCACGGAACGTTCTAGTGTCATGGCCTTGAATTTTGTGGAAACCACAATATGAGTTAGGATTGTAATTCCTAGTTTGTTGGTTTGGTGCATATTGTGGCCCAAAACTCTGATCGAACCGTTGCCTACTAGGATTAAAGTTTTACATTTTTTGGTTTTGGTTTTGGTTCTGATATCCAATTGAGTTTTGGTTTAGACCCTGTGTAGGGTTTCACCGTTGTTGTTGTTGTTGTGGATGATTAAAATCCACTACATTAATTGTTGGGGTAAAGTTGTTGTTTCACTGATTGTTCATTAGTGGTGGAGTATTCGCAACATTTACCTTCTTAACCTGATCAGTTACTCCATCTATTGTCACTCGTGATTTTTATTAAGGATTTTAGGTCCTTGATTGACGTTTGTGGTAGTAGGATAAGTCATAGTATTCTGGTTGGAGGTGATTAACCTCCCGTTTGTTCCATATGTCTTGCAACCACTATCTATTGCAGCTTGATCTATTCAGAGGGCGCTCTCAAGTAATTCATCGTAAGTCCTTAGTGGGAACTTTTGGACTTCTTCCTTCACCTCTTTGCTGAAGGAATGAAGGAATAAATTGCATAGTTCCATCTGATCCATATTTGGAGCACTTGCCAAAGAATAGAGGACTGTATGCCATCTTTGAATGAAATGAGCAATAGATTCATTGTGTTCCTGCTTAATGTGCAAGAATTCCCTGATTCCTATTCTCAATAGTTTGTTCATATCAAATGCCTTGATGAACTCAGAAATGAGTTGTTTAAACGAATGGATGGAGGCTTCAGGTATTCTGTAATACCAATCGAGGGCGATACCTTCTAACATTTTGGGAAATATTTTGGCAACAACCCCATCCCAAGGGAGCAGTTCTCGAATGGCTATGGCATAGGCCTTGATATGTGCATTTGGATCTCCCTCCCCTTTGTATTTGGGAAAATCGGGAAGAGGTCTTGGAAGCATGACACTTCGTATGGTGAAGTCTAAGGGTTCTTTCAAATATTCTGAATAAGTCCCTATCGCGTAGGTTTCGACCATTGATGGTGCCTGCTGAGGGGGTGGTGGTGGAATGGGTTGTTGATATGGCGTAGCGTATGCACTAGTAGGGGCATAAGGAAACCCCTGTGGTTGAGAAAACATGCTGGAGAGGAGAACATATCTCCCCTGTGGTGATTTGGAGTATATGTTTAAGTATGAAGGGGTATTGTCTAGGAATGGATTATTTTGTACTAGACCGGGAGGTATTGGAATGGTGTTAGAAATGGCAGTTCTAGTTGGCGTTTGTTGTGAATACTGAGGAGGCATGCCCAACATGCCCATTCTTGTGAGGAGATCTACTTGGCTAGGATATTGTGGAGGATTAGAACTTCCCTACTGCATGAATTGGGAATTTTGATTTTCTTGAGCAAGTTCTAACCCCCTAACTTTTTCTACTAAAGTTAAAATGACTTCATTTGGTGAAGTCACGGTATTTTGCCTTAGTGGTGTTTGTTGTATATCCTGATATTGTATAGGCATGTGATACCCTGCTATGAATTGATCGTTGCCCTGCCAAGTTTCCCGAGGGCATTTCCTATATGTAGTGGCATGGAGGTATTTTCTTGAAAAGAGACCTCGGGTTGTGTTTGTAAACTTCCTATGGGTGGGTACATACTCGAGAGCGTTGTTCATTCTGATGTAACACACTGAATGTTCATCATCTAAAACTAGGTATGGGTCTGATTGTCTACTAATTTGTGGTCTAAGCAGCACCTGAGGAGATGAACCAGATTCTCCTATGAACATCATATTGTTTGAGCCTAAAGGCTTTGTTTGTTGCGTTTGAGCGAGCTGATCCAACTCCTCTATTTGGAAAGATGAACTATATCTAGTCCTTGGAGGTGGAGTTTGTGTTGATAATTGGTTATTTGAATAGTTGTCACCCCATACTGAGAGCAAGGGTGATGACTGTCTATTCAGTTGAGCGTAGTATGCCTCAAGACCTAGGAGAGGTCTGTCATATGCATCGAATCCCGACATATTTGGGGGTATATGAATACCCATAGAATAATGGGAAAGGGCGAAGGTGGAAGAAATAGGTAATAGTGAAAGCATTGTGTTCTTCACGTCGGGTTCACCAATTTTGTTGGTGAAGCTGATGTGAAGGCTTAATGAGGTATTAGAAGGTGAAATAGTTTTTGTTTCACATCGGGTTCACCAATTTTGTACGATGGAAAAGTGACAAGCAAGCATGGGAATCTACAAGTAACTCTTCCTCACACCCGACCTCCCGAGGTCATGCCGAGACAGCCGGTGGGGATGGATTATGCATAGGGTATGGGTAAACTAGTTAGGAAATCTTATATCTTTGACACGCACTAATGGAATCTGTGAATCTAAGGCAAAGAAGGCCCTCCTAACCTGAACTAGTGTGATAGATTGGTCGGCAAGGATGACTGCTCGAAGGCTCCAATCAATATCGAGCTCTGGCGTGATCTAATCTATAGGTTGTGGGATACGTGGAAAATGACCTGGGATGGTTTCGTGTATGTCTCCAGACAGGGTCATATGATAGATGATGGATATATAGTGGATTCTATGGTTGATTATCTAGTCTAGTCTAGAAATCTTTAGCTTTTTTAGCTTCTATGTTTAACAAGGATAATTGTGCGATGATGGTAGGTGGAAGTGGAGTAGATCTAAATACTAATGTGCGTAAGCCATCATCTATGTCTCGATTGTCCTGTGGAATCATAGGGTTGTGATACTTGTCGGTCACAACCGTAGATTCATGATTGTTATGGATCTGCTATGGTCATGTGTGGAATCAGTCCCTAACCCATAGTATCCAATAGTCATATGCCTTTTCGGCCTCTATGTTCAGAACTAACAATTATGCAATCTTCTCAGAGTATCTCATGGTGTTCCTACAACCGAATTCTTAAGCTAGTATCTATGTCTGTAAGAGTGTCTCCTGCATCCGGATATGGGACCAATGGGGTCAAAACCAAACATTTTCTCTCTTTCAATCCCTTCTACAGTCATGCGGATATTTATCTAGGGTAATATGTAGTTTGGCTGATTTGACCAAAATGTGTGTGCTTGGTCGTCTTCTATATTTAACCCGCTTAACTGTGAGCTGATCTGTTGTAAGTTTGCTGTTGTTTGGAAGACTTGGATTCTAAGATTCTGATCTATATCAGTTATTGCTATGACGAGATTGGGTTGAGGCATGATTGGCTCAAATACGTATTCTCTGGGCTCTCTAGGTCCCGTGATTGTCATATAAAAGAAAACGATATAAAGCTAACTAATGACATAATAAACTAAATATGCAAGATATATCTACGTATATTTCTAAGTCTGTTATTTATTGATAAACTACTAAATAAATTTTAAAGAGCAACTTATCTAATATATCTAAAATTGACAACTAAACTAATAACACAATTAAAACAAACAAAGCGACCGAGTATAGCTGCTTGTCTGTGTAATTTGTAGATCTATTCTAAATAACTTGATAACTGATCTACTCTATTTGAAAGACTCTCGATCCTACCTCAGAAGTGAGGAGTGAATCATAGTTTCTCAGAAACTATCAATCCCCACAACTTCCCTGGCAATATCAAAAGTAAAATTTAACTGAAATGAAATGATTAGATACTCTATTTGATATGCTTTTAACTAGAACTTTGAAAGCTAGAACATGAATTCTGCAGAACAGTGGCAAATCTGATGGTGTGTGACCTTGTCGCCTAAATGTAATCTCCTCGTTCCTTCATGTTCACGTAGACCCAGAAAAGTGTGTAATGCTAGCATCAATAGAAGTAGATATTAGGACAATGGTAGCTTAGGATACAGACTGAATACAATGCGAGTAAGAGAGGGATAACACAAGAGTACAAAGCTTGGCTTATGCAATTGCTAGCGGGATTTTATTGTGAGTCATGCAACATAAAATGTCCGAACCTTAAACTATCATGTTTGAGGAACAAAACCTGCAACTTTTAATGGTTTCCTTTTGAAATCAAACTATCCTACTCCAATTGATTTGGATGAAATGACAACAACACTTTGGATAAAGAGAATATGTGGCTTTCTGACAGCTAAACAATGCTAACTATGCATCTAACAAATGAAACTCGAATCCTAAACAAAATGAAAGGCTAAACTATTGAAATGAGAAATTTAGAGGAAAATTTGAGGGGCCTTTTGCTTGAGCACAAGATAGCTATTTATAGAATCCCATTTACCCAAAGGTAAAAACCACATTGATCTCTTAAACCATAAACAATGCCAAAACACTATTCCAGGGAACCAGAATCATAAATACAAGCAAAGGCGGTCAAAAAAGCTGGTAAACGTTAAAATTTATGTGAGTCACATTAAGAAGAACATTCTAGAAAATGTGTGAAGGACCACCGCCATGAGCGGGCGGTGGTTACAGACCTACCGCCCGCTACGGGTGGCGGTCATGAGACCGCCAGAGAGAGTGGGTGGCAAGTTTCAGAATCGAAGAACAAAATGCAAAGAAAAAGAGGGGAAAAGAGAACAACAAAGCATGCAGGGGCTAAGCGGGACATGCGGGATGTTAACACATACTTGGAGAGATTTTCTGGATCCCGAACACCTTGTGAGGAGACCTATATCATCATTGGGGTACATGTTATGTTATTCCGGTGGTGTAGTACCCTACAATTTTAGGTACGTATAGTTATCAAGGGAGCTCTTGTGGTTGCAAGAGGTAAGAAAAATGGTACTTTGTATTTAACCGGTGGTGCTGATTATTGCAATTTAGTTTTTGTAGATGGAGATGCAACTTTGTGGCACCAGAGACTCGGTCATATGAGTCATAAGGGCATGCAGATTATAAAGGAAAGGTTACAGATTAAAGGAGTTAGATTTGGACTTCTATGAGGACTGTGTTTATGGGAAACAAAAGCGGGTGAGATTCCTCAAGGTTGGACCTACCAGGAAGGAGGGTAAGTTTGAATTAGTGCATATAGATGTATGGGGGCCAGCTAAGGTAATCTCTACTAGTGGTTCATGTTATTATGTCACTTTCATTGATTATGCAACTAAATTTTTTTGGGTATATTGCATTAGAAAGAAATCTGATGTGTTTGAAACTTTCAAAAGATGGAAATCCTTGGTTGAGAATGAAATAGGTCTCAATTTGAAATGTCTCAAGTCAGATAATGGAGGGGAATATTGCAGCAATGAATTTCTTGATTATTGTTTGGTAAATGGGATCTACAGGAAAAGAATGGTTCCAAATACTCCACAGGAAAATGGAGTGTCAGAGAGAATGAACAGGAAAATCATGGAGCATGCTAGGTGCATGAGGTTACATGCGGGGCTGCCACTCATGTTTTGGGTGGAAGCGGTAAGCACAATTGTTTATCTGATTAACAGAGGACCCTCTATGGCCTTGGATGGAGGTATACTTGAGGAGGCTTGGTCTGGTAAGAAAATTGATTACTCATTTCTTAGAGTATTTGGATGTGAGGTATTTTTCACATTGATAAAGATGATAGGACCAAGTTAGAGGCTAAGTCTAAGAAATGCACCTTTGTTGGATATGGTGAAGATGATTTTGGTTTCCGTGTTTGGAGTCTTAAAGACAAGAAAATATTTTGGTCTAGAGATATTGTCTTTAATGAAAAAATCATGTATAAAGATCAGTTGCAGGAAAATAAAAGAGGAATCAAAGAAATAATACAGTGTTAGAGGACATTGTGGACAACAAGGTGTCCAAGGGGCTGGTTCAAGTACAACATGTTCCAACACAGCCAGTTTAGGTACCTACTCATCAGGAACCCCAAACTCCTAAGGTGAGAAGGTCTTCTAGGGTAAGAAGGGAACCTGAATGATTTACTCCATATTTGAATTATTTATTACTCACTGATAGTGGAGAGCCAGAGTGCTTTGAGGAAGCAGTGCAGGTGGATGCCAGGAAGAAGTGGGAGCAGGCCATGGATGAAGAGCATAGATCTCTTATGGAAAACTAGACTTGGGATCTGGTGGAGCTACCCGAGGGCAAGAGAGCATTGCAGAACAAGTGGGTGTATAGAATCAAAGAGGAAGATGGAGGTAGGAAATGATACAAGGCCCAGTTGGTGGTCAAAGGATTTACATAGAAGAAAGGTATAGAATTTGATGAAATTTTTCTCTGGTTGTTAAAATGACTTCTATTAGGACTATTCTTGGTTTAGTTGCAATAGAAGACCTGCACTTAGAATAGTTGGATGTGAAGACTGCATTCCTTCATGGTGAGTTGGAGGAGGAATTGTACATGCAGCAGCCACAAGGTTATGAGGTCAAAGGGAAGGAGAGGTTAGTGTGCAAATTGAAGAAGAGCTTGTATGGCCTGAAATAAGCTCCATGGCAGTGGTACATGAAGTTTGACAATTTTATGCAGGAGCAGGGTTACTCCAGGTGTCACTTAGACCATTGCATGTACATCAAGAATTTTCTTGATGGTAGTTATATTATTTTGTGCTGTATGTAGATGATATGCTTGTTACAAGGAAGAACATGCAGGAAATAAAGGTACTCAAGAAGTAGCTAGGTGACTCCTTTGTTATGAAGGATTTGGGGGCAGCAAAAACAAATCCTTGGTATGAGAATAACTCGGAACATGAAGGAGAGGAAGCTAGTATTATCTCAAGAAGAGTACATAAAGAAGGTCTTAGAGAGGTTTAGTATGCATGATGCTAAAATGGTTGGTACTCCTTTGGCAGGTCACTTTAAATTATCAAAGGAGAAGAGTCCTAAGACTAAGGAGGATAGAATCTAGATGTCCAGGGTACTGTACTCATCAACAATTGGTAGCTTGATGTATGCTATGGTATGCACTAGGCCTGACATTTCCCATGCAGTGGGAGTAGTGATCAGGTTTATGAGTGATCCAGTAGAGAGCACTTTGCGCAGTGAGTAAAGTGGATCCTTCGGTATTTGAGAGGGACCATGGGAGTAGCATTGTGTTTGTGGATCGGACACTACACATTACGTGGATATGTAGATTTAAACATGGAAGTAGATTTGGATAGTAGGAGGAGCACAACAGTTATGTATTTGGTTGGTGATACTGAAGAGTGAGTTTGATTTCATGGTTATAAAAGGTTGTGGCTTTTTCAACCACAGAGGTTGAGTATGTTGCTGCCACAAAGGCAAGCAAGGAGATGATTTGGTTACAGTAGTTGCTTGATGAGTTGGGTCATAAGCAGGAAGTTGGGAGACTACACAGTGATAATTAGAGTGCTATTCATTTGGCGAAGAACTCCGCTTTCCACTCTAGGATGAAGCACATTTAGCTGAGATATCATTTCATCAAGAAAACTTTGGAAGAAGATAATTTAAAGCTGGAAAAGATTCATACCAGTTAGAATCCTATGGATATGATGACCAAGGCGGTCACAATGGAGAATTTGAAGTTGTGTTCAAATTTTATTGGCCTTCATGGTTGATAATGAAGGGTTAAGAACTTTTCTCAGTGGAAACAGTCTCCAAGTGGGAGATTGTTGGGGTGTGGAGCCTATTTTTGGTCTTCTTGAATCAATGTTGAAGTGTTGGAGCTCGAACGGTTAATTTTGGAGACTTCAGGAGTATTTTGCAATCATTTTTTTGACGTGGCTATGCAGTTGTTGTACGATTGTTGCGTCGTTGTTGTTAACATGTTAACATTGGGACTATTTTTTTGCAGCCATGGGAAATTGAAAGGTCACGACTTTCAAACTTCTAGGGTCATCTTTAGGGCCTCTTAAGAGGATTTTAATCCTATAAATAGAGGTGTTAGGGTATCTTGAAAATATCTTGAGTGTTCAAGAGGTCTTGAGTCTTAGAGATCAAGAGGTGATCAAGAGTGATCAAGGTTAAGCAATTGGGTGTCAATTGTGGTTTAGATGTGGTTTAGCATCTTTGGAATTCTGTTGTGAGTTCATAACTGAGAGAATACTATGAGAGTTGTTTTACTCTTGTTGATGATAAAATCTGAGCAAGTTATTGGTGGACGTAGCCCACATTGGGTGAACCACGTTAAATCTTGTCTTGTCTTTTTTTGTACATTATTCATTTATCTTGTTATATTTCTACAAGTATAATTCTCGCTATGTAGTTTCCTATTGTTGTGGTTTGAGGAATTGTTTCTACATATTTTTTCACTAATTCCTAACAATATGAAGGCATTACAGAGAGTTTTCTTGGAAAAATCAACTTTGTTAGAAGATTTGTTCTAGATTTTGTAGCATTGGTTAAATCGCTCATAGCTATTCTAAAGAAAGAAAAATTTCAATTAGACCAGTGAAGGAAGAGAAGGTTTTGAAACAATCATATCTTAGGCTCCCACTCCTGCAACTCCCAAATTTGATAAATATTTTACAATGTATGCACTTGCAGGAGCTGAAACAATCTTAGCCATATTAACTCAGGTCAATGATGAAAATATTGAGAAGCCTATTGCTTTCTTTGGACAGAGTTTGCATGATTATGAAACAAGGTACACATTCCTTGAAAAGAAGGTACTTTCAGTAGTTAGAGGACTAAATAATTTCAAGTATATGCTTTCAAACAATAAAATCCATGTTCTTGTTTCTCATCCAAGTGTGAAAGCATTCTTACTAAATAAGGAATTGAATGAGAAAAGAGAAAACTGGATAACGAAGGTCATGGAGTATGATGTTGATATTCGGGTTGCTAAGATGGTTCAAGGAAAAGGTCTTGTGTGAACATCTAATTGCTGATATGGAAAAACAACAAGTTATAGAACTAGATGATTCAAAACAACATGCTGAAATTGTGTATCAACAATCAGAAATTATGGTTCAACTAGAAAATCAGCAACTTGAGTCAGTTCAAGAGTTTCAGGAATCAAGATGGATGAATGATTTAGTTAATTATCTATAGCATGGAACCTATCCAAAAGGTATGGACAAGAATAAATGAAGGTATTTCTTATTACAAGTTGTACCTTACATCTTCATTGATAACGTGTTGTTCAAAAGAGATATAAATGGAATCTTGTCATGTGTGTTGATTATGATAAAATTTAGAAAATATTGTCAGAATTCCATGAAGGACCCACAGGAGGTCATTTCTCAGCATGTACCACAACCTTAAAAATTATGAAAGCTGGTTACTATTGGCCTAGCATATTCAAAGACTATTTTGAATGGATAAGAAAGTGTAGAAAATGTTCTTTCTTTGTTGGAAAAGAACATCTAGCTTCATTGCGCTTGTAACCTATTTCAGCTAATCAACCTTTATGCGGTGGGATCTTGACTTTATTGGCATAATAAATCCACCATCATCACAAGGACACAAGTAGATATTAACTACTACAATTTTTTTACACGATGGACTGAAGCAATAGCCTTGAAGGATGCTAATGAAACTTCAATACTATCCTTTTATGAAGGAATAGTTTGCAGATTTAGTGTTCCAAAGAACTATTGTATCGAGATGATGCTTTATCATTCTTTGGTGCAAAGATAATAGATTGGGATATCAACCATGGAATACATCTAAGTTCTTCATCTAATTACTACCCACAAGGTAATGGATTAGCAGAGAGTACTAAAAAGAATCTATTAAGGATCATCGGAAGAACACTCAAGGATAATCAAAGAGCTTGGCATCTTGATGTTGAATTCATCACTTTGGGCTAACAGAGTTACTCCTCAAAGATTAGTTGGAAATTCACCATACAAACTTGTGTATGGAAAGGAAGCAAGAATGCATATTTCGGTGGAGTTACCAACATTGGATTTGCTACACCAAATGGAACTTCTTGAAAATGAACCATTGCAGGTTCGTTATGTAGAGTTAATGAAATTACAAGAGCTAAGAGATAAAACTCATTTGAATATGGAAAAGAATCATAAACAAATGAAGAAGTATTTTGACAAGAAAGCCAAATTCAGAGTCTTCAATGAAGGAGATATTGTGTTAAAGTGGGATGCTGATTGTGCAAAGCCAGGAAGACACTCAAAGTTTGATACACTCTGGAGTGGTCCTTACATGATTTTAGCTTACAAAGAACACAATGCTTTTTATCTTTCGAAGCTGAATGGAGAGGAACTTCCCATTCCTATGAATGGTATGTTTCTCAAACACTGTTATTGAAAATCTTACAGTGATTGTTAGAGTAGGATTTCCTTTCAATAAGTGCATTTCATGCATATTACAATATTTTTCAATTCAATAAGTGCATTCATGCACGTGATCTAGTTTACCAAATCCTTTCCCAGCTTTAGTTTATTTTGGAAGGGTTGGACCTTTCGGAAAAGGAAAATTTTGGTTACATGTTTAGACTCCATACCTAATGGACAAGAGTAAGGAACTAGTCTTCAAGCTAGCAGGCATCTTTCCCCACAGGATCAACACAAATGTTGACAATTTTTTCACTTGCGTAAAAATGGGCAACTCGAAACTTTTTCGTTACGATGAAAAGCCTTGGGTGAAGTATACCTAAGCTAAGGAAGTTTTTATGTTATTTGTTACTATTGAATTAGTTACAGGATAAAATGAAATTTGTAGTTATGTGTGCTGTCACAAAATAGAATAGATCACATAGTCTGTAATTTCATGCCATCTTCAGCAAAATAACACAAAGCCCTGAAGGATAGTTGTGTTGTCTTGATGAAGACAACAAATTACAAAGTAGGTGAAGTGCTGAGTTTTGAAGCAGCAAATAGAAATACAGATATCAAAAAATCAGGGTTCATTACTAAATGTTACAAGTTCTCATCAATGTTCTTTCCTTCATGATTAAGACATTCAATTATGTTACTGAGTTTTTTAGTTCATTATACAATCCATACAAAGAAGCTAGAATGCAGAAAGAAATATACAACTCATTTTACAAAAAATCAATGTTTTATTCATAAGGAATTTTCAAATGTTTCCCTCACAAGCCATGGGATGTAACTAAAAAGTAAAGTATAGCTACTGAAAAGAAAGGTACACATGCATGAAAGAGAAAGCAAAGGATTATGAGTGAACCCATCATTGCCTTGGGGTTTCTTTTCTTCGATTGAATCATCTTCATCTCCATTTTTTCTTCTTCATCTCCATTGTAGTAAGCCACTGTACCTAAAAATAAAATAATGAACTATCAGATATGAGCTCAGGGATCAAATCATATTCCTACACTGTCCTACTTCATGCATATGAATCTCTAATAATAGGAGATGTAGTCTACTTGAATAAAAATTACATACATGCTTCATTCACTCAGATAGAATGAAAGAAGAGAAAAGAAAATAATAAAACATGGACATAAGAGAGGCCAAAAATCCTAAGTATTTTCTAACTATTTTCCTGAGTGTGCAGGTACAGGTTACAGCCAAGGAAAAATAGACAAACATAAGTGCATGCAAGAAAAGGAAGAATGTAACTCAAAGTTTCAATAACATTTTGAAATGGAAGAAGTTACAGTGTAGAAGAGAGACTAGCAATAGAAGCACATGTTTTAGTTTGCAACAAAAGGAAGAAGCAGAATTTGAAAGCTGATGTTTGGTTAAGGAAGAAAGGGTTATTGCTAAAACAAAACAGAAGAAGTTTCTCAGAAAATTTTGACAGGGCTTCACCATGAAAAATAGACATTTACAACTTTCCATCATGCTGCTTTTAACTACTACATGCTTAAAGGAATGATTTAAATCAAGTAAGTGATATGAAAAATAGTAAAGCATGCCATGATCAAGATAAACAACTACGATGTCTCATTTTTATCTAGCTTCAAACATGAAGTGTTATGTTCTATATTCTGAATCAGAAAATACAACTACTATAGTTGGAAATGGATGGAAGAGAGAATTATGGAAAAATTTTGAGGGCTTCACCATAAAAAGTCAACATTTCAAATTTTCCAGCATACATAGAAAGTTGTAATAAAGATCAAACACAATGTTTATGCAGAAAAGAAAGGGAACTATACTTTCAGTCATCAAACTGAAGGATTTTGGAGCATTCATTATAAGCCTAAACAACTGAAGAGAGATGAAGTTTCAAGATGAATCTTACAAATACAACATTCTATAAGTACAGTCTTTAAATTAATGCTACAAATAATAGCTTGAGAGATCAAATTTAATGCAGGATTTACAATTACAAAAATAGAAGTCATTCATAATGAATACATAGATGCTTCCATATCAAATAAATACAACTATTTATGGAAGGTAATTGATCAAGTAGAGATGAATCATACAGTGCATAGCAATAAGCTCAAGGTATAGTTTGAAATCACAAAGGACTAGAAATTAGGTTATAACAATAGAAATGATATATGCAATACAAATAAGAATTCCAGAAAGCATACTATGAAGCTTCATGATTTACTGATTAAACAAATGATAATCTTGTAAGTGTCTAATTGTTTATTTTCAAGCTACAGGATTTCATTATAACTAAAGTAAGTACTTCATGTTTTAATACACAAGTAAATGGAATATCAAAACATCAGCTAGGTGTGTCAAAATGTTGTACAGAAGCATCAAAGTGGTAGAAATAAAGTGTCTGAGCATCCTAAGAATTCTAAGTTGTAGAATCAATAAGAAAAGCAGGAATCAGATTTTTCATAAGCCTTTTAAAATATACAGGATCTTAGCTCAAAGATTCTTGACAGAATGAAGAAATTTCACTACACATATCATATATGATGATGATATTATCAAAGTCATAAGTTTCAAGTGGTGAACCCAAGAGAAAATTACAGCTTCAGGTTCCAGTTAGAGAACCCATTAAGGGTATCAAAATCAGAGAAAGAAACATGGTCATCAAGTTCAGAACTAAAGAAACTAGACTCAGAAACAAGTTTCAACTTGAAATGGCTGAGGTTGAACCAAGGGTCACATGAAATGTAAGAAAGATATGAACGTCAAATACTCAAAAATAGAGGTCTTAACAAAGAACCAAACTCTATACTCAGAAATAGAGACTCAAAAGATTCAAATAACAATTTCCACAAGGCTAAGCATGCATAACTAAAGCTCGAAGGCTCTCCACAAATGAACACCATGAGTAGTTCCAAAGCACATTGGAGGATCCTGATAGCTCAAATGTCTAGAATAACTCAATTCACGAAAAAGGATTCTTCTGACTAAGAAAGAAATTCGACAACATAGGTTACAGTTGGGAAATCAAAGAAACCGAGGTTTCGAGTTCATTAATGATGGTTTCCCTTTCTATGCAAACCAAAATTCTCAAACAGACAGGGCTAAATATGTAAATACCCACAAGGAAAAGTGCCAGATCTGGAACATTGATTCAATGGTAAAAGAGAAAGCTAAATATTGATCAAATAAGCAATCAGATGATTATTTTACAGAGTAGAATAAAGCTTCACAAACTCAAAATGGTGGCTTTCGAGATCTTCACATATGGACACAAATTTTGAAGAAAAGTTTGAACTCAAAATAGTGCAACCAAAATCAATCAAATCTTACATCATTGGACAGAGCCAAAACTCGATGATTAAAATACTGGTCATTAATAATAGACAAGAACTCACCATAGATAATTGAATGGTCAAAATTTTTGAGAAACCAGATGATGAAGCGAGACGTCCACATGCCTACGACAGGTTTCAAAGTCGGGATTCAATCAGGAGCAATAACTCACAGAACCCACAAATATTTCCAAGTATTCAATGATATATTTAAAGAATAAAAGAAAATAGAAGTGTACACGTACAACATAAAATTATCTCACCTATAACAAATATGGTGACCAATAGACCAAAAAGATCCCAAAAATAGAGATGAATCGAAATTTAGAACTCACCACGGAGGCCATTGCAAAACCCAAATCTACAGAGCTTGAGAGAAAGGAGACAACATTCTGAGAGCAAGAAGTCAAATTACAGGAAAAGCTCAAGAATGACCAAGGAACGACCATGAAAACTTGATGAAGTTGAACTTATGATCCCCTCCGTAGAAGTTGAACACCCAGATCTTAAAATGACAGAGAAATACCAATGTTTGAGCTCTCATGGCCACACAGAAAGCCATTTTTGTAGAAGATACCAAGCTCAAATGCACAGAATAATGGCACCAAGGAAAAAAATTTCCCAGGCTTTGCCCACGAACCAAAAAACCAAATGAAATGTTCTTGAGGGTCGAAGACACCCTTTACCATGCAAACTCAAGAGGTGAGTTTTAACCTAACTCAACCACGGTCAGAAATCAAAGACTCCAGATCAAAAGGACAGAGATCAAGGGCCAAATATTAATCTCCACAATCAAAGCAACTAACCACGGTCAATCTCCATCGACCACATTTAATGTCCAATCAGAAACCCTAACCGTGATTCTAAGGATCGACTACATCAAAAACAAAGTTACAGAGATCAAGGGCCCAAGATGATCAATGAATATTAAAGGAAACTCAATTTAAGTTACATATACCATCAACCAAGTTACCAAGGGGTGAGTCACCATGGATAGGGGCCAGGCACGTCATCAGATTAAAACAAAATCATTTGCAATGACTTTCAAATTCTAACCATAGTGCATGCTCCAAATAATATAAAGGGGCCGACCAAATTATACCCAATGATCACCGAAAAGGTGAATTTCTAAATTATATATCATTTAGACATACAAAGCCGACAAGAAAAACTATTGGTCGTGCATAATCAAAAGGTGGTCGTGCATGGTGTGGTGACTTTTACAAAGTGCCCCTTATGTATCTAAATCATGGTAATGTTTTAAGTCCACAAAGGTGGCCAAACCTGGTGGTCCCCACTCCAAGGAGTTGAAGATGATCTATAGCATGCTATCCATGTGATCACTAGGAAACAAAATAAGTGTCGACATTAGAGACAAAGGTGGTCCCAATCAGGATTGATATTTGGATGAATTATTTTGCAAAGTATTGCAATTAATGTAATTATTTTCTCACAAATAGGGAGTTGTATTTTTGCATGCCTTCACAACAAGACAGAATAGAGAAGAAGACAGAGTTGCATGTTCATGGAGAGAGACTTTCCTAGCAAGAAATCTTATTTTTAGAAAATTATTCACCCTTCTTTTCTTAAAAATAGAACAGTTAACTTCAGTTTGACTGTAATGTAAGTAAGGCTAATAATGTTTATTTGTAATTACATGCCCTATTTTTCCTTTATCTATTATTAAATAAAGGATAAAAATAGAATGCATGGGTGAGAATAAGCCTTTGGCTATTTTTAGGAGGAGGGTGAATTTTTTTTCTGCTATATATTGTGTGCCTTTGCAAAGCTTTACAAAAAAAACTTACGGAGGACTTTTGGATATATGAGTACTAAAGCAATTTTTTCCATTTTTTCCCTCTGAGTGTGAAGTATTTTCTACCTTTCTAAGTTATTTTGCAATCTTGTGTATGTTTCTATTAGTCTTGTAAATGTAAATTCCCTGATCAATAACCTTACCCTGCTGCAAATTCAGTTCTTTCAGCTTAATTTTAATGTGCATGTTAACTTGTTAAGATCTTTGTTGTGATTCTCCCTCAAGTATAATAAAGTGTTTTACCCTTATATATTCTACGAAAACTATTGGCTTGTGTATAAAAATTATTCCCATATCAGTTGTACATATACTCACCAAATCCCTCATACAAATTTTGGTGTCTCACCTTAAGTTTTAATTATTTTCCAGTCATCTTTTACTCTCAAACTCCCATAAATCAGTTTAGGATAAACCGATAAGGAACCGGCCTTGACTGGAGACTCACCTCAAAATAGGTATACCCATAGACCTGAGGTATTTTCATTGTATCTACAAAAGAGAGAGATCAAATCTTGCAAGCTTAGAAAACCGCAGCCCAATCTCTCTATAGGGTAAACTTTTGAGAGATAACAGTCCCAATGTTTCAGTTGCTTAATTTTTCTTGTCCATTTCCTTTTGGATAGTATTCAGAAGAATGAGATAGAGAGATTCTATAGCCATAGAAAAACTCAGTCAACTCCATTGAAGAGAAATAGGCAGCGTATTCTGCACAATGTTCTATGCCACTCTGAAACTTATTATGATATTATCCTTGATGAAGTTGCATATTGTTTTGGTGTTGACTTGTTTGGCCGTGATGGCTTCCACCCATTTGGTGAAGTATTCTATCAATTTGACCACATTGGTGTGCCCCAAGCTTGAGTGAGGATTCAAAGCACCAATGAAGTCTAGCCCCTAATGCTGAAAAGGTTCTTCAATAACAACTCGTCTAAGCGGTAGTGCAGTAAGTTGTGGTCTCTCAATGAATTGTTGGCATGCTTCACATTTGGAAACCCAATCTTGAGTGTCTGTAAAGATGGTGGGCCAATAATACCTTCTTCATAGGATCTTGTTTACAGCGAATATCGCTGAAAAATGTCCACCACATGCTTGGTCATTGTATGCTTTAAGCAACTTTTCTTGTTGCTCTTTATCTACGCAGCTAAGGAAGCATCCTTCCAGGCCTCTTTTGTAAAGTGCATGATTCCATATTACAATTTTTTTTTCCTTCAGCTTGAGTGATCTCCTTTTCTTGTAATCAAGATGAGGAAGAAATTCTCAATATGTTAAGTAATAGGAAATATCAGTATACCACTCATCGGTGAGTGGTTACAAAGAGAACTTGATGATTGTTTTCGGGAAAAGTTGAGAAAGCACAATTTTCTTCACCGTGTTGAGCTTTGAGTATTTCATCTTTAGTAGTCAACCCGCACAAACCATTCCCTCCAAGTAATATAATTGAGTCTCCGCAATCCAATTTCTTCTTTTATCTCTAGGATCCCCGCCATGTTAAGATGGACTTGATTTTATTTCCTGGGGACTATCACCTTTGTATGAGAGTTAAAGTTATAAAAATAATTTTTTTATAGCCTTAACCACTACATAGGCATGCTTCTCCAATTGGCTATATTTTAGTTCATGCTTTTAAAATAGAAAACTCATGAAAGCAATAGGTGCTTTCATGCCTTAATCATTTTTACGAAAAGAACAACAGAGAGTGTATGTTACGATGCATAACAATACATGATGAATTCTTTGTTGAAATATGGATACACAAGAGTCGAGCCTTGGAGATATATTTTTGATATCTTCAATTGCTTATTTCCTTCATTGTTCCATTTTAAGTTTTCATGTGGTTTCATCATGGTGGTGATGTGCTTTGTTAATTTAGAAAATTCTGGAACAAAGCGATGAAGAAAATTCACCTTTCCAAAGAATGAATGAACTCCTTACTTGCTTGTAGGTAGAGATAATTCTTAAATGGATCATATGTCCTCGGGATCAATGTGTTATCCATGTTTGTTCACAATGTGCCCCAGTAACTTGCCTTCGTGACTCTGAAAATGCACTTTTTGGGATTTAGTGATATGCCATGTTTTCTACACCTTGCAAGTACTTGTTCTAAGTGATGGATATGATCTCCCCTCTTCTTTGAAAACACCGTGAGATCATCAAGATATATGAAAATGCAATGTTTTAAATCCTTGAATGCCAAATCCATCTCCCTTTGAAATGTAGCTCCCACATTGATTAGGCCAAAGGGTATTCTGTTGTAGGAAAAAGTGCCCTAAGGCATAGTGAAGGTTGTATTGGTGTGATCCTCCTTTGTCACTTTGATTTGGTTATACCCTGAGAATCCATCAAGTAATGAAATCATTTTGGATCCAGTGACTTCTTGAAAAATTTGGTCCATGATAGGGAGAGGATAATTGTCTTTCAGTGATGCTTGGTTTAGGTTGTGGAAATCTACACATATTCTTATTTCTCCATTCTTCTTCCACACCGACACAATGTTAGCCACCCATGTTGAATGGTAGATGGTATCAATAATCTTGGGTTATTTTCTTCTTCCTAAATAGCTTAGAATCCTGCTCAAAGGAATCAAGTGATGCATTCCTGGGTTGGAAGGATTTGAGTTATGTTATCAAAAACTCACCCCTCGGGGTAATTTTGATAACTTGGACAAATTTTGTAGATTTGGAGGGGTAGAAATGGTGAAAGGAAAAAAATCAGATTTTTGGGGTCCCTTTATCTCTTCTCTAACTTCTTTATCCACAAAAAAAATTCAAGGAGTTAGAAAAAATTGCAAAAATCCGAAAAAATGGATTCTTTGTGTATTGCGAAAAATGTAGAAGTTTTTGTCCCTGGGCCACACAAGGTCAACCGAGACAGTTGGGATCCAAAAGGTGAAATAGCCAAAATACAAAGGAAACAGTGTATTGCGAGAGAATGCAAATTTTTTTAATCCTAAATCACATAGGGACAGGGACAATTAGGACCAAAAACCTGATTTTGTCGAAGTAGCCATGCAAAGGGAAGAGACTTGCGGGTGGAGCAGAGAAATTATTCTAGGATGGCTGGGACATCCAGTACACGTGGGATGCGAAAAGGATGAAATATAAAGGAAACAGTGTATTGCGACCTACAAACATCAAATGGCCACAACATTTGACCAGAGCTCTAATTTTTATACAAATTGACTTTACGGAAAGGGCACGATGTCCTCTACGCTAGAGAAACTGGATTTATTAATTTTGATGAGGATATATATATATGAAAATAAAATAAACATCTTCATCTCTAATCAATCAAATGGTCATTCTCGTTAAATGACAAAAATCACTAGAAAACCCAAAATAGCTGCCTACACTTAGAATGCCATATCTTTTGCAATTATCAACGAAAACACTCAAAAAATTTACCATAGGAATCATGGTTCCAAGCTCAACGTATAGAAATCCAGAAATTAGGAATTTGATGAATATTTTTTTGAAAAACATGTCTAGGTTCAAAACAATGTTTTTTTTGTAGTTGGGATGCATTCAATGAAGCATGGGTAGACATTTCTCATTGCTGCAAGTTATGGGATTGTATGGGGGATTTTGTAAGAAACATACCATCAATTCAATCCATTTATGACATCTTTTAAGTGATGGGAAGACATATTTAAGTATTTTAATTTCTCTCTCTCTCTCTCCTGTCACAATTCTATAAATTAGAGTATTGGGCTCATTATATGGGAATAATTTTTGTGTAGAAAAACTTTGTAAAACTTTGTAAAATGTGCTATAGGACCTTGTAGTGGACTCCTTGCATGGTGATCCAAACCCTTATTCTTTAATAGATTGAACTATGCATATCAATGAAAGCAATAGATACAAGTTTGTGGATATCTTTTTCCCTGCCGTTTTTGTTTGCATTCTTCTTGACCTTTCAATCTCATTGCCTAAGTATCGTGTTTATCCATGATCTTTCAAGGATTCACTATCATTGTGTATGTATGAAATGTTGTTGTGAATAAATTTGTTAAACCGTGGAGAATTGTTATCACCCTTTCTAGTATGCACTTTGCTTCTACTTTTCACACATTGGAATATTATTCTCACACTCTCCTTTTCCGGTGTATCATTGCTTTATTGTAGGCTCTATTTTCATTCACTCTCTCTCCATGCTCCCTTGGAAAGTTAGATTAGGAAAAGTTAGTGTTTTCCTACATTAGATTCAATTATGGTAGGTAGTTTAGGGGCAAGAACCGCCTTTCTCTCGGAGGTCTATCTCGAGTAGCGAGTCCCACAACATGGAGATAGTACCCATGTTATCTAATCACACTGTAAGGTCAAGCACACATACCTATGTAAACCATAGGGTGATGTGATACGGAGATAATAAGTTCATCATAAGAGTAGGCCAAAATATCTTAATATTTCTTGAGTAATGCAACAAAGCTTCTCTTCTCCTCGTGTAAGAAATATTTTCTAATATTGACCATCCTCAGCTCCTCCAGAGTGTCGATGTTTTCATTATCAAAATCAGTTGGGCACCAAGAAGATTGTTTTTCTTTCTCTTGAATGAATTTGTCCCATTTTTGAAAGAGGTATTCTAAAGAAACTAGGCCTTTGGGAATATTGTTCCCTTTCAATTTGATCACTCCTTTGTCATCAATACCTTCAATTCCTTCTTTCACTTCTTCATCTACTACTTACCGGGTGTGGATTTTTATTCTTTCAAAGAATATATTATTTAAATTATCCCTTTGTCCCAAAAATTCTAGAATTTGGTTATCATCATTAAAGACTTGCTAATGATTTGCATTATTTGGTACACTAGGCCTGAATACCATTTCTATGGTCACCTTGTCTTTACCAAAAGAAGGATGAGGTGTCACTAGGGAAGTCGATATTGCAAGAGAATCAACCTTTTCATTATTTTCCCTTGGGATAGATTCAATGGAAAATGCATCAAAAGATTAAATGTAGTCCCATAATTTGTTTTTATAATGTCAAAGTCTTGGATTTTTCACCTAATATTGTTGTCAAAATTACTTTACTATCACTTCCACATCACCTCGACATTTTAGATTCTTGATTCCCATGTCTTCAGCCATGCCCATGCCTAAGAGGAGAGCTTCATACTCCACCATGTTATTTGTATTATCAATTGCAGCTTGTAGGAAAATGGGTACAATTCACTAGAGGGAGAGTACAACACTACACCTACTCCCGAACCTGCACTAGAATGAGTACCATCAAATTCCATTTTCCAAATCTATCTTCTTCCTCTTCCATAAGAAGTGGAAATTTCTCATATTTTTCTGATGTGAGGAAGTAGTTTCCTAGCCCGCTATCTTGAAAAAGAATGTTTTCCTTTGGATCATCAGACTTTCATACTGTGAACTTCATCTTTCTTCACTGGAAGCAACTTCTTCATCTCTCCTTTCACTAGAATAGTTGCAGATGACCAATCCATTTTTATTTCTCCACCCAAGTCTCTACAAAATATTTGGCTCAATAGCATGCCAAAGGAGGTTGGGATGTCTGCCACCAAGATGGTTAGAAGCACCTTCTTGTCTAGAAAATTAGCTAATGCTACCTATGCATCTTTGATTCTTCCTAATAATGGAACTTGTTTGGATTCCATTGAATAGTAGGTGCCATTTTCCAGGTCAAGGTGAGGCCAAGAGAATTTTCAACTTTGATGGGCATTACATTATCAAAGGCTCCAAAATATATGATACAATTATTTAGCTAGAAGCCTTTAATGAGAAGGAAAGGTAGAAAGGTTCAACCCTGTTGGTTTTGGAGGCACTAAGGGCTAGCATATTTTGAGAAGGTGGTGTGGATTTTGTGGGAGTAAGCCTTTGGAAATTGGACCTAATTTTATAGGGTTACCCCCATGAATTACATCAATAAACCTATCAAATTGGGCAAGATGAGTTTGTAGGCATTCTTTTTCTAAGAGCTGGAATTTAGTTTTGCTTGGGTGTTCCAAAAAGTCAAATGGGGCTATGGTGGGTGAGGAAGAGGTTCTAGGAATGATGAAATATTTTCATGGAGAAGGTTTTTTTTTTTAGGTGTGTTGAATTTTGTTGAAAGGTGTAGTAACTAGATTTGAAGGAGATGGAGATGCAGTTTTGATGACACCTTGGATGTTTTTACAGGAACCTTTAACCTAGGAGAAGGAAAATTATTCTTAGTAACCTTTGAGATAGGAGAAGGATTAGATGACTTTCTTGGTATGGAAGCATGATCACATCTATTCATTGGGTCTTACTTTTCTTTAGCCGAATCCATCGAAGGTGGTAGTGGTGATCCTCTACTGATGATTTTATTTTGTGGGACCTCCGGAGGAGAATCTTATTTCTTCTTCTTGTCCTTTACCACAGCCATTGAGGATGAAACACCTTTCTTGGACTATGCACGAGTGAAAACTACACATGAGAAACCTAGAGCTTCATCATCATCATCATCATCATCTTCATCATCAACATACTCAATTAGGCCATTATGTGTATCACCATCAACTTCCTCAACCTCAAGATAGTTTTCATAGTCCTCTGCATTTTCTTCTTTAGGTTCTTCAATTTCCACTTCCTCCTCTGGTTTTTTGGTGTCACAGGTGGCATTTCTGGTGGTACTTCAAGAGCAAGCTAGTGAGGAGGTGGAGCAATCCTTTGTCTATTAAGAGGATTTTCCTTCCTTAGAGTGTTCTACATTGTGATCTCGGGACAACTGTTTCTTCAAGTTAACCAAGTCATTTGCCATTTTTGGAACATTGGGTCCATAGCGATGGAGCTTGAATTCTTTCCCTTTTTATCCATTTAGGCCTTTCAATTTATCATAAAGGATTATATCATTGTTGGTATCTATCACATGGTCTTGAGTTTCCCTCAATGTTCTTGGTTAGGTTATTCTAAGGAAGAAACGTACTTCGATGGTAAGGAAATGTTGAAGAATCTCTTGATTATTTTTAGGAGGTACCACATCTTGAGGATTCTTCATATCACTCTTTTATATCTTTATATGAAGTCTCTCATTGACTCAGAAGTTTATTTTTTCATTTTTATGAATTGGACCAAGATATATTGAAAATATTTCATGGTCTTAAACCCGTGTTCGAATGCACTTTTATATTTTCCCAACATGTGAAAGACCTCGAGGGTAGCATGTAGAACCATTTGGAAACCTTTTCTTGAAGTGAATCCATAAAGAGATGGAATGACACATCTTCATCCTCAATGCTTAATACACCGCAAATAATGATAAATGTTGTTACATGTTCCTCGGGGATTTTAGAACCATCTCCTCTGAATTTTGGAAAGTTTTTTCTTGAGCCCCTTGGTAGCTCATGGAATGGTTGAGAAAGAGCAAGTGGACTGGTGTTTCCTCCCCATGGTACATTAGGCCTATGGGCCTCACGATCATGATCACTCACAATCCCCCATTCTATTTTTGTTTCTATCTTCCAACCTTGCTAAGGTGCGGCTTATAATGTTGTTCTTTTGTTTACCTTGGCTTGATGTCTTTCAATTTCTTCGAGTTGAGCTCTTATTTCCTCTTCTAATCTTTCTTCTCTTTCTCTAGCTTCTTCTTCGGTCTCTACGCCAGGTAAAATATTCAAGTTCTCGTTGATGTATGGAAATCCATCATCTAAAGGATTGGCAACACTCGGGTTCCTAACGTGATGGGTTGCTTGATGAAAAGGAGACCTTAGAATTCCGAAGCTTGACTCTTGTGTTCTTTGAATCTCTTCAAATATAGGGTCGGTTTGTCCTCCTTGTCTCTATTGCCGGGTGTATCTTCTATCCACCAACTTGTAAATTTATGCTCTTCTTTGTGGTGCTTGAATATGTCTTTGCCTCTATAATTCAGCAGTGCGTTCTTCTTCAAAGTCAAGAATTCTTGTGGCAATAAAGTAGTGGTTGACACTTTTCCTGTTATGCCAGATAACTTCTCTCAAATATAAAGTGATATACTTTTGGATGTGGAAGAGTAATTCAGGTCTTTCAAGAGGAGGATTTCTCATAATAGCCATGGTTTGTAGACAAGTGGCTCATATAGCTATTCAAATTCTAGAAATATTATTTTTTGAATTTTGAATTTTGAATTTTTTTGGTATTTTACAAACCTTGTGGTTGTATTCAGGTGTAGATGCTACTAAATGTTCCCCACGTTGGGTGCCAAAAACTGTTGGCGAGAAAAAATTTCACAGAGAAATTGGTGGTTATCTTACCAAGGTTCGGGGAGTGTAATTCCCTCTACTTAACCGGTGTAACTACCATACGTGCATGCGCAAGTAAATTTTGAGTTTTGTCCTGGTGGCCTTTCAGCCAGGGATCCAAAAAGGAACTCCAATGACCCCACAGAAAATGCTTACAGGTATATGTAAGGGATGCATTTTCTATGAAGGTGGGAAAGGGGAGTGAGAATATTTAGAAAGGAGAAACTAATGTTGCAAGTAGAAAATTAGAGACTTACACACACTAGCCAAAAGTTTCATTACATGCACTTGTATTTTAGAAGAAAACAAATATGCAAAATAGCAAAAAGACTAAATAGAGCTTAATGAATACAAAGTACCAATAAACTCCTCAATCAAAGAGGCTAAAATTCCTTCTTCCTTTATTGAAGCTCAAGAAAATTTTTACATAGTGTGGGAAGTAGAAGACATTTTTAGTAGGAGAAATGGAAGAAACTTGCTATCTCTTGCTCTCTTCACAAGGATATATCTCTCATGAATTCACAAAAAATAGCTCCAACATCTAATAATTTTCAAAAGAAAAATTAAGAAGAATCTCAAATGAGGATTTTGCTACAATTTATAGAAGTAGAGGCAACTCTTCATCTTCTCGGTGAATTTTCGAATACCTTAATATGACTTAAGACTATTCATATTCCACTTTAAATATTTAAGTCCCTTTTATAATAGCAAGGTGACTTAAAGTTACATTATATTTCTAAATTCACTTAAGTCATATTAAAAAGTGCAACCCTCAACGCAAAAATATAACATTGAAGAGAGAGAGAAAGAAGAGGAAGAAGAAGAAGAAGAAGAATTATCTTTGAAGGATGAGTTGTTGTATTCGACTTGGTTTTTATCTTTAATTTCTCTCCACTTTGTGATCCTAAGAAGGCTTCTATATTTCAAAGATCTTGTTTGAAATGGGCCATTGCTAGTTCTACTTTGTTGATATGAGGGATGTGAATGAAACTCAAGGTTTTAGTCCATCCATCTATCACACTGTTGATGTCCTTGCACTTCTCAAACCATGATGAATGCTTTTCTACAATAAGTGCAATGGAGGATCAAATCTCTGAGAATAAGTCGAGAGTATCCTTAGTGAAGGACAATGGGTTTCCCACCTCTATCTTGACATATTCCTTGAAAGGGCCAATCATTTCATCAACAGTTGTGTGTTCGCTCATTTCGGGTACTCGAAGTTTATAAACTTTTCAATTCATACTATCTTGCTCTTCTTTCTCCTCTATCTTTGTGAAGGCCCGATTGATTGCTTCAAATCTGATTGCCAAGGCCCTCACCCATAAATGTGTCAAGTCTTCTCGCAGGAATTTAAAAACCTTCCTCCGATCAACACACATGACAATGAGTGTTGCTCATCTCACCGACTACTAGCCCGAAAGCTTCCCAATAATCTCTTTCTTTCTCCACATCCTCTTTGAGTGCTCGTGCTTTGTTGTATGTTGCACACACATACAAAAAGATCTTGAATGCCTCTTAGAGTGCTGACTTCCATTTTTTGGATATTGAGTAAATCCATTCATTTCTTTCTCATCCCGCATCGTGAGCTCATGTGTTCTTTCGATGGATTTTGGATCGAAGCTACTTATGGGTGTCACTTTCTCAATAAGAAGTGTTGTAGTGCTTTGTTCCACCAGGTGTTGTACATAAAATGAAAGAGTTCATACTTGTTCCTCTAGTACCTCAATTTTCTCTCTATATTATTTAATTCTTGCCACCATGCGATAATAAGATTGTTGATATATGTGTAAATCTCCTTCATGAGTATCTGGTCCCAATTGGATCGTGCTCATCTCGTATTCGGCTAGTGTCATCTCATCCACTAGCTTGATTACCTTTGGCCGAGCTACTTTGATATATTGATTACCTGTCTCCCCACTATAGAATCATGATGTTTTCTGTGTAATATTTCTTGAAATTTTTTGTTTAGCCAATGAGACAATCCTTGATAGATCAGGAGCTTCTACTTGTTGCACAGTGCGAGGGTCGAGGATGACCATTTCCCACATCCAAAAATACGACTCACCAAATTCAGGCTCAATGATAGGTGTACCAACCATTCTTTGTTCTACTATAGGAGGCAAGTCTTGAATGAGAGGGGTGTTGGTGTCAACACCAGGAAAGACCTCTTGAAGTGATTCAAAGATTGGATTATGAGTAACATACTCCTCGTTTTCATGTGCATCTATTGTTGGATTTTCTTTTTACATTACTGAGATCATGTCTTCCTCCTGCCGCGACACCAATGAACCTTCTTCTTCCGTCACTTTCTTAGGTGTCTTCTCGTGGGGACAAGTTTCCAATTCCATGGCCTTCCTTTTAACTCACTCCATTGTTTATAGTGGAAGTCAACTCTACCAATTTTGAAGAAAATGATGTTAATATTGCTTATGGCTTGGAGAAATTCCTCATGATTGAATGATCTTAGTCCTCTTCTTCTAAAATTAGTTCCTTGTTCTCCTCAACACCTTTTCGGTCTGCTCTAATATATCTCCATATTCAAAAACATGCCCAGTTCATTTGGGGCATGCGAGACATCTTGACTACTTTTTACTTATGATCATACATCTCTGTCCCATCATCATGCAAGATGTCTTCATACCAAGAGAACTTGAATTTATTCATCTCACAAATTGTCATCCTCATGTGGTCCTTTTCATGTACTTTGAACTCATCAATACTGATTAACCCAATAATCCTCAACTTGTGGCTCATGTTGTAATTCTACGACACGTAATGAGTTGAGCTCTTCTTAGATGTCAAATTTGGGCATGGCGATGTAGGAATGAAAAGTCAAATGTGTGAAAGTGGCCTCCAAGAGAGATGCGTCATTTAAGATTTTGCACTTGAACTCACCTAGAGATATAGGGAATTAAATCAATTTCTTTCTCCTACTTCTGAGCTTGTTATTCACTTGATTGATCAGCCTACAGAGCTCAAACAATACAATATAGTCATTGATGTACTTAGGTAATTTCAGCTGAGCTTGGTCAAAGCCAGTGACTCTTATGTAGGAGAATGTTGAGAACTATATGAAGTATGAGATGTGTTCCTTAATCAAGGATGCCACTTTTTGTGACAACCTAGCTTCAAGATACCCTTCTAATATTTAGACCACATACATAGTGAACACATCCTTCATGCAAGTGAAATTCCTATTACTCTCCTCCATTACCAATTGTGGAAGTTTCTCGAATGCAGGTACCTTGGAAGCAATGTTTTATGTGATAGCCAAACCTTTGAATGATCTTGAGCTTGCAAGAAGGTAGAATACGTAAGAAGTCATGTCGAACGTCTCTGTTGTTGGCACTTGGAGTAGTTACAGATGGAGATTTTTGCTGATGATATGTCCCCAGTCAATTCTCTTCTTTCTTTCTGTCAGTGTTAGGATGAAAAGGCCCATCTAGTCTTGGAATTATCTCTTTCTTGCTTTTCCCATAACTCTACTGAGGAGGGTTATGACATCGAATACCCTTCTCGAACTCAAACCTTGGAAGATTTTTGGGCATCCTGGAGGGCTTCCTTCCTATTTTTAAACATGAGCCAAGCGCTACTCCTTGTACATATGAATCCATTATTTTCCATTCGTGCATGACCTGTTGTTTGAGATAATGACCATATTGGGGATATCGGTATGTATGAGAGAGAGTGAAATGGTCTAGGGTTAATGACCACCATTATTGTACCATTGCCGGCTTATATGGTTTGTGTCTTGGTTTTGTTGTGGAAAGAGTAGGCTAGGACTAACTCGAGACGTTGTAAAAACATAGGGTGTCTTGAAGTGGCGAATAAGCCACTTGTGAATATTTGTTCTTCGATCCTTTGTCGGTCCTTGGAGGCCATACGAGTCTTAAGGTCATTCAAGTCCATGTACAACACATCATTTTCTTCCACATCATACTCGCAGGTGAAGGGTTGTGTTGTCTTCGACTGCATACACTTCCACTTCATGTCTCCCTTAGAAAAAGCAACTTATTATTTTTAGTAAGTGTGAAACATCAAGTCCCAGATCTTCAACTAGATGTTGCAGCTCCGTTTTCCTCTTTCTCCCTGCATTCCTCATTCCTTCTAGATCAACTTTCTATTTTTATCATGTGCTCGAGGCCCACTTAATATTTTTAGTAAGTGCAAAAAATGTTTGTGCTTGTGAATTCTTAGCTGTAGTGCACCTCCAATGTCTTTGTCTCCTTCGCAAGTTCTTTAGTCGATGACTTTCCCGAAATAGCAATTCATTAGTAGACTTGCTATTTTTAGAAATTTTCCTTTGGGAGTTGGATTGAGGTGGAACAAAGTTTTGTGATATGGGTTTTTTCCCAATATTACCCCTCTAAAATTTCAGACCACTGATTAATAGTCCAAGATATTTTAAAGTTTAAATTTCAGACTGACAATGCTTCTAGATGCGGTAGCCATTTATGGACCTCAATATTGTAGGTCTAGTTTTCCCCCTATTTGTAAACAAAATTATATTTTTGACATGTGTTTTTTCTTCCGGTGCTTTATGTTCCATCTTACTTGATCTCGACCGGTTTGACGAAATCCCACTTCTTTCTTCGTTGATCCGTAAAGGAGATTTCTTCGTTGTGGATGCTCTGTCACACAAGAGGAGATTTTGAGGTTATTTTGTTGATGGTCTTAGATAGAGTAACAAATAGCAGTAAACATTTCATTTATTCATGCACTTTGGTTTTGCAAGATTTGTCCAAATTTCCATTTTTGGCTATGGAGATTTTACTATTCTCTTCTTGTTATTCTTCGTTTCTTCTTCTTAGCTTGATGAGAATTCCTTCTGAGACCTGCGTATCACCATGGGAAAGGTATTTCAGTTCCTTGGTTGATCTGGTATGATTTTTTTGTAATGGCAGAGTGATGGAAGAAAGTTGCAGAGGAAGGATGAAGATTGTCTGTGCATGGGAGTGGAAGTAGCTAGAAGCACTAGAAGCACTAAGTGGGAGTTAGTTTTTTTGAATTTTAAACACTTGAAGGAGAATCTTGGGTGTAATTTTTCATGTTTGATGTCCTTGACCTCAAGGACATGAGGGACATCAAATTCCATGGTGGTCAAGAGGACGACACATGGCGACGATCCAACGATAGGGAATGAAGGTGAGAAAAGCTGCTTTAAAGCACTAGGAGCTGAAAGCTGGTCACATGGATGTCTAAAAGACTCCCCATAGTGTCTGCACACATTTTTCCATGATTGATGTCACATGACCTCGGGGACATGAGGGACATCAATTTCCACGGTGGTCCTAGAGCTAACACGCATCATTTGATCCTACAGAGTAGGGAATGGATGCTCCAAAATGTACACAGGGGATGAAAGTCAGTTTAGTGGGTGACCAAAAGACTTCCCATAAGGGCTTGGAAAAATTTCCATGCTTAATGTCCCTAACCTCGGGGACATGAGGGAAATAAATTTCCACGGTGGTCTTGGTGCCTTGACACGTGGCACTTGATCCGGCGGTAGGGAATGAATAATCCAACAATGCGGCTCAGGGCTGAAAGTTACTCATGTGGCTAACCAAAAGACTCCCCATAGGATATGGGTGCATTTTTCCATACTTGATGTCCCTTAAATCAGGGATGTGAGGGACATTAATTTCCACGGTGGTCCTGGAGCTGACATGTGGCACTTGATCCGATGACATGGAATGGATGCTCCAAAAATGCACATGGGGGCTGAAAGTCAAGTTTGGAGGTCACATGTGGGTCCCAGATGTCACATGGGGGTTGGGCACATTTTTCCAAGGTTTTTTACCTAACCTTAGGGACATTGGGGACATGAAATCCCACCAATCTCGTGGTGTTGACACGTGTCCTCCCAAAAATGATTAAGTCCTGAATCGCCTTTGAGAGGGTAACTTGAAACAATGATAAATTGAGCTCTGATGTAATTTCTTGGTGAAATTTTATATTTTCCTGACTATAAATTTCATTTTGGATCCAATGGTTGGCATATAATGCCTTGATTCAACCATCCGGTCCTTGAAAAAGAATATTTTGATTTGATACTTCATTTATGCTCGAGAAAACATGTCTCGCAATCATATGCTCCAAGGTTTTGTTAAATATATGATTTCACTATCATGTAGGTCTTGGAATATTATTTCTAGAGATGTTTTTTTTACTTCTAAATCCATCTGGAGCTCCCAAAATCTTCTTTTGAATCCCAAGAATTGTTTTAGGCCTGTGTACTGCCTAGGTTTGTGAACCCTATTTTTTACTCAGACTATTCCAAGTATTTCAAAACTTCCCCAAACCTTCCAAAATAATTTCCATAATGTTCTAAGGTCTTCAATTCACCTCCATGTTTAACTTTTCCCTTTTTCTCTACTCCAGGGGGTTAGATCCAGTCCTAGGAAGGGGAGTGATAGCCCTTCCCAATAATGCCAGAAGATAGCATCTTTTCAGAATTCCCTAAAATCACCTAGGCGGAATAAATTGGCTTTCATAAATCACCTAGGGGACAAATTTTACATCAAATAGGGGGGACCATACTGATGGATTTGACCTGGGGTTCCGAGGAATGATAAAACATGAAAAATTTGGCACAGGGGTATAGTTGTCGTTTTTTAAAACTTCCAATTTCCATGTTGCACATTTACACGAAAAACAAATTCCTAAGTGAGAAAAATAGTAATTGACTACTTTAGTTTTCCTCTTTCTTGTCATTTGTTCTGTCTTTATGATTTTATACACCCTAAATCACAGTAAATGTTTTACTTGTTATCTTTATTGATGCTTGACACTACATCCTAATGAGGATGCCACCTCCTGGCACCCTTTTCCCCGTGGGCGCACCCAAAATATTTTTATCTTACTCACCCCTTTTGGGCCTCTTTTATCTTTTCGGTATCTTGTTTTCTTATGGGTCATCCTTTTAGTTGTGAATTATGAAATTCAACCAAGGGAATTATTTAAAGATAAACGTATGTGACCATAATAAATGATAATTTAAGCATATACTATCATTACCTAATGTTGCATCCAAAAGCATTCTAAGAGCATCAAAGTATCCATATAGCACTCACTCAAGTGATGAGTGATTGCATTTTTTGCATAAAGTTCATACGAGTGGAAATTATTTTTCCATCCACACATCTATCTACATTGCTTCATCTAGTTTTTCTCGCTATCAAGTTCATCTTACACAAGATCTTCCTAGGAATCCTCCTTTCACGCACGCACAAGAACTACATGGAGTATAAGATTTATTTCAGTTCTTAGTTGTAAGTTCACTCTACTCGGGTGATTATCGGGGTAAGTCGACTCACCATTTGCATCTTTTTATTTTTAGGATTGGACGTGTTCGGGGTTTACAGAGATCATTTGTTTTCAGAGGTTACTGATGAATTCTACAGACGAGTGTGACATACAGAAATCAACAACCAAGGTTAGTGACATGGTACGACACAAAAAAATTAGTTTCAAGGTTCTATGTAGTCACAAGTTCCCATCAAAGGTCTCTCGGCCCCTAGGAACCCTTGCACCCATACAAGTGCCTTAGTCCCGACATACCCGACATCTCATAAATATATCATTCATAGTTGTGATAGTTTCTTCCTCTTGTTTGTAATTTTTTTAGTCCATAAGACTTTGGGATAAATCGCGAAATCAACTAAGTCTTTTAATCTCTCTTTTACACTTAAGGTTTTATTTTTGTTAGTTTATTTCTCATGTCAACTATGTGTTTTAATGTTTATTTAGTATATATGACTGAAATATTCAGGATTTAGCATAAATTCAATTTTTGTTAAATCATTTGGTGAGCTCCATCCTTAGTCAAACTCCTTTCCCAAATATCCACAAAACTATCAAGGCTAAAAATAGATCATCCTCTCCTAAGAAAGATATGAATCATGTTAGTATGAATCCTATCCTTTATGAGGTTTTTGAGGCTGAAATTCATGCTCTTTACCATAATACTTTATTTAATAAGGACATTCAAATATTTCTTCTTGTAAATGACCGCAACATTCCCACTAGTTTTTGCAACTCTAGCGTGATCATTGTTTCACCGACCAAAACTTTACTAGATGCTAATATTGTTATATTATAGTCACTAAGAATACTCCACCTTCTATTATTTCTATTAAAAACATGATGATGATGTTATATATTACATGTTTGGTTTATATTTTTCTAGTATGAATGTAAATAATGTTACTTCTAATGTAGAAAGTGTAAATGTGCATAATGATGTTTCTAATACTAGTAAAAATAAATGGAAAGCTATATCTCATGAATTTCCTCTTCCTAAAATGGTTTCCAATGATTGGAATGATACATCTTATGATATTTCTCCTACTAATTCTATATATGTTGGTGATCCTCTAGATAAATTACTTGCATGTAAAAATATGTTTTGTAATGATCTTGATTATATTTCTAATCATGACCATGTTAGTGATGATGTTACTTTTTAAGAACACTGAATGTGAATTTTCCAATCCACTTTCTTCTACTTTTGAGGTTGTTTCTGATATAATTCATGATGATTCTACCACTACTATATCTCCTCTATCATTTCCTCTTAATCTACCTGCCATAATTTCGTTGATATCCCATATTTCTCTCCTCCTCTTTCACCTCTTTCTTCTTCTTCTCTATATGTTATTCATGTTGATTCTATCATTCCTACTAGTACACATCCTCTTATTTCTTCCGCATATACATCTATAATTCCCATAGTGTATTCAACTTCCGATTCTTCTTCTCACACCCCCATGATCACTCACAATGAAAAACATTAATCTCTTCATGTGCATGGTGTTGGTCATTAGTAATGTCAATTCCAATCTCTTAATCTTGAAAGGAAATCCTAATAGGCTTCCATTTATAATAAATCTCTTCATGGAAATCCTATTGTTAACAAAATTTACAATTCAAATTTGTCAAAAGGGTTTTGAAATGCCTACCTTTTAATATTTCAATGTCACTGGAAATCCATATTTTCATCTTAAGCATTATCATTTAGCTATGGATACTTATTTGAATGATCAAATCTTACTAAATTTTTTTCATCATAGTCTTGTTGAAGATGATCTTCAATTGTACACTCATTTTCCTTATGAATATACTAGTACATATTGTGAAATGGAATATTTTTTTCCTAGACACTTCATGCTTAAGAATGATCATAGAGTTACACATGATCACTTACCTAGCTTACATCATGGGAATAAATAACCCATTATAGATTACATTTTTATGCTTCAATTAATGTATGCATTAGTTATTATTTCAGCCTGTTGATCCATAAAAGTAATTTATCTTTTTGCGTGGCTTGATTTGCATGGAAACAAAGATTGTAATATAATACATTTACGCTTTTACATTACAAATTCGTTGATTTAGAAAAATATTTAATTATTGTGCATGTTATAGAACCCTCTTCTGCTCCTACTACTACCTCATCTTCTATTTCTTATTCTCTTCCATCTATTAAGAATCCTCTAAGGTCTCCATCTCCTCCACCTTGCAAATGTGTTAGATCCCCTCCACCATATAAGATCCCCCATATATTCTACCACATTTCTAGCCACATAATTCTTCTCCGTATCCTACTCATGATCCATTTATTTTCTCACATACTGCTAAGCCTCATGATGTTTTACATTATTTTCTTGATAAGCACTTAATCTATTTACCCTCTATTAAACATCATCCTCCTCATCACTTGCATTATCGTAATTACACTTATTGCAATTGACACTTAATCAATTACCACCATGACAATGAATATTGTAACCTTCATGAGAAATTACAACAATTAGAAGAAAGGGCTATTATTTCCTTTGGCTATCATTCTCATGAGTGGTCTCTTTCTCAAATTCTTCATAAGCATGTTTCCACTTCTATTCACTTATCACCTTCACCCACCGCTAAGATTGTCATTTATCCACTACCTAAGATCATTATCAATAAACAACCTCCATCTAACTAATCTACTCCTACATCATCTCATCCTCCTCCTAGTGATACTACAACTCATTAGCTTCCTAAGCCATTAGCATCTATGATTTCTACCACTACATCTCCCATGATTGGCACCATTTCATCTGACATTCAGTTTGGATCTTACACTTATGCCACTACCAATTCACATGCTTCCACTATTCCTCCTAGGCTTTTCCTTATTTTGTAGGTGATTTCCGTATGATCACCTCATTACCCTATGATGTAATCTCGTGATATGGTTCACACTTAACTCTTAAGGACATACTACATCAAAAACCTCACACGCTATACATTTCAAACTCAACGCATTCGCGATATATCTCTCGGCATTATATTCTCACATAACACACGATGTTATGATGCACTCTAGTTCCACTATTCATACTCAAATATCGATGGTATAAATATGTAATTAACCTCACCACATTTACACTCTTCACACTATATGCTTCATTGATCTATCTATCTAGTGCAAATTTCAAACCATTTCTTGATAACATGCTCTTGTTCAATGGTTCATTCTTAATTCTTTGAGGGCAAATTTATAAATGAACATCATACACATACTGCACACATCCTCTTGGGGGGCACATTTCTCCTATCACACTCACTTTGCATTCCATTCCATCTCACTCATTCACAACATATGCATATCTTGGTTTAACTTAATCTTGTTTTCTTATACACACATATTACACTTTGCTTACTATGTTAGTGAGGTATCTAATATCTTGTTATATTTATCATATACACATGCATGTTAAATTTTCTCTAGTTGTGAATACATACTTTATAAATATCTTTACACATAACATGGATTATTGGAACTGCACCTCTTACGAGTCCCAGCGAGGATCCTTGAGCATATAATTTCTTACACACTACAGGTGTTATTGCTTCATTTTATATTGCTTCATATCCTTACTAGTAGAGTATTCTTTATCAAATCGTACATGATCTAACATATTTTTATATTTCTAACATGTTAATGGGTGCTTCATGTGCACCATTTGGTTTGCAAAAACTATTTTTCACCATGGTCATTCGTGACATTTTTCTTGATCTTGTCTTTATTATCAGATGGTATTGTTTTGCGTAGTTGTGCCCTATATTTCGTTTGATCACTTCTTGTATGATTTTAGATGATTTGGCCTTGATTCTAGTTGCAACATTGTGAGCTATGTCACATATTTACAACACACATTTCATGGTCTAAATTGTATTCTTTCTTTCTAGATTTCACATTATCTTCTATATGTGTATTTGTCTTGATTACACTTACACATGTTTCCAAAAATTTGTTTGAGTGTGCCTTTATTTTTAATAAACACATTCTCTCCCCTATAATGTACAAGATTTATATAAGTAATTAGTCCTCTCCTTTTATCCCCATCATCCTAGTAATGTTACATGTACCCTAATTGAGGGGGAGAATACATTGGGTGAATGAGTCACCCCATACCGTAGCTAAGAGATTCGATATATGTCTACACAAAACATGAACATAACATAGTTACAACATAAGAACGACCTAGATTATGTCTTGGGTCCTTAGTTTGGTACTTTTTCTAGAACCTCGATACAAACATGAGCATCTCGATGCTTCTGACCTTTCCTAGGTGCGTATGACCAAGGGGAAGATACATTCACTTTCTCAAATTAATTTTTTCATCATTTCATATAGCAGTTTTCACAAAGACAGTGCACAATCCTTCATTAATCGAATTCATTTTATCTTGTTTTTTTGACATGGATCAAAATAGAAGAAACCAAGATCACACCATCTATAGTGGTGTAGAAATTTAGGAACCATCGGGGATGGAGAATTGATTTGTAAACTTCTATATTTTTGAAATATACGAATAACAAAAATAATGATGTTCTACTTTCTACTTTATAAAATTATAGTTTTGAGGTTTATTGACTGATTGTCTAGTGCTTAGAATAGAAATGTAGAGAAATCCTAGACGAAATAAACACACAACACAAGAATTTTATCCTAGAAACCCCCAATTCAAGGGAAAACTAATCAAGAAGGGAAATTTTCTTTCTTCCCACTTGTATTGGCCAATTATAAACAATTTACAGATTACAATAAGTATAGAGAGAAACAACAATGTAAAATTCCCCTCTAGTTACTTGTTTGCTCTATTTCTTGCACCTTGCTTCTACAAATCTACTCCAACAATGAAATTCCTTGCTCACTTGCTCTCATACAATTAAATTTATCTTGATATCTTTAGATCTCCAAATAACCAAATCCATTGCTCCTTCATGCATTTATATCCTTCCCATGTCCTCATGTGCACTGGATAATGGGAAGGGACATAATAAAGGAAGAGACAAAGGAAGTCAATTCAAATTCAAACCACTTGGGATCCATCTTACTTTTTGTCAAAAATGACAAGATCGGCGCCGATGCGAGACTAATGATTACAAGACCACCGCCCGGCCGAGTGGCGATTCTGAGACCACCACCCTACGGGGCTATGGTTCTACACCTTCTTTACGTAGACTAGTGGTTCTATTTAAATGATGACATAACCTCCTCCTTCCTTATTTTCTTCATTTTTCCTTCATAGTGTTGATGATCTATTGAAGTGGAGTGTTTTGATTGATCCCAATGGATCATACCTCCCATTCTTAGGAGGCTTTTGGTCCCACTATTTCACCGATTCTGGAGCGTTTCTTAGAAAATGATGAAACAAATGAGGGTAATGGGCATAGGAGGAATACTTGTTGAGATGTTGGTTGATAGGTTGTTGTGTGCGTATGACTTTTGAATCCACAACTGATCGTGAGAGCTTCCTTTTTCTTAGAGGAACTACCTAAAATGGAACACAAGACCACCAAATAAAATTTAAACAATATATGCAGTGGATTGCCTAGCGTGTGCTAGATCCGGGAAGTGTGATACTTCCTAGATGATTGTCAATCCACTATTAAAACAACTTAATGCTGATAATAAATTAAATCCTACTATAGTTAAAATGATTTAGGTATCTCATTCATCTACAATAAGAAAATTCATCACAACAGGCTAAGCTATGATTGAATCTAAAGGTCAAGGTCACTGTCAGGATACTGTTATTGGTCAGGGTCAGATTCTAGTCAGTTTAGGGTATTTGGTGGTGGTTTTAGGCTCTGATATGGGTTTCTGGTAAAGATACAGAGACCGACGTCGGTTTAGGTTAACCAACAATGGTTATTGATGACCAGCATCGTATGGTTAGGTACAAGAAACTCAATAAAACTTGGTTGGGTGATAGATTTGGGATTAGATGAAGGTGGAAGGGCAATGGTGAGATTCGTATGGATCCTGGATATGCACAGGAATGATGAAAGTCCAAATATGGATAGTTTAATGGTGTGGGAAAAAGGATGGTCAAGTTTTCATGGAGGTAAAATGGTGGGGAATGGAAATGAAAGTAGAAACTAATAACAAATGTAAAAGGATCTGCTTAAATGATAAGGAACCAATGTAGGTTAACAAACTTACTATTTGTATGAGCTTGATGCCTGGTTGGTAATGGTGGGTGATCAAATGAACTTGGTGTAATGCTGGCACTTCCCTGGATGCTCCCGTGAAGGTAGGTTGTTGTTAGATTGCTTCTAGTATTGGCTATGGGTATTCTGATGCCTGCACAGATGTTGGTTTTACATGTATGCAGATTTGGTTTTGTCACTTATTCTCAAAAGATGTCTCTCTCTCAGAAATGTGCCAACCTCAAAATAAGGTTATTTTGGGAGTTAAATGGTAACCGACAATGGTTCTAACTTAACTGGTGGCGGTTAAGGGTAACCGACATTGGTTAGGGTGGGATTTCCTAGGTTTACTAAACTAGGTAGATCCCCTTGATTTTTTGGGATCTCGTTTCATTTACCCCATAGATTAGTAGGGAAATCTCCTTCTAACAGGTGGGAATGTGGTTAGAGGGAATGTAGGAGTTGATTTTAAGGGTTTGGGTAGGTATTAGTTAGTTATGGAAACTTACTAAGAATAGGCCTTAGGATGAGGTGGATATGTGGGAATTATCCCAATTAGAATATTTAAATAATAAATATTGTGAGGATAATGAATTAATTAAATTAAATTAATATTATAGTAGGGTGAAGGGGTCATGGCTAGTTTGATGTGTTCAAGGTATTTATTTAATGAGGGACCAAGGGGAGTGTGACCTAATTTTAGTGTATACATTTTCCGCCTTTTTATTACGTTGCTTGTATTGGTAAGTGATGCTGACAAAAATAAGATGTGGTTGCCCCATGTGTGGGTGAAGGTGATCCCCCTCAAACCAGGAACTGACAAGGCAAAAGGAAGAATCAGTGAGTGGTTTGATAAAAGGTGAATGTGATGAAGAGGAAGGTGGGTAACGGGGGAAACAAGAAAAAGTCTACTCAGGTAATCTAGGTAATGGGTCAGGGTCAAAGGTAGGAATAGTCAAATGCACGCATTCATATAAACTGTGGCAAGGTACTAGGCTGAAGAGTAGGAAAACTCTACATTGTCTAAGGTCGATAGGTTTATCCAAACAAGGTTGAGGTGAATCTGGTATCCAAGGTATAGGATATGGTCAAGAAACACGATCTTTGGTCGAGTGCGGGAACATTTAGGTGTGTTCGGTACACCAAAGGTAGGGTCAAGATAAATGGTCACGAAAAGAGGTAAGGTAAGGTCATTAGGTCAATCAACATAGGTAATGTGCCACAAGGTATAGTGAACACATGAGGTCAAAGGTCACTAGTGATGTTCTAGGTCCAAGAATCTAGGTCACGGCATGGGTAGGGCCGAGGTATGGGTAAAATAATGAGTCCCCAAATGAGGACAAGGGTAGGTAGTAAATGATGAGGTCAGGAGGGTGAGTTGATGAGGAACACCAAAGTGACAAATGATGTGATGATTGGATATTCGTGTATATTGTATAGAGACACACATATTTGTTTATATGATGAGATGGATGAGATTCTGATGATTTGTTGGTGTTTTATGAGAATTTTAATTTTTGTCATGATATAAATGGAAACTAGGTGAGTGAGGCATGATGGATTTTGGTTAGTTTAGGAATGGATCGAGTCAAGTTGGTTTAGGCATGGATTGAGTCAGGTCATAGGCATGGCTTGAGTCAAGTCATAGGTATGGGTCAGTTTAAATTGGTTGAAGTTGTGATTCATTAATTTGTGCAATGAATGATGAGATGGGTCATGTTTAAGATGTTTTATAATACATGCATGATGATGGTAGAGGAATGGTAGTCATAATAAATGTATGTTGTGATGATGATAAAAATGTTAAGCAACTTGTTGTTTGTTTGGTTTAATTTCCAATTTTTACATAAAAAGGAAACTAAGTGGGGTAGAATGTAATTTAGGAAGATGAAAGATGAATTGGTTAGGGTAGAGAGTGGTTGAGCTAACCTCTAAGGGCCCCATGCCCTCGGAGTGCTACCTACATAGTCCTAGCGAAAAGGGACCTCAAGCCAATGTAGTTCTCCCATAAGCTAGGGAAGAATATGAGGAGGTATGAAAATGAGTTGGTAGGTTTTAGGAATGATTTGGGTTTAGGTTTGTTAGGTGTGGGTGAGTTGTGGGCAACTTGGTATAGGTGATTTTGATTGTGGTGGAAGAAGAAGATTACCCCAAAAGTAAGTGTCAAGGACCAATTCTGTATAAGGTAATCAATACGTAATAAAGAAGGTTAAAAGATAAGAGGGGGAAAGAAAGCCACTTGATTGGTTAGGATCATACTGAGTAGGTCATACCTTGGAGGAGGTGATGAACGTGAGACCTTAAAGACATTACATGATTGATTGTTCTAAGGGTGAAAAGTAGTCACATGATCACCAAATGGCATGGTTTCCAAGAGGTCCCTTGAGGTAGTAAGAAATGGGAGTGCGAATGGTGAGAGGGGTGAAAGGTGGTTAATTTTTATATGGCACAAGGTAGCATGCTCTTCGGGCAAGAGATCCAAGGTCACAATAGGCTAGTCCATGACTAAAATTCTTTCTATTTTGACTGATATTTGAGATAGACTGATCGATGTGGGAAGTCTATATGGGATGAGGAAATTAACTCCTTGAGGTCTTCGTGAAGCTAATCGATGTGGAAAGATTCAGATTCTCTCCTTTTTTTTTTTTTTGAAAGAGCTTTACATAGCTGACCTTCAAGGGAGCAGTCTATTTATAGCAGTGATTTTTGAGAGGAAGATGTCCTTTTGAGGGAGTCATCTTTTTATTAGAAGTTTGACTCAAGGAGTTAGATCCCATGTGAGGGATTTTGAAGTCATGGACAAGACCAAGGTGAAGAACATGATTCTTGTTCAGAAAGTAGGGTGAAACGACCATGGGATCTCATCTAAAGGTAGACGAAAAGTATCCATGAGAATCATGCTTTGTGTGAAATGCCATTGTACACATATTCAAGAGAAGATAACAAGTGACTGGTACACACATGATTGTTGTTTAATCGTTGGTGAGGTATAATAAGTGGATAGCACTTAAGGGACAAGCATGGAAAGAGGTAAAAAGTCACGTAGGACTAAAAGTTAGTAGTAGAATGGTCAAAGATGCAAGCCATTAAGGGGCTCAAAGTTTAGGTTTACCATCGAGTGAAGATAAACGATGAGCACCTAATCCGTAAGTATGGATCATGATGTATGGTCCAAGCTAATTAGGAGAAAATTTTCCTCGTTTACTTTTTTTTCTACTTTAGTTATGTGTTGATTTTCTTTCAGGATGAGGTCACCAACGTGAAAGGTTCATTCATGGACATGTTTTTCATAGGCATATTAGATATGTTTTTAGTAAACTTGAAGGTGATCAAGAGCGTTAAGACGACGTTCGTCTAATAACTTAAGTTGTGCTAAACGGTCCTGAAAAAAGTCATCATCATTGAGTACGTCATGAAGATAAATGCAAAGTGAGGGGATCTAGACTTTGAGATGCAGAACAACCTCTGTACCGTAGACCAGAGAAAAAGGTGTAGCGGTAGTGGAAGTGTGAATACTAGTGCGATATGCTCACAAGGAAAAATAAATGTGCGTATACCAAGTGCTTCCCAATATCATTAACCACTTTCATGAGAATTTTGTTCAAAGTTTTATTAGTACATTTATCTTGGCTGTTAGTTTATGGGTAATAAGGTGATGAGAAACTTAGCTAAATGCCGAAGGCATCGCAAAGTTTTTGCAATGTTTTGTTTTTGAATTGTTTTCTGTTATCAGTGATGAGGCGATGAGGAACACCAAAGAGACAAATGATGTGATGATTGATGAACTCACATATTTTCTTAGATTTCATGGAGATGAGTGGTATGGCTTCAACCCATTTTTGTAGTATTTGGTAGTGGTGATGATCCATTGATGGCATTGGGAAGAATGGGGGTTGATCTCTCCAACAAGATCCAAACCCCATTGAGAGAAGGGCCAAAGGTCACGGGTGACCTGTAAGGCATGACTGAGTGTATGATGAAGGTTGGCATGTTGTTGGAATTTTACACAAAATTTGGACGTAGTCACAACAAGACGTAGTCACAACAATCATGGTTAAGGGTCAACCAAGATAATAGCCTAGGTGAAGTGACCTCCACATATGCCATCATCATGAACTTCCTTAATGGTATAAGGAATTTAATAACTCTTGAGGCATCGTAAGAGAATACCATCAAAGCCACACTTATAGATGAGGCCCCCATGATAATGTAATGAGAGACCTTTTTAATCAAGGTGCATTGTCCATTACGTGTGATATCGGGAGGTAATATTGAGAGAGAAAGATAGTTAGAGTATTTTTTATACCAAAGGTTACTCGATTCTCGGGGCGATAGGTTCCGATGGAGTAAATTTTGTGAGGTAAATATAAGGGTGATTGGATTCATTATATGGTGAAAAATATTTTAGAAGCAGCAGTGAAGTGGGTATTTGAGAAGCCTAAGAAAACCATGGTATCTATAAATTTGTTGGTTGAACGGGGGATGGTTTGAAGGGCATAACGGTTGAAGGTGGTCAAAAGTATGTCTACATGATGTTTATACTTTTGAAGTATATCATTACAACATTGGTATATATAATTGACTTGGTTTATAACCAATTGAGAATCACCAAAGATGTTGATTGATTTGAAATTTAGGGTATAGGTGGCTTGGAGACCTAATACGAGCACTTCGTAATTGGCAATATTGTTCATACAATCAAAATCAAGTTTGAAAGACAAAGGCATGGGTTAAACATCAAGCGAATGAGGATAATACCACCCCCACCCCCACGATGACACTTGGAACCATCGAAGAAGAGTGTCATTTGTTAGGTGGGTTCATTCAGGAAAGGGTAGGAATTTACTCATCCGGAAAGTCAAAATTAGAGGGTTGATCCTCGAAAATAGGTACTTGACAATTGGTCGGTGATAGCTTGGCCCTTGATGGAATTTTGATGAATGAATCTGAGGTCAAGGTCAGATAAAAGCATAAGCCAGCATGCGACATGTTTATTTTGATAAGGTTTGGCATACATGAAGTGGAAGGGGTGGTGTTGGTCACAACAAAGCTTTTGTGGTGAGTCGGTAATGGCGGAGTTTTGTGGAAACAAAACTAAGGATAAGAAAAGTTTTTCGAGATGAGTGTATCGGGTTTTGTAGTCTAAAAGATTACAACTTATGTAATAAACCACCTACTCCCTATGTTGTTCATCACAATGAGCGAGCATGGCTCAGAAGGAGTGATCAAGTAGCTAAGATGTATAGGTAGAATGGTTGATCGTATTTAGGTGGGATAAGTACGGGTGGTTGGAGAATGTATTGTTTTAAGGCCTCAAAATATTTGTGATAGTCATCATCCCATTTAAAAGAGACATCCTTCTTGAGCGAGATGATGAAATGGTTGACACCGATTAGATAATTGTGAAATGAAACAGTTGAAGAGACTCGCAACTTACCTTGCAGGATACAAAGATACCTAAGGTTAGTAGGTAGAGGCATTTTGAGAATGGCCTTGAATTTAGCAGGTCAACTTCTATACCACATAGGGAAATGATAACTCCCAGGGAGATTTCTTGAGAGAACCGCAAAGACACACTTCTTGGGCTAAAGGCGAACGCAATATTTAATGAGGCGAGTCAAAAATGGTTTTGAGGACGGCGAGGTGCTCGGAGGGAGTTTAGATTTGGCTAGGAGATCATCCACATAATATTCCAATATATGATGCATGATGTCATTGAAGATATAAGTCATATCCCATTGATAAGTGGCACCAATATTTTTAAGGCCAAATGGCATGACTCGGTAGTAGAAGGTTCCCCAAGGGGTGATGAATACAATGTTGTGTTGATTCTCCGGGAAAAAAAGATTTGGTTATAACCCGAGAAGCCATCCATGAGTGATAGCTTCTTATGACCAGTGGTAAGGTCAACCAGTTGGTCAATACCGGGTAGAGGGGAGTCATCTTTTGGGTAGGCTAGGTTGAGGTCACGAAAATTTGTGCAAATGTGGAGTCCCCTATCACCTTGGTGACAGGGAAAATGTTAGAAATCCAATGAGGATAATCAATGGGTAATATGAAGGAAACGGAAAGAAGGCACTGAAGTTCTTCTTTGATGAGAAGGGCAATGTGAGGGTGCATTTTTCTTAGTTTTTATTTGATGGGTTTGGAATCGGGAATGGTTACGATATTGTGGACCACTATCATGGGGTCAATACCGGGCATGTCTATGTAAGACCAAATGAAAGCATGGTTATGATATTTAAGAAAAGAAGTGATGGCTTCATGTTCAACAACATCTAAAGATTGACCGATCTTTAGGATGTGCAGATCTTCTTGAGTATGAATGTTGATCTCGATAGTCGATTCATTCAACATGGTTTGTGTCTCAGAGGGTAACGATCGATTAATATATGAGTCTTCTGCACCAAGGTAGGTGAGTATAGATTCATCATCCTGACATTGAATTACATAAATTAAAGGTGTATCATCATCAATAATTTCAAGATACATGAAGGGATGAGAGGAAGGAGCCTTGCCCTCACGTTGATAATTTAGAGGCCCCAATGAAATGGTGTTTATGAATTTATTTTTAGGAGGGATGGATTCTAGATCCATTGACTGCTCGGCGAAGGCGTTGATGAAGGCGGAGCGGGAAAAGAGGGTAGGGAAGGGTTGATGTCTTCGATGAGTTCAATGCGGGCCTCGCCTTGTAGGTGGTTTTTAGAAAAGCCGATACCACTATGGTCATTATGTTTACGGGTAGTACATGGAATAACAATTAATCTTGGCCTTGTAAAATCCAAAACCAAAAAATTTCCATGCACATCGGTGCAGGAAGGTGTGGGTGAAATGGTGATTAGTGAGAGATTGGAAGTCAGTGGAAAATGGGTGAGTTTGTGATGGTGGTTCGGGTGTGTAAGTGGTAGTATCAAGTCCCCCATAGGTGAGACTAGTATGAAGGTGAGGTGAATCAGTAAAGGAGTCATTCTCCTATGTGGTGATCATAGTGAGGATTTTGGTAAAGATTTCCATACTCTTGTGGAGTAACGAATGTGTTGACACTATATTGGTGATACTCCCCAGAGTGAGGCATTAAATAATACCTTGTAAGGGATCAGTGGTCGAGATGTGGGTAGTTGGAATATATGATGTGTCAAAGGTTGATGTAGAGGTGGAGCTAATGGATTGGGAGGCTAATGGGTTGGTCGTGGAGGTCGTGGCAGTAGTAGGAATGGAGTAGGTATGTGCGGTTGAGGTAACGACTGTACTGGTAAGTGAAGGTGTAGATGAAGTGGTAGTGGTCGTGGAGTTAGACTCCTTAATGTGCATAAGCACGTCATTGGGTTGGTAAATCATGTTGCATGTTTTAAAAGGTGATGGATCAGCTAGAATAGTATAGGTGTGGCCTTCATGCTCAAACTTTACACAATGATGCAAAGTGGAAGGAAAACAACCCATGAAATGAATCTAGGGTCTGCCAAACAATAGGTTATATATAAATTCCCCCTTCAAGACATAAAATAACTCGGAATAGTGTGTGGGGTACCACACGAATGTGGAGGATGATGGTGCCTAGTGTAGAGTTGATAGCAACATTGAATGAATGCAACATGATAGGATGTTTATGCATGCAATTGTCAGGTATGCACATTTGAGCGAATGCATGGGATGAAATGATGTTAATGCTAGCACCCCCAATGATCATTACACATCATACACGTATATCATCAATGTGGACAGAGATGAAGAGAGATGGGTTAGGGTCATTGGTTTGGTGTAGTGTGATTTCTTCCTCCGAGAAGCTAATGGAGGCTACTTGGTGAGTAGGGTGAGGTGTGGATAAAAGTGGTAATTTTGTGAGAGAGGCTACATGATGGGGTGTGATAATGGAGGCTATGGGTGTAAGGTCATTGGGAAAACCTCAATAGATTGTAGGACCTCCATGAGAGCTTGATGATGGGATTCCAAGGTTTAAATGAGGTCATATAAGGAAATTTTGAGGGGGATTGGTGTAGTTGTTTGATCATGGAACGATGTGTGACCCCATTAGAAATAGGATATGTGGGGCCGCAGATAGTAATTTTAGGTGTGGGTGCAGATGGTATGTTAGGTATAGGATTGGTTGGTGAGTCAGTTTCTGTTTCCTTTCCTTTCTCTCTCTGAGCACGGGTAGCAACGTGGATCATGTTGATCCGAGGGGAATTGAAAAATGGAGAAGGTGTAGGATGATTGGTATAACGACATGATGGGAAAACACCTATTTGGGGATAAAATCCTTGTGAAGTGAGTGGGTGAAATGACATTTAGGTGATGGTGTGGCAAGTTCTCGACACGAACCATGTTAATTTTGAATCTTGGGGGTGGCTCTAAGAGTTGAGGGGTGGAAGTCGTGGTTGTTGAGTAGGTAGTGAGGGAAGAAGCGTGGGAATGGGTGTTGATGAAATGGGGTCCTCAATCAAGAAGGTCAACATCGTCAAATTTTGCTTCAGGAGGGTATAACTTGATAAGGATGGTTTTTAAAGCCTTGCATTTCTCCACATCGTGCCCGACACATGATGGTAGGCACAAATTTTAGTTTCATCAAACCCTTTTTGCTTGGGTTTGTGGGGTTCATAAGTTTTGAGCGGTGGTGATGTGATGATGAAGTCCAAGTAGGTTGGTTAATATTTTGGCATAGGACCCTACTAGCAGTCGCATTTGGGAAGTGAAAGTGGGTTTGGGTGTAGGTACAATGATTGTTGAGGAATGGTCTTTGTAGGAGGGGGAGTGGGTTGAGCTATGGTTTTGGGTGCTGGAATAGTCTTGGGTGTTGGTCATGTTTTCTTGGGTAGGGGTATGGTAGATGAATGGGTAGGAGGGTGTATGGTTGTTTTGACTACCTTATTAGAGGGTAGTGGATTTTTGTCTTTAGGTTGCACCTTCTTGGGTAAAGGTGATATTGGTGTATGAGATATAGAGGGAAAAGTGGATGGGGGAAGAGGGTGAGTTACCCAGGGGGATAACAAAGGTGTTGTGAAGGTAGATGACATGGATCATGTAGGGTGTGTGAGGGATAGAGACTAAAGTGTAGTGGGTAGTGAATAAGTTGCTAAGGGTATTGGAGGTATGAGTGGTAAAGATGCTATAGGTTTAGAGGTTTACGAGGAAGGAATGGGATGTTGTGTTTTTGGTTTATTAATGGGTGAAGGTTTCTTGACCTGTGTTGGGAGATTGAGGTATTAAGACACAGATGAAAAGGGTGTTGGTGATGAAGGGATCATTGGCGCAGCCGGGGTGCGAGTTCTATGGGTTTGGTTCTTCTATTTGGGTGCTAGAGTAGGTTGGGTATTGACCATGGAGGATGTATCTAAGTCTAGTTTGATACGTGGATGAGTGGGGTGACCCCTAAGATAGTAATAGGTTTAGTTAAGGAAGATGATGTATGTGTGGGTTTTGATTTAGATGTATGTTGCGTTATCGATTAGGGTGTATGTTGAGCTATGTTAGGTGGCCTGGAAGAAGTTGTGATAGAGGTGGTTATGTTCAATTTGATAGGTCAAAATATATTTGGGTAGATAGTGGAAGTGTCAGCAAGTGACATTTGCATCTGTGTTGAGATAAAAAGAAGAAGATGCCCCCACAGTAAGGCTCTATCCACATAATCTAAGTGATCGGCTAAGCGTAAGAACGACACTTTCAGTAGGCGAGACCGATGAGGACCTAATGGTAATTCCCATAAAAATTTTCTTAGAGATAGGGAATTTCTTGGCTTTGGCTTCCGTGGGTAAGAGGGTCAAAAGTAGGTATGCAGGATCTTGGGTAGCTGATGGAGAATGATCACCTAGAGGCAAAGGTATCTCTACTGGATCCTTGATAGGTGGAGGAGAAAATGGGTGCTCCTTTGTAGGTGGACGAGATGATGGGTACTCCTTTGTGCATGGAAGAGATAAACAAGTATCCTTCATGGATGGATGACGGTTACCTAGGTGAAGAAGCTAAAGGTGAAATAACCTCGATATTAGTGGAAGGCTCCTCCATATGTAAGAAAAAAAGTGAAGGGTGTTCTATGTGGATGGAGGAATAGGTGAGGTGGGTTCCAATGGAGAATGAGAGATTTGGGATAGAATTTCCTTGATGGAAGGAATATGTGGTAATTGGGAAGCAACGAGTGCATTGATAAAAATAGCATGGACCTCGGGTATGGCTATCATGAGTTGAGGTTTCTCTGATTTGATCAGAAGAAGGGGCGTGATTGGGAAAGGGTTTTTGAACATGTGTAGGTTTTGATTGGTAGGTGCGTTAGGATTATCCATGGTTAACTCACCTTTCTCAAGTATTTCTTGGACAATGATTTTGAAAGTGATGAAATTTCCATCACTATGACCCTTTACTTGATGATAGTTACAGAAGTCGTGTTCTTTATACCATGCGGGTGTGGGACGAGTAGGGTCAAAACCAATGTGTGGTTTTATAGGAGGAATGGTGATGGCCCCAACTTTAATGAAATTTTCTAAGACAGAATAATAAGGCTCCCCAATTGGGGTATATTTCCATTGTTCCCATTTGAATTGAAAATTTTGAATAGGTGAGAGATTAGATGAGGGGCTAGCTTGATTTGATGGATGAGCTGGGATGACTTTAAGTACCACTACGTTAGTGGTCCCCTTGGCCTTTGAATAATTGTTCTATGGTTTGGAAGAAGAAGAGGTATCATTCGACTTGAATGCCGAGTTCTTATTGTGTAATTGGATTTTCTTCTCTTCGATGGCCCGAATCTCTAGCTTTCATGCCATGGTGAATGCTTCGTCAAAGGTTCAGAAAGTTTGGACTTGTAGGGTTGGCGAGATATGTCTAGCACAAGCCCATGTGAAGAGTTTGATGAGTTTAGTTTATGGTAGTTGGAATGTGAGTTGATTGATTAGGCTATGCCTGAAAAACAAAATCGGGATAGATTCTTCATCATATCGAAGCGTGGAGTATATGTCAGTCATGGTAACCTTCTTAATGATATTTATGGAGAAGTGATCAAAGAAGGCTTGGGCTACTTGATTAAATCAAAATATAGAGTGTCAGGTAACCCACTATACCAATCTAATGCGGGCCCATTCGAGGAGATATGGGAAAGGTCCTCAAGAGAAAAGCATCATCGTGGGTGATTAGGTAGCGCCCATGTTTGAAAGACCGCAAATTCTGTTCTGAGTCTTCCTTGCTATTGAAATGGTTGAATTTAGGCATTTCCCAATGCATGGGGTATGGATGAATAGGAATAGATGGGTGGATAGGTTCATTAAAAATCTCATCGTAGGTGAGAGAGTTACATGAGCCAACAACTAATGCTTCCAATGTCTACATATTATCCATCATTAACTTGATTAGGTCATTGGAAGGTTGTGATGGATGGGTGCCTCCTGTAGCATAAGAGAGTTGGTGTTGGGCCTGCAATAAGGGTGGCATTCCAGTATATGGTGCTGCCACATAGGTGGATTGAGAAGAAGGTAGTGAAACAAAGGGTATGTACCCAGAGTGAATAATAGATGAAATAGGAGGTTGATGATAGTATGTAAGGTGGAAGGGTCGTGGTGACCCTAGTGGTAATGGGGCTAAAGATTTTGAGAATAGAAAGGATGACGTTTTGAAAAGGGGTAGGGGTCATCGACACACGGGGTGGGTTTGTAGCTATGTTTATATGAGAGATAATAGGCATGGATGAGGTTGTATTCTGGGTGGTTGGCAGAGGTATAGTGGATGTGGCAGGTATAATGGATGTAGCAAATGTGACACGGTCATAGTTGCGATAGGGCCTAGCTTGTGAAAAGACCGAGGGTAAGGTAGATGCAGCAACGTGGAGCTAGATAGAGTTGATGCAAGAGTAGGAGTGAGCGTCGGGGGGAAGATACGGGCATGCCATATATCAACTGACGCGAGGCATCTCGAGTGGACAAGTAGGAAAGGTAAAAATGTAAGGTGACAAGATTTTGGTCAAGGAGTCATGTGAACTCCTCGTCTCTGGTAGTGATAGTGATAGGTTGGGTAGGATCCATGGGTGATAAAATAGAAGGTGGTGAAGGACTAGGTGGGAGTGGTTGACAACTGGCGTGGAATATGAGGGTGTTCGCTTGGCTTTGGGTCAGCACCATGTGAATAAGTATTGATCAGGTTGGATTGTTTTCTGTAAATGACACAAAAATACAACAGAAAATAGGAGAGACAGGCAGTAGTAGGTGGATTAGGAATCAAATGTTAGCTGGAAAATGACATAGACTGACCAATGCCAGTTAGGTTAAACCAATGCTGATCACAGTAACCACTGCTGGTTATTGTGGAAAGTGGATAGTTTGGACCAAAAACAAGGTATAAGGCCAAATTTTCCAGGTATGCCAAATACTGATGAGATTTACTAGGTCAATGGATATGATAAGAGTTATAGGGACTCTAAATAGTTGAAGAAGGTGAATATGTGTCCTTTTGGGTAGGTCAACCAAAAGAATAGTGAACTGACACTGGTTGGGTATAACCAATGATGGTTATTGGACCGACACCGATACCACTATGAAATTGAAACAATGATGAAGAAAATGTGGTTGTGATTTAAAATTTGATGTGGAATCAAACCTAGAATTCTGGGAATGATGAGAATATTGTCCAGACACACTCAAATGAAGTTAGAATACACCAACTATGATGAGGAGTGTGCAAGGGAAATAAGAAAATGAAGAGAAAAACATTTCACCTCAAAACATAAGCCAAGTAGAAACACTAAGAAAACACGATCCTAAGAGTGCCTTTCTATTATGTACTTTAAGGACCGACTCATGAATTGTAAAATAGATTTTTTTGGTGAGGATGGATTCCTACGAAGAAGGAGATCTACAAGGAGATGTTTCAAGTACATTATGGTGGGGGCAAGATTTTCTCTAAAGTATGACTCGACATAGCAATGAGATGGGTGCCCACTATACCATGATCGTGTGATCACCTACAACTTCTTCCAGGAAATATGTTGTTTAAGAATGTGTGTATTTTAAATTTGTGATGTTTGGATAAGACTCAGAGAGAGAGAAAGAGAAAGGAAGTGATTTTCTATGATTCGTTTGTCAACCATCAGCTGGGCATGACTTCCAGCATATAGGTTGCCCTCAATTAATGTGAGCTAATGCAAAAATTAGAATAAAATGCAATGATTTTTAAACCCAAATCAAAATGTAGAATTTGATGCCATGAATAGATGAATAGGAGAAGGGATGCTCTTTCACTAATGCGATACTAATGAAAGGGAAGAAGTGTTCATTTTAAAGCACCAAAGTATGATTACTTTTAGACAATAGAAGAAGAGATGATTCCAGGGGAGAAATTTAAATGTAAGAACCTTTTGGAAAGGAAACAAACATGTAACTTTTCACCTAGAAATGAATGAATGCAAGGAACCCCAAATGGGTACCACTGGCATGCCAAAATGTTTCACCTGATTCTGAAGCGTTTCTTAGAAAATGATGAAACAAATGTGGGTAATGGGCGTAGGAGGAATACCTATTGAGATGTTGGTTGATAATGTTTTGCATGCGCATGACTTTTGAATCCACAACTGATCGTGAGAGCTTCCTTTTTGCTTGGAGGAACTACCTGAAATAGAACACAAGACCACCAAATAAAAGTTAAACAATATATGCAAAGTACACTACCTAACGTTTCTTACATCCGAGAAGTGTGATATTTCTAGACGGTTGTCAATCCACTATTAAAAACAACTTAATGATAATAATAAAGTAAATCCTACTGTAGTTAAAATGATTTAGGTATCTCATTCATCTACAATAAGAAAATTCGTTCACAACAGGCTAAGCTATGATTGAATCTGAAGGTCAAGGTCACTGTCAGGATATTGTTATTGGTCAGGGTCAGATTTTGGTCAGTTTAGGGTATTTGGTGGTGGTTTTAGGCTCTAATCTAGGTTTCTGGTAAAAGATATAGAGATCGATGTCAGTTTAGGTTAACCGACAACGGTTATTGGTGACCGACATCGGTATGGTCGGGGTACAGAAACTCAATAAAACTTGGTTGGGTGATAGATCCAGGATTAGATGAAGGTGGAAGGGAAATGGTGAGATTCGTATGGATCTTGGATATGCACAGGAATGATGAAAGTCTGGATATGGACAGTTCAATGGTGTGGGAAAAAGGATGGTCAAGTTTACATGGAGGTAAAATGGTGGGGAATGGAAATGAAAGCTAGAAACTAATAACAAATGTAAAAGGATCTGCTCAAATGACAAGGAACCAATGCAGGTTAACAAACTTACTATTTATACGAGCTTGATGCCTGGTTGGTAATGGTGGGTGATCAAATGAACTTGGTGTAATGTTGGCGCTTCCCCTGGATGCTCCCGTGAAGGTAGGTGGCTGTGTGATTTCTTTCGGTATTGGCTATGGGTGTTCTGATGCTTGTACGGATGTTGGTTCTACTTGCATACAACTCTAGTTTCGTCACTTATTCTCAGAAGATGTATCTCTCTCTCTCTCTCAGAAATGTGCCAACCTCGAAATAAGGTTGTTTTGGGAGTTAAATGGTAATTGACGATGGTTCGACTTAACCGGCGGTGGTTAAGGGTAATCAGCGTCGGTTAGGGTGGGATTTCCTAGGTTTACTAAACTAGGCAGATCCCCTTGATTTTCTGGGATCTCGTTTCATTTACCCCATGGATTAGCATGGAAATCTCCTTCTAATGGGTGGGAATGTGGTTAGAGGGAATGTAGGCATTGATTTTTAGGGTTTGGGTAGGTCTTAGTTAGTTATGGCAACTTACTAAGAATAGGCCTTAGGATGAGGTGGCTAGATGAGGTGTCTAGGTGAGGTGGATATGTGGGCATTATCCCAATTAGAATATTTAAATAATAAATATTGTGAGGATAATGAATTAATTTAATTAAATTAATTAAATTAATATTATAGTAGGGTGAAGGGGGCCATGGCTAGGTGGATGTGTTCAAGGTATTTATTTAACGGGGACCAAGGGGAGTGTGACCTAATTTTAGTGTCTACACCCACAATATATTAGTAGGGGAGTGTTAGAGGATTCAATTCCCTTTTTTTCTCCTTTGATTACAACCAACCTGCCTTTGTCTCTTCTCTCCTCATATAGCCTACCAAGAATCCTATGGATCTATGGTTTGCTGCTCTAATCACCTCTTAATCATATGTCTCCTCTTCCTATTACTCTCCTGTAAGGTCCATGTAGATTGGTAGGTAGATATGGTGACTACATCGTAGAAGTGTATATTTCTCCTTGGGTGAGTAGTTCCTATGGCTACTTCTTACGCTTTGTACTCTCCAACACCATCGCCCATACAATCTTATGGTTGGTAGAGGGAATTCTAGAGGACTCTTGTACTCTACCTCCTACCTAGGAGTCTTGAAATCCTCCTAAAAAAACTAAGTGATCTTACCCATATTATTTATCTTTTGGTTAGAAACATTTATTCTCTCTACCCCATCTTTCTTTTCTTTCCATGAAAGTAAACATAAATAATTTTCCTGAATTAGTATTTTTCTTGGTTATCACTTACCATAGCATCATTTTGTTTGTGTTGGTGTTCCCAGAGATGTTGAAACCGACCCCATCCTTGACCAAAATGTATCATTTATCACTCCTTATGAGTACAACATCCCTGGTACACAAGTAAGGTGTTCCAAAAAGATATCAAATCCATCAAGTGGAATTACATCAACCTCTAATACATCAATATATTGGGTATTTATCCCAAAGTGAAATTTACATTTCCTTGTAACTTGTATCTCTTCACCCTTATTCACCCATCACAATGGGTATGGATGTGAATGTGTGTAAGTATATAGACCAATATGCTCTACAACCGCATCGAAATCAAATTAAACTCAGAAATAGAATACACCAAAGTGTTTACCTTGGTCTTCTTGATTTGGATTCTAATATGACATAGCTCACTTGTCTTTTCTTCTACTTTTATGTTTTACATGTTATTGGTTGTGCATCCCAACCTCTCATTTACATATGAATCATCCTCAATTAAACCTCCTCTACTGGTTTCATAGTGGCCATAGATTTCTTGGAATCCTTAATTCGGTACTTTCGGTGTAAATCTGGATGTAAATTCCAACATGTGGAGTCGGTTGGACCATTGATATCACAATTCTTACATAAATTTTAGGATATTTTCAAGTATGCAAAACAATGGAAACCTATTTACCTTTCCATTTATCTTTGTTACTTGTCTTCCCTTACTCTTTTTAATTTGATCATTTGACTGGTCTTTCTATGGCTCTCGCTTCTCCTTTCTTCTTCTCATAGTCAATATAGTATGATTTTATAGAAGCTTCTTTGAGATCCTTGGGATTTATGGAGATTATCTTCCTTCGAAGGTTACTGTGAAGTCCTCCCAAATACTTGGTCAAAATGTCCTCATCTTCCAAGTCTATAGTCAACAACATGGCTTGTCTTTGAAACTTCATAGTATAGTTCGACAAACTTTGAACATTTCCCTACCTAAATTACTGCCATTTAATAATTTGATCGGTGTTATGGCCAATAGGATAGAATTTAGCTATAATAAATTCTTTAGAACCCTTCCAAGTAGTGAAAATAGGACGTTTGTTATTTTCACAAGTGATCAGATGGGTTTCCCACAAAACCAGAGCATGACCTTCCATTTTGAGATGTGCACAGGTAATCCTTTGTGCCTCAGTGACATCATGCACAATAAAATAAACTTCAACTATTTCATCCATTTATCAAGTAATTTTGCATCTACTTATCCTTCAAAATTCTTTATTTCAACTTTTGTTTTGACTTTAAAGGGAGTATGAGAAGATTTTACCTTCTCACTTATAGTTGTAGTCTCTTCTTCACGCTCTTCCACATCATCTTCCTCTTCGCAGATCTTTCCTATGCCAAATGTTTTGGGAAACACTCAAACCACTAATTCCATAGAATCTTGCTTTTCTAAATTTGTCTTTTGTAGATCTAAGAGTTATTGTTATTTTCTATGCAATCTATCCATCATTGTCTCTAGCATCTCGACTCTACGCACCAAGTTCTCTTCTTCCATTTGAGATTGAATTCTCTTTTTCCACTTCTTCATAGAAAATTTTGGATCACAAGGTAAATCTTCTTCACATTTGGACCTTTTCATTGTCATACAAATCACAAGAACGAATACCACAGTCTTAGATACATAATCATCTCTAATACCAAAATGATCCATAAACTTCTAGATTTGCAAATATAAGAATCACAAACATATTGTTGTTCGACTTTCTACTTTGGAAAATGACAGTTTTGAGATTTAGTGACTGATTATCTAGTGCTTAGAACAAAATTGTAGAGAAATGCTAGAGGAATTCCACACACAACACAAGAATTTTATCCTGGAAACCCCCAATTCAAGGGAAAACTAGTCGGGAAGGGAAACTTATCTTTCTTCTCACTTGTATTGGCCAATTATAAAGAATTTACAAATTACAATATGTATAGAGCAAAACAAAAATGTAAACTTCCCCTCTAGTTACTTTTTTTCTCTGTTTCTTACATCTTGCTTCTACAAATCTACTCCAGCACTGAAATTCCTTACTCACTTGCTCTCATATAATTAATTTTTTCTCTTGATCTCTTTGTATCTTTCAACACCAAAATCCCTTTCTCCTTCATGCATTTATATCCTTCCCATGTCCTCCCGTGCACTGGAGAATGGGAAGGGATGCAGGAAAGGAAGAGACAAAGATAGTCGGTTCAAATTCGAACCGTTTGGGCTCCATTTTACTTTTCTATCAAAAATGAAAGGTTTACCACGTAGTGTAGATCGGTGGTTATTGGACCACCACCCTAGCTAGTCGGTAGTTACAAAACCATCATCCCGCAAGACGACGGTTTTGGAATCACCACTCTGTGTAGAGCGGCGGTTCTATTAAAATGTTTAGAAAACCTCCTTCTTCCTTATTTTCTTCATTTTTCCTTCATAGTGTTGATGATCTAATGAAGTGGTTTGTTTTTATGGATCTTGATGGATCAAGAATAACACTATACTTTTATCCCCAACAATATTTTTTCATGGAGTGAAATGCAGAAAAAATCTCAAACTTGGCGTGAGATCACAAAAACTCATTCTTGGAGTGAGATCACCAACAACAAATTCTCTTCTACAAAATTTTTAGGACACTTTCTATCCTTTTCACTTGTCACAGATCAGGTGCATATGTTCATTTTATCACTTTTATCACATTTTTACATACGTTTGCATATTTTTATAGGGTTTTCATAACACATGACTTTTATTACATCTACATAGTTTTCATATATGTATCTCGTTTTGACTTTATGATATTACATATTCACTCAACAACATAAAGTGATGGAAACTATAGACACAAAATCATGCAATTGGGTATATTTGTAGGTACTAATCACGTACCACTATTCCTATGATTCATAAGTGAGAAAAATAGTAATTGACTACTTACCTGTCTATGGCTGTCTTTCTTGATATATTTCTAGTCTTACACACCCTACAACCAAGTCGGTGTTTTAATTTTTAATATTTATTAACTCTTTACATAATTGTTCAGCCAGTGACGCCATAACCCTCATCCCCTCTAGATATCCCTAACTTCTTTATATTTTACTCACTACTTTTGGGCCTCTTTTATCTTTTTGGCATCTTGTTTTCTTATGGGTATTCATTTTAACTTTCATTTACAAAATTTAACGAAGGGAATCATATAAATAAAAATATATGTGACCATAATAAATGACTAATATCTAAGAATCTGCTATCATCACCTAAGGTTGCATCTAAAGCCATCCTAAGATCATAAAAACTCCATATAGAACTCACTCAAGGGACAAGGGAGTGTATTTTATACATACACTTTATAGGAGGGGAAGATCATTTTGTCATCCACACATCTATCTTGATTGCTACATCTAGTTATTACCGTTATCAAGTGCATCTTTCCCAATAGCTTCATAGGGCATCATTATTTCACACAGCATAAAAACTACATGGATTCTTAGATGAATTCCAACACCGGTCGTAAGTTCACTCTCTTATGTTACCATTGGGGTTAGTCCGAATCCCAATTTGCATTATTTTCTTTTTAGCATTTGATGTGTTTTTGTGTTTTGTAAAAGATCATTTGTTCTGCATTGAGACACGGGAAAATTCTATAGACATAGTATGATATACAAGTGATAAAAAATGAAGAATAGTAACATCTCGTGTGTGAAACAAAAAAATTAGTTTATGAGATTCTACGTTGTCAGGCACTAGAAGAGGTTAGTAGTGCCAAGACACCCTCACCCCGGTCCAGTGCCCTTATCTTGGCATATCCGAAACCTCTTGAATTTAATGTGCATAATTGTAACATTTTCCTCCTCCCGTTTATCAATTTTCCAGTCTAGTCTAACACTTTGAGTTAAATTGTGAAATTAGCTAAGTCTTTTATTCCCTCTCTTTCGCTTAGGGTTTTAATTTTTAGTAATTATCTTATTACTTGCGTCAAATTTCTATTTTAATGTTTATTTTTCATATGTGAGTCTTAAATATCAAGGGTTTAGAATAAATTCCATTTTTATAATCAACCAAGTGTGTGAGATTGTTTCTACAATAAGAAAGAAACAAAGGTAAAATTGTAGTGTCAAAACACAAATAATTGATAAATAACAATAAAATTATATTTCTAAAATCTAAAACTAAGTTAACAAAATTGGGATGTCATGAAATTATGTGTAGCTATCGAATTCCAAGAAAATCCACTCCAAAGTGTTGGTGGGCTGATGAAGAATTACAACATAGTTATTTACACCCTTTTCAAGATTTGATTAATATTTTGAAATAATGTTATGTAATGCACATCACTAAATAGAAATTAAAGTTGTGAAATTAGGATCTATATTTAATGATTAAATTCAATATTACCTATGTTAGAACCCAATCTTAAACCACCCGTGGGCACTAAAGTATTAGCACTTGAAGTGGGGTGCTCTAAGTATGAATGACTTGTCGCTTTGTATCCGGGGAAGATGTCTGACAAACTTATTCAAAATCAGGCATTGGAGGGACTGAGTGGCACATATAAATGGGATGACCTTCCCTATTGCTTTAGGTCATGCCTTTAACTAGGGTGAGAGAACCCATTTTGTAACTTGAACTTGTGAGAAAAATAAGTGGAATCACGTTTCTTAGTATTCTCTTTGAAATTTGGAGATTAGTCCGAATGAACATGGTCAATGTATGTATTATTTAACTTTGATGAGTATTCAAACTAAATAATTCAAATGTAAGTCAAAAAGACTCATATTACTTTAGATAGTGGAAATTTTTGTCTTCTTCTGCATATTTATGAGAAGGGAAGGTAAAAAGGTAAATTCCCTTCATAAATGTTCATAGCAGAGAAAATAGAAGTGGTTCAAAAGGATTTAAAAATTATAGGTTTGTATTTGTGTAGGAGTGGGAGATTAAAGTAGGATAAAGTTGATTATACAAAATTCTCAAAACTTTAACAATGTCAGAAAATTGCTCAAGGAAAAAAGAACACATCAAACAACCAGAAGCAACCCTTTAACTAGAAGATATGCACTCATGGAAGCCCAAGAATACATGCTTTCACACAATCTTTAAGAAATTAAACACAAAATATCATGTTAACCTCTCAATAAAACATTGACAATTCCTGATCCATTACACCTAAGATTCACTCAAATGCTTACAAAAATCTTCTCAAAAAAATGGATGTATCATGAATTTAAAACTGTTTACCATAATATGAAAGGAAAGCTCTTCCCATAACATAATTGCTAGTTGCCAAAACACCACCACCGAGACAAGATCTAGTGTAATTCATAGGAATTATCAACACAAGATTGCAACAAGAGAGACAAATGGTTGATTTAAAGTATATTACCCAAAAAAAAGATAAAAATTCTCATGAACATACACACAATTTATTTCAAGATTTTTAGATTTCTCAGCAAGGGAAAATAAAACCTATGATCTCAATGCTTGTCAATGGCTGTACACTTACAACCATCTTGACATAAGAAGATTTGAAAGGTGAAACAAATCATAGGTATCTCAATTTGATTCAATTTTTCAAGAATGCTTATCAGTTTACATTGTTTCTTATAAAATATTATAAAAATGAACCCCTTTCGATACAAGAACATGTCTATTGTATGTATACATTATTTGATTCTTTTCTTGATTTTTTCCCCGATAAATAAAATTGTTTCAACAAATATTCCTTAGGAATAATATATGATTCTTCTACTTTGAAAATATTTGATTCCCTGTCATGCCATGTGGAGAGATCTTTAAAAATTATATTAAATGTATATTTCATTCCTTTATGATGAATGGGATGCCTATGTCATTCATTTGACATCATCAACTTGATCATTCCTATTTTGAGTAGGTTGAGAAACGCTTTTAATGATTTTTTGAGTGCCCCTAAATGGTTTGATTTGATGATAATTATTCCCTCCTTTTGTGAATCCACCTTGAAACACACACAATTATTGTAATATCTTTCTTAGATAAGTATTTTAACATGTGTTGCACTACATCAGGCCAATTACCTCCTTTTTGAGGGATATCGAGCTACTTCACGTTTATCTCCCTTGTGCGGATATCATAGACAATCTCAACAATCAACTCACCATGATTTTTTCATCTTTTCTCATGAGCCAAATCTTCACTATAAATTCCCACCATTTCTTATAAAAATTCACATACTTTCTTTTAAGTGCAAGAAACTTAGTGAAATTATTTTTCTGCAATATGGCGAGTGTATCATTAGCTTCCAATTTGAAATAAATTTCATATGAAGACCTGAATTCAATTTTTTACTTGTTGGACCAAAATGAAGCATTCGTAAGAATGCTATTTTGAATTTTAGATCTAGAGGAATATGATATTCCATTGGCATCTCAGGATATTCAAGTGGCTCTAATTCGAAGACTAATCAGGATCATTCCTTTATTTTATGCTTTCTAAATTATGTATTTTCATTTTTTCAGGTGGGAGCATAAAAAAACTCCTGATGCGTTGAAGAAGTTTTGGCTCAAGAGCAAGCCGGATGTGAAGGGTGTAGTTGATAATACATGTCCCTTTATTTGTAATGAGGAATTTACTGTGAAATAAATTTTTGTAGAATCTTATGTGCTTGATGAAGGTAATTTTATAGACACTTTGTCTGCTCTTTCTCACAAGGTGATTGAGTTGGAACAACATGTTTATACTTTCAAGAAGAGGCCAATAGAATATTTTCCTTCATAACCTTATGGGGAATCATCATTCTTCATGAAGAAATATAGGGGTGTATCTAGCTCAAAATCTCCTACTCAATCTACTCAAAACATTTCCCTAATTGCACTCCCAACTTTTGCACATACCTCTATTTCATCTTCTACCTTCAAAGTATCAATGAAGAAGGATCTTTCCAAGGATGGTTTAGATATTAAATAATGGGTGTATCTAGCTCAAAATCTCCTACTCAATCTACTCAAAACATTTCCCTAATTGCACATACCTCCATTTCATCTTCTACCTTCAAAGTATCAATGAAGAAGGATCTTTCCAAGGATGGTTTATATATTAAGGAATGGGTCTCTTTCTACAAGAATAAATTAGAACTGGTTGATATTTTGGATGGTCCTAGGGTGATTTTTTATGAACTTATGGCTTTGGACATGTCACGTAGTTTGGCTGGAGATTTTTATGTGTAGAAACGACTACTAGGACTAAGGAATTTATAGTTAGAAAGAATAAGATTTTGATGAATATTCCTATTTTCAGATAGGATCTCTTAATGATAGAGTATCTAAGTTTCTTTCCCCTTTTCCCTTTTCATTATAATATCAAGGATGTATGTAAATATTTTTGTGGGATGCGGCCCCTATAGAACCCCATTTTTATTTATTTTTAAAATGAAAAAGTTTTAAGATGTTACAATGAATTTCATGTTAATAATAGATATAGAATATGATAACCAAATCATACCAAGCCAAGAACTCATATGAGAATCAAACACCATGAACAATAAGATGAAAGCAATTTACCAAAATACCTTTACATAAAATGTTTGTAAAAAAATGAGTAACAATGTCATATATTATTATGGAACTCAACTAAATACAATGAGAATGGGCCTTGCTTATATAGGAAATGAATAACAATCTAAGAACCAATCAAGGTCATAGATCAACCCCTAAATCAATGAAAGAACTCATCATAAAAGAACTATTCAAGAAAATAGATTTAGGAAATATCTACACGTCGGTGATCTATTCAATACCATAGATCAAGGAAATAACTATATGTAACAACTAGATAATATCCACCTAATATATAAATAAATAAAAAGAAATATCCACACACATAAGTGGGCGAGGAAAAATAAAATAAAATAAATTACCTAGATGACAATGAGATAAGGTAAATACCTACTTTAACACTCCCTCAAGTGAATCAAGGGGCAAAAATAGAAGTGGCATGTACATAGTATAAGTCCCGACGCTTAGGCCTAATGAGGTACTCATGTACAATAACTGGGAAAAAAAGGACGTCACAAGGTACCCAAAACTAGTAACAACAAAGTAAAGAGAGTAAAAACCCACTGCAAGGCATCCCAAGAAGCTCAACTCAAAAAATCATATAATGATGAAGAAACTTGGTGTACACTATGGTCTAAATCCACTTCTCAATCACAAAACTCAAAAACAACTTACATGGGGCTTTAAGAGAATAGCTCCATACAAGGAGAATGTTAACAAAGTGATGTCGAAAGTGCAAAAAAACCAAACATAATTCAATCAACTACTGTAAATAGGTGTTCCATGATAAAAGAACAATAACCAAAGCAACAAGGCAAGGACATAAAATCTAGAGTGTCATGATCCAAGAAAATCCAAGGTAACAAGGAAAGGAGACAAAACCCAAAGAAAAACATAATTCGATCAACTATCTGCAAATAGGTGTGCCACATTCCAAGAAAATAACGAAAGAAACAAGGAAAGGATACAATATCTAGAGTGTCACAATCTAAGAAAAGAAAAGGTAACAAGGCAAGGACATAAAACCCGAAGAAGTAGGATCAACGCCACACCCTCCCATACCGCTTTGAATGGGTGGAATGACACTAAAAATCTGTATGAGTTGTCAAAACAACTACTTTAACATTGAAAAATAACATTGGAATTCTCAAGAATAGCTCCCCCATAAGAGAGACTTTCAACATGCCAAAGTGTCAAAAATATGGATACAAAATATCTCAAAAACAAGAGAGATACACTACACATGCTAAAAAAATTAGCAAAAGAAGTAGCATTACAATGTATAAGGTATAAAAATTGGAGCAAGAGGCCGAATGATGGAGGGGCCACACCTATAGATTCCTCTTAATGAATGTATATGTCACCACCATGAGTGATCAGATATCCACCCCAAATCAACACAGATGGATGTAGAAGATGCATGCATATGACTCAATGCAAAATGCATAATGGGTGCATGCAAAGGAACATCAAAATGTGTTTTAAGATGATATTTTATGACAATTGAAATCTTGGGTTTCTCAAGATTGAATGAAGGTGAAAAAAATCATGTGTTTCTCATGATGCAGTAAAGATTCGAGTGAAAAAAATAAGAGCTTTGTCAATGTGTGATCCCAATGAAGTACTACTTGAAAATTAATGTCATGACGAAAATTTCACATTACATATGGAATAGGGGAAACAATACCCTATGAATATCTACAAATACCTCCACAGTGAAATATGTATAATGGAGCATATGAGAACTGAATGTAGTGGTCTTCTTATAAAAATATTCATGCATGTGAGCGAAGTAGGATACATAACATATATAACTACAATAGACACAGTCGCATAAGAACATGCAGTAACAAGCCTAATAGGATTAGGAGCATTAGGAGGAGGAGTAGGCTCAAAAAGTGATAAATCAAGGTCATTGGGAATAAGAGCAATAGCTGCAAGTAGCCTAGGAGCATGGATATGATTGTCCACAATATGATGGTGATGTTGCAGACTAGCAAGTTTTTGCTATACAAAGTGTATTACTATATCCTTATCGTGAATGAGTGCTTGTAGAAGAGAATTTTTCTTCTTGAGTGATCTATTTTCTTCCAAAAATTTTACAATATCCTCCTAAATTTTACACACTTTGGAGAAAAGCATATCTTTCTCATAATCCATCATAGATACAATAATGCAACTCCCAAAAGTGTAGGACATTAGACTCACTTGAAATTGCATCCACAAGTGATTATAACACCCCTCCATATTTGGCACTCTATAATGAGTGCGTGTTACAATATGGAACTTTAAAACTATAGTGTGATTCTCAAAATAAATATTTCCAAAGGAAAGAAAACGAAAAAACAAACACTTTTGCAAAAAATGACACTCAAAACTGAGTTGTCGATCAAAAGATACAAGTTTATGATCAGTTATTTATTTTAGTTGCCACTAAAACAAAATAAAAATGCTCGTGCCTTCATCACAAAAATAAAATTAAAGAGGGTTGGAGTTAAGCAGCTACTAGTAGGAATCACAAGCTTAAGCCCTCATATGACCATACCATATAATTAGGGGCTAAGGATTTCAATGGTTGTTTTACTCTAGTTGACATGGATTACGAGGTGAACCTACGCATGTCTCCGCAACAATAAAAACAACCAAAAAATTACTTTCTCAAAAATTGGTTGAGTTTACGATTGATATTAGGTTTTTCCACCTTTTGGATCAAATGGAAGGGTTTGTTTTACATAAAAACACGCGCAACAACAAAATACGAAAAATCCATAACATATGAATATACCAAAAAAATTTACAAAAAAAAATTTACATATGGATGTCAATAGCAATCTGTTGCTCTGATACCATAAAAGGAACGATAACCAGATCATACCAAGCCAAGAACTCATATGCTAATCAAACACTGTGGTCAATAAGATGAAAATAATTTTCCATAATAACTTTACATAAAACATTTGCAAACAAATGAGAAGCAATGTCATATATTATTATGGAACTCAATTAAATATAATGATAATGGGCCTTCGTTATATAGGCATGGAATAAAAATCTAAGAACCAGTCAAGGTCATAGATCAAGCCCTAAATCAAGGAAACAACTTGTCATCAAAGAACTAGTCAAGACCATAGATTTAGGAAAGAACTAGACATCAAAGATCTATTCAATACCATAGATCAAGGAAATAACTATACCTAACAACTAGATAATATCCCCCTAATATATAAATAAATAAAAATAAATATCCACACACATAAGTGGGTGAGGATAAATACAATAAAGGTAAATAAAGTACCTAGGTGAACATGAGCTAAGGTAAATACCTACTCTAACATAATTCTATTAAAATAGAATTAAATCCTACTGCATTGTTCCACATTACATACATAATTGAAATCCACAATTAAAAATAATATTCAACTGTCATGAATGAAATTAATGACTAGAAAAGGATTTTTTTTCGAAAAGATGAGCCTAATTTTGCTCATAGTTTAACATGATCATCATCTCCTTCTTCATTATCTTTCTCCTTGTCAGGACACCTATCCATATAAGAAAAAAAAACTATAGAACAACTACATAAAATCCCCTTAAACAGGTCATGTGTGAGGCTTGAATATTAATTTATGCATATTCAACACATCAACACATTTTTCCATCATGTGCTTATAATCTTTCAAATTTTTAGTCATCTCAACAATTTTGTTTTCCACAGAGATAAGCCTCTTGATGATCTCATAGGAGAAATGTTCCTCTTTGATGTATTGATCAAAATATTGAATCAGGATATAAATATTCAAGTCCCCATTAGTAGGTTTGTCTTTGTCAAATACCATCTCTTTTAACCTTCCATCTATAGTATCTCATTATCCAAATAACTCTCCCAGTTATTCAGACAACTTGAATACATCTTCTAGATTTGAGCTCTTCATTACAAGGTTGTGCACTCTTGAGTTCCCGGGCACATCCTCTTATTTTTTAACGTGCCCTTGCATGCTTCCCCTTCTTACCTTCCTTACCTTTTCCTCTTTATTTCATCTTCTACACAATCGAATTATTTCTAGTAGTTGTTTTCCCTCGCACCGATGCCTCGTACTTGCTTCAATCAGCCAAGTCCTAGGCCCTCATGTGCACCTACACATCATCTTGTAATGGTTTCTCCTTGACCATGTGTTCTATTCTCACCAGTTTTCCTCATTTCCATGCACATATCACGCATGCCTTCCTTCTTCGCACACTTTTTTCTTCTACGTGCATACCTTTTTTCCCTCCTTTGTACCATTTAGTGCCACGTTATTCGACATGCTTGAGCATGCCATGTGCAACTAGTTAAAGTGTGCCAATAGGGTGCCAGCTCCTTGCAAAAAATAAATGAGTGAAAAATTCCAGAAATGACAAAAAAATTTCACGAGTTAGTCATCATTTCATCCGATCCGCGTGTATCACATATTTTACATGCACCGACAACTCTAAAAAACTTTTGAAATCCATATATTTTTCTACAAATCTTTGATGAGCACGTGCCTAAACTAATCAGATAGTTGTTGACTTAGGATACAATGCTACACTTCCAAATTCAAATTCTTGGCAGATTTGACAGTGAGAAATGGAAAAACATATTTCTAAGTAGAGATAATTGCTCCAACCAACCCGAATTGATATTATCCACCCTCTTTCCTTCCCCTAGGGAAGTTCATTTGACAAATTTGTAGCTGTATTTGTAGGAATTGAGTGCTTCTTGTTAGTGGTTGCATTTGAAATTTGAATTTTCCCTCCTTCTCTTTTTAATACATGGATTCATCTATAAATGTAATAGCTAGGCTCATTATTAATGTTGGAAACTTTGGATCCTTACACACATTGCTAATGACTTCATATTTTCTCGTATTTTGAATTGTCAACCTCTAGATCCGGCTCTTGCATGTGGATATTGGACTCTTTCTCCATTGCAACAGCTCTATGCATTTCTAGAAGTAATAGAAGCATTGTTTTATGACTATTCTCTTTTCTAACATGTTTTCATTCCCTATTCTTTCCTTTTCTTTGCATTATGTTCCTATTGTTCCATTTCACCTCCTTGTAGCTCCTTATTTAGTTGTGTTCCATAAAACTAATATGGTAAATAAATTTTTAGTTGTGCTACACATGCCTATCCTTCTTTCACGTATTTCCCTTCATTTTCACTTAGAATAGAGAGTGTTCATCCCTCTTTTCTGGTGCTATCACCTTTTAGTGTAGTTTTATTTCATTTTATCCTTCTATCCCTAGTAACTTGGCATTATTAGCTTAGTTTCCTTTGACAACTATGTGTAGAAGTAACAATATAATTAGATATAGGAATCAACCTTCTCTGGAGATCCATACCAAGCATGCAAGGTCCCAAAACTTGGGGACAATTCCATTGTTGTATTAAACAACTCGGTTCTTCCAGATCTGAGACACAAGTGCAAGTTTGATGACCAACAAGATCGATACCCTTTCCTATAAGATCCTTCTCCATTTCCAACTTCTACCCTAATTTTGGTTAAATATTCTAGCACGTACTAAATCCCTTTTTCCTTAGGCAACACTATTCCTTCCTTTTCTACTAAGTCCTCATCAAGTTGGTTTATAGTGTCAAGTTTGGGAAGGATCCCTTCCCAATAATACAATTCATTTTCACATTGATCATTTAATTCATTTATGTTATTGAGCATGTTGGTTAACTCTACATACCTTTTTATTATTTTTTCAATGATTTTTCTACCCTTTTGAGACAAATCCTCCACCCATTTATCTATTGCCTTGGCCTTCTCACTATATTTTTCTATTTTACCCAGGATTTTTGGAGTAATGGTAGTGGAAATTTCTTGGATTTCTTTTTCTAGCCCTACCAAATTTTGTAAGCATGAAGTCAATGTCTTTATTTTCTCCTTAAACTTTATTTTAGATACTTTTTATTTATCAACCTTCTATAACAAGCCTTAAAATGACACTCGATGTCCTATTTTAGTGTTTCCCTTGTAGAATTCCCTAACTAGATGTGCTTGACATCATTTTTTTCCTGGAGATTTGACTCATGACTCTGTTGCCCAATGGTTTATTTGTGGCACTTGGTCTACTCTATTATTCTTGTGACACTCGGAGGGAGTGCCCATCCTCGAGTTAGAGCCAATTTTGGTGCTCAATTTGATCTCGCCCCATTTTCTCTAAAAAAAATCTCAATCTGCGGGCTCTGTCGTATTTTCTATTTCCCCGAATTGATGCGTGTAAAGTTTTCTTCATTTGTATGCTGTTGAGAGATCCTTCTCAATGGTCGTCAATCACATTTGGGCCTTATATCATTTCCAAATTATTTTTCCTTAAAGAAAGATTCATTTCTAGGCACAAATGGTGAATTTCCCTTACATCTTACTATTCGACGGATGTATTTTCCCTGGAAACATTTATCTCTAACATCTATAGATATGTGCTCATTCTTGATTGGATGAGGGTTGGTAGGGCATTTTGAAACTTTAAGGCCCACTTCAACCCAAAGCTTGTCCACGTGGAGGGCCGATGCTCTATCATCACCAATCCGGCACTATGATAATTCTTCACCGGGAACTCCTCGTGCTATGATTATTTACTAATGCACAGCCTTTAGTTTGGTGGATGTAATCTGGAAACAAAACAACAACATAACACAAGAATACCATCGACTATGATAAGACAGAATGATGACAAATCTAAAATATCAAAATAAATTATAATATTAACATGAAACTGTTACAATCTCACCCATGAGGTACTTCAAGTGTTATTGACTTCACTTGCCTTTCACCAAGACTATGGGAGAAACTTTACAATTACACCTCTTAATGGCTTCTTCAACACACCTTTAAACTGATGGCTTCCTTCGCACACTTCCTACAATATTTCTCACTACTTCCTTCTATGCTAAATGAGGGGGGTAGCCTCTCTATTTATAGAACTTCCAGGATTATCCATCTTATCTCTAAGATAGGATAAGAAATCCACTCTGACGAATCATATTCCATACCTTAACTCTTATCTGTACATGTAAGCTTATCTTCTAAGATAAGATAAACCTTATCATTTTACATGGGTTCCACATTTTTAGACTTTTTACAAATAAAATATACAAAATATTTATTACCAATATAATATTTCTAATTCCTAATCACGTAGACCCTACTTCTCTAATTACCCAAACTTTGACATTTTAACATTACCGGACCACTTACGGCAAATATTTACTTTTTACAACATTCCTATTATACTTTGACTGTTACCGTACTCCACATTATTGGCGGCACCATACTGACGGTGCCGTTATCTTCTATCAGACGCTACTACTAATTATACTTAACAACATCATATTCCTAATAGATACATTAATGAAATAGAAATTACGGAGGAAAATTTTAGTGTCGACATCTTCCCCCTTCGTAGCTTCTACTCCATCCTCGGAGTAGACTATTCTGGTGATTGGAAAATCTTCAACTTGTCGTGGTTGACCCATTTCATAATGGGAGTGCCATCCAATTCCTCCAGTCAGTACGTACCATTTTCATGCACAGCTGCTATTTTGTAGGGCCCCATCCATTTTGGAAGAAATTTTCTGTCTTCTTTTTTTGTATCTGGAATCATATACTAGAACCAAGTCATTCACATGAAATGGAGACCACCGGATATTTTGATCAAAGTATTCCTTCTGCTTCATTTTCTTCTTATGGCTTGTATCCTTTGTTATTTCTCTCATTTCCTCTAGCAAATGAAGATGTACCAACCTTTCTTTTACTGAATCACTTTCATCCATCCTTTCATTTTTCATAACTCTCACAGTGGGAATATCAAACTCAATAGGAAGAACTGGATCAATGCCATAGGCCAACTGAAATGGGGAGTATCCTGTTGCTGACTTTGATGTTGCCCTATATGCCCACAATGCTGCATGAATCCTTTTATCCCATTTATGTACCTACAAGGCTGCATCTTTTGCTAGAATTTGACACAACACAAAATTTGTTCGTTCCACCTGTCCATTTGTGCTTGGCTTGTATGTTGTTGCCTTCCTGTGCTTAATAGAAAACTTATTGACTAGGGCTTCTACCACCTCATTAATGAAGTGGCTTCCTTGATCTGTTACAATTTCTAATGGGCAACCAAATCTGGTGACAATGCATTCATACATGAACCTTGCCACTTCATCCATGGAAGCTGTTTTCAATGGCCTAGCTTCAACCCACTTGGTTAAATAATCTGTGGCAACTACAATATACTTATTTTGGCGTGATGTAGTTGGAAGTGGACCTACAATGTCTATTCCCCACTTTTCAAAGGGACCAAGGGGAAGAATAGGACATAATGGAGCTGATGAAGTCTTACGGTTACCATGTGTTTGAAAAATATCACATGTCTTACAATAATTATAACAATCTTTAAAAAGAGTGGGCCAGTGATAACCTGCATCCAAGATCCTTCTTGCTGTAAGTTGTCCAGAGAAGTGCCCTCTACATGTACCATTATGGAATTATTCTAGCAGTTCCTTCCCTTGATCACATCCAACTGCCCTCTTGTCCATCATGTCCTATTCGAAATAATACTCCATGCAGAATAGAATATGGACGACTGGCTTGAGTAATCTTTCTCTTAGTCTTTGCATTGGCACCATCAGGAAACTTGAATTCATTCAGATAATTCCAAATATCTATGTATTCACTAGGGATTGTGTCAAGGGATAACAAGGCTGCATCGGGGAAATCATCATCATCACAAGATGATCCTAAACCATCATAGGCTCGAGAGAGTGCATCTGCATTGACATGCTTCTTTCCTGGCCTATCTATAATATCAAATTCAAATTCTTGTAGCAAAATTATCCATCTTGCTATCCTCCCTGATGGGTTAGGCTTATTTACAATATATTTTAGAGCCTGATGATCTGTTACAACTAGAAATTTTTTCCCTAGCAAGTAATTTCTAAACTTCTTTACAGCAAAAATGATAGCCAGAGCCTCTTTTTCAGTTACAGTATAATTTACCTCAACACTGCTCATTTGTCTGCTCCCAAAGTAAATTGGATGTTCATTCCCATTTTCATCCTTTTGGCTCAAAGTACTTCCTAGTGTTCTCCGAGGCATCAGTGACACAATAAATGGCTTACTCCAACTGGATTCTTCAAAATAGGTGAAGACACCAGGGCTTCCTTCAATTGTCCAAAAGCTTCATGCGCCTTATTTCCTGGTTCATAAGTAACATCCTTCTTCAAGAACTAGGTTAGTGGCTATGCAATCTTTGAGAAATTCTTGATGAACCTTCTATAGTAACCCACATGGCCTAAAAATGATCTCAACTTACTTCTATTAAGAGGAAATGGTAAATCTTTGATTTTTGAAACTTTATCAGGATCAGTACCAATACCATCTCTGGATACAACATGCCCTAACAAAACACCTTTAGAACATCCAAAGACACACTTTGTAGGGTTTAGTGAGGCTTGTGCTTCATCTAACCTTTGAAATGTTGTCTCCATTTGGTGCAGGTGGTCCAACTTGCTCCCATAGATGCAAAAATCATCCATAAATACTCTGATGAAGGTCCCAATGTAGGGTTCGAACACCCTATTCATCAAACGCTGGAATGTTGTTGGAGCATTACACAACCCAAAAGGCATAACTCTATAAGAAAACATTCCCCAAGGAGTGGTGAACGTGGTCTTCAGCTGATCTTTCTCTGCTATACGAACTTGGTTGTAGCCGTTATATCCATCAGCAAAACTATAGCACTCCTGGCCAGCTACTTCGTCCAAGATCTGATCTGAAAATGGAAGAGGGTAATGATCCTTCTTTGTTTCCTTATTGAGCTTCTTGTAATCAACACAAATGCGTAGCTTCCCATTATTTTTATTGAGATCACAATGGGAGAAACCCATTCTGAATTCTCCACAACAAATATGAATCCTGCATCAAGCAACTTATCTATTTCTTCTTTTACAGTCTTGAAAAAATTAGGATTCATTCTATATGGCATTTGCTTTATGGGCTTAGCACCATCTACCAGCTCAATAGAATGTTCTACCCAACTTACTTGACGGAGTTCCTTGTAATCAAAAGTGAATAGGTGTATGTACCTTCGAAAGAGCTAGAGGTAGGATTCCTTCTCACTCTCCATCACAGCATCACCAATCTTTATTTGTTGGAGATGATCATCAAATTCTTCCAGATAATTTTATGGGGTCATGAGTTGGTGTGACTAGAAGGATATCCATGACTGAAACATCAACCTCACTTTCTTCATCTTCAGTGTCCACTTCACTGGTACTAGAGTAATCAGAGGATGTCCAATCATCAGTTTCATCACTTGAATCCACGGTGTTCGCCTTATGATGTCGAGGATCACATTTATCTTCACCCTCTCTCTACCATGTCCAAGTGTCATGAAACCTTCATTCTAGTAGTTTCTTGCATGAACTCTCCTTAGCAATGGTCTTCCCAGTGAGCATTGGGTAGTGCAATAGCAGATACCATTTTTCATCACGAAAGTCTACCACACATACCACACCCATAATGAGATATTGCCACATTTGAAACTACACCTTCTGGTTTAGTTTTTCCTTTATTTAATGACCTTAACATAAGTGTTGAAGGGTGATCAATTTTTAAACCCAACATATTCATTACAGACTCGGTCATTACATTAACTGCAACACCTCCATCAACTAAGACATCATGAATTGAAATACCATTACATAATACCTCAGCTTGTGGAGCATAGGGATCCGCCTCTGCCTCCAAAATAGGGACCTCAACCTCCTTCCTTCTTCGAGCATTGAGTCCACCTCGCAACTCCCACCTCTTCTCAGAAGACATAGCCAAGAGTTGACCATATGTAATATTTGTAGGCCTTTTGGATAGATCTTACAAGATGGAGTATGGTCCTTGTCCCTGTGAAATCAAAAATCCTGCACACCCAACTTTCTTCTCCTATGTTTCTTACTAGTTTCTTCTTTCATCTTCTTAGGATCATTTCCATCTTGATTATCTTTTTCTTTCTTTCTTTTTGTTACAAACACATCTACTTCATTATTTATGCTCTTATCTACTACATCAAAAGAATTCACAGGTGCTTTTCCTTTATCATTATCTCCTTTACCAGATGTAGAAGCTCTATTTGGACAATTATACTTATAATGACCCCTTTTATAACAACCATAACAAACAACTTCAGAAATATTTCTTTTTGGACCTCTATCTCCTCCCTGAGAACTAAATTCCTTTCCTTGAAGAAGATTAATAGTTAATCGACCCATCTTTTAAGCAGATCTTCATACTCAGTAGATGTACTAGGAGAAATATTTGTGCTCATTGGGAGTGGTTGTGGATTCTGGACCAAAGGTGCTGGTGTAGGCTCTACTTTAGCAACAATTTCTTTGGGCTCCTCTTCCATGCTTTCTTCTTGCCTTCTTGCAATCTCCTTTGCTTGTTCAATGGTAGCTGGGTGGTCATACTTCACTCGTTGTCTGATCTCTGGCTTCATCCCAAGAATGAAGTGCTTACAGAGGAGATTATCCATGCCATTCATCAACCCATCTGCTAATCCTTCCTTCCGGATCTGGGCATCGAGCTTCCTCCTTAGCTCTAGAACACGAGCATGATAATCCCTTATCTTCTCCTTCTCTCCTTGGGATAGCTTTGTGATCTCGATCATGAGATCTGCATATTTCTGTTGTTCACCAAATTCTTCAAGAAAACTTTCAATTAATAAATCCCATGAATTTTTCACATTATCACCTAGTGTTTTAAACCACCTAAGTGTTGAACCATCCAAAAAGGTAGGAAAAAATTCAGTCCATTGTTCCCTTCTTATAAGGCCATTACAAATACAAGATCGCTTAAACTCTTGAATGAAAGAAGAAGCATCTTCATTAGATTGAGCTAAAAAAATAGGAATCTTTCCCATTTTCAAAAGTAACCACCGTGAAATACCAACTCACAAGTACAATCAACAAGACTTATGTGTACAAATAATTGGAATCACTATACTAGAAAGTGACTTTACACCTTTCTACAGTAAAATAGAAATGACCACAGAAACTATGGTAAAACTTGACTTACTGCGGTAAAAACTGACTTTACTGTGGTAAACACTATTCACGGTAAAAAGTGAAGTTACTGCGGTAAATACTATTCACGGTAAAAAGTGACTTTACTGCGGTAAATACTATTCCAGCAAAAATGACTTTACCATGGTAACTACTATTCATGGCAAAAATGACTTTACCATGGTAACTACTATGCACAGTAAAAACAAGGTTACCCTCTAATTGATTTTTGACTAAGTGGGAATATCTCTCCAGAAAATCCACTAACGAGGAATGGTCCCAGCAACGGAACCAAAATGTCATCACCAATCAAAGCACTATGATAATTCTTCTGGGAACTCCTCGTGCTATGATTATTTACTAATGCACTGACCTTTAGTTTGGTGGATGTAACTGAAACAAAACAACAACATAACACAAGAATACCATCGACTATGATAAGACAGAATGATGACAAATCTGAAATATCAAAATAAATTATAATATTAACATGAAATCACATAATCTCACCCATGAGGTACTTCAAGTGTTATTGACTTCACTTGCCTTTCACCAAGACTATGGGAGAAACTTTACAATTACACCTCTTAATGGCTTCTTCAACACACCTTTAAACTAATGGCTTCCTTTGCACACTTCCTACAATATTTCTCACTACTTCCTTCTATGCTAAATGAGGGGGGTAGCCTCTCTATTTATAGAACTTCCAGGCTTATCCATCTTATCTCTAAGATAGGATAAGAAATCCAATTTTGACGAATCATATTCCATACCTTAACTCTTATATGTACATGTAAGCTTATCTTCTAAGATAAGATAAACCTTATCATTTTACATGGGTTCCACATTTTTAGACTTTTTACAAATAAAATACACAAAATACTTATGACCTCACTCCTTGTCCTTATTACCAATATAATATTTCTAATTCCTAATCACGTAGACCCTACTTCTCTAATTACCCAAACTTTGACATTTTAACATTACCGGACCACTTACGACAAATATTTACTTTTTACAACATTTCTATTGTACTTTGATTATTACCATACTCCACATTATTGGCGGCACCGTACTGATGGCACCGTTATCTTCTATCGACGCTACTACTAATTATACTTAACAACATCATATTCCTAATATATACATTAATGAAATAGAAATTACGGAGGAAAATTTTAGTGTCAACACTCATTTGAAATTCTTCTCTGGTTCCTTCCTTAGTAGTTGTGCCAAGGAGACACGTGGTGAGCCGGTGCTTGTTTAGGGTCTCCGCTTCGGGAACCATATCAAAGTTATGCCAAAGAGACATGTGGAGGATTTCACTTTGGCTCCTCTCTATACTTAAAATTTTGAAGAAAATTTCTAAGGCATGGGACATGTGGAGGGCCCACACTTGTTTGGGAACTGCCCCTGTACTTTACTTTTGAAGAAGCGCGGGAGGACACTTAGAGGTTTCACCGGGTCATCCTATACTTAGACTTTTCAACGGTGATGAAACTTTCTCGGACCCTAGGCACGTGGTGCCTTCCACTCATCCTTGAAATTTTTCAACAACTCTACCAGACTGAGACACATGGTGAGCCCGTGCTTGTTTAGAGTCTCTACTTTTGGGCACCATATCAAAAGTGTGCCAAAGAGACACATGGAGGCTTCCACTGGCTCCTTTTTATACTGAAACTTTTTAAAGGCCAAAAGGCAATTTTCTTGGGCCCAGGGCATGTGGAAGGCCCGCGCTTGTTTGGAAACTTTCCTCTGTACTTCACCTTTTCATTTGTGCTAAGGAAACACATGGATGACTCTAATATAAAGTTGAGAAAGGGGAGAATCAATGGTTATTGTGCATTGCATCCGATTTTTCTGCCATTTTTTACTCCAAGACTCCTGGAGATGCGAATACGCATTGTTTTTCATCATTTTTTGATGAAATTACTTGTTTTTTTGTCTACAAAGTGTAATTAAATGGATTTAGATCTTAATTTGTGAGTCCAAGGATTGTAAAGGTTGATATTTTGAAGTTGGAATTACTCGGGCACTTGCAAAAACGTGAATTACTAGAGAAGCTGGATGCAGAGAAAAGTTGTAGAGGAAAGAATGGGAAAAGGATGAAATGATGGAGGTTGTAGGTGCAAAGGATGAAAAACATGTTTCCATAGGAGATGACTTGGTGCCCCACTTAAAAAATTGATGGATATATTTGCAATGATTCACCTTTTTGAACAAAAGGAATCTTTTTGTCATAAACCTATTAAACGTCATTTTCTGAAAATCATGATTGAATATGTAACAAATAAAGGTTCCTCAAATATTATTTTCTTAGGGGAAAGCGTGGATTTAGCAAGGGAGAATTAACTTGGATACCAACACTTTTTAAACGTTGGTGCTTCATATGATCTCACCCCGTTTTCTTTAAAAATTCTTCAATCATGGACTCTCACATATTTTCTATTTCCCGAATGGATGCGTGAAAATTTTTATTTATTTGTATGTTGTTGAGAGATCCTTCTCCATGGTCCTGGATCACATTTGGGCCTTATATCATTTCCAAATTCTTTTTCCTTAAAGAAATATTCATTTTGGGTGCAAATGGTGAAGTTCCTTGCATCTTCTACTGTTCAAACATATTTTCCCTATCAAAATTTATCTCTAACGTCTACAGATATGTGTTCATTCTTGATTAGATGCGGGTTGGTGTGGAATTTTAAAACTTAAAGGCTTGCTTCAACTCAAAGCTTTTTTATGTGGAGGGCCGGCGCTCATTTGAAATTTTCCTCCGGGTTCGACCTTAGTAGTTGCGCCAAGGAGACACGTGGTGAGCCGCGCTTGTTTAGGGTCTCCACTTTTGGGCACCATATCAAAGTTGTGCCAAGGAGACACGTGAAGGCTTCCGTTGGCTCCTCTCTATACTTAAAATTTTCAAGAAACTTTCTAAGGCCTAGGACATGTGGAAGGCCAACGCTTGTTTAGAACCGCCCTCTACTTTAATTTTGAAGAAGCGTCGGGAGGTTACGTGGAGGTTTTTCGTTGGGTCTTCCCATACTTAGACTTTTCAATGGTTGATGAAACTTTCTTGGACCCTAGGCACATGGTGCCTTTCGCTGGTCCTTGAACTTTTTCAACAACTCTACCAGACTGAGACACGTGGTGAGCTTGCGCTTGTTTATATTCTCCACTGTGAGCACCATATCAAAAGTGCACCAAAGAGACATGTGGATTCTTTCTGCTGGCTCCTTTTTATCTTTGAAACTTTTCAAAGGCCAAAAGGTAATTTTCTTGGGCCAATAACATGTAGAAGGCCCGCGCTTATTTGCAAACTTACCTCTATACTTCACCTGTGTAGTTGCACCAAGGAAACACATGGATGGCTCTAATCTAAAGTTAAGAAAGGGAGAATCAACGGTTGTGTAATGCATCTAAATTTTCCACCTTTTTTTTCTCCAAAACTCTTGGAGATGCGAATACACATTGTTTTTCATCATATTTTTGATTTAATTCCTTGTCGCTTTTGTCTAAAAGCGCAATTGAATGGATTTAGAGCTTATTTTGTGACTTCAAGGATTGTAAAGGTTGATATTTTGAAGTTGGAATTGCTCAAGCACTTGCAAAATATGAATTCTTGGAGAAGCTGGATGTGGGGAAAAGTTACAGAGGAAAGAATGGGAAAAGGATGAAATGATGGAGGTTGTAGGTGCAAAGGATGAAAAACATGTTGTTAGAAGAGATGACTGGGTGCCCTAGATTAAAAATGATGGAGATATTTGCAATGATTTACCTTTTTGAGAAACTAGAAACTTTTTATTGCAAACTTGTTAAACGTCATTTCTCTGAAAATCATGATCGAATATGTAACCAACAAAGAATCCTCAAATATTCTTTTCTAGGGGGAAACATTGTATGTAAATTGAGTGTTATAAAAATCATCATTTATTCATGCAAATGGTTGGGGTTTAATTCTTACGAAAATTTGAGAAATCCCATCTTCCGAGAGACCATCGAGAAACTTCTTAATCTCTTATGTTTTAGATTTGATTGTGTCATGTTGGTTACAAGTGTATAGCCATTGAAAAGCTATGATATTGTTCAAAGAAAATTTCCCGTCTTTGATGAATTTAATCAACTTTGAATTAATCTATGTTAATCTTGGGAAATTTTTTGTATGATTTATTTTAGAATGTCTCGCAACTAGTTTTTCTTCTTCCTATTGCAATCTTGTGTTGAAATCCCTCCAAATCACACGGGATCTTGTCCCCTATGATAGTTTAGTGGAATTTGCAATTTCATTATAGAAGGATCCTTCATCCTATAATGAGATAAAAATTTAAAATCACTTTACTTGTCATTTTGTTAATAAAAATTGTCTGTAATCTTTTGAGTGTATCTTAGGCATGAGGAACTAGGGGTCTTTAATGTCTAATTATGTCTTTATATTAAGACTTCTTGTTAAATTCTTGGATATTGTCTCGAAATCGTGAAAATTTGGGCCTCCATTGATGCACACATTCTTGTTGAAGGAAACTTTTAGCTATTCTCAAGCATTCTATCTTTTAGTTTTCTAATGGTTATGAAAGTTTTCAAAGATCTGGAAAAATCAAGTTTATCCAAACTTAATCTCCCACTAAAAATTATTTAAAACTATGAATCATACCGAATCGCCCCTATTTTCCCTGTATGTCCACAAATGAATAAATTATAGTACCAAAATATGTAGAAGCAATCAGGATTCCATAATGTCTTTAGTAACCTTAACCATGTTTAGAAAATATCACCATTCTTTAGAAGTGACAACTCGTGAGAGTTAAATTGTGGTGTATTGATCATATTTTCTCAAGGTTTCCTTTCAAATTTGTGCAAAGAAGGATATCTTCATTCTCCTTCACCAAAAGAGGTTACAAAATGGGTCCTCTCACCCTGGTCAAAAGGCACAGACTAAATTAGTGAGGATAGATCAAATCCTTTTATATGGTGCTATCCATTTCTCCAACATTTGTGTGACAAAGAGCTAGTTGAATCACCTCTCTAGATAAAAACGACATACATGATGATTTATCTATCTCTAGGCTTATTGTAAAATATTTGATGTTACTTAGCTTGCAAGGGAGAATGAATTTGTATACCAACACTTTTTGGCACATTTGCCAAGGATCTAATTTGTGTTTCCAAGGATTTGATTTGTGTTCCTGGGGATATGATTTTTGTTTCCGGGGACTTATTAGTGTTGCGGGGGATTATTTGAACTCAAATACCTATTTGTGTTGCAACAACAGTTTTTGGTGCCGCTGCTGAGGACCTTCAAAGGCATTCTTATATTTGGCCCTATCAATGATTCTTACATGCTCTAAGTACAAATACATTGTTGAAATGTCATCCTGTGTCAAGATTTGTAAGAATCGAGCAAAGTTATAAGTTATGTGTGCAATATTTCTAGTTTCTGTTGGTTTTTGCACGAAGTTTACATCATCAATGTTAAATACGAGTAAAGGAAGGTAAGATCTGTGAAGCTTTGTATGAATTTAGTGTTGATAGATATTTGACAGATCAATTTTAGTGCAATTACACAACTAAGGTGAAAATCCTTGATGGCGACTATGTGTTGAATTAATTTTTATAAATACTAGTTTCTTAACCTTTTCAATTGATATTTATCACTAGTCTCTGCAAAGTGGAAGGAAGAATATCTTTCTTCATTAAAGACCCCGCTAGAAGGTTATTTCTAGAATTCAAAAAGACACATTCGAAGGAAGAAGAATCTGGAAAGTTATTGGAGATTAGAAATCAAGAAAAGAGTTATCAATTGTGGAAACTGATCATCCTATCATTGAAGATTTCCATACTTCCTCAAGTGCTTTTGAATTAGGTAGTATTTTTGTAGATCTAAATTCTCCAACTAGAGAGGGTCCTTATTTTGTATTTGAAAAATTTACATCTCATTTTGTCCCTGTGTTCTCCAAAGCTGATAGGATCTTCCAAGAAACAGAGTTTTTAGAGAACATTCATTATGAGAATTGCATTCTTGTGCCCCATAGACCCCTCACTCCCCATCATTTTTTTCTCTTGTAAGATCACCTCCCAAAAAAATATGGCCTAGCCCCCACCTAGACCTTTGTTTATTGTGAACACTTTTGGTCCTATATATTTTAGAGGTATGGCTGGATATCCAAATCTTTGTGCCCCAAGATGATAGAAATAGACTACCTAAATTTCAAGGAAATAATGCTATTATTGGTGATCAACACTTAAAGATTTTTGTCAATATGATGGAAGAATTTGAGGATGTGTACATAGAGTTGTTTATTCATAGTCTAGAGGAGGATGCACGGGAATGGTACAAATATTTTCTAGATAAATCCAATGATTCATGGATACAAATGAATAATTCTTTTAGATTGCAATATGGAAATAAAATAGGCCCTAGGTTTCTTTTATCAGAATTTGAAAATATTAAGAAGAATCCTAATGAATCTATTCATGACTTCAATACAAGGTTCAATTAGACCCTGAATACCTGTGATCTTGGGCCCAAGTGATGTTTAATGTCGGATAAAATACTTTGATGCTTTTGATAAGAAGGTTTCCTATTAATTGAGGGATAAGAACCCAACAAAATTAAGGCAGGCCTTCACCATGGATTTACAAATTGAAAAAAATATCAAAGTAGTTGGTAAGCCTCCTAAGAGGGAAGGTATAAAGCTGATCAATCCAGAGAAGACTCAGTCAAGTAAGTATGTGGATCTGGAGGAGGTTTTGAAAACTTGGTCTGGAGTATTTGTTAAGGAAATATTCTACAAACCGGACAAAGCGAGAGAAGGGGATTAGACAAAGTTCCCAAGGTCAGCATAAAACACAAGGTCAAGAAATATTTTCAAATCATCCTAGGGGTGATAAGAGATCTGATGACAGAGGAAAAGGACCCATGGGGTCACGAAATATATAGCCCTGAGTCCATGAAAATAGAATCATGTCTCGATCATTTGACTGCGAGTTGCTGCTATGGAAGATTCCAATGAAATTGAGTAGTGTGACAAATTTTTCTTGCCATATGCCCCATGTGATGAAAAAAAAGAATCGAGGAAGATAATGATGATAGTGATGATGATGTGTGCATGATGGGGTGTTCTACAGATCGGGAAGAGAGCACCTTCAACTAAATTAATAAGTGCCAAAATTGTCTGTAGATTTTGGGATTGCATCCATCGGGTATTACCTCTTCCTCCCTCTCATGCTTTTGAAATAGATATGGTACAAGCTTTTGAATTTCCTAATAATGATTTTGAATACTTAAGGGCATTAATGATTAAAAAGTATGATGGAGGAATCCCTTTTGAGGAGGATAGGAAGTTGTTAATGAATGTTGTGGTTTCCCAAGAAAAAGAATATAACACTAGGAGTAAAGTTGTCAAAGGGCAAGGCCTCAGGCGAAACCAAAAACTCTAGTTCTCACCAATATCTCAAAAGAAAATCCTAAGAAAGATACATCTGGCAAAGGCCTTGTTTCCCCAAATAGAAATGGTATCCCTGCCCATGCTCAGACCATGAAAAATCCTTTGTTGTCAGATGAGTTTGTCAATCTTCCTCCAAATGCTACCTTGCCCAAATACGTTCCTTATGACATTGCCCAAGTCTTGAGTCAGATCAAGATTTTTGTTCCAATTGTTGAGCTGCTTAGGATTCTTGAGCACAAGAAAAGGGCCTTTGAGTATTTGGGATTGAAAGAAGAAAATATTACCCAAGGAAGAATGTAAACAATGTTGAGACTCCTCCTACCATTGCAGAGTTGGAAAAACCCCAAGTGTTGGAAGAACTAGGTGAGCCACCTGAAGTATATTTGGGAACATCCTTGGTTGAGTCCCAACTGAATGTAGATCCATTTTTCACTACTCTGATTATTAGGGATAGGTTGTTACACAACTATATGTTTGATTCTAGAGCATCATGTAATGTTATGCCTCTTGAGGTCATGAATGAATTAGATATCAAAGTGACAAGTAGCTTATGGGAAGTGCACTGCCATGGATTCCAGAGAGGTGCTAGTGGTTGGATGTGTCAAGGGTTTGATAGTGTAACTTGCAACCTACCTAGGAAAGAACTTAAAACTAGATGTTGTTATTTTTGATTGCCCACCAAATGGGGAAAGCTGTTATCAAGAAAATGGGCTGCTAGTGTGGGTGGGAGTGTGCAAATGGATATATTTTTCCACTATACCTATTAACAACAGCCTTGTAAAGTTGTATGGTGAAAATAAGATGCTACATCTCATTGAGGATCCCAATAATGCTTCCTATGATGTGTTATACACTAACATTGATGCTGATAACTTTGTTGGATTTGATTATGGTAAAGAGCACAAAATTTGATCAATGCAAGTCTATTAATCAAGTAGGTTCTCCTTGGACTTTGTAGTTTGATGGGGCTTTCTCTAAATTTGGAAATGGTGCTGGTATTGTTCTGATATCTCCAGGATAGGAAGATTTTGTTTTTTCTTTTAAACTCAACTTTGAGTGCACTAAAAATATTATAGAATATGAAGCACTGTTATTGGGTTTAAGTATTTCATGGAAATAAGGTATTAGAGACATCATTGTTAAAGGATATTCAGAGCTAATTGTCAAGCACGTTAGAAAATTGTATGCAACAAAAAATCGAAGAATGAAGCAATATAAACATGTAGTCTAGGATTTCATTGAAATGTTTGACTCCTTCAACATAATACATCACGATAGGAAGTACAATATTCTAGAATAAAAATTGGCTATATTGTGGTCTCGATTTGAAAATTGTATTGTATCCCCGTATTGTGAGTATAATATTGAGGTATTGACTAGGCCATATGTTCCTGACAATGTTAAACACTTGCAAGTGTTTGAAGATGACGCCTGTGCAAAGGTTTTTGTAGAACCAAGGAGAATTTTCTAATCAACGTATAGATTGGGAGCCAATGGTTTGTGCGGATGATGGAAAGGAGAATTTATTTGGAAAAGAAATCATTCAGTTGAAGACTAATACTATCCCTAGAGGTTTGGTAGCACTTGAATCAAACTTTGATAATGTTGATTGCATTGTCAATAGACACATGTTAGCCTTGAGGGATGTTGAAGAGCATGACCTGGGCATGAAGGATAAACCACGTAAGATCTGGCTAGGTAGAAATCTGAGAAAGGAAGAAAAGTAGTCGTATGTCCAATTGTTGAAGAAATACTAACTACTGCTTAGCATGGTCTTATTCTGAACTAAAATCATACAGAGAGGATCTTTTCTAGCACAAAATTCCCTTAGAAGCTTCTGCCAAGCCATTTAAGAAAAAACAGAGGCCAATCAATCCACTCCTTTCCCTGAAGATGCAAGAAGAATTGAAAAAATGAGGGATGGAGGAATCATACAGCCCACAAGGTACTCATAATGGGTTGCAAACTTGGCATTGCATTCAGAAAGAAGAATAGAGATATAAGGATGTGTGTGGACTTTAGAAACTTGAATAGAACATCAATGAAGGATAACTACCCTCTGCCAAATATGGACAATATGTTACAATTGGTTATTGGTTTGGAATTTTTATCCACCTTGGATGGTTTTTTTGATATAACTAGGTAGTTGTGAAGGAATCAGAGTGAATCAAGATTGCCTTTACCACTCCTTGGGGAACATATGTATATGTCAGAATTCCTTTTGGTCTAATGAATGTTGGAGCCACTTTCCAAAGAGTAATGGATGTATCTTTCTCTAGCTATATTAATGATTTCATTGTTGTATATAAAGATGATGTGACTATTTTATATAGAAAAATGAGCGACCACTGCAACACTTAGAAAAAATGTTGTTAAGATGTAGGGAGTATGGTATTTCACTAAATCCTAAGAAGTTCCATTTTGGAGTTCAAAAAGAAAAGTTTCTTGGACACATTATGTCAAAGGAAGGGGTCATGATTGATCCTAAAAGGGTAGAAGCCATCCCAAAATCCCTATTCCAAGAACCAAAATAGGAATTCAATCCTTTTTTGGGTAGATTAATTTTATTCGACACATGTTAGCCTTGAGGGATGTTTAAGAGCATGACAGGCACGAAGGATAAACCACGTAAGATATGGCTAGGTAGAAATTTGAGAAAGGAAGAAAAGTAGTCTTATGGCCAATTTTTGAAGAAATACTAGTACTGTTGTTATCCAAAATTCACCCCTCAAGGTAATTTTGATAACATGCATAAAATTATTCGGTCCCGAGAAAGTAGATTGATTCGAGGCCCAAAATCATGTTTTTAGGTACCTCGGCCTTTTTCTAACTCCCCATCCAATAATAAATCCCAACGAGTTAGAAAAATGGAAAAGATGCAAAAATAAGGTTCATGCAGGACTGTTTTAAACTAGTTCGGGTCGTCGAGGTTCGTCGTACCAAGCTTGGGGCCGAAAAAGTAAGAAAATCAGATAAATTCGGATACTTTTGTCTAGGTGGTCCACGGGATAGTTGGGACATTGAGACGTGAGGGATGCGAAAAGGTTAAAGGCCGCCAAAGAGACAAGGAAGCCGGAAGAGTGGAGGGCGGAGGAAAAGTTGGAAATTTGGCTAAGTGTTTCACCAAAAATCCAAAAGGAGTGTTTTGGCCCGTTGCCCTACCAACGAATCGAGGTCATGCCATGTGTCACAAGGGCTTAGGAGGGCGGAGTGTAGAGGAAAATTATAATTTTTTTCCAAAGTGTTTGCGTAAAAGAAGAAATGCTCGCAGAGGGCCCGTGTCTAGTCAGCGCCCGCCACATGTCTTCACCTCATCGACCCGACAAGAAAATTTTGAAATTTTTTCCAGAGGCAAAAAATGAAGTAAAATGGAGCAGGATGAGCCCATGGATAATCAAAATATGCCACGTGGCACTGGAGTGGTGGAGCGTAGAGAAAATTTGAAAATATTTCCAAAGACCAAACGGGTAAAAATTCAAACTTTTTGCCCGCCGATCCGATTTTGCCCCTGTTTTGCCCTAAATCTTCAAATCGCCATATCTTTCGATCCGTAGCTCGATTTCGGAAAATTCTCTACATGATTTTGGGGTCAATTTTGCATTTTGGTTCATTTGGAGAGAGAAAATCAATAAACATCTCTCGCACGTGGTAATGGCCGTAAATGACGTTTCAACAACTGGCAATTTTAATGCAACATGAGTCGCATTCTTCTTCAATATGGCCAAAATGTCAAGGCGTGGGTCTTAAATGCAGCCAAGGATGCCCATGCTGTTTTAAGGCATCTTCATTCAATGAGGAATGGCTCCATGTTTTTACATGTTTTCTCTCTCTTGGGCTCGACTCCATGCATTGTAAAAAGCCATATTTGGCTCAGGGGGAACATTTCTTTAGATAGCAAGCTTCTTCTTTCACCTTCAACAAGTGATTTTTACAAGTATCGACCTCGTCTAAAATTGAACTGGTTTTCTGCCTCTTTGATGTTGTAATGTAAGGATTTTTGAAAGTGAAAGTTACAATGCGGGCTCTATGAATGGGTTTCGAGTCCTTTGTTTGTGTTGCTTGCTTCATTTCGAGACCTGATTACATCTTATCAAAGATGTGCATGATGTTTTATGTTGCATTTTATGATCTGTGTCTATTTGCATGAATGAGAAGTGTTCACCACTCCTCCTTTGGTGTATTACCTATTAGTTTAGTTTCAATTTTTGCACTTTCTATCTAGGAGTATCCTTGGAATTTAAAGTAGGATTAGGATTCAAACCCTCTGTAATTGTGCAAATAACAAACTGAATGAGGAATTTGAGGAACCAACCTCTAATCTAGATATTCCTCTCTCATTTTACAAGTCCCACACTTGAGAGATGTTTCAATGTTGTGCAATCACACTTTGGATGCTTAGAATGATCAAACTAGAAATCTGATCAACATCCGTGGGGGAGTGCTTGATTTGCACTAATAGTATTTTAGACCTCTCGATTACATCTTATCAAACTGCGTGCATGATGTTTTATGTTGCATTTTATGATCTCGTGTCTATTTGCATGAACAGAAGTGTTCACCACTCCTCCTTTGGTGTATCACCTATTAGTTTAGTTTCAATTTTTGCACTTTCTATCTCTGTCTCCTTGGAATTTAGAGTAGGATTAGGATTCAAACCTCTGCAATTGTGCAAATAATAACATGTCCGATCGAGAGGAGTTTGAGGAACCAGCCTCTAATTTGGATATTCCTCTCTCATTTTACAAGTCCCACACTTGGAGAGAGGTTTCAATGTTAAATCATTGGATGCTTAGAATGATCAAACTAGAAATCGATCAACATCAAGGGAAAAGTCTTTGCTGATTTGCAAGAAATAACAACTATTTCGCTTAGCATGGTCTTATTCTCGAATCGAAATCATATAAGATAGGATCTTTTCCAAAGACAAAATTCCCTTAGAAGCTTCGCCAAGTGTTCAAAAAAAATAGAGGCCAATCAATCCACTCCTTTCGCTAAAGATGCAAGAAGAATTGAAAAAATGAGGGATGGAGGAATCATACAGCCCACAAGGTACTCATAATGGGTTAAAACTTTGCACTGAAATTTGAAAAGAAGAAAAAGATATAAGGATGTGTTGGACTTTAGAAACATGAATAGAACATCAATGAAGGATAATTACCCTCTGCAAAATATGGACAATATGTTACAATTGGTTACTGGTTTGGAATTTTTATCCACCTTGGATGGTTTTTCTTGATATAACTAGGTAGTTGTGAAGGAATCAGAGTGAATCAAGATTGCCTTTACCACTCCTTAGGAACATATGTATATGTCAGAATTCCTTTTGGTCTAATGAATGCTAGAGCCACTTTTGCAAAGAGTAATGGATGTAGCTTTCTCTAGCTATATTAATGATTTCATTGTTGTATATCAAGATGATGTGACTATTTTCTCTAGAAAAAGGAGTGACCACTTGCAACACTTAGAAAAAATGTTGTTAAGATGCAGGGAGTATGGTATTTCACTAAATCCTAAGAAGTTCCATTTTGGAGTTCAAAAAGAAAAGTTTCTTGGACACATTATGTCAAAGGAAGGGGTCATGATTGATCCTAAAAGGGTAGAAGCCATCAAGTAAAGTCCCTATTCCAAGAACCAAAAAGGGAATTCAATCCTTTTTGGGCAGATTAATTTTATTAGGAGATTTATCTCCAACTTTTGTAAACTAAGTATTCCAATCACTAGCATGCTGAAAAAAGATGAAAGTATCAAATGGGAAGAAGAAGCTATTCAAGATTTTTTTGGGATCAAAGAATCATTAAAGAATGCCCCTATTTTAGTAGCTCCATATTATAAGAAGGCTTTCCATTTTTTCTTTTGCTTTAGAAATTACTATTGCATCTTTGTTATTGCGAGAAGGATGATGAGGGAGCTAAAAGACCAATTGCCTTTTTCAGTAAGGCATTAAAAGGAGCTAAGCTAAAGTATACTATCATGGAGAAGAAGGCATTTTCTTTGGTAAAAGCAACAAAGGTCTTCAGACCATATATTCTAAGTTCCAAAGTCATTACTTATGTTCCCCACACCATGGTGAAAGATATCCTATCAAAAATGGAGGTTTCAAGCAAGATATGCCAATGGGTAAACAAATTGCAAGAGTATGATATGGACATCCAAACAACAAAATTGGTTAGAGATTTGGGCCTAGTAAAACTTATGGCAGAGAGGTAATCTGCAGATAATTGAGGTAAATGAAATTGAAGAAGAAATTCATAATGTCCTTGAAAAAGTGGTAAATTATGAATGGTACAAGGACATCATTTTTTATCTCAAACATCTATAGTGCCCTGAACATTTGAGCAAGAATCACAAAAGATCACTTAATTTAGCTTCCCAAAAATATGTCATTACTGATTTTGGGTTAGCTTGGAAGAACCTAAGGAGTTCTCTTAAGATGCATTACTGAAGATGAAGCCCCTAAGATAATTGTTGATCTCCATGGAGGATTTTGTGGGGGGAATTTTTTTGGAAGAGTCACAACTCATAAAATCTTAAGGGCTGGTTATTAGTGGCCAAATATTTTCAAAGATACAACTTTGTTGGTAAGAAAATGTGAAAGTTTCCAACGCTTTTCTATGGAAGACTGAAAGCTTCAAGCTCCCTTCCTTTGCAGCCTATATCAATTGAAGCCCCATTTAGGCAATGGGGAATGGACTTCATTGGTGAGATTTCAGATCCTTCAAGTGCTGGCCATAAGTGGATTTTAGTAGCCACTGATTACTTCACCAAGTGGGTGGAGGAAATCCCCACCAAGAAAGCAACTCACCAAATTGTCATGGATTTCATTCTAAATCATATCATTTGTAGGTTTAGAGTGCCTACTAAGATAGTTGTTGATAATTCCATGAGCTTCGAGATAAGCCTTTAGTGGCCCTATGCCATGAATATGTGATAAATTTGACATATGCTTGCAATTATAATCCCAAGTAAAGGGACAAGTAGAGTCCAACAATAAAAATCGTTGAAGACAATTACAATAACTTTGGAGTTCAACAAAAGCATGTGGGGTGAGCAGTTGAAATTTTTATTTAGGCCGATCGAATCACTATTAAACGAGATATTGGAAAAAGCCCATTTGATATGGTATATGGAACTCAAGCTCTGTTTCCCCTACATACGCAATTGTCTTCATTTCAATTTCTTCAACAATTGGAAGATCAAAATGTTAGTCCCTATGATGCTTGCATAAATTATATTGTTGAGTTAGATGAAGAAAGAAGGGCATCCCATCAGAGGCATGTAAAATTCAAAGATAAATTGAAGAAGTTGTTTAATAAGAAGGTGACTCCAAGAGCTTTTAGTGTGGGAGATCTTGTGTTATTGTGGGATAGCAGGCACGAGGATAAGGGAAAACATGGAAAGTTTGATGCATTGTGGATGGGACCTTATTCAATTGACATTTGAATTGGTGAACATACCTTCTTCTTAAAATACCTAGATGGGGAGTTGCTTGAATTTCTTGTTAATGGTAGGCATTTGAAACATTTCCTTGATTGATTTCTCAAAATCGAGGTATGCACCATTGTACAGTGTATAGTCTTTTGGTTTCTTTTTATTTCATTCTTTTCTATTTTGGTTCATCCCGCCCTTGGTGGTTTTTTTTTTTTTTTGGTTTCTCAGTTTGTTCCTGGAGGGTTGGCTCATGACTCCATTGCCCAATGGTTTATTTTGGCACTTGGTCTACTATTTGTTCTTGTGGCACTCGTTGGGAGTGCCCATCCCCGAGTCGGAGCTGATGTTGGTGCTCAATTTTATATCACCCCGTTTGTCCTTGAAATTCTTCAATCTGTGGGATCTGTCATATTTTCTATCTCCCCATATTGATGTGTGAAAGCTCTATCCTTCATTTGGTTGCCATGATCAGTCCTTTCCTTTGGTCAAGGATCACTTTAAGTCTAGAATTTTTTTTCCGTTCCTCTATCCATGTGAAATAATTTGTAACTTGGGTGTAAATTTAGGTTTTCCCTTCCTTCTGTTTTTTTACCACAGTCATGTTTTGTTTTCCCTATCAATTTTTTTCCCAACATCAATGGAAATGTGGTCCTTTCTGGTTGAATGTGGGTTAGCGGGAATTTTGAAACTTTAAGGACCACTTCAACTCAAATCTTGTCCAAGTGGAGGGCCGGCACTCATTTATGGATACGCCTGGGTCCTACCTTAGAATTTGCACCAAGGAGACATGTGGTGATCTCGTGCTTGTTTAGGGTCTCCACTTTTGGGCACCATATCAAAGTTGTGCCAAGGAGACTTGTGGAGGCTTTCGCTGGCTCCTCTCTATACTTCAACTTTTCAAGCAACTTTCTAAGGCCTGGGACACGTGGAGGGCCCGCACTTGTTTGGGAACTACCCCTATACTTTACTTTTGAATAAGTGCCAAGAGGACATGTGGAGGTTTCTGCTGGGTCTTCCCATACTTAGACTTTTCAAGGACTGATTAAACTTTCTTAGACCCAAGGCACATGGCATCTTCCGTTGGTCCTTGAAAGTTTTCAACAAATCTGCAGATCGAGACATGTGGTGAGCCCACTCTTATTTAGAGTCTCATATTTTGGGCACCATATCAAAAGTGCACCAAAGAGACACGTGGAGGCTTCTATTTGGCACCTTTTATACTAAAACTTTTCAAAGGCCAAAAGGTAATTTTCTTGGGCTGAGGGCACGTGGAAGGCCCGCGCTTGTTTGGAAACTTTCCTTTGTACTTCACCTTTGCAGTTGCACCAAGGAAACACGTGGATGACTCTAATATAAAGTTGAGAAAGGGAAGAATCAACGGTTGTTGTGTATTGCATATGATTTTGCTGCCATTTATTGCTCCAAAACTCCTAGAGATGTAAATACACATTGTTTTCCATCATTTTTGATGAAATTCCTTGTCGTTTTTATCCGAAAAGTGCAATTGAATGTGTTGGTACCCAAATTGATTCTCCCTTAGAACCTAAGAAACATCGCAAGTCTAGCAGGAAGCTTAGAGGCAAGAAGAGCATGTATTGTGTCATTTGTAGCAGGGGATGAAATGCAGCTTGCTCTTTGTCACTCAGATGTGGAGAAATGGGTAACATCCGAAGAGGATTTGACCTATCCTCACTACTTTATGGTTGTGCCTTTCAACCAGGGTGAGAGGACCCTTTTGTATCTTGTTGTTTATGGAGGAGATGGAGATATCATTCCTTGTGAAGTATTAAGAAGACCTTGAAGAAAATATGATCAATGCAACAAAACCTAACTCTCACGAGTTCTCACTCTAGATAATGGAGACATTTTTTGGGCAATTTTCGAGGCCACTAAAGACAATGAAAAATTGATTGTTTCTACATGTTTTGGTATTAAAAATCTACATTTGTATACATACATGAAAAATAGGGTAGTATGGGTATGATAAGTTGTTTTTAAATGAATTTTTGGTGGGAGGTGAAGTAGGATAAAGTTGATTATACAAAATCTTTGATAAATTTTATAAAAATGGGAAGCTCGAACAAAAAAATGCTTTCGTGAGTAGCAAGGGTGTTCCTTTCACTAGAATATGTCCTCTCATGGAGGCCCAACTCAACACTTTTCACACAAACTTCAAGGATCCAAAATTAAGGCTCAGATTGGAAAACAGGAGTAGCCACTAAGGATTTCCACCTTAGTTGCGAAAATGCAATAAAATATGATCTCTGTCAAATGTATGTCAAGACCAAAAATAGGAAGTGGAAAGAATTGACTTTTCTTAACCTAGATTTATCAATGAAAGCACCTGCAACTTTGAATACTTCTTACAGGCCCGAGCACAAGATGATGTTTGAAAATGTATTACCACTTTGACCATACATGAAGTTTTTTACCATGGTCTAAATATGCAACTGTAACCACTTTCATCCCTAAAGAATGGCACCAATAATCTGTTGGTACCCAAATTGATTCTCCCTCGAAGGTTTGAGTAGCATCACAGTCTATAAGGAAGCTTAGAGGAAAGAAAGAGCATGTAATGTGTCGTTTTGTAGCACAGGATGAAATGTAACTTGCTCTTTGTCACTCGGGATATGGAGAAATGGGTAGCACTGTAAGAGGATTTGACCTATCCTCACTACTTTATGGTTGTTCCTTTCAACCAGGGTGAGAGGACCCTTTTGTAGCTTGCTTTTATTGAGGATATGGAGATATCCGTCCTTGTGAAGTATTAAGAAGACCTTAAAGAAAATATGATCAATGCAACAAAACCTAACTCTCACGAGTCATTTACTCTAGATAATGGAGATATTTTATAGCTAAGGTTCGGGACACTAAATTCAATGAAAACCTGATTGTTTTCGCATGTTTTGGTAGTAAAAATTATGCATTTGTATACATACATGACAAATTGGGGTAGTATGGGTATGATAAGTTGTTTTTAAATGAATTTTTGGTGGTAGGTGAAGCAGGATAAATTTAATTATACCAAGTATTTGAGAACTTTTACAAAAATGGAAAGATTGAATAGTAGAATGCTTTCGAGTAGCTAGGGTGTTCCTTTAACTAGAATATGTGCTCCAATGGAAGCCCATATCATCACTTCTCACACAAACTTCAAGGATCCAAAATAAAGGTTCAGATTGGAAACTCAACTAAAAATTATTAGTATCTGTTTCATCACACTGAGATACCCGCAAATGCTAACAAACAATAGTATAGTCATGCTAGGAGTCACAATGATTTTAAATTTGTTTATTTCACTATCAAATGAAATATATTCTGATAAATGAAATTGTAAATGCCACAAAACTATCACAAGGATAAGATCTTGTGTGATTCACAAAGAATTCAATTTAAAAATGTAACGGAAAAAGAAAAACTACTACTGCAGACATTCAGAATGAAGAAAACACAAATTCTTCCCAAGAATAACATAGATTAACTTGATTTTGGTTGAATTTATCAATAGGGGAAAAATCCCTAAAAACAATCTCAGATCTTTTTAATGGTTGTACACTTGTAACCACCTTGACATGATCAAATTTAACACAAAGGAGATAAACAAGATTCTTTAGATAGTTTCTCAGAAAAACAGGCTCTATCAAACTTTTCTCTTAGGAAATCATCTTCTGACTCCTAATACTTCTACGTTCAAAAAACTTCCAACCCTTTTCATGGAAAAATCATGCCTATTTATATCATTTTACAATAAGGCCTTTCCCCCAAAACCAGAGACATTGAGTGTACCAGTGCTCGTTATGATCTCGATCATGATTCCCAAAATTAGATCTATAAAAAGTTTTCAGGTGTTAAAGGAGGAAATCTCTTGAACATTTCCTGCATTTAACTCCTTTCTCCTGTAGATCACTTTTCCCTTTTCTCTCCAACCAATTCTGCCCCTATCCTATCCAACTGGTTCTTTGCGTGCCGGGAAGAAGAAATGGAAGATCGAGATCAAGCCCAAAGGTCAAATCTCTCCTTGATGTTAGACGATGTCCCCATATTTTCTCACCAAACCTAGATATCAACAGTCCTTCACGTGCAAGGAAAGAAAAATTGGGTTAAATCTGGCATGATAAGATTGTATATTAATGGTGAGAGATGTTTATAGAACTTTCCTACCAAACTAGACCTCTAGATTAATGTTCCTCTTTCTTTGGCATGTAGGAGACTCCAAGAAATGATAAAAAATCAAAATAATACGCATCCCTAGGAGCTATGGAGTGAAAATGGTGGAAAAATCAGATACAGAGACACAGTTGCTGTTGATTTTGATTTTGAATTTGGACCGTCCACGTGGGAGATCCAATTTTAGAATGGGCCTACGGGTTCCTTTTCTCCTTTTAAAATTTTTGGAAAAATATAAAATTTTCACATTTTCTCCGTGCCTCCACCCTTGAGAAATGAGCCGACACATTTCCTAAGGTGGCCCCCAAAGGAACCACGACCAAATTATGCCATTTCACCTCTTTTTTTTTTGGAAATGAGAAAATTTTCCAAATTTTCCCACATCTCTGCCCCTTTAGAAATGAGCCTAACATGTGTCCCAATGTGGGTCCCATTGGAACCACACTTCCTTTTTCACTTTTAACTCCTTTTTCTACAAAAGGAAAATTTTCCAATTTTCCTTCAAAGGTTCGCACCTCCACCATTGACTGGGAGTAAATTTTGACTTTTCTCTATCGGCCCGTAGGTCATTTTGATGATTTTAGTCATTTTAATATCAAGGGGAAAAAAATCCAAGTTGCCCCCGATGGCCCGCCTCCCCACCTTTTGACATTTTCAACGCCAAATTTTACCTCCTCCTTGTCGGGCCAGGTCATTTTGAGATTTTAATCCTTGTGACGACAAGAGCGTAAAATACAAGTTGCCTCCGATGGTCCGCTTCCCCACTCCTTTGACCTTTCAAACTACCACGTGTCACAATGGTGCATCTTGAGATGGTGCCCAAAAAGTTGAGATCTACAATGAGCATTGGCTCACCACGTGTCCCGTGCCTCTTAAAACATTTTTGAAAAAATCTATGTATGGGAAGCCTCCACATGCTTCATGGCGCAATTTCAACATAGAGACCCAAAACAAAAATCTTGAACAATTTTGGGCTCACCACGTGTCCCTATTCAACCAAACTGTACTCAATTGCATAAAAATTTTCTATGTTCGGGAAAAGGGAGGCCTCCACGTGTCCTCCCAGTGCAACTCCAAGGCCAAAAAAAAGGTGAGTCTTCAAACGAGCACCGTTCCTCCATGTGGAAAATTTTTGGGTTAAAAATTTCAAAAAATTTTAGGAGTGTCTCGTACGAGCTGCATCAAATCAAAAATGAACACGTGGACACCCTCGGGGTGAAAATAAGAAATTTTCCCCGCCACTTAAATTTGCTTTAATCAGAGCCTAGCGGGGCCGTGGGGCGAGTTCAATTTTTTTGCCAAAGTATCCAAAAATAAAAAGTTTAATAAACAAAACACCGCACTCCATCTAATTAGAAGAAGCCACATAAGCACCAAAAGAACCAATCAGATTTGAGTGGAGCTACGGGACCAAATTTTTCTTTTGCCAAAAAAGAAAAAAGTGATAAGTTAAAGCATTTTCCCACCATCCCTGCACCAGCCGGAAGAAGCCACGTGACTACTGAACGCTGAGGAATAACTTTGAAAAGAAAAAGACACCCATCAAACCGTCAAAATACGTAAGATCACCATTCATGCCCAGAACCTGATTTTTCGCTAAGGATGAAATTTTTTTGAAAAAAAAAACAAGTGAATCATGATTCCGAGCATCTTTTCGACCATGGATTTGGATTTTAAAATGTATACAAATATAAATCAACCATTCTCAAACCTCCATGGCCAAGAAAAATAGGAAAATGGCAAAGCCCACCGATTCTCAAGAAATTAGGTAAAAATAGGGCAAACTCGAGACTTCTTCATGGAGGGACATGAAAATTGATTCTACAAACAATTAAAGGCATTCAAATAGAGATAAAGGCTACAGTAACATCCACATCAAGAGATAAAACATTTCACAACACGTAGATCGAGGAAAATAATGGAAAATACGACAAGACAAATCTAAGCACCAACATCGGCTTCGACTGGGATGGGCACTCCTGCGAGTGCCATAAGAAAAAAAGTTAGACCAAGTGCCAAAATATCCATTGGGCAAAGGAGTCAGCTTGTAGAGAAAAAAATCAAAACTATCCCTCAAAAGGAACCCAAAAATCAGCAAAAAACAAGCCACTAGTGGTCTATATAATGAATGAAAAACACAAAAGACAGTAAAAACAAACCATTAAACTATACACTTTGCTGAGATGATGTTCATCACGATTCTAGGGAATCAATCCATGAAATGTTTCAAATTCCTTCCATTAACAGGGAATTTGAGCAATTTCCCATCTAAGTCCTTTAGGAAGAAGCTATGCTCACCAATCCGAATATCTATGGAGTAAGGGCCCATCCATAATGCGTCAAACTTGCCATGCTTGGCCTTATATTCATGCCTTCTATCTCATACTAGCACAAGATATCCAACATTGAAAGCTTTGGGAGTGACCTTTTTGTCAAATAACTTCTTCATCTTTTCTCCGAAATTTACATGCCTCGGTGGGATGCCCTCCTTGCTTCATCAAGTTCAACAACTGGTTAATGCAAGCATCATAAGGACTTACTTCTTGATCCTCCGGTTGTTGAATGCACGATATGAGGATAATTGCATACGCAGAGGTAAAAGGGCTGAGTTCCATACACCAACTGAAATGGACTCTTTCCAAAGTGGCTCTTTTAATGTGATTCTATCAGCCCAAACAACAAACTTCAACCTGCTCACCCCATTTTCTTTTGTTTATTTCGAAGGTTCTTCGATAATCTTCAAAAAAATTTATTAATTGGTCTCAACTTATCCATTTCCTTGGGGATTGTAATTAGATGCATATTTCAAGTTGATCCCATACTCTTTACACATTACCACCAGAGGTTTAGCTCCTATAATCATGGCATTATCAACTACAATTTTGATTGGCACTCCAAACCCCAGAGATGATGTGGTTTAGAAAAAGTCCATGAAAACCTGATGTGTTTCCTTCTTGGTGGGGATTGCGCCCACCCATTTAGTAAATTAATCAAAGTGGCTACAAGAATCCACTTATGGCCAACACTTGAATGGTCTGAAATTTCACTAATGAAATCCATTCCCATTGCTTGAATGGAGCTTCAATTGATACAAGTTGTAAAGGAAGGGAGCTCAAGCTTTTAGTCTTCCAGAGAAGTCGACAACTCTCACATCTTCTAACCAACAAGATTAATCCTTAAAAAGTGTTGGCCACCAATAACCAGCCCTCAAGATCTTGTGTGTTATGAATATTGCAGCAAAATGCCCCCACAAAATCCTCTATGGAGATAAGAAATTATCTTGGAGGCTTCTTCTTGTAATGCACCTTAAGAGGAATCCTCTAGGTTCTTCCATGATAACCCATAATCAGTAATGACATATTTTTGGGAAGCCAACTTAAGGGCTCTTTTCTAGTTCTTACTTAAATACTCCGGGAGTTAAGATGTCTAAGATAAATAATTACATCTTTGTACCTCTTAGAACTCATCAATTTTTCAAAAAAATCTACCTTACGTTCTTCCACCTCATTTACCTCAATAGTTTGAAAGTTTCTCTCAGCCATAAGGTTAGTTATGCCTAAACCTCTCACTAGCTTTGTGGTTTGTATATCCATGTATAATTCTTGTAACTTGTTCACCCATCTCGCATCTTTTCTTGAGACTTTCACCATGGTGTGGGGAACATAAGAAACAATATTAGAAATCAAAATGTAAGGCCTAAAGACCTTTGTTGCTTTTACCAAGGAAAATTCTTGTATCTCTATAATAGTGTATTTGAACTCATCCCCTCGTAATGCCTTATCTTGAAGAAGGAAATTGGCCTCTCATCCCCTTCATCATCCTTCTACAACAGGATAGAAGCAATAGTGTTCTCTGAAGCAAAAGAGAACAGTTGAAAGGGCTTCTTATAATATGGAGCTGCTAGAATAGGTGCATGCTTTAGTTCCTCTTTAATCCCATTGAAAGCTTAGATGGCAGCCTCCTCCCATTTGATGACCTAGTCCTTCTTTAACATGGAAGTGATTGGAATGGTCAACTCAACAAAGTTTGATATAAATCTTTTGATGAAGTTTATCTACCCAAAGAAGGACTGAATTCCTTTCTTCGTTCTTAGGATTGGGACTTCACCGAGAACCTCTACCCTTTCTCGGTCAATCATCACCCCTCTTTTTGACACAATGTGACCAAGAAACTTTGCCTTTTGCACTCCAAAATGGCACTTCTTTGGATTGAGTGAAATGCCATATTCTCTACATCTTATCAGCATCTTTTCCAAGTGTAGCAAGTGATCACTTCTCTTTCTGGAAAATATAGTTACATCATCTTGATAAACTGCAATAAACTCATTGATGTAACTAGAAAAAGCAACATCCATTGCTCTTTGAAAGGTGGCTCCAACATTCATCAAACTAAAGGGCATCCTAACATAGACATATGTCCCCAAGGAGTAGTAAAGCCTATCTTCATCCTCTCTGATTCCTTCACCACAACTTGGTTATAACCAGAGAAACCATCTAGGGTGGAGAGCAATTCAAAACCAGTCACTAATTACAACATGTTTTCCATATTTGGTAAAGGATAATTATCCTTCATTGATGCTCTATTTAGATTTCTAAAATCCACACACATCCTGATGTCACCATTCTTCTTTCTGATCTGGTACTAGGTTTGCAACCCAAGAAGAATACCTTGTAGGCTAAATAATTCCTCCATCCCTCAGTTTCTTCAGCTCCTCTTGCATCTTAAGAGACAGGAGTGGATTGATTGGCCTCTATTTCTACCTGAATGGTTTTGCATTGGATTCCAAGGGAATCTCATGTTGAAACAGATCCTCTTTGTATGCCTTCAGCTCAGAATAAGTCCAAGCCATGCAATCTTGATACCTTTTCAACTAGATGTAGGAATGCTTCTCCTCCTTGTTGAGATTGTTGCCTAACCAAATTTTCCTTGGTTTCTCCTTTGTGCCAAGGTCATGCTCCTCAATATCCCTTGAGGCTGCCATGCATCTGTTAACAATGCGATCAACATTATCAAAATTAGACTCAAGAGCAACCAGCCCTCTAGGAATGGTATTAGTCTTTAATTGAATGATGCCTTTTCCAAACAAGGTTTCTTTACCCTCTGCTACACACACCATTGGCTCCCAATCAATATTTTTATCAGCAAACTCTCCTTTATTCTATAGAAATCTTCTGACTTGAGCATCATCATCAAAAACCTGCCAATGCTTAATATTGTCAGTACATATGGCCTTGTTAACACCTCAACATCATATTCACAATATGGGGACACTACACAATTATCAAACCGAGATCCTAGTACTACAAGTTTTTCTACCAAATCATTGAACTTCCTATCATGATGCATAGTGTTGAATGAATCAAACATCTCAATGAGGTCCTAAGTTGTATGCTTGTATTGTTTCATTCATTTCGATTTTTTGTGGCATACGCTTTTTCGACTTGCTTTACAATTAATTTCGAATCTTACTTGAAAATGATGTATTGAACACCATATTTCCAAGAAATCATCAGACTTGACAATAATTCCTCATACTCAACAATGTTATTAGTGCACTCAAAATTGAGTTTGAAGGAAAAGACAAACTCTTTATGGCCACGGAGAGATAAGAACAACACCAACACCATTTCCAAACTTGGAAAAAGCTTTATCAAATAATAAATTCCAAGGAGAGCCTTCTGTTCAAGAAATTTACATTCTTCAATTTTGTGCTCCTTTCCATCAAAGCAAATCCTACAAATCTATTGACATCAACACTTTTGTACAATACTTCATAATATGCATTGTTGAGATCTTCAATAAGGTGCAACATTTTCTTTTCCCCATACAATTTGACAAGGCTGCCCTCAATTGGGATGGTAGCATAGGACATATCCATTTGAACACTCCCACAAACACTTGCATCCCATTTTCTAGACAACAAAATACCCCACTTGGCTAGGCAATCAACAATAACTACATCAAGCTTCAAATTCCTACCTGGATAGGTAGCAAGTTGTACCACCTGCACCCTTCACAGATCCCACCACCTGGAACCTCTCTAGATTCCATAGCAAGTACACCTCTCATATGTTGTTGTTACTTTGATATTCAACTCATTCATGACTTCTAGAGGTATAACATTGCATGATGCCCTTGAGTCAAACATACATTTGTGTAGCAATCTATCTTTAATGATCAAAGTGGTGAAGAATGGATCCACATTCAGCTGAGAATCTACCAAGGATGTTCCCAAATAAACCTTAGGTGGTTCATCTATCTCTTCTGATGCTGGTGGTGCTTCTAGTTATTTAATGACTGGTGGGGTCTCCACAATGTTTATGTTTCTACCTAGGGCAAGTATTCTCCTCTTTCAATCCCAAGTATTTAAATTCTCTCTTTTTGTGCTTAGGAATCCTAAGAAACTCAACAATTGGAACAAAGAATTTGATTTGACTTAAAACTTGGGCAATGTCATATGGGACATTCTTTGGCAAGGCAATATTGGAAGGAAATCTAACACACTCACTAGGTGGTACAAGATTTTTGATAGCTTGGGCATGAGGAGGGGTATGATTTTTGTTTGGAACTGCAAGGATTTTGGCAGATGCATCTTTCTTAGGAGCCTCTTTAGGAATGTTTGAAAGTAAGGGAGATTTTTGCTTGGCTTGAGGCCCTACCCCTTTGATAGCCTTACTTCTTGTGTTATATTCCTTCTCTTGAGCAACAACAACATTCATTAGTAACTTTCTATCTTCCTCAGATGGGATTCCTCCATCATACTTATTTATCATTAAAGCCCTTAAATATTCAAAGTCATTATTGGGCAATTCAAAAGCTTGTACAATATCTACTTCTAAATTATGAGAGGGAGGAAGAATAGGTACCCTATGAATGTAATCCCAAAAAGTGGCAGTAGTCGGGCACTTATCACCTCAGTTGAAGTTGCCCCTTGTTGTGAGCTTGTGGAACAACCCATCATGTAGAAATCATCATCATTATCATCATCAACTTCTTATTCTTCTTGAAGATATTATTCATAAGGAGCATGGGGCATGAAATTTTGTCACAACAATCAATGAAATCTGTCTCCTCCACAAAAGCAACTACGGAAGCCAAAGGATTAGGCACCATTCTATTTTCCCTACCTTGGGGCTACACTATTTCCAAATCCCATAGGTCCCTTGCCTCCATCATAAGATATTTGGTGATTTGTGAACCTCTCTTAGCCTTACTGCTTATGTTGATCTTTTGAGCTCTGCCTAATTCATTTCTTAGATTGGGCTAGTTTGTAGGAAATTTATTTGACAAAGCTCGCCAAAGTCTTCACAACTTCTTCCAAATTAGCAGCCTTGCTTGTGTGAGGTTTTTTGGGTTAATTGGTTTTACACCTCCCTTTTGGAGGCTTTCCAATTGCCTTGATATTATTCTAAATTTTGAGGGCCATGGTGAAGGATTGCTTCAAATTAGCGGGGTTTTTGTCCCTCAAGTAGTAAGCAACCTTTTTATCAAATTCATCTAAATATTTGATCAAACATGATTCATCACATGGCCTTATCTTAATAGGAAATCTCCTCAAGGTATTATTAAACATTGTGTTGAAATCATGTATTGACTCATTAGGGTTATTTTGATGTTTTCAAATTCTCAAAAGAAACCTAGGGTCAGTTCTATCACCATATCTGCAATCTAAATCCATTGCTCATCTCTATCTAAGAATCAATGAAATTATCTGGTAAATCTTTATACCAGGTCCTTGCATCCTCTTCCAAAGTATGGATAAACAGTTTGATAAATACATATTCATGTTCAATCTCAAACTCTTCCACCATATTGATAAAAATATTTATATGTTGATCACTAGTTATAACATCTTTCCTTGAAACTTTGGCAGTTTGTTCCTTACTTCTTGGGGAACTACATTTGGATAACCAGCCATCCCTACAAAATTTATAGGTCCAAAGGTGTTTACAACAAAAGGGGGTTTGGGTGGGGGTAAGGCCATGTTGTTTTGAGGAAGTGACCCTGGAGGGTGATAAAGGCGATAAGGGGAAGAGGGTTTTGAAACACAGGGGTATAAATTTCAAAATGGATATCCCCTAAAGGTCCCTGTTTCCTGGAAATCCCTATTAACTTCAAAAAAGATAGGGGAAGAATGAGAAGAATTTTTTTAAATCAAATGAAGGCCCCTATCTTGTTGGAGAATTCAATTCCACAAAATGGCTACCTTTTTCAAAAGCACTTGAATTGTAGTCTCAATAATAGGCCGACCACTCTCATCAATGGAGATCTCCTTTCTTGTTTGTTGATTTCCAACAACCCTCCGGGATTTTCTTCCTTCGAATTTTATTTTCCTAGCACTAGAAGTGTCCTAGTAGGATCCCTAGCAAAGAAATACCTTCTTCCTTCCATATTTCAAATGTTAGTAACGACACTCACTTGATAGAGGTTAAGACATTGGTACTCTTCAAGAATCGATCAACAGGAGTAGCCACTAAGGATTTCCACCTTAGTTGCGAAAATGCAATAAAATATGATCTGTCACAAATGTCATCACAACCAAACTAGAAGTGGAAAGAAATGAATTTTCTTAACCCAAATTTATCAATGAAAGCACATGCAACTTTGAATACTTCTTACAGGCCCGAACACAAGATGATGTTTTAAAAATGTATTAGCACTTTGATCATACAAGAAGTGTTTTACAATGGTCCGAATATGCAATCAGAACCACTTTCATCCCTAGCAACAACACTAGTAAGGTGTTGGTACCCAAATTGATTCTCCCTCAGAAGATGAGCAGCATCACAGGTCTAGCAGGAAGCTTAGAGGTAAGTAGAACATGTAATGTGTCATTTTGTAGCTGGGGATGAAATGCAACTTGCTCTTTATCACTCAGATGTGGAGAAATGGGTAGCACCCGCAAGAGGATTTGACCTATCCTCACTACTTTATGGTTGTTCCTTTCAACTAGGGTGAGAGGACCCTTTTGTAGCCTACTTTTTATGGAGGAGATGGAGATGTCCTTCCTTGTGAACTATTAATCGACCTTACGTAAAATGTGATCAATGCAACAAAACCTAACTCTCACGATTTTTCACTCTAGATAATGGAGATATTTTCTAGGAAAGGTTCAGGACACTAAATTCAATGAAAACTTGATTGTTTTTGCATGTTTTGGTAGTAAAATTATGCATTTGTATACATACATGAAAATACGGGTAGTATGGGTATGATAAGTTGTTTTTAAATGATTTTTTGGTGGGAGGTGAAGCGGGATAAAGTTAATTATACCAAATATTTGAGAAATTTTACAAAAATGGAAATCTTGAACAATAGAATGCTTTCGAGTAGCTAGGTGTTCCTTTTACTAGAATATGTGTTCCAATGGAGGCCCAAATCAGCTCTTATCACACAAACCGTAAGGATCCAAAATGAAGGCTCGATTGGAAAAATCAACTGAACATTATCAATTTCTATGTCATCATGACTAAGATACCCTCAAAGGCTAACAAACAATCTTATAGTCGTGCTAGGAGTCACAAGTGATTATAATTTTTTTATTTCACTATCAAATGAAATATCTTTCGATAAATGAAATTGTAAATGCCACAAAACTATCAAAAGGATAAGATATTGCGTGATTCACAAAGATTTTAATGTAAGAATGCAACTTGAAGAAGAAAAATAACTTACAAACATTCAAGATAAAAGAAAAAAAAATTCTTCCCAAGAATAACATAGATTAACTTGAGTTTGGTTGAATTTATCAATAGGGAAAGTTCCTCAAAATAATCTCAAATCTTTTCAATGGTTGTACATTTGCAACCATCTTGACATGATAAAATTTAACTCAAAGAAGATAAACATGCTTCTTTAGATAGTTTCGTAGAAAAAGGCTTTATCAAACTTTTCTCTTAGGAAATCAGCTTTTGACTCCTAATACTTCTATGCGTTGAAAAACTCCGACCCTTTTCATAGTAAAATCATGCCTATTTATATCATTTTACAACAGAGCCTTTTCCCCCCAAAACCAGAGACATTGAGTGTACTAGTGCTCGCCATGATCTTGATCGTGATTCCAGAATCAGATATATAAAAAGTTGTCAAGTGCTCAGGGGGAAAATATCTTCAAACATTTCCCACATTCAACTCCTTTCTTTGGTAGATCACTTTTCCCTTTACTCGCTAACCACTTCCACCCCTATAATCTGGTTCTTTGTGTGCTCGGGAAGAAGAAATGGAAGATCAAATCGAGCCCAAAGGTTAGATCTCACCTTAATGGTAGAAGACGTCCCCGGATTTTTCTCACCAAACCCAGATATCAACAGGTCCTTCACATGCCAAGGAAAGAAAAATCGGGCCGAATCCAACAGTCAGATTGCATATTAATGGTGAGAGACATTCTAGACCTTCCCCACTAAACCAAGCCTCTAGATTAATGTTCCTCTTTGTTTGGCGTGTAGGAGACTCCAAGAAATGATAAAAAATCAAAAGAATATCGTCCCTAGGAGCTTTGGAGTGAAAATGGCAAGTAAAATTAGATACAAAGACACAACTGCCGTTGATTTCTATTTTTAATTTGGACCATCCATGTGGGAGATCCAATTTTAGAATGGGCCTGCAGGTTCCTCTTTTCCTTTTATAACTTTTGGAAAAATGTAAAATTTTCACATTTTTCTCTACACCTCCGCCCTTGAGAAATGATCATGACATGTGTCCTAAGGTGGGCCCCAAAAGAACCGTGGGCAAATTCTACCATTTCACTTCTTTTTTAGAAAAGGAAAATTTTTCCAAATTTTCCCGCAGCTTCACCTTTAAGAAATGAGCTTGACACATGTCCCAATGTGGGTCCCATTGGAACCATGCTTCCATTTTCACTTTTAACTCCATTTCCACAAAAGGAAAAATTTCCAATTTTCCTCCGAAGGTCCGCACCTCCACCGTTGCCTAGAGTAAGTTTTGAATTTTCTCTATCTGTCTTATGGGTCATTTTGATGGTTTTAGTCATTTGAATATCGAGGGGAAAAAATCCAAGTTGCCCCAGATGGCTTGCCTCTTCACCTTTTTACATTTTCAATGCCAAATTTGACCTCCTTCTTGTCGGGCTTGTGGGCCATTTTGAGATTTGAATCCTTTTGATGACAAGAGGAAAAAAATACAAGTTACCTCTGATGGTCTGCTTCCCCACCCCTTTGGCCTTTCAAACCGCCACGCATCACAATGGCGAATCTTGAGATGGTGCCCAAAAGTTGAGATCTCTAATGAGTGTGGGCTTGACACGTGTTCCAATCCTCTCAAAACTTTTTTGAAAAATACTAAGTATGGGAAGCCCCAACGGAAGCCTCCACGTGTCTTCATGGCACAATTTCAACATAGAGACCCAAAATGGAAATATTGAATGAGCTCAGGCTCACCACATGTCCCTATTCTTCCAAAGCTGTACCCGTTGCATAAAAAAATTCTAAGTCCGAGAAAAAAATGGAGGCCTCCATGTGTCCTCATGGCGCAACTCCAAGGCCAAACAAAAAGTTAAGTCTTCAAACTAGCGCTGTTCCTTCACGTGGACAAGTTTTGGGTTGAAAATTTCCACAAAATTTAGGAGTGTCCCATTTGAGCCACATCAAATAGAAAACAAACACATGGAAAACCTCGAGGTGAAAATAAGAAGTTTTCCCGCTACCTAAATTTGCTTTAATTAGAGCCTGCAAGAGGCTGCAGGAGGAGTTCAAACTTTTTTCCAAAGTAGCCAAAAAGAAAAAGTTCAATAAAAAAACCACCATGCCCCATCCAATTAGAAGAATCCACGTAAGCACCAAAAGAACCAATCAGATTTGAGCGGAGCTACGGGACCAAATATGCCTTTTTGCCAAAAAAGCAAAAAGTGATAAGTTAAAGCATTTTCGTCATCCCCTAACCAACCAAGAGAAGCCACATGATTGCTGAATGTTGAGGAATAACTTTGACAAGAAAAAGACACCCATCAAACCGTCAAAATATAGAAGATCACCATTCTCACCTGAGTAACCCAATTTTTCACGAAGGATGACAATATTACTCAAACAAAAACAAGTGAATCATGATTCCGAGCATCTTTCGACCATGAATTTGGATTTTTAAAGGTATAAAAATATAAATCAACCATTCTCGATCCTCCATGGCTGGGAAAAAATAGGAAAAATGGCGAGCCCACAGATTAGAAGAAATTAGCGAAAAACAAGGCAAACTCGAAGAATTCTTCAATGAGGGACATGACAATGGATTCTGCAAACAATTGAGGCATTCAAATAAAGGTAAAGGCTACAGAACATCCACATCGAGAGATAAAATGTTTCACAACATGCAGATTAGAGTAAAATAATGAGAAATGGGGTGAGACAAATTTGAGCACCAACAGAATGGATTTAGAGCTTAATTTGTGAGTTTAAGGATTGTAAAGGTTGATATTTTGAAGTTGTACTTGCTCGGGCACTTGCAAAAATGTGAATTAATAGAGAAGATGGATGTAGGGAAAAGTTGTAGAGGAAAGAATGGGAAAAGGATGAAATGATGGAGGTTACAGGCGTAAAGGATGAAAAACGTGACGCCAAAAGAGTTGACTAGGTGCCCAGTTAAAACAATGATGGAGATATTTGTAATAATTCAACTTTTTGAACAACTAGTAACTTTTTATGCAAACCTATTAAACACCATTTTTGATAATCATGATCAAATATGTTACAAAAAAAGGTTCCTCAAATATTATTTTCTTGTGGGGAAAGCTTGGATGTAAATTATGTGTTATAAAAAGCATGCTTTAGTCATGCAAATGGTTGGGGTTGAATTCTTACGAGAAAATTTAAGAAATCCCATCTTCCGAGAGACCATCTAAGAAACCTATTAATATCTTATGTTTTAGATTTGATCATGTCAAGTTGGTTGCAAGTGTACAACCATTGAAAATCTCTCGATCATCGTTCAATGACAATTTCCCTGCAGATGAATTTAATCAACTTCAATTAATGCTGTGTTAATCTTGGGAAAATTTGTGTCCGCTTTATTTGAGAATGTGCGTAAGCAATTTTTCATGTTCTGTTGCAATCCTCGTGTTAAAATCCCTCCAAATCAGATAGGATCTCATCCCTTGTATAGTTTAGTGGTATTTGCAATTTCATTACGAGAAGATCCTTCATCCTGTAATGAGATAAACAATTTAAAATCACTTTACTTGTCATTTTGTTGATAAATATTTTCTGTAATCCTTTGAGTGTATCTTAGGCATGAGTAACTGGGGTCTTTAATGTTTAACTAAGTCTTTAGCTCGAGCCTTTGTGTTAAATTCTTGGAGATTGTGTGAAACCATGCAAATTTGAGCCTCCATTGATGCACACCTTTTGGTTGAAGGAATATTTTAGCTATTATGAAGCTTTCTGTCATTTAGTTTTCTAAATGTTGTGAAGGTTCTCAAAGATTTGGAAAAATCAAGTTTATCCTTCTTAATCTCCCACCAAAATTATTCAAAAAGAATTGAATCCTACTTGAACTACCCCTGTTTTCCCTGTATGTCCACAAATGAATAAATTCTAATGCCAAAATATGTAGAAACAATCAAGTTTCCATAATGTATTTAGTAACCTTAACCCTGTTTAGAAAATATCATCATTATTTATAAGTGACAACTCATGAGCATTAAATTGTGGTGCATTGATAATATTTTCTCAAGGTTTCCTTTCAAATTTGTGTAAATAAGGATATCTTCATTCTCCTTCACCAAAATAGGTTACAAAATGGGTCCTCTCACCCTAGTCAAAAGGCACGACCTAAAGTAGTGAGGATAGATCAAATCCTTTCATATGGTGTTATCAATTTCTCCAAAGATCTCGAGTGACAAAGAGTCAAATGAATCCCCTCCCTGGCTACAAAATGACTCATAATATGATCTATTTCTCTAAGTAGCTTTTTTAATCTGTGATGTTGCTTGGCTTCCAAGGGAGAATCAATTTGGATACCAACACTTGGGTGGATGAATTTTAGTATAGAAAACATCTGATACATATGTTTCATCCATAATTATTTGAGTCACGATTTCAATTTCCACAACATGGGTTGTACTTTCAATTTGAATACCTTGGGGTTGAGCCCCCAATTTGATATTTGATGATTGATCAAAATCTTGCATGTGTATTTCTTGTTGGGAAACACTTGCACCCTCCATTGTATAAGTTTCAAATTTTATATCAACCATCTCGAGTCTAGGAATCTCTTTAAGTAACTCCAAATAAATTATTTCAATAGGAACTTTTGATGGTTCCGTGTTTGATTCATTTCAATTACCTTTTTGTTACAATTTTCTCCTCAAGTTATACAAAAATTGGTTCATCTTGTACTTGTTCTTTCTTAACATCACTTGGCTGACTAGGTATAGGGGTGTCATAAACTATTCTTGCAACAAATTTAGTTTGAGACAAATATGAAGTTACAACTAGTGGTGGTAAAACTAGATTAGAATGAATACCTTCAGGAGTCTGTAATGGCATTTCTTGATAAGCCAATGAAGTAACAATTTTTTTGAGTTTCAATTAGGGTAGGAGGATCAATTAATTTAGGCTCCTTTATTTTGTGTTTCTTTGCACTACAACCACCTCCCTCTATTGGACCACTAGTATCCCTTTCCAAAGGCAATATTACTTTATCCCTTTTTGTAGTTATTTCAAAACACTTGAGTTCAAGGCCCTCCCTTCCCTTAGCACTTTACACTATAAGTGTTGGATAAACATTTGACAAAGATCCCCTCATCTTCTTTGGTGCACTAGATGACCCTAGTAATACCACTGAGGGAGTTCTTGGTTTAGTCAAACCTATCCCTTTGGCTTGTATTGGCACTGTTGAAGAAATGGGAGCATCTTACATAGCCCTCAAGAGCATTCCCTCTTCCTTTTGAGTCAAGGAAGTATTTTAAGTTCCAGTCCTGCTTGTGGTTGTTGTCCATTCATCAATGGTCTCAATAGTTGGATTTTTACTAGGTAATTGGGGATATTTTCCATTAAAGGGTTCTATTTTGTCTGTTCCTTCTTTTAAGGGAAGGATATATTCCTTCAAAGTATTCAATTTTCAAAACTCCTTAACACTTTTATATTTTGTAAGGATAAATCTAGACCCTTCCCAATCAGCCAAGTCAGTGTTCTCCTCATTACATTAGTAATTATTTCATGAGGATCATTTGATTCTTCCTCTTTCCAATCTATAGGACTGATTGATTTTGACCCCATCTTTTGGTCAAGGTAATACTGACCCACCACATTTTTATCATCTTCTATTCCTTGAGGAATTACAATAATTTTGAAGTCAATAACTTGTCTTAAAGTCATTCTAGAATAATCCCTCAGTCTAACTTCTTCTTCATCCATGCAATTCATCTAGTAGTCTTCAAAATGGGGTTCATGTTCACTGTACTGACAACCCATCGAAATGTCATAATTAGGCCTTGGTGTAAATTTATCCATTTGAAACCTCTCCATCTCTTCATCCATTAATATGGATTTTGCTATTGTTTGGCAGGAATATCTCCCAATTTGGAGAGGGAATTTTATGTTTGTTTTATGTCTCCTTGCAATCTTTTTATGTACAGGGGCCAATTATCTTGAAAGTTCCATTAAGACCCACTTATCATTCACATATCTAGGAAACTTATAGGGATTTCCTTGAATCATCTTACCCTAAAATATGTGAAAAATATGTATTGTATGAAAATGTAACCATATTCCATAATTGCAGCCCTAACACCAGTAGATAATCTGTATTGCTCCCATTTTGGTTTGAAAAGGCAAGTTATAGGGGAAATGAAGGCATCATTTACCTGCCTAACATTTCCTCTCCACTTATCCAATCTCAATTGTGAATATACATCATACACCCTATGGTTTTCAAAACTTTCATGTGGTGGGAGACCTAGGAATGATTTGAAACATGCAATATTATAGATGAGGTAAGACATCATGTAGAATTTAATATCAACTAGATCACATGTCCTAATTTTTATAGCTATTGTCATGCGTTCTATATGAATATATGGTAGTATAACTATTTCCCAACAGAAATTTCCTTGTTCTTCCAAGATAACCATTATGAAGGGGCACATCCACTCTTGAAAATTGTTAACCCCTTCTAACCCTACCATCCTACTTAACATTACAATGAGATCCTCAACCTCTTCAACAAACATGGCCTTAGTCAATTTCTTGGGGATTATTTTGACAAATGGATTCCTTTCTTTCAACCATTAGGTATTTAACATTTTAGCATATTCATCATGTCTTGCATCATAATCAATATATGTTGATTCAATGGTAGCAATTACTGGTTGAGCAAAATTTGGTAACCCTAGTATTTCCCTAAAATCTTTTGGTGTCAAATTTATTACTCTTTCCCCACTTTCGTCTAATACCTACTTTTTCTCTGGGTCATAGTTTTCAAGCACACATCTATATAAGCTTGGAGCGAGTGTATAGATGGTGGACAAGTAGATCTTAAGGTAATGTGGTTGGCATCAAGGCCTGCCATCCATTGTCTCTTATTGGAGCATGAAATCTTCTCAGGAAATCATCTAGATCAACATTCAGTAATTTTGTATCCATGACATTGTCTAAATCACTAGAAATATTGGAAGTTACATGGAAACCTAATTCCGATTTTTATCTTTCCTCTTAATTCCTCTTAATCCCAATTTAAGTATCGAGAACACTAAGGTAAATCAAGGACTTACCCATTTCTTTGCAAACTCTGTGAAATTTTCCCCTACTTCGTAACTCTAAGTTCCTTGGCTCAATTTCACCACTTTAAAATTGATTCTTCTTCTGTCTTTTGGGAATTAATGCTACTTGAAATAAAAAATTCTCGTGTGCAAGTTGAAAAATAGAAACAATTAAAAAACCTTTAAAATTCATACTTTGATCCGTGTGCATGCATTTATGGTGGAAACCATTAAAATTTTAAATCCCAACCTTTTGGTCTCTTTATAATTTTTAATGTGATTCTTCCATGTGGTTTAATCAAGACATTGCGGGGTTGGGAGTCTACTTGTACATTTGTATATTTCTTGAACAAGTTCTAAATTTGTACTTTTGAGCGTGAACATCCACTCTCGACTTTGGATAATAAGTTGACACATGTTCCCCGTCGGACCTCTAACATATATTTACACTTTGCATTACGTTGGGCCTTTGATGCAAAAGTGCACCAATAATCTGTTTCCCTGCTCCAATCACATTTGAACATGTGTTCCTTTCAGTGGGGTTATATTCATACTTTGCATCGTATAACTTGAATATTCCTTAGAATATTTTGTTAGGTTTTAGAGTTTGGTTTACACTTTGCAACCATTAAGTAACTTTTGTAATTGTACAAATAAAACCCGATATAGCACAACCAATTAAATCATGCCACATACTTTTGGGCATCGGAGAACAAAGTGTAATTTGCATTGAAAATCAAAGGAATGACACATAGGGGAATTTATAAGGATTAACACGATCATCCGATAATGATTTCATGGATATTTCTCTGAAATGACATGGTTATGATTTCCTTGAAAAAGAGGATTCACACTAGATTTATGATCAAACAATGGATTTGTTTTTGGTTAAACATGTTTTTATCATCTGAACATATATACTTCAAATTTATGGGAAAAAAAAACATGAAAATTTTATGAAGGTATACCTAGGACAAAAGGGCGAGCTCAAAACAAGCACCAAAATTAGCTCCATCTTAGGGATGGGTACGCCCTATGGTGCCACAAGAACCACATAAACAATTCACCTTAAAGACAAAGTTACTTAATCCATTGGGAAAAAAATTCATTAAACACAAAAAAACATCTCGAGTAATAAGATATACAAATCAAAAACAACCGAGATACTAGGACAACTGTTCATTGTAGACCAAAACTACAAAGGGAAACAAAACCAACGAACAACAAAAATTGTACACTATAGAAAGTCATACCTAACATTATGGCCTCTATCCAAAAGTGCTTGAAATTCACAGTATTGACATGAAATTTAAATAAGATTCCATCCAGGTCTTTTAAGAAAAACTTGTTGTTGGAGCCCTAAAATAACTAAGTACCTAATGTGTGAAGCCTTGTGGTGTGCGAAGGAAAAGCGCGAAGGCATACACAAAATTATTTCTTGAGAAGCATGAAGGCGCATGCCCAGAATTTGGATTTGTGACTTAGTAAGTTTTTAGCAACATGAAAAGACATGCGTTGGGAGAAAACAAAAAAGAAACTAGATACATATATGGATAACCTATGGAGGCTTGCAAATCAAGGAAAGGATATTCCATGGTATCAATACGGTTATCATGAGTGTATAAGCATTAAATTTTGTTATGGATTATCCTGCTAATGCATGTTAAGATCACTCAATTATGGGAAACACATGATGACATTTGGCATGTTCTTGGGTAGTGGTAGGGAAATTATGAAACATTCCTTCAGGATTTCTCATGTAATGATGAGCGGTTAAGAGAAGATTCCTAGATATTTCCTCATATGAATAGTTTGAAGAGGGAGGTAGAGAGAGAGATGGAAGTAGAAAGGAAGATAGTTATAAAATATATGTAATATGTAATGGTGAGCTCTGTAATGTATAAAATCTCTACTATTGTGAACATTCCCAGAGATGGAACTCTTTTTGATGTAATCTTGGCTACTGTATTTTGACTAATGAATATAATGAAGTGATTCTGAAATACTTATGTAATGGATCTAGATCTGTAGATTTCCTTTTTATGTTCATGGGTGTGTTACTAGTTTCCTTAATGATAATTATGATTAAAATCTACTTCCATTATAATATGATCATACTATCTTATTTTCTGGTGCACTAGGTTAGGAGTTAGTGATTACACCTAGCTATCAAGAATGGATGCACCTTTTTTCTAGTGGTATAACATCCTCATGTTAATAGAGAAAATTCTCATGAAGCTTAAATAAAGGAGGGACTTTTTGCCTATGCACGGCTCGGGTGAGCTTCGAGGACTAGTCTGGATAATGTGTCGGTGCATCTAGGGTTAGTTGTTGAAGAAAGAGGTAACTAGAGACTACACGTGTGTTCACAAATTCAGATGTCAATGAAGTATGGAACCATCCAAAGGGCATAAAATTTTCCATGTTTACCCTTATCTTCATGCCTACTATCCCATAATAAAACCAGATCTCCAACATTGAATTCCCTTAGAGTCACCTTTTTATCAAATATATTCTTAAGTCTTTCTCTGAATTTTAGGTGCTTTTGGTGGGATTCCCTTCTTTCTTCATCTAAATCTAGTATTTGATTGATTCTAGCTTCATAAGGGTTTATTTCTCCTTCATCCTCAAGTTGTTCCATAAACTGATAAGATGATAATTGCATATGTAGGGGTAAAAGAGCTTGGAATCCATAAACCAATTCAAAAGGACTCTTTCTAGTGGCTCGTTTGGTAGTAACTCTGTCTTCCCATAGAGAAAACTTGAGTTTTTCACCCCATTTTATCTTGTTAATTTCTAATGTCCTTCTGAGTATTTTGATAAAAGAAATTTGTTAGATTCAGCTTGACCATTCCCTTGACAATTGTAGTTAGAAGCATAAGTCAAATTAATACCATATTCTTGGCACATGGCCACTAAATGTTTTTCTATAAATTTAATGGCATTATTAGCAACTATCTTTGTAGGAACCCCAAATCTACAGATGATATTATTCAAAATGAAGTCCATAACTACCTGATGAGTTGATTTCTTTGTAGGGATGGATTCAACCCACTTAGTAAAATAATATGTAGCTACTAATATCCATTTGTGTCTTGCACTTGAGGAATCTAAAATTTCCCCAATAAATTCCAACCCCCATTGCTTGAAAGGGATTTAATTGATATTGGTTGTAAAGGCAGGGCCCTTGAGGCTTTCAACCTCCTAGAGAATCTTTGGAAAATTTCACATTTTATGACTAATATTGGTGCATATTTTAATAATTTGGGTCACCAATATCCCGCTCTCAAAATTTTATGAGTTTTTACTCTTCCAAAAAAAGTGGCCCCTATACACTCCTCCATAGAACTATGCAATAATATTGGGGGATTCTTCCTCTATGATTCATCATAGTAGAATTCCCTATTGGTTTTTTGAATCCATCCCATAATCAGTCATAACATTTTTTGGATAGACAACTTAAGTGTCCTTATTTGATTCTTATCTAGATGCCCTGGACACTCCAAATTCTTTAGGTAATATATTACATCTTTATACCAAATGGAATTGGTCATTTTGTCCTAGAGGTCCAAACTTCCCTCCTCAATTGCATTGATTTCCATTACTTGCAGATTAATTTCTACCATTATTTTTGCCAAGCCCAAGCCTCTAACTAGTTTAGTAGTTTGAATATCCATATCATACTCCTAGATATTGTTTACCCAGATGACATCTCTTACTAGATATTTCCATCTCAGAAAATATATCCTTGACCATTGTGTGGGGAACATAGGCTATAATATTTGAGCTCAAGATATAAGGCCTAAAGATTTTAGTTGCTCTAACCAAAGAAAATGCATGTTTTTCCATAATGGTGTATTTCAACTCAACACGTTACGAGGATTTCTGAAGAAAACAATTATCCTTTCATTTCCTTCTTCATTTTTCTATAGAAATACATATGCAATTATATTTTGTAAGGAAAAACAAAAAAATTGAAATGTTTTTTTATAATCCAGTGGCGAGAATAAGGTCGCTTTTCAATGCTTATTTAATTCCATTAAAGTCTTGGAAAACCCCTTGTTACCATCGATAACCTGATCTTTCTTTAACATATTAGTAATTTGAATGGTTATCTTAGAAAATTTTTAAGATTCAAGTAGTTTGTGCTACCCCATCTTGGCAATCACAGGAGAGCTATCCCCTCAGCTTTTGGTGAAAGTTCGTCATGTGAAGAAAAGAGACCCATAGGCATGCATCTTGGCCCACCTGGTGATCAAACCCTGGCGCTTAGCCTTCAAATCCATGTGGAAAAAGTTTCTCATTTGATTATTAGAGGTATTGATATCAGTGGTCAAGCGACACCTAAGAGGTATAACTTTTCATTCCCATCTATGGCCGTGTAATATTTTCCTATGTTTGGAGGGATTTTTTCTGGTAAAAAATTTGGGCAAGGTCAAGGTTCAAAATTTTTAGGTATTGTGTCAGGAGTTGGCGCATGAAACACATTTGGAAGTAGTTTCGTATCACACACTATTGGGGTGCGGTTTAGTGCAACGATGGGGATGTAAGGTGCCGGTGATTCAGAACATTTCTTACTTTGTGAGAGAAGGATCTAATAGATTTGGAGGAATAGGAGTTGGTTGATCAAGTGGATCGGGTGGTAGAGGCTATCAAGTCCCCTGCAGCAAAAGGCAAGGACTTTAACCACCTTAGCATGTGTTTTATGAGATATCCCTACACTTTCCTGATTACAAGGGTGTGAAAGATGTTGCAAAATATGTGCATAAGTGTGAGCTACTATGGTGCATGAAGGGAATCATTTCCTAAAGGAAAACAAGTAATTTTTCAACCAAATTACAAGGGTGCACACATAACTAGTATCTAAAATATGACCAAAACTAGATGATGGTGGATTGCAATGCACTTCGTGATGCATTCTTGGTAGAATTCCACAATCATGAGTTCAAACAGAAGAGCATCAACTTGTTGAAAGAAAATTAGAAAGGGATGGAAAAGAGTGTGTGGGAGTATGATGCATGCTTTAAGAATCTCTTATAAAAATTATCTTATGATATTCATCCTTCTCAACATGCTCAGTGGTTCGTTGGTTGGTTAATCACATCCTTCAAGAGGGTACTTTCACATAAGACCTTCATAGACCCACATGAGGCCTTGGAAGATTCCTTACACATCGAGACCATATGAAGCATGGACATCGAGTTAGTACATTTCTTGAAGCCCGAGTCACTACCATGGAAAAAATCTGGAGAAATTATTGACAAAATCAGCACATGAGACTCGTGGTGGAATGTGCAAGGACTATGAAATAGAGGGATATAGGAAGGAAACTTGTCTGTGAAGATTGGTGTGTGCTATGATAGTGGTGTAAAATTTTCCATAGAGACCATGATGCAAGTATTACCGTCTATTGTAGCATGTGATCCATAAGAATGTGTCTTGCTACTATAGAATCTGCACTTCCAATACTCATGACACCAAGGAATGCAGATTAATTGACCAAATACATGATGCCATTGATATTGGCGTGCGTCGACTAGTATTACAAGAAGTTGCAAGGAAGATTGTCACCATTATGAAGGGAACGTGGATGGAGGTGGTTATGGAAGAGGATTATGCAGGGGCTTTAGAGGTCATCGCAACTATGGAGACAGAAATAGTGAGTTATGACATGGAACTTGTTACAACTGTTGGTATACAGAAAACTATAAGCGTGAATTTTCCGATCTGTTACAATGCTCTTGGTGTGGAAAGAAGCACAAGTATGAGGAGTGTCCAAATTATTTGAGGAGACGAAAGCAATAGCGAGAAGGATAAAGGTGTCAAGATGGTAAGTTGAAGAAGGCCGACTCAGTAGTGGATGCCAAGGGTGGCATGTGGGTTAGAATTAGAACCTTTATTGCTAACAAGGTGAGATGAGGTTGTGAGCTAAGGAGATACTACAAAGTATAAACCACTAGTTACTAGAGAAGAGGTGGTGCATGGGAAGTACCCAAACCCTACTCATCAGAAATAGGTCTATCAGGAGACCATGGATATGATTCAAATCCTACAAAGAGAGATCTAGTGCTTAAAGGAGGAATCGCGGTAGTTAGAGGAAAAGAAGAATGTTGAGGCTCCACACAAGGATCTGGATGAATTTAAGGAGGTATGTAAAATGATGAGGAAAGAGAATAACATCCCTCTGCTAGGAGAGTGGTTATGGGATAAATTATCATGCACCTAGGAGGTGAGTGTGAGTGACAGGTCTTTCACGCTAACCTTCCCACTCACACCATTGACTATGATAAGGAAATTACCTTGAATGGAGTAGTCGATGGATGGATCTTGAGTAATATTATGATAGACACAGTGCGAGAGGTTAATGTTCTCACCCTAAACACATGGAATCAAATGGGAAGTCCCCCATTATAGCCATCCTCTAATGTGTTGTATATGGTAAACAAGACAAAGGTGATGCCATTTTGAGTCTTGAAGGACGTTTTTATCATTATTCAATGGGTGAAATTCACTTTGGGGACTTTAATGTCTTGGCTCTTATTGAGCCGAGACAACTTTGAGCATTACTTGGGTTCCCCTAGATTTATAAGAGCAATGTTGATCTACGAGTTTAATAAGGGATAAATAAGTTTTGAGAACAAAGAGGAACATGTTATCTTCGCTTTGATAGATGGAAAGTCAACACCCAATACTAGTCCATTGGGAGAAGAAGTCCTCAAGAACATCTATGTGCACATTAGAGTTCTTCGGGTGGTACACCTAATGAAGGAGTTATTCGATGGGAAGACACTCAATCTATCGGTGATACCACTAGTGTAGCATGGGACAATTGGGTACACGACACATATGAGTTAATTGGATGGTAGTTGAGAGGATTTGTTATGAGGGTCACAAAGGTGCACCCACTTAGGTGCCCGAGAGGAAATAAATTGCCAAGCTACACTGGGGAAGGAAACCCTGACATTTTCCTGTGAGCCATGAAATCCTAGTGGATATGTGAGATAGAAATAAATAACATGTTTATCTACACTTTATGCGGGACCTTAGCACGATCTTTGGGTAGCACATTAGGACAATCTTCTAGAATTGTGTGAGGTGAGGAGTTTTCTCTCTATTATATTCTTCAAGAGCAATGTGCCTGGTAAAATCTGTTGTTATGATGTAAGGGAATCCACCTTAGAGCATGTTCAAAAATTTGTGGAGATATGGATGAGAGGAAAGGAATCTTTATCCCCTTCCCTTTGGGTGAAAAATTTGTATTCCACATTCCAGGGTTGTGCACGTGCATAGTATGTTCATTTAGAATTATGCCATGAGATAGGGAATTGACAAGAGTTAATATATAAATTGAATTAATTATTTAAGTATCAAATTACTAAGCCATTGGTGAATGAGGCATTATAGGTTGTTAAGCCCATAACTATGGGAGACAATGCCATGGCTAAGGATATAATTCTAGAATTTTTGGAGAACCGATTTAGAGGAGCGTTTTGATGTGGAGGTGCTAAGGAAGTACATCTTGAGCACTCTTGCATGGAGAAAGAGAATGGAAAGTTAATCTATGTGATATATGGTGAGGAAGTTGAGAATTTTGATATTAACCACACTCTAGGTATGTGCAAAGTGATGGATAGTGTTGATGAGAAAGATCACTCCTACCATGAACCTCTCAAAATGAATAAGGTTAACATTGTCTCATATGCGAAACTAAGGAGGCTACTATCGGGGAATTAATGGTTAGAAACGGAGGTTTCAAACATCATTGATCTTTTGTGTGAGGTTAAGGATTTATTTCATTGCGGGTTCCATGAGCTTAAGGAGTTAACCACTCCTTGGGAGAAATGAAGATCAAGTTAAAGGAAGTTGTGTGCCCAATTCAAAAGACACCTTATCGAATGAATACAAATTTGCACATCAAAGTCAAGGAGGAGAGTGACAAGATAACCACATCAGAATTATTGAGGCTATTGAAGAAATCAAAATGGATAAGTCCAATGTTCATCGGGATTAAAAAGGATGGAAGGATAAGGATTTACGTTAATTACCAAGATTTGGATGCGGTATGTGTCATTGACCCTTTTTCAACCCCCTTAGCTGAGGAGATCATGGAAGGAGTAGCTAGGTGTGAGATCTATTATTTTACAAATGGATTCTTAGGATATCATTAGGTTAGAATTACAAAGGAGGACCAAGAAAAGAAAATGTTTTCCACTTAATGGGGAATTTTTTCCTAAACGGTCATACCTTTTAAAGTGAAGAACACGCCTACTACGTTTTCACACATCTTGGTTCAGAAATTTGAGGACTTCATCAACAAGTTTCTAAAAGTTTACCTAGAATTGACAAAAGTATATGGATTAGTGAGGGACCATTGTGACAATCTAAGGCTGATGTTTGAGAGATGTTAGCAGTTGAGTATATCCCTCAACATTAAAAAATGTTTTTTCGCTACTCCATTTGGCACCCTATTCGGACATATCATATGCAAGGAAGGCTTACTCATGGATCCTCTCGAAGTTGTTGTTATTGTGGGATTGGTGAATCTTACCAACCATAGCACGGTGCATGGATTTCTTGGGCATACGGGGTATTATCAAAAATTTATGAAGGGGTATGTCAATATTGTTGTGCCATTAGAAAATTCTTGAAGCACAAAAGTACATTTTTTTAGTGCTTAAATTAGGCTTGCCCGTTCACCATTAAAATCCATCAATTTGTAGCCTCTGTCATGTTTTTGTCTCCCCATGTTGGTGCTTGAAAACTCGTCCTCCATTTGGTTGCCATGATTGGTTCCTCCTTGGTCAAAGGTCACTTAAAAGCCTAGAATTTGTTGATTTGTTCCTCTGTCCATCTGAAGGTGTCTATCAATTGGGCGTAAAACTCAGGTTGTTCCTTCCTTCCATTTTTGCAGTTGTGTGTTGTTGTCCCTACCGTTTTGTCCTAGGTACTTGAAGAAATGTGAATGGATATAGCTCGGAGGGTCATGTGTGAACCTTACAACATTTCCAAATTCTTTGTCCTTGAAGAAAATTTCATCTCTGGGCTCAAACAGTGGTTTCCTTGCATTTTTATGGCTTGACGGGTGTGTTTCTCCCATCAAATTTAAATCTCTGCATCAGTGGAAACGTGGCCCTTTTTATTATATGTGGAATGGCGGGAACTCTAAAAATTTGTGGATCGTTTTAACCCAAAACTTGTCCACGTGGAGGAATGACGCTTGTTTGAAGACTCACCTTTTGTTTGGCCTTGGAGTTACACCGAGAGGACATGTGGAGGATTTCACCTTTGCTTTGCCCAGACTTAGAATTTTTTTCATGTAGCTGATATAGTTTTGGTGGGCTGTGGACACATGGTGGGTTGGCACTCATTTGAAGATCTATCTCAGGGTCCCACCTTAACAAATGCGACAGAGGGACAAGTGGAGGTTTCCGCTGGCTCCACTAGGGACTTAAATTTTTAAAGAAATTTTCTAAGGCCTAGGACACATGGTGAGCCCACGCTCATTCAGGGTCTCCTCTTTTGGGAACATCTTGAAGTTGCACCATAAAGAAACATGGAGGTTTTTCACTGGGTATTCCTTCCTTATACTTTTTCAAGCAACTTCCTAAAAGGCCTAAGACACATGGAGGGACTGTGCATGTTTGGGGACCGGCCCTTGAGTTTTATTTTGAAGAAGTGCTAGGAGGAAAATTATAGGCTTCACTCACTCTCTCTTTTAGCTTGGATTTTCAACAACCGAAGAAGACTGTCTTGGACCTTGGACACATGGTGCCTTCCACTGAATTCTCAAGATTTTTAGTAGACTCGACGAACTAAGACACGTGGGGAGCCCATGCTCATTCAGGGTCTCTACTTTTTGGGACCATCTGAAGATGTGCCATTAAGACACGTGACGATTTAAAAAGTCGGAAGGCAAGGAGGAGGCCATCAAAGGAAAATTGCATTTTTGCCCCTTATTGTCAAAAATATTAAATTCATCTAAATGACTTGAAGCTTGTGAGAAAATAGTCAAAATTTTCTTTGATCAAAGTGGAGGTGCAGAATTTCGGGGGAAACATGGAAATTTTCCTTTTGTGAACAAAGGGGTTAAAAGTGTAAAAAGGAAGCACGGTTCCACTGGGACCCACATCAAAAACTAAAGGCGGAAGGACAGAGCTGCGAGGAAAATTTGGAAAAATTTCCTTTTTCCAAAAAGAGGTAGAATAGCAAAATTTAGCCGCATTTCCTTTGGGACCCACATTGGGACACATGTCAAGCCCATTTTTCAAAGGCGGAGGGGCAGAGCAAATTGAGAAATTTTGCATTTTTTCCAAAAGCTATAAAAAGTAAAAAGTAATCCCCTGACCCATCTTAACTCGGATCTCCCACGCGGATGATCCAAATTCAAAAGGGAAATCGATGACAACTATGCATCTGTATCTGATTCTCTTCCATTTTTGCTCCAAAGCTCCTAGGGATGCAAATTTTTATGGTTTTTTTAATCATTTCTTGGAGTCTCCTGCATGCCAAATGAAGAGGAACATTAATTTGATATCCTGGTTTAGTGGGGAAGATCTTGAAAACGTCTTTCACCATTAAAGATGTAATTTGACTATTGGATTCAACCTGATCTTTCTTTCCTTGGCACACAAGAGACCTGTTGATATCTTGGTTTGGTGGGAAAAATCTGAAAACGTCTTTTACCATTAAGATGTGATCTAACTATTGGCCTTGATATGATTTTCCATTTTTTCTTCCTTGGCACACAAAGAACCAGATTTGATAGATTGGAGGAGGAAGTAGTTGGCACGCAAGATGAAGAACAACTTACCAAGTGAAGAAATGAATGCTAGAAATATTTGGAGAGATTTTCCCTCTGCACACCTGACAACCTTTTTACAAATCTGATTTTGGGAGTCATGATCAATGGTCGTAACATGCAATGGTGCTTTGAATTTTTCTGGTTTTGGGGGAAAACTCTGTTGTAAATGAAGTATTATAAATTGCATGAATTTTTGTGTAAATGGTTGGAGTGTTAGAGGTCGGGAGATAATTCTTGAGAGAAAAAGTTTGACAGATCCCATCTTTTCTGAGAGACTATCTAAAGAACCTATTTATTTCTTTTGTGTTAAATCTAATCATGTGAAGGTGGTTGTGAGTGTACAACCATTGAAAAGCTCGAGATTGTTTTAGAAACTTTCACCTGCTGATAAATTTAATCAAATTTGAGTAGATCTATGTTTGATTTTGAGAAAAAAATTTCTCCTTCATTTCTAAATGTATGCAAACAGTTTCTTGTTCCCATTGCAATCTTACATTGAAATATCTGTGAATCACACAAGATATTAGCTTTGTGATAGTTTGGTGGCACTTGCAATTTAATTTATCGGAAGAGATTTCATTTGATAGTGAAATAAAAAAAATTTAAAATCACTTTAATCCTAGCATGATGACTAAGATTGTTTGTTATCCTTTAAGGGTATCTTAGGCGTGATAAAATAGAGGCTGATAATGTTTAATTAAGTTTTTCAATTTGAGCCTTCATTTTAGATCCTTAAAGTTTGTGTGAAAACGTGTTGATCTAGGCCTCCATTGAAAGCACAACATTTTTGTTAAAGGGAAATTTTAGTTATTTTAAAGAATTTTGTTGGTCAAGCCTTCCATTTTAAAAAAATTTCTCAAATATCTAGCGAATCAAAGTTCACTCTTCCTCACCTGCCACCAAAATTCATTTAAAAAAAACCAATCATACCAATACTACCCCTGTTTTTCCTGTGTGTGCACAAATGCATAATTTCTATTTCCAAAACATGTAGAAGCGATTAGGTTTTTATTGTCTTTATTATCTTGAACCTTGCTCATAAAATATCTCCATTATCTAGGGTGACAACTTTTGAGAGTTAGATTTTTGTTGTATTGATCATGTTTTCTTCAAGGTCTTCTCAATAACTTTGCAACGAAGGACATCTCCATATCCTCCAAAAAAATTAGGATACAAAAGTCTCCTTTCACATTGGTTGAAAGGAAAACCATAAATTAGTGAGGATAGATCAAATCCTCTTAAGGGTAATACCCATTTCTCCACATCTGAGTGACAAAGAGAAAGCTGCATTTCTTCCCCGACTACAAAACGACACACAACGTGCTCTTCTTACCTCTAAGCTTCTTGTAAAAACTATGATGCTTCTAGCTTCTGAGGGAGAATCAATTTGGGTCCCAAAACCATCGGCACCGCTACGGGGACTTATTTGTGTTGCTGGGAACTGATTTATGCTTTCTAGATTGATTTGTTAATTTGTTGGCAATTCTTCATACTCAGGTCCTAGTAAAAATTTCTTATATGCTCTAAGTGCTAGTACATTATTTCGACATTAGTCTTTGTTGAAACTGTAAGAAGTGCTCAAAGGTATAGGTCTTGTGTGTAAAATTTCTAGTTTCTACAGTATTGCACTAATATTTAGTGATAAATATGGGTAAAGGAAGGTCAGATTATTCCATTTCCATTTTCTAGTGTTGACAAACATTTGATAGATCATATTTTTAGTGCATTTGCACAACTAAGGTGGATGTCCTTAGTGGCGAATCGTGTCAATATGATTTTTTGATAAATATTAGTGTCTTAACCTCTGTCAAGTAAGATTTGTTACTAATATTTGCAAATCTAAAAGGAAGAAGATCTTTCTTTACTAGGGATCCTACTAGGACATTATTTATAGAGCTAGGAAAAACAAAGTCAGAAGCAAGAAGAGTGTAGAGAGTTGTTGGAGATAAATAGTCAAGAAAATAGATCTCCATTGATGAAAGTGATTAGCCTATCATTGAATATTTCCATTCAAGTGATTCTGAATTAGGTAGTCTTGTTGTGGAGTTAAATTCTCCATCTAGAGAGGGGCCTTCATTTGAATTTGAAAAGTGTGGGTGAAATAGGAGAAGGTATCCCTCAAGGTTTTTCAGGAGACCATCTCCACCAATAAGGTTGAGTGTGCATATCTTGTGTTAACAACATGTCCTAGAAGGATAAAATTAAAACAAAGCGCGAAAATTTGGACTTCAAGATCAACAAAGTACGAGACTCAATCATTGAATTGATGGATGAGTTCAAAGGTGTCTGCATGGAGCTAGGGGTGGTTTTCAATGTGCTTTGGAGGGAAAGGTGGAATAAATAACTCTAGAAAAGGTGCCCAATGTTCTAGGATAAGCACCAAGGAAGGCCTTATCATAATAGAAGGCCGGGAGAAATTGAAGGATGAGACAAAAGTGAAGTTCCCTGAACTCCTCCAATTGGTTGCATATAATTCCGCCCCCATTCTTCAATTATTTATTTTTGAATTCTTCAAGAACCACTATCCTTAATTATTTTGAGCAACATTCTTTCCTTAGATTTTTTTTTCGTCATTACTTTATTCGGGAAGCGTGAGGGATTGCAGGTGGAAAATAATTTAGTGTTGGATGATGTTGCACCCCTAAATTAACTAAGTACATAAGGTGTGAAGCCTTGTGGTGTGTGAAGGCAAGTCACGAATGCACACGTGAAAGTATTTTTGAGAGGAGCAAATGCTTGTGCCCGTAAAATTGGATTTGAGACTTAGTGAGTTTTGGGCAGTAGGAAAAGACCCACGGATGGAGAAAACATAAAAGACTAGATACTAATATGGATAAGCTATGGAGACTTTCAACTTAAGGAAAGGATATTCAAGGGTATCAATACAATTATCATGAGTGGATAAGGATTCAATTTTGTTATGGATTAGTTGGCTCATGTCTGCTAGGAACACTTGATTAGGGAAAACACATAATGAAATTTGGCATATTCTTGGGTAGTGGTAGGCCAATTATGAAATATTCCTTCAGGATTTCTCATGTAATGATGAAAAGTTAAGAGAATATTCCTAGAGAGTTCCTCATAGAATTTGATGAGGGAGGTAGAGAGAGATGGAAGCAGAAAGGAAGATTGTTAGAAAATATATGTAATATGTAATGGCCAGCTCTATAATGTATAAACGCTCTGCTATCTTGTGAACATTCCAAGCGATGGAAGTATTTTTGATGTAATCTTGGCTATTATATTTTGACTAATGAATATAATGAAGTGATTTGTAAATAATCATGTAATGGATCTATATATTTACATTTATTTTTATGTTCATGGATGTGTTACTAGTTTCCTTGATTATAATCATGATTTAGCTCTACTTATATTATAAGATGATAATGATATATTCTATTCTTGTGAACTAGGTTAGGAGTTAGTGCTTACACCTAGCTATCAAGAATGGGTGCACTTATTTTCTAGTGGTATAACATCCTCATGTTAAGTAAAATATTCTCATGAATCTCACATAAAGGAGGGGATCGGTGCCTACGTGCGCCTTGAGTGAGCTTCAAGACTAGTCTGGATAATGTGTCGGTGAGTTTGGGGTTGGTTGTTAAAGCAAGAGGTAACTAGAGAATACATGTGTGTTCACCAATTATAATGTCAATGGAGTATGGACCCATCCAAAAGGCATCAAATTTTCCATGTTTACCCTTTTCTTCATGACTACTATCCCATAATAAAACCAGATCTCCAACATTGAATTCCCTTGGAGTCACCTTTTTATCAAATATATTCTTAAGTATTTCTATGAATTTTAGGTGCTTCTCATGGGATTTCCTTCTTTTTTCATCCAAATCTAGTTTTTGATTGATTCTTTCTTCATAAGGGATTATTTCACCATCAACCTCAAGTTATTCCATAAAATGATAGGATGATAATTACATATGCAGGGGTAAAATATCTTGGACTCCATAAACCAATTCAAAAGGACTCTTTCCAGTGGCTCATTTGGTAGTAACTCTATCTACCCATGGAGAAAGCTTAAAGTTTTCACTCCATTTTCTCTTGTTTATTTCTAATGTGCTTCTGAGCATTTTGAGAAAAATATTGTTGCTAGATTCAGCTTGACCATCCCCTTTAGGATTTTAGTTAGAAGCATTAGTCAAATTAATACAATATTCTAGGCACATAGCCACTAAAGATTTTCCTATAAATCTCATGGAATTATCAGCAACTATCTTTGTAGGCACTCCAAATGTAGAGATGATATTATTAAAAATGAAGTCCATAATTACCTGATGAGTTTCTTTCTTGGTAGGGATGGCTTCAACTAGGGTTCACTTTAAGAAGCCTCTGGAAAAAAGGAGGTGGAAAATCCCCGGAGAATATTCCTTTGGCAACATTCACAATAAAGGAGAATTTTCATAGGATTCTATAGGAAACATTCTCCTCGCGGAGTTCATGAGACTTGAGAGCAAGTGTGAAATCCGTGTGATAGTAAGACATTGTTGTTGTGGTGTTAACAATATCTTGGTATCGTGTGATAGTAATTTTTGTTGACGGGTGTCAAGAACATCTTGTTTCGTATAACAAGGTTTTATTGATGCTCATCAACAACATCTTACTATCGTGTGACAAAAAAGATAATGTTGATGCCCGTTAATAAAAAATTATTTCCATGTGATAGGAAGGTGTTAACAACACCTCATGGTCATGCGATAGTAATCTTTTGTTTACGGGTGTCAACATTATCTTCTTGTGGCACAAAAACAAGATGTTGTTGATGAGCATCAACAAAACCTTCTATCGCATGAAAACAAGATGTTGTTGACACTCGTCAACAAAAATTAATTTCATGTGATAACAAGATATTGTTAATGCCCATCAACAATGTTCATCGTCAGCATTGTGACAATGAGGAGTCATTGATGCCTGTCAACTACCTCGAAATAATAATTTTCACTATAAATACCAACATGTCCCCTCATACTAATTTGTTTTCCTTCTCCAAGAACTTTTTTCTACATGTATCATAGTACTTTGAGGTCAATCAAAATCAAATTCATGGCTTCTAGTGCCCAAGATGAACCCCGGGATCCAGCACCCAGAGCCTCCAAGGGTAAGATTCAATACTGAAGCACCATGTTCCCCACATACATGGAGTTATAGAAATGAATGAATATATAGGAATTCCATAGTAGCTTCCGAATTTCCAAGGGCTTGTTAGCATGCCACAATTTGAGGTTGACCACCGGCCGTTAACTACCTACTACAATACATAAAACAATAATTTTAGTGTTACATTGGAAGATCAACATACATTCTCCTTTGGTTTTGAACCCGTTGATATCCATTGATTGACAGCCTACCATTTAAAAATGTTGATAGTAACAACAGAAAGCAACCCTCATGGAAAATGACAAGATTTTCCTCGAATCTAGTTATGGTTTCAATGTTGATTGTAAGTATAATTTTCTCTCATTCGAATGTTTTTTTATATTAATTCAAATTGATTATGATTCTAATACTTTTACAACTCATGTCAGTAAATCAAGACATGGAGTGGATACACAAGATATTGGAAACCACTTTCTTGCAACCTTGATTTCTCTATTTCAAGCCCGAATTATTATGCAGGGTCGATAAACTGACATTCTAAATTGGGTTGTGCATACATTCTTGCAAAAATCGGAAATCAAAAATTTGATTGGTGAACATTTCTATCAAACAAGATAAAGGAAGACATTAACAATGTAACAATTTCATAAAAACCGGTTTGTCATTCAACTATCTCCTAGCTATTTATTATTAGGCTTACTATAATTTTAAAATTCAACCAACTCCAACTTTCACAAATGAGACAATGAATAATTTGTCAATTCCACTTGAGGAACAACATGTAAAATTTTAATCATTCATATTCCATCTTTAGTATTTACCAATTGTAGTCATTTTTAAGTTTTTGTGATTGAATCTTTTTGTATGTAGAAAATATTTCTTTAGTCACTTCCACAAAAAAAGTTGTAGTGAGAGGAAGAGGCCAACAACATGCTGAGGCCTCGGGAGAATCACAATCTGAAATCTAAGTTTTCTCATCAGTTGATGGCCAAGTATTTGCATTAACGAAACGATAGAGATGTAATACCCTTAACATTCAAAGTAGGGTTCATTACATTTTGATTCTACCATATAATGATTTACCATCTTGAATTGACATGTAGTTGCTGCACTTGTAGGGACTTTCGACTACACGCGTGCTTCAAAGAAAGCATCACCAACTCACTCGGTACAATCTCATGTAATTTTTGAATCTCAACAACAATTACCACCATCAGCTCCAACCGAATCCATTCAAACTTTGTCACAAAATCAATTCATACCACAACAAAATCCCATTCAACAAGGTATGAATTCATTTATTTTGTGAGTTTTTAAATACTTTTACATATTTTTTAGTAATTTCTAATGATTTGGTTCTTTATGTTCAAAGTTGATAGCAATCCTTTGTCTTCCACTAAAAATCTACAAACCCCACCTACTCAATCAACCCTACAATTACGATTCAATATGACAACAAGAGGTTCAAGAAAAAAGACCATTGGTAAATGCATGCTGTCAATTCCAGCCCCTTGCAGGACACTAAACATTCCATCCTCATTCGCTATTCCAACCCTCTCCCTTGCTGGTTGTCCCACTACAATAGGGAAATCAGTTTTGAATCAAATAAATTTAGATGAATATTATTTGGGCATTGATAATAGTGATTATTGGTTTTTTCAACACACATGATATGATCCAGGGCCAACAGGTATATTTCCATGTCAATGTAATTTTAAACTTAATTTAATTTTCAACATTTCAATTTCAATTTTAATATGAAATTCTATTATTGCTTTTAGGATCATCGCTCCCAAAAAGAAAAATATACAACAGACATTGCTCAAAATGAAAGCTGCCATACTTCTCCTTCAAAATAATCCTCTTATGATACTGAGATAGTGATGACTTTCCAACATTTCCTTTAGAGAACTTGATTGGCTATGATTGTCAATCCCACACGAATGAATTTATCAAGCCTCAAATCAATGAGCTCATTCAATGGGAGAGAAGGGAAAAAGTATTAATATCTGAGATAGTAAGTTGTTATGAAAACCATTGGAAAAGAGAGACCTTATTTACAATGAGACAAAAATCAACCCGCGAAGATGGATGCATTATTCATCAGAGCTAAAAGTGGGACTATCTCATATAAAAACACCTATAACAACAATATTTTAGATAAAGTATTAAATAGATTGGAAAATAGTAGTGCTGAGGCCCAAGCCTATTTCAATAAATGGTCTAAGGACAAGGAGATGGTGGCAATTGCAAACACTGAAAGATATAGAGCTATCGTAAGTATAATCAGTTTGAAATTTTTATTTATTAATTTTAATTAAAATTAGTTTTTTAATATATTTAATTGACTTCACTCTTTAAATGGCCAAGAACAGTTTATCCGCAGCAATTAAGATGAAATAAAATATTATTTTGGTTAATAAACAAAGCAATACACTTAAGCGAGATAATTAAAGAGAATGGATATGACCACGATATTTTATTCAAAGAAAAGGCATGGGTAGATCCTTCTTTGACATCCCATGGAGATACTACAAAGGAAGAAGAGGCAATCGTCAAGAACCTAGAAATGATCAAGTTGAGAATCGATTAGTTCGGGGATAATTGAGGGAAGGAATACAATAGGGTGTGGTGAAAAAATGAAGGGTTTAGCCTTGAGGATTGGGGAACCTCAAAATTGAAACTTTAAATATTTTATATACAAAAGAGTGATAGTTGATACTTGGATATTTGTTTAATTTGAAGTTTGGATTTAAACTTTATGCAATATTATCTCTCCTTCGCAATGATGGTCATAGTTAAATTTATCAATAAATGTGGATAATGAATTTAGAGTACATGTGGTTATATTTATTATCCATTTATTCATTTGAATGTGGATAATGAAATTAGAGTAGATATGGATGATGATGAATTTTATGCTCTTATATTTTTATATATATAACTTCTATATTGTATATAGTCTTTATGTTTGATGCACATAATCATGATTCGTGGATTTAAACTTTATGCAATATTATCTATGCTTTGCAATGATGGTCATAGTTACATTTATCATTAGATGTGGATGTCTAGATAATGAAATTAAAGTAGATGTGGTTATAATTATTATTAATTATCCATTTATTCATTTAGAATGTGGATAATGAAATTAGAGTAGATATGGATGATGATGAATTATATGTGACAAGATGAAATTATATACAGATATTTCATTAATGTATGATGCATAATCATGATACATGGATTTAAAATTTATGCAATATTATCTCTTCTTGCAATGAAGCTCATAGTTACATTTATCATTACATGTGCGTGATGACATCTAATATTTTTGATGAAATTAGAATGGATCATCCATTTATTCATTTAGAATGTGGTGTTATGTGGAAATAGGATGTGGATGTCTTGAATCTTGATAATGAAATTAGACTAGATATGGATGATGACGAATTATATGTGACTAGATGATGATAATGGATAATTGTTTTAAGAAAATTAAGAATGTGGTGTGACAAATACATCTTGATATAGTAAGGGATTCTTCTCTATATTTTAAATTTCTAACTCTTAAATATGTATATCATTTCTTCACATTTAATTTGAATTGAAATTACAAAACTCAAAGGAAAAAGAACTTGGTATGACACAAATATCTTAATACTGTAAAATCCACTTCACATTTTAAACTATAGCTAAGATAGGGTTTAAGGTACCTCTTCGGAATTCAACACGAAAAATGGATAAGGATTACAATAAAAATGGGTGATTTTCCTAATAATCCCAGGTCCCAAGAAGCGAGACCTTCCTTGGATAGATGTCAACTCACGTATTTCATAAACACCAATGAAATGAAGAGATTAAAATTTAGAATCTAGATCTAACCTATTCACATAGAAGGTGACACAAATATCAAGAATGAACTATAGAGTGGACAACAATGTATCTATCTAACCTTTGAAGACCTTGCAAATTACAACATCAAAGTGGTTTGAAAATTAAAAATACCAATGAAATAAATCTGATTTTAGTAAATGATGGTATTTGAATAAATGTAAATATACATACCGTAGCATCTTCTATGATAACTACAAATCAAAAATAGCCTCCTAAGTCAATATTTGCATCTATAGAATTAGAAAGGTATTTATGTAAAACTATAAATAATTAAATTAGAATCTATTTATATGAAATTGAATAAATAAGAAGATTTAAAGTGTAATTTCAAGGTGATACCTATTTAAATCTGAAATAATTCATTTTCAATAGTTTCTTCATATTAAATATTTTCGTCGACAAAGTTTGAAGATGCACCACTTCCAGTCTCATTGTTGAGATTACATGGAGTTGTAGTAGTATTATTTATGCCTATTATTTTGGGAAGGGAATTCTAGTGTGAAATAGCTCTGTCAAAAGGAAAGGTTTCCAAAGAGTACCGAGAAACATAACACCTTATGCAAATTTTGATATTTTTATCCAACCTGTTTCTCAGTTTGGATTTAATAAAAGATAAAACACTGAAAACTCTTTCATCCTCCATGGATCCCAAAATCATTGTTTGGCACAACTCATACAACAAAAAAATTCACTAATGTCTTCTGTAACACACTACTTTCGTAGATTTTTCACGAGCCTTGTAAAAGCACCGGTCTTTGAAGGTTCGTCTAATATTTTATATTGTGACCTCATTGTCATTGAAAAATTAGTTGATCGAGGCTTTATTAAATCAATATTCAAAAGTATACTTTTTTTTTTTTTTTTCAATACCATTGACCTCGATGTATTGCGAAATGGTCAATATTGTACCCATGTATTTATGATAAAGCTTACCTACAAAATAAGCACAACCACCTTCTGTATTCCAAAAATTTGGATTCATCATACCCATGGCTTCAAGAATTTTTCATTGGCTGAAACGTTCTCTAATTTATGATGCTAAGGATTCGTAATTTTTAAAGTTTTATTCTTGTTTCAATTACTACGAATCAAATGATTTTTGTGTCACATGAACTTCTTCTTTTCCGTTCATGTAACTTCTTTAATTTTTTTCACAATTTGTATTGGTATCTCTTTCCGCTAACATGGATAAAGAGATGATCATGGATATTAAATATTGAAAAGTTATTGGGATGGTTAAGATTCAATAAAACTTTCTAGTTATCAAATACAGTGTATCAAAACTAACCTAGAAAGTGTACAAGGCATCAAGACTCATACATACCATTTTTCTCATCCATATAAAATCAACAATATAGGTTAATCTTCCCTATGCATGTTTCGTCAATGTATTGATCTCCTGCAACATTAGAAGAATGCCTACCAATGTAAGAAATGTCTCTAGATCAGTTAGACGGAACAACAAGTCCCTCACCCTATCAATTTCATGATGATATTTGTGCATGAAACCAACCAATGAAGGATACTCCTCATGCACCCTACATATAAGCCCATACAAAGAAATCCACCTTGTCTCAACATCCTTCGGAATTTTTGCCATCTCTAATACCTATGGAAAATTTTTGATACTCAAGAAATTACTTTGGGCTGCTTGCCATATAGGAATGCAGTTCTCTTATAAGGTCTTCTACTTTAGAAACGTTTTCGTATTTACTAATGATTTTATATGATAAATTCCTTACGTGAGCCATACGGTGAATTGCTAGCATATAAGGGGTGACTGATTTTGCAATTGAACATGCAACACGGTTCTATGACATTGCATGTTGACTCCCCATCGGCTCTCACACATACCAACTTCATAGAAATTTCATTCACAGTCATGCCAACAATTTATTTCAAAAGAGAAATAACTATTTTATATAGGTTTTCTGCATTGCAATTTTCAACCATTTTTTTAACACCCAACACATGCGCAGTCCTCATATGATTTTCTAAAGTGTCAACATGTTTACATACCCATGTTGTGTTGTCAAAAATGGTCACTTCATCAATTGAAAAAGAGATAAACTTTGCATTTTTTACACACTCTTTCAAATCTTCCTTCTCAATCATAGCAAGGCATTTCACCATTTCCCATGCATTGTTGTCTAACCATTGAGGTAGGGAACATTCGCATTCTATTATATTGATACAAAGGTTTGAAATCGATGAAATCTGAAATCGGTCTTCCTTTATTAAGGATGTGGAATAAAGTAAAAAATTGTATGAGTTTAGCTTACGAAAATTTGATTTATTCATTTTACCAATTTTCGTTGTGATCGTTTCACCATTTTCTACGAGAAGTCTGCGTATTTTTTGATCAGCCTCATATTATGTGACATATTTCACATGTATGCATTCATTTTCAGTTTTCCATTGTATGTTTTTATTTTCTAGCCATCTTCCTAGTTAAAGTGAAATATTGTTTTCCACAATATTTTTCAATTATTTCCAATTTAAGTTGCATTTTTTGTTGCCTTCCCAATTTCCATGTACATATTGTACATGCACATTTGATGAAATTTCTTCAGAATTAGTTGGTTGTCACGGAGTTCAATAAATGGAATTTTTCAACCTTGATCAAACTTGAATGTCCTCCCAAGCTTCCACATATTCCTGTTCATACTCACGGTTTTACGTTTATGTGCGAGAGATTTCAAGAATATCACGATCATCGATTTCCTTTTAGTGAACCAATAGTTACATTTGAATTTTGCGTTGCATTTTCCTCTTGGAATATCTTCAAGCCACGACATGGTATCATTATAGGTGTCATTTGGCTGATACTGAGCAGAATGCATGTCCACTTCAATAACACCTTCCACATAGTTTGTGCTCTAATTAATTTCAATGAGAATTCTATGGGTGTTGGCGGTTGTTGTATCTGAACTAGCAGAGTTTTCAAAATACTTGAACAAAGACTTTTGAGTTTTTTGTAATTTGGGGTTCTAAGCACTAACAACTTCCATTATTCCCTATTGTGCATCAATAACTGAAAACTTTTGCATGCCAACAACACAATTCCCTATCACGCGTCGAAGGTTACTCTTGTCGCCCATCAACAAAACCTTCTTGTCATTCGTTAATATATCCTTCTTATTTCCCATCAACAGATCCTACTTGTCACCCATCAATAGATCCTACTTGTCACCGTCAATAGATCCTTCTTGTTTCCCATCAACTGATCCTTCTTGTCACTTATCAATAGATCTTGTTTGTCGCGCCGTCAGCCAGATCCTTCTTATCACCCGTCAACAGATCCTTCTTGTCACTTGTCCATGCACCCTTCTTGTCTCCCATCTATAGATACATCTTGTTTCCCATCCTCATAGCCCTCTTATCACATGTCCATAGACCTCAACAACGCATCGGTTGAACGCTTGTCTAAAAACTATACTTTTGTATACTAGAATCTATTGCTTTGTAAGTTATGTAATTGATAATAGATATGCCCCCTGGTGGAGTATGGAATGAGTTAGCAAGTAGTGTTCTACCTGGTGAATAATATATGATTATATATGGGATATTATAAATAGGTAGGCGAAGCTAACCCCTAAAAAAATTAAACTTTAATTTTTAGGCGAACATGTCAAGACCCACACTAGAAAATTTGTCATTTCAATTTTTTTCTAAAATGGAATATTTTCCATATTACGAATATTTGCCACTAAAAAAATCCCTAGCTTCAACCCACTTAGTAAAATACACTGCAGCTACTAATATCCATTTGTATCTTGCACTTGAGGAATGAAAAATTTCCCCAATAAATTCCAACTCCCATTGCTTGAAAATGGCTTTAATTGATACTAGTTGTAAACAAAGGGCCCCTGAGGCTTTCAACCTTCTAGAGAATCTTTAGAAACTTTTACATTTTATGACTAATATTGCTGCATATTTGAATAATTTGGGCCACCAATATCCTACTCTCAAAATTTTATGAGTATTTACTCTTTCAGAAAAGTGGCTCCTACACACTCCTCCATAGAACTATGTAATAATATTGGGGGCCTCTTACTCTTTTATGCATCTTAATATAATTCCCTCTAGGTTGTTCCAAGCCAACCCATAATCATTCATAACATATTTTTGGTAAGCCAACTTAAGTGTCCTTCTTTGATTCTTATCTAGATTCCCTGGACACTTCGAATTCTCCAAGTAACATATTACATATTTATATGAAATGCAATTGGTCATTTTTTCCTGGAGGTCCAAATTACCCTCCTTAATTGCATTGATTTCCATTACTTGCAGATTACTTTCTGCCATCAGTTTTTTTAGGCCCAAGCCTCTAAAAAATTTAGTAGTTTGAATATCCATATCATCCTCCTAAATCTTATTTACCCATTGACATCTCTTAATAGATATTTCCATCTGAGATAGTATATCCTTGACCATTGCATGGGGAACATAGGTTAAATCTTTGAGTTAAAGATATAAGGCCTTAAGATTTAAGTTGTTCTAACCAAACAAAATGCTTGTTTTTCCATAATGGTATATTTAACTCAACACCTTACATGGTTTTTCTAAACAAAGCAATTGTCTTTTCATTTCCATCTTCATTTTTCTATAACAATACATATACAATTTTATTTTCTAAGGAAAAAGAAAAAAATTGAAATGTTTTTTTATAATATGTGCTTGAGAATAGGGAACTTTTCAACATTTCTTTAATTCCATCAAATTATTAGACAACCCCTTGTTCCCATTTGATAACTTGATATTTCTTTAACATACTAGTAATTGGAATGGTTATCTCAAAAAAATTGAGATAAAACTCCTAATGAAATTAATTTTCCCAAAGAAAGATCGAATACCATTTTTGACATGGGTATGGGGACCCTACCAATAGCTTCCACTCATTTAGGATCTATCATGACCCCTTCTTTGGATATTATATGTCCCAATAAATTTTTCCTTTTGAACACCAAAGTGAAATTTCTTGGGATTCAATGAAATTCCATATTCCTAAAATCTGATTAACATCTTCTCTACATGCCCCAAGTGGTCACCTCTTTTTCTAGAAAATACAGTCACATCATCTTGGTACACAACTATGAAATCATTGATGAAACCTGAGAATGCCACATCCATGGCCCTTTGAAAAGTATCTCCAACATTCATTAGCCCAAATGAAATCCTAACATACACATATGTTCCCCAAGGGGTGGTGAAGGAAGTTTTAAATCTTTTGGATTGTTTCATAACCACTTGATTGTACCTTGAGAATCCATCCAATGTTGAGAGAAATTCAGATCTTGTAACCAATTGCAACATATTTTCCATATTGGGAAATGGATAATTATATTTAATTGAAGCCTTTTTTATATTCCTAAAATCTACACAAAGTCTTATGTCTCCATTTTTATTTCTCACTGGTACCAGATTAGCCACCCATGAAGAGTATCTAGTGGGTTGTATTATTCCTCCATCTCTTAGCTTTGTCAACTCTTCTTGCATCTTGAGTGAGAGAAGAGGGTTAATGGGCCTTTTCTTTTGTCTAAATGGCTTAGTATGAGGCTCCAAAGGTATCTCATGTTGGAACAATTCCTCTCTATAAGCCTTCAACTCTGAATAAGACCATGCCAAACAATCTTGGTATTTTGTCAACAACTTTATATAAGCTTGCTTCTCTTATTTTCTCAAATTACATCCCAACCAGACCTTCCTAGGTTTTTATAGGGTTCCTAAGTTGTATTCTTCAACTTATCTTGAAAGCAGAGAGATGGGCCTATTTATTACCTTGTCAGCATTTTCAAAATTAAACTAAAGGAAAATAACCCTCTGGGAATTGTGTTGGTTTTTAGTTGAATTATGTCTTTCCCAAACAAGGTTTCCTTCCCATCACAAATTGAAACCATTGGCTCAAGATCCATGTATTGATTTGTAAATTCACCTTCATTTTTCATGAACCTTTGTATCTAAGCATCATCCTCAAATACTTTCTAGTGTTTGACAATTGTCAGACATAGATGGTCTACATAATATTTCAACATCATAGCTATAATAAGAGGAAGTCGTGCAATTATCAAATTGGGATGCAAGAACAACAAGTCTTTCGGCTTGTGTATCTTGAGATCTCTCATGGTATAAAATGTTGAAGGACACAAACATTTTAATAAAGTTCCATACTACATGTTTGTATTGTTTTGTTCCTTGATTCTTTTCGAATAAAGATTCTGGCTTGCTTTGCTATCAATTTCGAATCTCCTTTGACAACAATATATTTGATCCCATATTTCCATGAAATTCTTAGACCTAGGAGAAATTCTTCATACTTTGTAATGTTGATGCACTCAAATTTTAATTTGAATGAAAAATTAAATGTTTCTTTGTCTAGGGAAATGAGCACCACTCCAGCCCCATTTCCTGTTTTAGAACATGCTCCATCAAACATCATAACCCAAGGGGAACCAAAACTTTCCAATTTTACACTATCCTTTATAATGTGGTCCTCAAAGTCCACATACCCCACAAATTTATCTACATCCACATCAATAAATAACACTTCATAGGAAGCGTTGTTTGGATCTTCAATCAAATGTAACATTTTCTTCTCACCGTGTAATTTCACCAAGTTTCCCTCCAGGGGTATAGTAGCATAGGACATATCCATTTGAACACTGCCTCCCATACTTACAGCCAACTTTTAAAACACCAACATCACTCATCTAGCAGGGAAATCAATAATGACCACATCCATGGTCAAGTATTTGCTATTAAAAGTAGTAAGTTACACAACCAAACCTTCCACATATCCAATAACTGGCACTTCCCTTGAATCAATGACTTGGAATTTTCCAAACTCTACTTGCACCTTTATGTCCAACTCATTCATAACCTCTAGTGGTATTATGTTGCATGATGCTTCTGAGTCAAACATAAAATTATGGACTAGTTTTTCCTTAATGATAAGTGTTGTAAAAATGGGTCTACATCCAACTGGGATTCGACCAAAGAAGTGCCTAAATATACTTATAGGGATTCCCCATGCTTTTTGGTTCTTGAGGCACTTCTATCTCAACAATAATAGGTGGAACATCCACATTTTTGACATATTTACTTGTGAAAACCATTTCCTCCTTGAATCCTAAGTATTCAAATGCTCTCCTTCTGTGCTTAGGGATACTTGAGAAGCTCAATAATAGGCACAATAACTTTGATCTAGCTAAAAATTTGAGCCATATCACAGGGGTGTACTTAGGAAAATTTGTAATAGGGGGAAAAGTGATTTCCTTTTCTTATGTGGTGCCATCCTTTACTACTTGAGCATTTATAGGGGGCAGTTGGTTTATTAGAAACAAGTGGAATTTTTTGGGTAGATATTTCTTTGGGACATTCTTGGGGATGTTAGTTAGGATAGGTGTATTTTTTTAGGTTGTGGCCCTAGTCCCTTGACCATCATTTTTCAAAAATTATATTCCTTTTCTTATGCTACTATTGCATTCATTAGAATCTTCCTATCCTCTTTAGAGGGTACACCACCATCATACTTTTTGATCATTAAATCTCTCAAATACTCAAAGTCATGGTTAGGTAATTCAAATGCTTGAACCATATCTATATCAATAGAACTAGTAGAGGGGAAAGAAGATACTTGGCTTACATAGTCCAAAAATAATCCACATTCTTGGAACTTAGCAACTCATTGGAAGTAGCTCCTTGTGGTGGGAAGTCAACACATTCAAACATACATACATCACCAAAGGTAGCCTCATCATCAACCTCTTCTTATTCTACATTAGGGTCACATGGGGAATGCGGTAGAAAAAAATTGTCACACCATTCAATGATATGGTCCTCTTTTATTAATAACACTCGTGTGTCAATGGATCAGGGACTAACTTGTTTTCTCTAGGGGTTTGTTGTTTGTTCCCTAACCCCATAGGTCCTTTCCCTTTATCATCTACTATGTGATCACTCATGGGATGACTCCCAAATCTATTTTTTCCCTAGGGTTAGTGTTGAGCTTGGGTATTTAAAGATAAACCCTTCTCTTCCCTGGAAATCTTGTATTAGATTTCCTTTACGCCCTAATAGTGTCTTGACCACCACTTCCATATCTACTCCCTTACTTTCCTAATGATTCTATGGATTTAATAAATTTAAACCTTCCATATTTGGAGGTTTCCCCATTACCTTAATATTATTCTCAATTTATTCTACCATAGAAAAAACTTTCCTCAAAGTCCAAGGGTTTATTTCCTTCAAATAATATGTTGTTTTCTTGTCAAAGGCATCAAAATATTTAATTAGGAATGATTCATCACTTGGCCTCAAGTTTACATGAAATATGGTCAAGGTCTTATTAAATCTGGTGTTAAAATATTGGACATGCTCATTAGGGTTTTTCTTTATATTCTCAAATTCATTGAACAAACTAGGGGAGAAGTTTTATCACCATATTGTAATTTGAATGCATTATTCATTTCTGACCAAGATTCAATAGAGTTGTTAGGAAATGATTTGTACTAATCCCTGACATCCTCTTCTAGAGTATGTATAAATAACTTCACATATACATCCTCGTGCTCGATCTCAAAATCTTCCATAGTATTATGAAAAATCCTAAGATGTTGGTCTCCACTAATGGCATTATTTCCTAAAATTTGGATAACCTATTTCTAAATTTATGTGGGACTGCATTTGGATAACCTGCCATTCCATGGAAGTTTATAGGCCTATGCACATTCACAAAAAAAGGAGGTCTAGGAGGAGGTTGGGCCATCTTATTAACTAGAGATGTTGAAACAGAAGGGTTAAAATGATGGGGAACTAGAGGTCCATAATTCAATGGAGTGTGATCTTCAAAGTATTTATCTTTTAATGACTCTATTTCACAAAATACTCTATTATTTCTAATCAATAAAGGAGGGAATTGGAGTATAACTTGATTACTTGCAAAATAAGGACCCCCATGGAATGGAGCACATAAATTAGCACTTGGACTTATTGATCTATAATTATCATAGGTAATTAAATAATCTTCTACTAAATATTGATCAAAATCGGGAGCTCAAACTACTTTCCCTTCTGGCTTTTGATCACTTTATTCCTTCCATATCTGCTTTATCATTGGATTTGTCTTTTATCACTCCTAAAATAATATTCTAGTAGGATCTGACTTAAATAAATACCTCCTACCTTCCATATTTGATAATCTGTATGATGGATCGACAATGATTGAAATTTTGTGCACTAGTATTTACTAGATCTCTCTAGCAAGAATGGAGGTGCCACTAAGGTCTTACATCTTAGATGTGTAAAGAAGTTTAAATGAATTTAAAATTCATATTTCATAATAAATTTATCAAATCTTGGAAAATCTCAACATCCTTTATCAATATTTACCCCTAGCCAAGTCAAATGTATTGGAAAACTTGTTTATGCTAGGAAAATATTGACCAAATGAATTAAGCTTAATTTCATTTTTAGCAAATCTTGATAAAGAATTGAGTCTAGATCATGGATTTTATCTAAACACACATCAAACGTTACAAAATATCAACATATTATTGTATTTAACAAAATGATCCTTGTCAAAGGTTCCAGAAGCGCATTTTCACCCAATCTTACACCCCATGTGGGCCTAGTAGCATTAACACTTGAAGTGGGATGATCTAACTATGAAAAACTTGTCTTTTTGTATCTAGGGAAGATGTTTGAAAAACTTATTCAAAATTAGCCTTTGAGGGACTGAGTGACATGTACAAATGGGATGACCTTCCTGCTGCTTTAGGTCTTGCCTTTAACTAGGGTGAGAGAACCCATTTTGTAACCTAAACTTGTGAGAAAAATAAGTGGAATCACTAGTTTCTTAGTATTTTCTTTGAAATTTGGAGATCAGTCCTAAATGAACATGGTCAATGTATGAACTATTTAACTCTCATGAGTTATCACACTAAATAATGAAAATGTCACTCAAGTAGGACTCAGGTTACTCTAGACAGTGGAAAGTTCATTCTACTTCTGCATATTTATGAGAAGGGAAGGTAAAAATGGTAAAGTCCCTTAGCAAATGTTCATAGGAAGAGAAAACAAAAGTGGTTGAAATTTTTGTATGATTTGGAGATTAAATAAAGATAAAGTTGATTATTCATAATTCTCAAAAACTTTAACAATATTATAAAATTTCTCAAGGTGAAAAGAACACATCAACGAACTATAAACAACCCTTTAACCAAAAGATATGCACTCATGGAATCCCAAGAATACATGATTTCACACAATATTTAAGAAATCAAACACAAAATCTCATGTTAACCTCTCAATAAAACATTGACAATTCCTAATCCATTATGCCTAAGATTCACTCAAAGACTTACAAAAATATTCTCAACAAAATGGATGCATCATGAATTTAAAATTGTTTACCATACTATGAAAGGAAAGCTCTTCCCACAACATAATTGCAGTTGCCAAAACACCACCATTGAAACAATATATAGTTTAATTCGGAGGAATTACGAACACGGATTGCAGAAGGAGAGATAAATGGTTGATTTAAATTATATCACCCAAAAACAAAGATAACAATGCTCATGAACATACACAATTTATTTCAGGATTTTCATATTTCTCAACAAGGAAAATAAATCCTATGATCTCAATTCTTGTCAATGGTTGTACACTTGCAACCATATTGACATAAGAATATTTGAAAGGTGAAACAAATCACATGTATCTCAATTTGATTCAAGTTTTCAATAATGCTTATCATTTTACTTTGTTTCTTCTAAAATATTAGAAAAATTAATCCCCTCATCGATACAGGAACATGCCTCCTATATCTATACAATATTTGATTCTTTTCTTGATTTTTTCCCCCAAAACTTTAAATATTTTTAAGGAATATTCCTAAGGAACAATATTTAATTCTTCTTCTTTGAAAATATATCATTCCCTATCATGCCATGTGGAGAGATCTTTACAAATGTTGTCTAGTGTATATTTCATTCCTTTATGATGAATGGGATGCCTATGTCATTCATTTGACATCATCAAATTGATCATTCCTATTTCAGGTAGGTTGAGAAACCTTTTTTATGATTTTTTAGAGCCCCCAAATAGTTTGATTTGATGTTAATCATTCCTACCTTTTGGGAATCTACCTCAAAACACACAAAATTATTGTCAAATTTTTATAGGTTGACAATTTTCACATGTGTTGTGTTACATCAATCCAATTACCTCCTTTTTATTGATATCAATATAATTCACATTTATCTCCCTCGTGCAGATATCATAGAAAATCTTAGCAATCAACTCACCATGATTTTCTCTTAACTTAACTTGCTAGCCTCATCTTCACTATAAATTCCCACCATTTCTTCTACAAATTCACATCCCTTATTTTTAAGTTTGAAAAGCTTAGTGAAATTATTTTTTTGTAATGTGGCAGGAGTAGTAGTAACATCGAGTTTGAACAAAATTTCATATGAAGAACAAAATTCAATTTTTGACTTGTCTAGCCCAAATGAAGCATTCATAAGAATGTTGTTTGGAATTACAGATCAAGAGGACTATGATGCACCATTGACAACTCAAGTTTTTCAAGTGGCTCTTATTCAAAAAATAATTTATGATCAGACCCATCTTTTCTTCTTTCCAACTAATGTTTTTCATCTTTACGGTGGGAGCAATTTTGACTCAAGAGTTGGACGAATGTGAAGGATGCAATTGATAATACATGTAACTTTATTTGTAATTAGGAATTTACTATGAAAGAAATTCCTACAAAATCTTATATGCCCAATGAAGAGAATTTTATAAAAATGTTCATGCTCTTTCTCATAAGGTGATTGAGTTGGAGCAATGTATTTCTACTTTGGAGAAGAGGCCAACAGAATATTTTCCTTCACAACCTCCGAGGCATCATCATTCTTCATGAAGAAATGTAGGGGTGAGTCCAACTCCAAACCTCCTTTTCAATATGCTCCAAAAATTGATGTAATTGCACTCCCAAATTTTACACATACCTCCATTCCATCTTCTACCTTCAAAGCATAAGGGAAGAAGGCTCTTTCAAGGGTGGTTTAGATCTTAAAGAATGGGTTTCTTCCTACAAGAATAAATTAGAGCTAATTGAAATTTTGGATGGTCCTAGGGAAAGTTTCAATGATCTTATGGCTCTGGACATGTCTCGTAGTTTGGAAGGGGATATTTTATTTGTACAAATGGTTGTTGGGACTGAAGAATTTGTAGTTAGGAAAAATAGGCTTTTGAAGAAGATTCCTCTTTTCAGAGAGGATCTCTTAATGATAGAATAACTAAGTGTCTTTCCCCTTTTCCCTTTTTGGTATAATATCAAGGATGTATGTAAATATTTTCCTGGGCTAGGCACCTATATAACCCCATTTTTATTTCTTTTTCAAATGTAAAATATTTAAGATGTTACAATGAATTTCATGTTAATAATAGATATAGAATTCTATTAAAACAAAATGAAATCCTATTGCATTGTTCCACATTACATACATAATTAAAATCCACAATTTAAAACAATATTCAATTGTCATGAATGAAAGTAACAACTGGAAAAGGAAAGTTTTTTAGAAAAGACAAGCCTAAGCTTGCTCATGGTTCAACATGATCATCATCTCCTTCTTCATTATCTTCCTCCTTATCAGGTCATCTATCCATGTAAGCATCAAATATTTGGAACAACTGCATCAACTCCCCTTCATTAGGTCCTATGTGATGTTTGAATATTAAGTTATGCCTATTCAACACCTCAACACATTTGTCCATCCTGTGCTTATACTCTTTCAATTTTTTAGTCATCTCAATTTTTTTTTTTCCACAGAGATAAGCCTCTTGATGACCTCATAGGAGCAATGTTCCTCTTTGATGTATTGATCAAAAGATTGAATCAGGATATCAATCTCCAAGTCCCCATAAGTAGGTTTTTCTTTGTCAAATACCATCTCTTCTAACCTGTCATCTATAGTATCAATACCCTTTCCTATCCAATCCTTCTCCATTTCCATCTTTTCCTTGACCTGATTCACAACTTCTACCCTAATTTTGGTTAAATCTTCCAGTCCATATTGAATCCTATTTTCTTTATGATACTCTATTCCTAACTTTTATACTAATCCCTTATAAAGGTAGTTTATAGTGTCAAGTTTGGGAAGGATCCCTTCCCAATAATACAATTCATTTTCACATTGATCATTTAATTCATTTATGTCATTGATCATGTTGGTTAACTCAAAATACCTTTTTAGTGATATTTCGGTGATTTTCCTTCCCTCCGAGACAAATCCTCCACCCATTTATCTATTACCTCGACCTTCTCACTAGATTTTTTTATTTTACCCTTTATTTTTGTAGTAATGGTAGTGGAAACTTCTTGTTTTTGTTCTTCTCACACTACCAAATATTGTAAGAATGAAGTTAATATATTTATTTTCTCCTTCAACTACAACTCGGCATCCTGTTTTAGTATTTCCCTAGTAGGATTCCCCAATTGGATGTGCTTGACATCATAATCACTTATTGTAATCTCATCCTTTGACTTACCTTGATGGGGAGTTGCAATATCTAGGGTCCTAAATCCATGTTGATCTACATGTGTTTTAGTGAGAATCCTTGCTTTCTTTGAAGCTTTTTTTGGTTTTGGGAAGGCAATGCTTGTGATATCTAAAAATCCTCTTTGAACAACTTCCTTTTCCTTCTCTTGAAGGAGTCCTCCCAACCAACCATTCATAGGGGAATTACCCATCTTTACTTATTTTTGTGTGAGGTGTGGATTTTTAGAGTACAACACTAATTTTTTTGATGTTCCTTGCATATCTTGAGGTACTGGCATATATTTGTGTGTTCCTTCCACTTTCACTACTTATTTTTCACTTTCCAGCGTCACCAACTTTGGCTATTCTTTAACTTTTTCTTGAATTTGAGTTTTTTTATTACCTTTTGAATCTTTTCTACCCATTTCTTTCTCACCTTAACCCTTACCCTCTGTAAAAATTATAGGTACACTTGTTGTTTCCCTTGAACTTTCATTTGGGGTGGCCATTTCACTTACATCTTCTTTCAATTTATCTTCCGAAGTGGCCACTACATCTATAGCTTCCTTTGGAATCTCCCTATCCAGACTTAGAACCTTAAATGGCTCCTTGTTCTTTGAAATATATTTATCCTCCACAAGTGGTTGTTTGGTAGATAAGTCTCCTTGGGATTGTTCCTTAACCACATTTTGCTTTATTAGATGAGATTCAAGGATTGATTCCTGATTTTTACCTTTATTGTCAGTTTGTGTACTTTCCTTAGTATTGGTCTCAGTGGGTCTACTTATTTCTTTTGTAGTCTCAGTTATAGTTTCCTTTGTGGTACTTGTACTTTGAGAAACTTCACTCTCCTTTATTATCTCTGAATCCTTGGGTGGATGACTTTCAATATAGACAACATCTGATACAGATGTTTCATCCATAATTGTTTGAGTCACCATTTCACTTTCCACAATAGGGGTTGTACTTTTAATTTGAATACCTTGGGGTTGAGCCCCAAATTTGATATTTGATGATTGATCAAAATCTTGCATGTGTATTTCTTGTTGGGAAACACTTGCACCCTTTGCTATATAAAGTTAAATTTTTATATCAACCATCTCGAGTAAAGGAAACTCTTTAATTCCAAATCAATTATTTCACTAGGTCCTTTTGAATGCTCTTGTTCTTGACTCATTTCTATTACCTTTGTTACATCTTTCTCCTCAGGTTGTATAACAACTAGTTTATCTTGCACTTGTTCTGTCATAACATCACTTGGCTGACTAGATATAGGGGCACCATAAACTATTAATGAAACAACTTTAGTTGGAGACAAATATGAAGTTACAACTGGTGGTGGTATAACTGGAGTAGAATGAATACCTTCAGGAGTCTGTAATGGCATTGCTTGATGAGCCAATGAAGTAACAATTTTATTTTGAGTTTTAGTTAGAGTAGGAAGATCAATTACTTCAGGCTCCTTTATTTTTGTTTCTTTAATCTATGAAAAATTCATCTTCGGACCACTAGTATCCCTTTCTAAAGGAAATATTACTTAATCCATTTTTTTAGTTCTTTCAAAAACTTTATTTTAGGTCCCTCCCTTCCCTTAACACTTTACACTAGATGAACCTAGTAATACCATTGAGGGAGTTCTTGGTTTAGTCCATCATATCCCTTTGGCTTGTATTGGCACTGCTAAAGAAAGAGGAGCATCCTGCATAGCCCTCAAGAGCATTCCCTCTTCATTTTTAGTCAAGTCGGTCTTGAAGTTCCAGTCTTGATTGTGGCTACTTTCCATTCATCAATGGTCTCAAAACTTAGCTTTCTATTGGGTAATTTGGGAGATTTTCCATTCAAGGGGTCCATTTTGTCTACTCCCTCTTTTAGGGGAGGGAGATCTTCCTTCAAATTCTTCAATTCTTGGAACTCCCTTAGCACTTTTGTATTTTGTAAGGATAAATCCAAACCCTTCCCAATCATCCAATTTAGTGTTCTCCTCATTACATTAGTAATTATTTCATGAGAATCATCGATTATTACTATTTCTAGTCTATAGGACTAATTTATTTTGACCTCACATTTTGTTAAAGGTAATACTAACCCAACACATTTTAATAATATTCTATTCCTTGAGGAATTACAACAATTTTGAAGTCAATAACTTGTCTTAAAGTCATTCTAGAATAATCCCTCGTCTAGCTTCTTGTTTTCTTATGCAATTCATCCAAAGTAGTCTTAAAAATGGGGTTCATGTTCACCTGTACTAACAACCCACCGAATGTCATAATTAGGCCTTGGTGTAAATTTATCCATTTGAAACCTCTCCATCTCTTCATCCATTAATCTAGATTTTGCTATTGTTTGGCAGGAATATCTCCCAATTTGGAGAGGGAATTTTATGTTTGTTTTATGTCTCCTTGCAATATTTTTATGTACAAGGGTCAATTGTCTTGAAAGTTCCATTAAGACCCACTTATCATTCACATATCTAGGAAACTTATAGGGATTTCCTTCAAATCCACTTACCCTAAAATATGTGAAAAATTTGTACTATATGAAAATGTAACCATATTCCATAATTTCAATCCTAGAAAAAATAGATAATCTTTCTTTGCTCTCATTCTAGTTTGAAAAGGAAAGTTATAGGGGAAATGAAGGCATCATTTACCTTCTTGACATTTCCTCTCCACTTGTCCAATCTCAATTATGAATATACATCATACAACCTATAGTTAGGAAAAATTTCTGTGGTGGGAGACCTAGGAATGATTTGAAACATGTAATATTATAGATGAGGTAAGACATCATGTAGAATCTGATATCAAATGGATCACTGTCCTTATTTTTCTAGCTATTTTCATGAGTTGGGCATGAATAGATGTTGATATAAATATTTCCCAACAAAAATTTTTCTTTCTTCCAAGATAACCATTATGAAGGGGCACATCCACTCTTGAAAATTGTTAACCCTTTCTAACCCTATCATCATTCTAAACTTTAAAATGAGGTCTGATCCACTTTTACAAACGTGACCTTAGTCAATTTCTTGGGGATTCTTTTGATAGATGGATTCCTTTCTTTCAACCATTGGGTATTTAACATTTCAGCATATTCATCATGTCTTGTGTCATAATCAATTTGTGTTGATTCAACGGTAGCAATTACGGGTTGAGCACGATGGTATCCAAATTGATTCTCCCTTGGAAACCGAGCAACATCAAAGATTTAGCAAGACATTGAGAGATAAATAGATCATATTATGAGTTGTTTTATAGCTAGGGAGGGGATTTGTCTGACTCTTTGTCACTTGGGCATCGAAGAAATGGATAGCACCTTCATTAAGGATTTGATCTATCCTCACTACTTTAGGCCATGCCTTTTGACCAGGGTGAGAGGACCCATTTTGTAACCTCTGTCGATGAAGGAGAATGAAGATATCCTTCTTTGCACAAATTTGAAAGGGGACCCTGAGAAAATATGATCAATGCACCATAATTTAACTCTCACGAGTTGTCACTTCTAAAGAATGGTGATATTTTCTAAATAGGGTTAAGGTTACTAAAGACATTATGGAATCCACGATTGCATCTCGCATATTCTAGCAAAGAGAATTTATTCATTTGTGGACATACAGGGAAAATAGGGGTAGTTCAAGTGGGATTCATTGTTTTTGAATAATTTTGGTGGGATATTAAGTAGGATAAACTTGATTTTTCCAGATCTTTGAGAAACTTCACAACATTTGGAAAACTAAATGACATAATTCTTCAGAATAGCTAAAATATTCCTTCAACTAGAAGGTGTGCATCAATGGAGGCCCAGATTTTCACATTTTCACACAATCTCCAAGAATTTAACACAAAGGCTCGAGATAAAGACTCAATTAAACATTAAATACCCCTGGTTCCTCATGCCTAAGATACAATCAAAGGCTTACAGAAAATCATTAACAACAAAATGACAGTAAAGTGATTTTAATTTTCTTTTATCTCATTACAGGATGAAGGGTCTTCTCATAATGAAATTGTAAATGCCACTAAACTATCATAGGGATGAGATCTGTGTGATTCAAAGGGATTTTAACACAAGATTGCAATAGGAACAAGAAAAACTACTTGCAGACATTCTAAAATAAAGTAGACACAAATTTTCCCAAGATTGACACAGATTAATTTGAAGTTGATTAGATTCATCAGCAGGGGAAAGTTTCTTTGAACAATCTCGAGCTAAAGTAGTGTAGGACGAAGACACTGGAAGGAATTCACGTGCATAGAATAGTTGCACTTCACCAAAGTGTACGAGTTGCGAGATTAAAGCAAGAAATATTTGTAAAGCAATGTGCATGCAAATGAGAGCTCAAGATTTGAAAAGTGGAGTGGAATGGAAGCCTTAGCTTAGATTTTATTTTCTTATCATAGATAAAAAGAGGTGGTGTACATATAGGGGAGTGAATGTGTAACTCCCATGTAAGAGAAGAGGAGTTACTTTCCCAAATGGGAATGTAACTCCTATGACACACTTACACATATGACAAATTATGTAAGAGAATGTCATAACTAAGATGACACCTAGATCCATGTCCACATAAGTGAGATGACTCACCTGGTGAGGTGGAATAACACTAAATAATTGAATAAATATACCACCTACACCAAAAACCCCTTCATCGTAACTTAGGATGAGGTGGAAAGTAAGAAACAAGAAATGGGTCTTGACAAAGCCCGATGAAGCACCCATGCACAAGAAAAAGGTCCCAAGCGGTGAAGGAAAACCCGGTGGGAAAAACATCCACCACAAGAAAAAAAACTCTATAATCTAAGAAAGATGCCAAATATGGGTCCCGGCCATGGCGAGTCTCGAAAGGGTACCCTTTTACAAAGAGTTAATCTCTCGGAAAGAAGAAGAAGAGAGAAGAAGAGGGAGATGAAAGGAATGCAGAGAATATGCCATGGATGGATCTGAACTCTGCAGCTCTAAGAAGTCTCCTAGAAGAATGTCAATGATGAGATCCTCTGCCTCTAGAGTGAAGAAGAGCCACCCGCACCAAACTATGTGCCTTCTTTTAGGAAGGACAGAAATGATGTGCTAGAAGTTTGCCCACTCCACAAAGGAAACTGAAGGCGAAACATGAAGAACTCGAGTCCGGTGCACAAAAGTGTGACATAGGTCTAGTGAGTGAGTGCCAAGGAATCAAGGTAATGTCACAAGTGCAGAATGTCAAAGTATAAAAGAGGAAAACCTGTGGAAAGGATGTCCAAGTGATGTGAAGGGAATAGAACATCCTCCACAATAGAAAAGGGATCCACAGCTGAGGGTGGATCAATGAAGGTCTCTGGAAATGTGGAAGTGACATGATTCCTGGAAGGGGCACTCCCAATGAGCAGAGATAATGAACTCCTATAAAACACCTGTAGATGGATGAGGGACCTGTAGAACATCACAAGTGAACTCTGTGGAAAGACAACTAAGGTCAAGCAAATACTCATCCCAATGAGGGGGCTCAACAAACAGAAGAGTGATGTCGGATAGGTATGAATCATCCAATGAAGGTGGAGGATTGAAATGGGCCTCGTACACTGGAAGTGGAAAGGAGGCGGGTGTATTGATGGTGTGAGACTGAGTATGAGATGTGGGATGCAACAATGTCGGAATAGTGAGAGAAAGAGGAGAGAAATCCTCTATAATGCTCTTGACATCGAACTAGGTGCAAAATCATCGTCATCGAAGGAGAACCAAATGATTATATGTCATTGGAACTATCATCACATGAAGAAATGGAGGAGATGACTAAATCGGCAAGCAAAGAGCAATGATGGCAACAGTATGTGAAGGGTCTCCATAGAGGGTGAAGAATTCTCTAGACACGGTGAGGTGGATCTGAGTCTTCCACATGAAACCATGGAGAATCAAAGACATGCATCATCATGTGACCAAAGATGTGGTTACAAGTGTCAAGGAAGTCCTCTAGATGACGATGATCGGTGGGTGTAGGCCTGGCCCAAGTAAGAAGACCGAAAGATCCTCATGGGCGAAGTAACGTTCCATGGAAGCATGTCAGGCTGAATAGTTCTCTCTCCCGGTGAGAAGTGGCGGAGGTTGTAAAGAAATCCTATGATGCTCATGTCTGGAAAGAGCACTCTCCATGATGAAAAATGCAATTTGCAAGGTGCACAAAAGCAAGACGTCGGACTAGGCCGATAATGTGTCTGCGTGTGTAAAAACCCAAGAGTACAAGCAACCCCCTAGAATGTGGCACTTTATAAAAGTAGTGCATTTATAAAATGACAATTCCATCACATAATGTGTGAAAAATCATGCAACTTTGACCAAGGAAGCACTCAGAAATGAGCAGCGAGTCAAAAGTTATCGCATTAAAATGATTCCCACAACTGATGGAAAAATACACTAGATGCTACAAATGCATTAAAAAAGTACACGAGATGGGTGCAAAGGGTATCATGTGACTACTCATTGGAAATGACATCAAATTTTAGACATAGTTTGTTTTGACTATAAGGGGGATTATCCTCCTGCCAACCCCGGACCTCGCCCTCCATCTTCGACAAGCGTAGGAAGGTGGATTGACCAAGCCAAAAATAGCCTAAATTTAATTACATGCCATAATGAATAAATATTTTTCCTCAAAACATTAAAAAATGGGTTGTTTTTACCTCCAAACAATTTATAAAAGGGATTGGGCCCATTTGATGGGTGTCAAGCCATGTGGTCCAAGCTGGTGGTGAACAACTTTCGAGATGGGGTGTCGATGCCACATGAAGTCATAGTATGCATGTCATCCGAGCTATTCACGTAGTAGGGTAGAGACATGAAGAATCAAAGTCACGTGTTAGATAGGGGCCGAGCTGCAACCACTGAGTTAGGTTGAAACTTCCAAGTAGAGCTACGTTTTGGAGTGGCTGTGACCAATGAAAGAGGCAATAGGAGATCCATTACATACCACGTTCATGAATTGAGGTCAATTAGACACCGATTATAGGTGGCATGGTTGTTAGATCTACGTGCCAAATGGTTAAACTGTCAATTTCTGGTGTAAAGTTGTAACGTCAAGCGGGAGAGCCTAAACCAGATTCCCCGTGCACATGAGCGTTACACCAACGATCTTTGACGAACGGAGAGACCACAGTCAGCTCAAATGTGAGAGTAATGAAGGAGAGTCAAGAAGTTCTAGAAACTGTGAGGTGCATCTAAGGAGAAACTTGATGGAGCATGAGTTGCATGAGGCAAACCAAGGAGGCGATGCAGAGTCAATACACATCACGTAGGATTATAACCACCATGCATAGAGATTAGGGTAGAAAATGTAGGGGTAAGCTCTCCATGGGCGTGACGGAAGAGTGGAAATCGGCGGTCAAGAATCCAAATGCTGGTAAAGTGTGCAGTTTGGCAGAGTTAAAATGGCTAGAGCTTGAATGAAACATGTTGGAGCTTGAGTTGTTACTTCCAAAGTGTAGGTAAGACTGTAACCACCGTTTCAGATCGTAACATAAAAAACGTGGAGTAGTGTATCCGTAGCACAACAGAAACACAAAAACAATGTTGTAGGTAGACACGATGCCGAGCAAGGTAGTCACAAGCACGAGCAAGACTAGTGAATGAGGTACGCAAGCCAAATCCAAAGAGGTTTGAATGACATGCACCAACATTTCTGAGCACGGTGAAGCATGAGTAGATCAAATGAAGAGCGAGCTATCAACCTTCAAACCTATAATATGCTGAAACCTGAACACCGCAAAATGCCTCCAAAGCACGCATGCAAGGCCATTGAACACTTGAAGAGCAAAAACACCGAAAAATACACCCACAGAATCTCAAAATATGCAAGTAGAGCACATGCAAAAGTGAGAGCTTGCACAAGCAACTACATGGTGGAGCAACGATGGTGAGCAACGTGATTTCGGTCCCCACGCTCTAATACCATGAAGGAGTGTAGGACAAAGACTTGGAAGGAATTCACATGCATTGAATATTTACACTTCACCAAAGTGTAGGAGTTGCGAGATTAAAGCAAGCAAGCTTTGTAAAGCAATGTGCATGCATATGAGAGCTCAAGATTCGAAAAGTGGAGTGGAATGGAAGCCTTATCTTAGCTTGTATTGGCTTATCATAGATCAAAAGAGGTGGTGTACATATAGGGGAGTGAATGTGTAACTCCCATGTAAGAGAAGATTCCTCCATAATGGAGAAGAGGAGTTACTTTCCCAAATGGGAATGTAACTCCTATGACACACACTTACACACATACAGATTTCGTAAGAGAATCTGTCATAACTAAGATGACACCTAGATCCATGTCCACCTAAGTGAGATGACTCACTGGTGAGGTGGAATAACACTAAATAAGTGAATAAATATACCACCTACACCAACAAGAGCTTGTCAATGGCTGTACACTCACAACTAACTTGACATGATTGAAATCTAAAACACATGAAATTAACAGGTTTCTCAGATGGTCTCTCAGGAAGATGGGATTTCTCAAATTTTCTCATAAAAATTAACATCCGACCCTTTGTAAGATTATTCTCATTGCATTTATACAATTCACTTACTCAATCATCCCAAATTTCCCCCCCAAAAAATAAGAATATTTGATGAATCCTTTGCTTATTACCAATTTGTCTCAAAAAGTGACGTTTAAAAAATTTGCACTCGTAGCTTCCAGGTGGAAAAATCATGAATTGATCATGTTTATTATACCCTCAACTAATGATTACGATGCCATGCCACAACATTTTGACAAAGTCTAATCATTTTTATCCTTTCATGCGAGAAATCCCCATTGTAATCATTTTCCGGTGGCTCTGTATAGTTGAATCTAACAGAAATCCTTTTAACCCTCGAGGCAACACATTTTTCATCCTTTACACCTGTAACCTCCATCATTTCATCCTTTTCCCATTCTTTCCTTTGTAACTTTGCTCTACATCTAGCTTCTCTGGTAATTCACATTTTTACAAGTGCCCAAGCAATTCCAACTTCAAAATATCAACCTTTACAATCCTTGGACTCACAAATTAAGCTCTAAATCCATTCAATTACACTTTGTAAATAAAAACGACAAGTAATTTCATCAAAAATGATGAAAAACAATGTGTATTCACATCTCCAGGAGTCTTGGAGAAAAAATGGTGGTAAAATCAGATGCAATGCACAACAACCATTGATTCTTCCCTTTCTCAACTTTAGATTAGAGTCATCCACGTGTTTCCTTGGCACAAATACAAAGGTGAAGTACAAAGGAAAGTTTCCAAACAAGCACGGGCCTTCCATGTGCCTTAAGACCAAGAAAATTTCCTTTTGGCATTTGAAAAGTATCAGTATAAAAGGGGCTAGCGGAAGCCTCCATGTGTCTCACTAGTGCACTTTTGATATGGAGCCCAAAAGTGGAGACCCTAGACAATCCGATGGCTTTCAAATAGTACCATCAACTCCAGCATTTTTTCTAGTGGAACCATTATCCACTCGTATGTTATTTTCGAAGAGATTCACAAACACTCAAATTATTTTTTTAGTGGACCACCAACCAATTTTATAGCAGCGTACATGTTTCCCCACCCCCATCTTTACATTCAAGAGAAAATATAAGAAATATCGCTCACGCAGGAGCTCACTTATTACAAGAGTGAACATGAATAAATATTTGTTCTTATTACATCACACAATGAAAATTAAACACACAAAAAAATAAATGCCACAAATTCATTGTGTGGCCCCTTCGCTTGCGGCTGGTGAGAGGTCACTGATTATCCTCCTTCCTCCGTTGCCTCCTTCCTCCATCGTGATGATGCTAACTCAATTGAATTTGTCTTTGAGGATCATTTTACAATTCTATTAGGTGTCAGTTTCAACCAATAATGCACCCTTACAATAATAATCAGCTTTATATTTATCCAAAATAATAAAGCATATCAGATTTTAATTGCTGGAAATCAGTCACTATTTTTTTACAAAATAATTAGAAATGTCAGAATTGTTTCCATGATTTATCTTAAAATATGAAATGGGTTTTTGTAATGTTTTGAAAGTTTTTTCCCATAATAAAAATAAACAAACCCAAAAAAATTAGAAAATTTAATCTGGGTTTTTGAGAAAAATGTGAATTACAAGTCATTTTTATTTAAGATCAGAATCGAGAAAATTATGACGAAACCTTCAAAACTATCAAATTTGCATCCTAGAGGCTACGGTTTTGTTCTACAATCACTCTCATAGCTTTTCCTTTCCTGATATGATACCAGATGATTTGAAATTGATAGATTATCTAATATAAATAAGCAACAATGACGTTAAATTATTGTACAAATCAATAAGACACAATGTTGCAGAATGAAGATAATAACATAAACACAAAATAAGAGAAAAAATATAATAAAAACACTATATTATTGATTGAATAATTTTGGAGCTAATTACATGGTGAGAGAGCTTACAATATATAGCCTTTCCATTTCCTATAAACAAGGAGATGAGGCTTACCAATATCATCCCACTAATCTCTCCTATGATCACTCACCACTATTCTCTCATATATCCCACCAATATCTCCACACACAATAATCTACGTGAGTTGTTTATTCAACAAACTCATAACTAATACAATATCCTATATTATTAATAATGAGTTGTTTTATGACTCATATTAATAATATTACAATATTTTATTTTTTACACACACACATGATATTAATATAATATTAATATCTTACAAGTTCACACTAATTTACTAATGTAATATATGAATATTACATTTAACTATTACAAACAATAATGTGAGTACTAATCAAAAGATTATTCCTAACAGAACCACATCCAATGAGAAATGACCACGTTTCCCATAGATCTTTGAGATATAAATTGACAGGGAAAACACACTGCCAAACCCTAAAATATAGGGAAATCACCATTTGCACCCAAATATGAATTTTTATTTTAAGGAAAAAGAATTTGGAAATGATACAAGGCCTAAATGCAATCCATGACCATGGAGAAGGATCTTTCAATAGCATACAAATGAAGAAAACTTTTCACGCCTCCATTTAGGGAAATATAAAATACGACAGAGCCGCAGATTGAAGAATTTTTAGAGAAAACGAGGCGAGATCAAATTGAGCACCAACAAAGTCAACTTTGGTAACCCCAATATTTCCCTAAAATCTTCTAGTGTTAAATTTATTACTCTTTCCCCACTTCCGTCCAATACCTCCTTCTTCAGTCATAGTTTTCCACACAACCATACAAGCTTGGGAGAGTGTATAGATGGTAGAAACACATCCGCTAAGGCAACGTGGTGGCATCAATGGATTCCATCAATTGGCTCTCATTCGGACAACAAAGTATTCTCAGAAAATCATCTAGATTAGCATTCAAGTAATTTTGTATCCATGAAATTGTCTAAATTAGAAGTTACATGGAAACCTGATTCTAGAGACCTCATCTTGTGGTTTTTGATATTTCCTCTTAATTCCTCTTAATCCTAATTTAAGTATCGAGAACACTAAGGTAAAGCAAGGACTTACCTATTTATTTTTAAACTCTGTGAAATTTTCCCTGCCTTAGTAACTCGAGTTTCCTTGGTTGAACTTCACCACATCACAGTTGATTCTTCTTCTTTATTTCGTGAATTAAAGATACTAGGGCATATAAATTTCTCGTGTGCAAGGTGAAAAATGGAAACAATTGAAAAATCCTTTAAATTTCATACTTTGATCCGTGTGCATGCATTTATCACGGTAACCATTAATGCTTTAAATCTTGACCTTTCGATCTATTTATCCTTTTAATGTGAGTTGTCCATGTTGCTTAATTTGAGACATTGTGGGGTGGGTAGTATACTTGCAAGTTTTTATATTTCTTTGAATAATTCCCAAACTGTAATTTTGACTCGAACATCTCGCTCTCTGTCTTTGGAAAAGAAGTTGACCCATTTTCCCCATCGGAGCACCGGGATAGATTTCAACTTTGCATTACATTGGGCCTTTGATGAAAAAGTGCACAATTTTTCTATTTCCCCCATCCAATCACAATTGAACACATGTTCCTATTGCTAAGTGGGGTTATATTTGTACTTTGCATCGTATTACTCAAATATTTCTTCAGGTTTCAGAGTTTGGTTTACACTTTCCATCCATTAAGTATATTTTGTAATTGCACAAATAAAATGTGATATAACACAACCAATTATATCATGCCATGTAATATTAGGCTAGGAGAAAATATCGTAACTGCATTGTAAATAAAAGGAATGAAACATAGGGGAGTTTACAAGGATTAACATGATCATCGATAATGCTTTCATGGATATTTCTCTGAAATGAAATGGTTATGATTTCATCGAATGAAAAAGAGGAATTCACATTAGATATATGATCAAAGATGGGATTTTTTTCTTTTTTTAACATGGGTTTATCATCTGAACATACATACTTTAGAGTTCTAGGAAATAAAACATGAAAATTTTATGAAGGTACACGTACGAAAAAAGGGCGAGCTCAAAATGAGCACTAACAACCTATACAATCTAAGAATAATGTATCGGTTCATAAAATTAATGATTGTAATATGCTACAAGATTTTACAAATATGAGGAGTATGTAATTAACTACACAAGACTAAAAAGAGAGATTCAAGTAAACAAACTAGAAAATTTTGGAGAGTAGAGGTTGAATTTTATTCCTTACTAAAATTATAATATGATGATCTAGTACATGACCATACAATTATGTCAAGAATAGTTGCACAATGTAGGAAATGTTATATCATCTTGCACGTATGTTTTTTTAAGTTCTATAATTTTTTTAGGTATTTCAGTGGTATATAAATGTGTTTATTGTAAAACCTCGCTTGTCACAAATTTCAGAAACCATCTCGTAACATAATGGATAATTATCAAACCATAAGTAGGTGTATAATACCCTACAATAAGGCTAGTTTTTGTTGAATTGGAATATGTGCACCACCTACATTTGTACTACTACTAATATTCCTTAAGCTACACATATGTTACCACCTAACATGTAACATCTATATGAATATATTTAGTTGGAAACTTGAACCACTTTGAACATTCTTTAGAGTATTGTTCTCTTAAGAAGACTTTGAAGTAGGGATATTGGTACTCTTGGAAGTGAGGGAAGATAGAAGTATTAATCTTGTTGAGTTCTTTAGAACTATACTAGTGTCTTCCCTAATGGATGTGCATTATATTTCAGAATATTTAGGAATCCTTGAATGCCTCTTGTAAATATTATAATGATTGTTCCATGTGATTTTTTTTTAATAAGTGAGTAAATAGACTGATATTAACTTGATTATATATGATTCTGAAGGTAAATTATTATGATAATTTTGACCCAAGAAGATGAAAATTCCCAAAAAAATCATTTCATCAAAATTAGAGTTAGAGGATGCGTTGGTTTGGGACCATAAAAGTCATCCATAAATATATTTCACATCATGACCTAGTTATAAGGTTTTGATTAGGGATGTGATGAATGAAATCTAGAAATTACACACTAAAAAGAATATTTTAAGTACTACTATTATGCATTTACACTAATATTTTTGTGACACATTAGTGTGTGGGAATAAAGAATATATATATATGATATAACAAGATGAACTAAGTGGGATAATATTTGGGTTTCTTTCTTAGAAAGGATCACAATCACAATTAGCACCATCGAAAGGGTAAATTACCCAAATTGATTTTCTAAATCTCTCTACTTTAAGTATGAAATTAATATTACATATTTAAAGGAAAATATATCTTAGTGTGTAGACACACTTTATATTTTATCACAATTTTAGTTTTCTCTTTGTTTTTTTACATACTACAATATGAAACCTACAACATACAAAAGTGTATTCAATGTCCACAATAGAAGTTAAATTGTAATCTGAAATAGTAAATATACAATTGGAACTTACATAAAATTATCTCAAGTGATGTAAATCATGGAAATAATACACACGTTTATTATATGGAGGGAATAGGTTGTTGTTTCCTTTCTTTTCATAGGAGATAAGCATTGTTATTTCTAAATTTTATGAGCCATTGTGGCTGATTAGTCCATAATCGAGTTGAAGGAGAAACTTGAATATTGGGTACATGCATCCAAAAAATGGATAAAATATCGAGAGATAATAGGATATAGGTATCAATGTACCCCATGACTTAGTAAGTCCAAGCATCAATTTTATAACCTTGATTTTTTCCCCTTTGATATGAGGAGAAGAAATAATTCCTATGAAGACAATAGTTTCTTTGATACTTTAATTAATCCCATGGACTACATTGTTGAAGATGGATCTAGGTAATATTTTATAGACAAAAACACAAGGTATAAAATAGAATCATTTCCTCCATGCTTTGCTTATGTATCATATTTCTGAGTAGAAGTGTGTATGATGTTGAAATGATTATAGAAAAGGAGATCCATACCCCTAAAACACCTATACGTTTTAATAAAAACTTAAAACTGAAGTAGAGGAGTGAAATATTCATGTCCCGTATAAAATTTTGAGAAACATTTTGTATGAACCAGATATTATGACATAAATCTATATCCATAAGTGTAAATATTAAAATGAAGATAAATCTATATCCATAAGTGTAAATGTATGGTTTAAGGTTTGGTCATAGAATCCAACCACCTTGTGAAATTGTACAACAAGAGTGGCCGAATGGATATAAAGTGGATAAGGGTATTAAAGATCCCATTTAAAATTGGATCTTAGTAGGAAAAGATTGAGAAGTTAGAGTAGAGGAGAGAGAATTAGGATAATACTAGTGCACTTGAATGTAAAAGGATGAAAAAATCACCTTTTTAAGGTGATGAGAGTTGTTAGAAGGGATTCCATTTTTAGGTAAGAGAATAGAGGTTTGGAGTATCCCATAGATCTAAATGTAAATTATAGATAATCTAGGTAGGTCCTTACGATTCCTCTAAGGTTTTGATAAGATTCATGGTAAACAAGCCTTGTAAATGTCAAATGGCTCTTTCCCATTAATAAAAGTATGCAAATTTACTATAGCCTAATGTGTAACCCATCTAGGCATCTGGGTATTACCCACACATATTTAATATATGTTGATTAACTAAATCCCAACACTTACTTGTATAATATTAAAATAACATTTTAGTTTTTATAATTAATCATTACAGTATGCTACAAGTTATTGAAAACACAAGGCATATTTAGGCACGTGGGAGTACCCACATGCCTTTAATATGTATTTATTAACTAACTATACAATATTGTAAGAGAAATATAGTTATTAATTAATTAATTATTGCAATATGATACTTGATTTTTAAAACACAAGGAAGATGTAATTAGATATCTAAGTTCACAAACTAGAGAACACGGGACTACAAATGTTGAATATTATTTTTATTGAAACTATAACTTGAAGATGACCTTGTGTACAATCTGTAAAACTCTACCAAGACAATTTGTGTTTTCCATGACCTATTGTATGGTTTTGGACTTGTTTAATTTGGGGTTTTACAAATTTCTAGGTCCTTCAATGCTCTAGAAATATGTTTCAATGTAAAAACCTTGTTGTTGCACAATATTATAACCATCTATAATCACTTGGATCATGTGAGAGTCCTAACCATGGTAGAATACTCTATAATAAGGTTAGTTTTTTTGTATAAGTGAAATTAATGAACCTCTTATATTGACACTACTCTCAGAGGCCTTAAATGACATTTACTTTCCACCTATAATATAATATCTATATAAATTTTCCTAATTGGAAACTTGAACCACTTGTAACATGATAGAGAGTATTTTTATCTTTCCAAAACTTTTAAGTAGTGATCTTGATGTGTTGTGAAGTGAGGGAAGCTAGATTCATTGATCTTGTTGAGTAATTCAAAACTATAGTAGTGGCTTCCACAATGGATGCGGGTAATATTTTGGAATATCTAGGAGATTCAAATTCCATTTTTAAGTATTACAATCAATGTGAAAATTGATTTTATTTATATTTTATATGTGAATAAATGTCGTGATCTTAAGCGGCTTATATAGGGTTTCAAAGGTAAATTATCATCATATGGATGACCTAGGAAGATGAGAAGACCAGAAATGTTATTGCATGAAATCAAGTTACACGATATGCCGCTTTAAGACGATAAAAATCATCCATAATTTTATTTCAAATCTTGAGCTAACTGGATGGTATTTGTTAGGGATATCTTGAATGAAATATGAAAGTTATAAAATGAAAATAATATTTTAAGTACTATTCTTATGCATTTACACTCAAAAATTTTGACACATCAATGTGTGGTAATAAGTTAGTAATGATAGAGATAACATGATTAACAAATCGGGAATAGGAAGTGGGTTTTTTTCTTAGAGAAAGAGCATAGTCATAATTAGTAGTTTCAAAATGGTACATTTCAAAATTTTAGTGTCTACAATTTCCACCCCATTATGTATGAAATGAAAATTACATGCTTAAAGGAAAAGTTACTAGAGTGTGTGGACATGTTTTTTTCTAGAACAAATATCTTCCAAATGTATTTGTGTTGGCATGATCTATGATGAAAATTATAATATAGAGTGTATTCAATGTCCATAGTAGAAATTGAACTATATCTCAATTGTAACTAGATAATTTCAACTTGCATTAGTGAAATCGAGAGATGTAAAACATGGAAAGAGTAAAAAAAATTATTTTGTAGAGGAAGACATTCTTATGTCCTTATTTACATTGGAAATATGGAACAAAATTTAACTTGGATGAAGCATTTGGGTTTATTTTTCCCAAATTTTTGAAGGAAACACTATAGTATTAGGTGCTTGCATCCGAACACAAAATAAAAGATAAAGAGATAAGAAGAGAGAGATACAAATGTACCCTCTGAATGAAGAATAGTGTGTATACAATTTTTGAGTATCCTTCATATCATCCCCTTTGATATGAGGAGAGGGAAGACTAAATATGAAGAAATTAGATACTTTGATAGTTTAATTGAACCCAGAGACCAAAAAATGGTAGATGGATCTAGGCCAAATTTTTTATATATAGCCACAAGGTATTAAAGAAAATGAGTTGCCACATGCTCTTCTTGTGTGTTCTATTTCTAATTAAATTTAGGTATGATGCTGAAATTATGAAGGATAAGGAGACTCATGCCCCTAAAACACATGTATGTTATAACCAAAACTAAATACTTAAGTGGAGAATAGGTTATATATTCATTCCCCCTGAAACTTACTAAGAACCATTTTATATGAATCTATAATTGGAAATTCAAAATTGAAGATAAATTTAGTATAGCTACCCCCAAGATAGAAATGTAGGTGGGGTGTTTCTAACCTATTTTTATGGTCTTAAACCTATGTATTTTCTACCGATTAGTGTATATATAGACATTTTTATGAGCCTTTTTCCTATAAATAACCATATTTGAACGTGTAATTATGTGATTTACATGATAGTATTTATTAAACCCTATTGCATAGTAACTTATGTAAGCCATGATATATAGCTAGAAATTACACTATTGAACAAGAAAATAAGAAAGTAAGTATGAAAACATAAGCAAAAAATATAGAAATAATGACTTATCTTATTTACACATGATATGGGAATGGTTTGTACTTGAATAACTATTGAATAGGAAGTAAACAATGTCATAAATTCTCGGGGTAAATTCTGAAATCCATGAGCAGAGCTAGACATGGGCGCCTATGGAATGATAGGAGCGCATGCGTGCTAGAGATTACTATAGGCTCCGGTGACTATGCAAATGGTCAAAATCATATGTTTACAATGTGAAACAACTGTTGTAATTATTACCTATTGATCACCTATGTATTTCTCTTTGTGTTAGAACTATAATATTAAGTGTATCATAACATATAGTTATATTTAAATAATAGAGAATAAACTATATTATTATTATTTAAATATAAAATTTATAGTAGGTGGTTGGTTAATTTAATTAACTAACTAATTAAATTGGGTGTGCCCCGTCACTTAAGAAGGTCATAACCCTTATTTAAATATGACCATAGGTCATATTCAGGATAATCGAATCAATTGATCATAGATCAAATAATAATATTTAAATATGAATATGAAGGTAAATCCTAGTAAAAAAGGAGTAGAAGTGAGGCGGGATTTTTTGGAATGGTAGATGTAAAATATTCTCACATAGTGGATTTATTTTCGTGGTTTATACCCATTTAGGGTTTTCCACGTTATATGTGGTGTTCTCTGTGTTTATGTGTTATTTACATTTATTTATGTTGTGTATAGTTACATTTACATTTATTCATAATGTTTAACTTCACATTTAATTAAATTGGTTAATATATTTTCCACCCGTCATCCTAACATGGTACCAGAGTGGGATTAATAAATTAAATTAATCCTAAATGACCTCGGGTTGTATCATCTAGGAATTTAGGTGGTTAAGTTATTTGGAATGATATTTAACACCCCCTCTTCCTCTCTCGCATGGTTCGATTGATGTTTGTTGCAAAGGTGGAAAGTTATTTAGATTTTCAACTCCATGTAAAAACTCTTGTTCGGGAATTACTAGGCCCTAGAAACTAAGGTAAGAGTTATAAAACTTTTGAAATATTGTATATAGTTTATATAGTTTAAATAGTGTCCAGGAATTTAAGAAAATAAAAAAGGAAAGTAAAAATTCAAAGGGAAACTCAAGTTTACAAGGGGAGATAAGATTTGACAAAATAGTTTTTTTATTTTTCATTAGTTGGGTAAAAATTCTTGTCACCTCAAAGACGTGATTTTTACATTTCAATGTGAATTATAATATCCTATTTCATGTCCCGGATAGGCCTCTCGTGAATTATTTTTGCACCTATAGTTTAATATAAACAATAATATTTTTATAGTTTTTCTAAAATCTTCATATTTTATAAAAATATAATATATATATATATATATATAATGTATATATCTAAATTATATATATGTAGTTATATATAACTATATAAAAATATATACGACTATGGTTATATAAACCTAAGTCTAAAAACTAAAACGAAACTATACCTGTGCCGCACATATAATAATTAAAATAGGTATTAAAAAATATCTAAGAAAATATATTGGGGTCGGCCCCCTCCTTATTGTGTACCAAATGGCATCATCTACTCGCCCTTGCGATCCTTCCCCGCGTCTAGAGTGTGTCTTTGGGACCCCCTCACCTTTGTCCCATCCTGTACCCCCTCTCTCCTATGCATAGGGATTAATCCACATTGGGACGATGGGAGACGGTGGTAGGATTTATAAGCCTTAAAACATAGGTTTTGTGGGATGAATATTGTCACACCACCGATTTTATTTCAAGCCCTTACAGCCATAGCTTCCTATTATGCTAAGGATCCTTTTCAAAGCAACTTGGATGCGGATGCTAGTGTTGTCTCCCTATGCAGCTCGATCATGGTGTTATAAGTGGCTCGGTTGGCATAGATAGTTAATTCAGTTTCCAATGAATTTTAAATATGGTATATCATTGACATGATATCTTAGTGAATAATCTCTAAGTTGCTTACCCAACTCAGATGACTTGATAGAAAATCCTACATATAAGGAGAAAGAGCTCGAAATTTGTTTTTATATAAATCATTTTCTTTCTTTTTGTATACATAAATTATTTATTCAAAAATATAAACAAATTATGAAAATTCATTTTGTAAAAATAGTAATATAATATCCTTTTATTTGAAAACGATATGATATGATGACAAGTTTTTCATCATCATTTTGTTACAAAACTAAAAAAATTCACTTACATTTCAATTTAAGTTTTTGATATCATTCTAACATATTCATGTATAGATTATTCAATTAACAGGACCTTTTTTGGCGTAAACTGATCATGTTCAATTACGAGGATTAAAATACGATAAGGGAATTTCTATAAAACTCTTATTTTAATCCTTGTTTATTAATTATTTTTACTTCAATTTTACGTAAAAACGGGTCTAAGAAATTTTCAATTGATAAATCTCAGATGTTGAATGGAAAGAAGTAAAACATTTGGAAGATTAGATTGAAGGAAAATGAATGGCTCATAAATTATGAGAAGTTGTGAATGGAATTGACATATAGCCTATTAGAAAACATGTAACTACGATAATGACACTAAATATCAACGAAAGTACAAGAGGTGAAGTCCATTATTTTGAAAAGCGTATAGGATGACTTTATTATTCATATCGAGAACCAATAAAGTCCGAGTGAGGTATGGTCTCAATTGCAATCGATACGATACGAAGGTACACATTTGTCAAAAATTATTAAATTGATTTTAGATCTTATGACAACTCCCATGAAGTGATTTGACTAATTTATTTGTCAAATGTGGAATTCAAATTGAACTAACTATTGATACGTAATCACAACACCTCACGAATGTTTGTAACGCGATGGGTTAAAACTCTTAGTGTGATTTCATAACATGGATATTTTCCCAAAGTGTGGGACTTTGCAATTGGGAAATCTCTCGGATGAAGTCGATTTCTATTCCTCTGTTCAGATGCACAAATTCAAATTGTAGAGGATCTACTCTAAAACCTACTCTAACTTTCCAAGGAGACAGGGTTAAGAAGATGCAAGAAAATAAAACTAAACTAATAGAGGTGATGCATGAAAGGAATGTTGAATACTTGTTTTTCCATTAAACACAAAACATTAAAAATGTAACACAACCAACATGCATAGATAACCAATATTGTAATGAGAGATCAGATGAAGAAAATGAACACAAAAGAGGGTTGATTTCATCCATAGACTTATTCCTATTGCTCCACAAATTTGATATAGTCCATTACAATGGCCAAGAGGCAACAAATTATATTACTATTTTGATGGGAGGTTTGAAATCCAAAATATCACTTACAGAGACGAGAGAAGAAGGGAGGGTGCAAAGCCAAAACATACCACCTTTATAAAAATTTCCCTCCTTACAATATATAGGAAGAATGAGAGAAGGAGATAGAAGAATTCAAATTCTTTCTCCAATCACCCTAAAATACATTGAATTTTCCTGCAAAATGATGGGTTCCACTGCAAAACACATGCCTCCATGTACTATGCCTTGTTGGGCAAGAAAGAAATTCCATTCTTTCATTATTTTGGTAGGTGAGAAATCAGACAACCTCAAAAATGGTGGAATGTATTTTTAATTTGAATAACCTAGTCTCACTAATTTTAAGATATCCAATAGTTTTTGTGTAGCATACGTAGAGATATTTCCAAAAATTCCTTTCTTGTGCAAATCTGAGCTCCCAGTTAAAAGTTATGGCCATCTGAAGGTTGATGTGTTATTATGTAAAAATGGCGGGTGGTTGGGTCTGTCATTTTGAGTCTGAAATGCATGCAACCTCTAAAATCTTTAAATTCAGACTTTTGAACATTTCCATTTCATATATTGAAACATTGATCATCTACCCACTTTTCTTGAGAGTTCGAAAGTCCAAACCACGAACCTCCGAAACCCCAAAACTGAAATTCCAAAGTTTTGGACTTTCAAACTTTCAGACATTTTTCCTTTTCGGAACCTTTTAACTGTTCATTTCCCAAATCATCTCGAGAGTTTTGAAATCTCAAAACCCAAATCTTCCACTGCATTGACCCCAAAACCTGCATTGACTTCCGAAATTTTGAACCTTTTCAAGATTCAGACTTTCAAGATTTATGACATTTTTGGTCCCTTTTCCTATTTTTCCACTGAAGACTCCGAAACCCCAAATTCCACACCTCTAAAACTCTGAATCCTAAAAGTCTGAAATTTTGGACTTTTGGAGTTTTAGATTTTGGGAATTTATCTTAGATTTTTTGTTTTGTCCCATCAAGCTCTCCAAAACCCCAAAACCCCAAATTCTAAAATTTCAGAATTTCAGAGTTTTGGGTTTTGGAAACTTTTATCCTTCTTTGAGTCCTCGAAATCCACCTTATCCTACCTCCAAAAAGATCCACCTCCGAAACCCAAAATTTTAGATTTCGAACTTCTTCTTTTCCCAAAATCTCTACAACTTTCTCGGGCCTGCTTCAACCTTTTGGAACAACTCGAAATGCAAGCTCTCTTGATGGATCAAATCCTCCATTATTCACTACGTGCGCAAGTTCCTTCTTGTCCAATTTTCCCTAAGGGGAAAAATTAGATAACAATAACTACTACCTATTCCGCTTAGCGAGAATGGGATTACAGAAAGATAAAATTGCACCATTCTAGAAATGTCTTTGACAATGATACATTCTCCTGAAGTTCCTAAATTCCTCTGTGATGAATTTATATGAAAACTATTGTTCATATCTTGAATAAAGTTCCCACAAAATCCTTAGTAAATTAAACTCCTTTGGAAAAGTGGTCAAACCAAAAACCTAGTGTATCTCATTTGAGAATATTTCGTAACCCTACTTCCCTCTTCATTACAAAAGGAAAATGGAAGAAGCTTTATCAACCCTCTTTTCCTTCTATAACTATAGGAAATAGTGTAAAAACTAAAGGTCTTAGGATCTTTGATCCGTCAAAAGAGAAGTTATAAAAAAATAGGAATGTTAAAATCTTGGAAAAAAAAATCTCTTATTCTTCTTCATCTTAAGTTATTTATTATGATTCTAATGAAAATGTATTTTAAATTGAAAATTATGAAAATGATGTTTGTGATGAAGACACTAGGGTTGAACCTATAGTTGAAAATGAAATTATTCCTAGTTCCTCATTAACTAAAATACCTAGATGGGTCGAGTCTCTTATTAAAGACTCTATTCCTGGAAACCTTCACAAAATGACCAAAAGTCATCATAGATATCATGCTTTGATGAATTTTTCTAAAATTGAACCTTAATCTTTTGAAGAATTTTCTTCTAAAGAAATATGTATGGATGCAATGAAATCTAAATATTCCTCTTTGATTAAAAATCAAACTTTGAAATTAGTCCCTCAAAATGAATTATCGTCGATCTAGATGGTTATACATGATTAAATATAAATAAGATGGTAGTGTAGATAAATTAAAATCCAGACGAGAAGCTTGAGAGTTTAGTAAAAATATCGGTATTGACTACGTGGAAACATTTTCACTAGTTATAGAAATGAGGACAATAAGGATTTTGATTTCCTTATTGCTTGCTCAATATGGATAGGAAATCCATCGGATGGATGTCAAAAATGATTTTTGAATGGTGATTTAAAAGAAGAAATACATATGACCCAACCTAAAGGATTTGAAGAACTAGGTAAATAAATATATGTTTGTAAAATAAAAAAATCTTTATATGGTTTCAAACAAGATCCTAGAGCTTGGTATTATAAAATTAACAGCTTTTAAAATGAAGTTCAATTTTATAATTGTTCATTTGAAAATGATTTATTTGTTAAAATTGAAGAAATTTTAATCCTTCTCAATTTATTAAATGTTGATTATTTACTTATCATTAGTAATTCTAACGGTTTAATTACAAAAATTAAAGCAAAATTGATGCAATATTTTGAGATGACTTACTTAGGATTATTGCATTAGTTTTTGGGCATGGCTATATTTTAGGATAAAAATTATATTGTAGTATCTCAATCAAAAATATGGAACTAATCTACATAAAATATTTATTATGCTTGATTGTAAACCATTTGCTATTTCTATAGAAGTAGGATGTAAACTTGATCGTAAACCCGCATGTGAAAAATCTAATCATACTTTGTACACGCAACTTGTAGGTAGTTTTATTTATCTAACCATTACTAGACCTGAAATTTTTATGCATTAGGGATTTCTTCAAGGTTTATGCTAGAACCTTATCAGGATAACTATAAGTTAGAAAAAGATTTTTTTATATTAAGGGCATAATTAATTTTGGTTTACATTATATTTCATCTAACAATGCATATTTATATGGATATTATGATTTTGACCATGTTGGTGATGTGATAGATTACAATTATACATTGGATCTGTGTTCAAGTTTGGTCTAGGTGTCATTACTTCAAGCAATAAAAAGTAGCAAACAATTTCCATTTCTTCTATTGAGGAAAAATATAGAAGTGCAATAGAAGAAACAAAAGAATCTATGTGGCTTAAGCTGTTGGAAGAGATTCACATGGAACCTAAATGAAGTACTCCTCTTTTGTTTGATATCTAGAGATGCATTGTTATCACTAAGAATCTATTTCATAATCAAAGAACGAAGCATATTGAGATACATATGCAGTTTATTCACAAGAAGTTTCTCTATGGTGATATAGATCTCCAGTACTGCCCGAATGAAGATCAAGTTACAAACTTGTTTATGAAACCATTGTGTGTTGTGAATTTTTGCAAGTTTCATGTAATTCTTGGCCTTTCATAGTTTCCATTAAGGGGGAGTGTGCATGGAAAAGCCACCTCCTAACAGTGGCCGTTTTTGACTCCTTCTCTTCTATACTTCTAATACGGTTTAAAAGCATCGTATAAAGATACTATATGATATAAGTAAAATGATAGAGTTTACAAAAATTACAGTCTATTGTGTGCATCTATTTGTAAAGAAGATCCTTGTTTTTAAATGGCTCCTATAGATACGGTATAAGAATATTTCCATGAGAAACAAAGTGAGATTTAATCTCACAAATACATATTCTAGCGTAAACCTTCGGTTTTATAGATTTGTAAATGTTGTTGTCATGAAACAGGTAATGTTTACATATGGATCCCCACTTAATATTAAGGGGGTGTTAGAACTATAATATTAAGTGTATCATAATATATAGTTATGTTTAAAAAATATAGAATAAACTATATTCTTATTATTTAAATATAAAAATTATATTAGGTGGTTGGTTAATCTAATTAATTAACTAATCAGATCGGGGTGTGCCATGTCACTTAAGAAGGTCATAACCCTTGAGGATATTTAAATATGAAAATATGGTCATATTCAAGATAATCGAATCAAATGATCATAAATAAAATAATAATATTAAAATGTGAATATGATGGTTAATCTTGGTAGAAAAAATGAATATAAGTGAGGAGGGAGTTACAGGATGGTGGATGTAAAAGTTTCTCACATAGCAGATTTATTCTTTGTGGTTTTCCACATTATATACAATGTTCTTGTATTTATGTGATATTTACATTTATTTATGTTTTATATAGTTACATTTACATTTATTCATAATGTTTAACTTCTAATTTAATTAAACTGGTTAATAAATTTTTCACCCCTCGTCTTAACACTTTGATCTATGAGGGTACTTGTCACGTACAAAATAGATATAACCTGTAAAATCCCACAAACCACATCAAATCCAAAAAATAAATATGTAGAATGGGGAGTGGGACTGACTCTAGCAGTCACCCCGAGAGTGAACTTATGACCAAGCACTCCGCTACATCTAGGACCCAATGTAATTCTTCTAAGTTTGTGTAGAAATTGTGCCCTTAGATGCGCTTGTACAAGTTTCTCTTGATAACGGTTTACAACTAGATGTAGAAATGTAGTAGGATGCAGGAATGGAAAAATGAACTTCCCATTCCTATGAAATTTATGCATATTTTTTGTAGCCTTTGTCCCTTGAATGAAATGATAGATGGATGCTTTAGAGTGCCTTAGGTGAATTTTGGATGCAAGCGTAGGTGATCCTAGTAATTCTTAGTGCTTGGTCCTTTATTTTGAACATAGGAATCTATATTTATATGATTCCCTTAGTTGAATTTAGTTATTGAAAATTGAAGGAAGAACCATAAGTGAAAAATATTTCCAAAAGATAAAAGAGACCCAAAAAGAGTGAGTAAGGTAAGAAAGGGTCAGTGCACCCATACGAGACAAGGGTACCTATGCGCTCCTATCATGGTTGGGCACTTTGGTATCTAGAGCCATTAAAGATAAATAAGTAAAATACTAATTGTATTCAAGGGTGTGTAAGACCAAATAATAAAAAATAAACACCTGAAAAGAGGTGAAGAACAATCATAAATTACTATTTTTCTTTCTTATAAATCATATGAATGTTAGTATGTGTTTAGGGCCTAGAAACATACCCAATTGTGTGATTTTGTGTCTACATTTACCCCCACTTTATGTTTTTGAGTTAATACTCAATAACATAAAGTAGATAAAAGATGCGTACCTAATAACCATGTAGATCATGCGGTGAAATGCATTCTAAGAGGACAAATGAAGTGTGTAATGATGTAAAGTGAAGCATGGAAACTAGAAAAGGAGTGTGACCCTATGTGGTGAAGCATATGTGTTATGGTGTACTTTTATTTTTTTGTTGATGTTTCTTGTAAGGAGGGACCTGCAAAAGAAGAATTAGAATGTAGTCAAAATCTTGTATATGATAAATCGAGAAAAATGTGCTTGAGTATGTACAAGTGTGTAAGAGTAGTAGTAATGGAAAGTGTGCACGTGACGTAAAAAGAGTGTAAAGTATAGAAAAATGTCTTGAAAATTTTCTGAAGAGCTAACTTTTTGTGCGATATCATGCTAATAGTGAATTTTTTAGTGGTCTCATGCCAATAGTGGGTTTTTGAGTGAAATCATGCCAAGAGTGATTATTTTTGGTGATATCATGCTAAAAACATGTTTTATGGGAGATCTCGTATCAAGAACAAGTTTTTGGGTGATCTCACACCAAATAGAAAGTGTTGGGGAAAGAGGTCTAGTGTTACTCTTCATCCTTAACTTTCCCAAATAAGCACAACTATACATGGTATATCCTTTATTTGTTCATGCTATCCGGAATTAGTTCTAATTGTATTGATTGTTCCTATTGAAATGGATTATACAATATTACATGCATGTTGTTCTGGGAGGATTGTGCTTAGTAATGTAAAAATGTTCTAAAGGATTTTGTGAACTATTATGATTTGATAAAATAATTGTTTGTTCCCCATGACTGTAATGCCCATCAAACGACACAAATGCTAAGCCGTTTTTGTCTTATTTTGGGTGCTAGTGTCTATGCTATGATTATGACTCGTCGATTCTTATCCAAGTGTGTAACTATAACTTGTCTATATTATGTGCTATATAGTATTGTGTTGTAGATCTGATATGATGTATGGGGTTATTTTTTCACCCAATGTATGTCCCCTCATTTGGGATACATGCGGCATCGGTAGGAGTGTGCAACCTAAAAGAGAGGACTTGATGTTTATCCGAATCGATACCTATAAGGGTCGGTGATGTGCATTGTAGAAACCAAGGTAGATGTAAAAAAATTTACTAGGAACTTGTGTTAGAAACAAAAGTAGCAAACATATAATAGGAAACTAATGTAATAAGTAAATTTGCATATAATATAGACAATGAAAATATGGTTTAAAACATGGTACATCGCTCATAATGTAAGAAGAAAATCAAGACCGAGGTAACCAAAGCATACAACCAATGATCAAACAAGACATAGGGCATAGCCCATAAAAACTACATAGAATAGAAATCAATGGAAAATAATGTCAAGCAAAGTGTTTGTTATCCAATTTTTCCTCTTACGAAAAATTAGACAAGCGGGAACTTGCACACAATGAAAATAGAGGAGTTAATGCATCAAGAGAACTTACATTTTGGAGTTGGTCCAAAAGGTTAAAGCATGCGAGCAAGTTACAAATATTTTGGGAAAAGAAGAAGTCCGAAATCTGAAATTTTGGGTTTTAGAGGTAAGCCAAGGTGGATTTGGGGACTCAATAAGGATAAAAGTTTCCAAAACCCGAAACTCTGAAAATATGAAATTTTGGAATTTTGGGTTTCGAGGTTTTAGAGATCTTGATGGGACAAAAAGAAAAATCAACCAAAAATCCCAAAATCGAAACTCAAAGTCTAAAATTTGAATTTCAGTTTCACGATTTTGGAGGTGCGATCTCGGGGTTTCGTAGTATTTGGCAGCAAAATAGGAAAAGGGACAAAAATGTCTGAAATACCAAAAGTCTGAATCTCGAAAGGGTTTGAATTTTCAAAGTTAGTACAGTTTTGGGGTCAACACGGTGGCAGTTTCAGGTTTTGGGGTTTCAGAACTCTTGAGGTGATTTGGACAATAAACAGTGAAAAGGTTCCAAAAAGGAAAAATGATTGAAAGTCTAAAATTTCAAACTTTCGAGTTTCGGGGTTTTTGAGATATCAATGGGAAAAAATAGAAAAATCAAGTAAAAATCCTAAAATATGAAACTCTAAAACTCTAAAATTACAAAAATGTAGGTTTCAAAGTTTCAGAGGTGCAGAATTCAGGGTTTCGGAGTCTTCGGCGGAAAAATAGGAAAAGGGACCAAAAATGTCGAAAATCCTGAAAGTCCAAATCCCAAATGGTTTTGGATTGTGGAATTCAAAGCAGGTTTGAGGGTAAATGTGGTGGTAGTTTTAGGTTTTAGGGTTTCGAAACTCTCGAGGCAATTTGGGTGATGAATAGTGAAAAGGTTCCAAAAAGTCAAAATGTTTGGAAGTCCAAAATTTTGGACTTTCGGGTTTGAGGATTTTGGAAGTTTGGGGTTTTAGACTTTTGGAACTCTCAAGAAAAGTTGGTGGATGAACAATGTTTTAATCTCTAAAATGGAAATGTCCGAAATTCTAAATTTCAGGATTTCAGAGGTTGCATGTGTTTTGGACTCTAAAAAATGACAGAGCCAACCACCCGCCATTTTTGTAGAATGACACCTTGACCTTCAGATGGCCATAACTTTTGACTGGGAGCTCAGATTTGCACAAGAAAGGACTTTTGGAAATCTCTCGGCGTTTGCTACACAAATACGATTGGATATCTTAAAATTAGTGAGACTAAGTTATTCAAAATTAATAAATACATTCCACCATTTTTGAGGGTGTCAGACTTCTCACCTACAAAAATAATGAAAATATGGGATTCCTTTCTTGCCTAACAAGGCATAGTACATGGAGGTATGGGTTTGCAGTGGAACCCATCATTTTTGTAGGAAAATTCAATGCATTTTAGGGTTGTTGGAGAAATAATTTGAATTCTTCTATCTCCTCTCATTCTTCATATATATTGTAAGGAGGGATATTTTTCTAAAGGTTGGACATTTTGATTTGCACCCTCCCTTCTTCTCTATCTGTAAGTGATCTTGTGGAGTTGAAACCTCCCATCAAAAATTGTAATGCAAGTTTTTTCCTCTTGTCCATTATAATGGATTGTATCAAATTTGTGGAGTAATAGGAATAATTCTATGGATGAACTCAACCCTCTCTTGTGTTCATTGTCTTCATATGATCTCTCATTACAATCCTAGTTATCTATGCATGGTGGTTGTGTTACATTTTTAATGGTTTGTGTTTAATGGAAAAACAGGTGTTCAACATTCCTTTGGTGCATCACCTCTATTAGTTTAGGTTTATTTTCTTTGCATCTTCTTAACCTTGTCTCCTTGGCAAGTTAGAGTAGGTTTTAGAGTAGATCCTCTATAATTTAAATGTGTGCATCTAGAACAAAGGACTATGAACTATCCTTCATCCGGAGAGCTTTCCCAATTACAAAGTCCCACACTTTGGGAAAATATCCATGTTATGCAATCACATTGAGAGTTTCAACCCATCGAGTTGCAAACATTTAGGGGTGCTTTGATTACGCATTAACAAGTGTTAGAAAACCATGGTGGAAAATAGTCCGCACGAAAAATGCCACACATGAAGTACCCATTAGCATGTTATAAATATAAGAATTATCTCAAGGCATGTATGTATGCGCATAAAGTAGTGTGTTATAAAGTAAATAATTAAATAATATCACATGTGATGTGTTAGAGTAGAAAAGGTAGATGCCCCTAGTCTCCTCGGTGGGACTAGTAAAAGGAACCATGAAGCCATGGCCTACCAACTAAGCAGTTATATTGAACTACGGTGTCGATATAAAAATAGTACAATACAAATATTTTTAGCCCCAACTATTAGAGGTAAGGTGATAGTGCCCATACATGGGCATGTAGTAGAATCATATCAATGTAGAGAAATGGATGAAGGGTTGACATCGACTGAGGAAAGGCCAAGTTGTTAAATAAATATGAAGGTAGAAAGCTTGAGCTCAGATCCATTATCAACTAGTGCTCACTTAATTCCCATGTTGTAGATGCATGTCTGGATATAAAGGGTTGGTTCATTGTCAAAAATAGAAATATGAGTGAGTGCATCAGATGTGAAAGTAATATGCTCCTGATGAGAGAAAAAGGTTTCTACGAATTGATCATATAAAGAGTTAGGATGAGTATTGGAAGGAATGTAAGTATTGGCCAGAAGAAATTGGATTTTAGTCTAACAAAATTATTAGCGTGCAAGAAGTCAGTGATGGAGATGCTCATGGTGGAAGGATCCAAATTTTTTTCAAATTTCAGGTTGACCAAATGATTTAACAAAACTATTATTTATTAAAACCTATTTCAAAGTAAGTGATGTAGGTTATGATATAGAGTTGTTAAGTACAATATTATGCAAGAAAAAAAGAAAGTAAGTATGAAAACCTATGGAAGAGATATGGAAATAATAACTTGGATGATTTACACTTGATCGGGAATGGTCTAGACTGGAAGAAATATTGAACATGAGGTGAACAATGTCTTAAATTCTTAATATAAATTCTAAAATCCATGGATATAGTTGAACAAGGGAACCCATGGAAAGACAATTTTATGTGGGTGATAGAGACTACTACTTAGCTTTCATGACTAAGAAAATGGTCAAAATCTAATTTTTACAATGTCGTAAAAGTGTCGCAAATATTTCTTATTGATCTCTGTGTGCCTCTCTTTGATCTCTAATGGTACTGTAACTGGAAAATAAATATCACTTAAAAAATCGACAAACCACATAAAATCCAAAAATAAAGATGCGAGAATGGGAGTCGATGACCCCCATGGTCACCTTGAGATTGAACTTATGAGCAACTTTTGCACCGCATCTCGGACTCTATGTGTTCTTTTGATTTTGTGTAGAAATTGTGCCCTAGATTCCCTTATGCAAGTTGCACTTAATAGTGGGATGTAGCTATATGTAGCAATGTAATAGGATGTGATAATGGAAAAATGAACTTCTCCTTCCTATACAAATTTTTTTCAACCCTTGTCCCTTGAATGAAATGATACATGGATGCTTTAGAGTTCTTTAGGTTCCTTTTTATGTAAGCTTAGGTGATGTTAGTAATTTTTAGTGTTTGGTACTTTATTTTGAACACATGACTATGTATTTATATGATTCCACTATTTGAATTTCCTAATTCAAAACTATAAGGAATATCCATAAGTGAAAAATATTACCAAAAGATAAAAGAGACCCAAAAGGAGCTAGTAAGGTAACATAGGTTCAGGGGCACCTAAACGAAACATGGGTGCCGGGCTCTCTTGTACTTACTTTGGGATTGGGTATCGGAGCCATAAAATTTAAATAAGTAAAATACCAACTGGGTTGTAGGGTGTGTAAGACCAAATAAGAAACAAGAAACACAAAAAGAGGCCAAGGATGGTCGTCAATTACTAGTTTTATTCCTTAAGAATCATATCAAGGCTAGTATGTGTTTATGACCTATAAATGTACCCAAGTGCGTGATTTTGATTCTACATTATTATTGTAAGTTTAGAGTATATCCTGATGAATGAAACCTATTTTGAGGCACATGTGATAAATAATTTGAGCATATGGCTAAAAATAACATGTGTTCCCTTGCAATGTATGTCTAAGAATATTTAGGATGATATATAATGTAGAAGTGGTGGCCACCTTTGAGAACCTATAGCTCTAAAAATGATCTTGGTGGAAATACATGGAAAGAGAAAATAACCATACAAACAAAGATCAACAATAATACTGATAGAAAAAGAATAATAGTAATAGTAATAACAAAGATGAAATAGAACTAGAAACAATAATAAAGTGAGTGAATAGAAGTTATAAAAAGTAGAGAAGAGTCGGATGAATGCATTAAACTAAAAACATGAGACATATATTGTCATGGAGATAATCAAGGCATGTAGGAGGTGTAAAAGAGAAGTAATATTACATAAGAAAGGAATTGAGCCTAAAAAATGGGACACCCATAGATTCACAAGAAAAACAAATCACTCAAATCATATAAAATGAAGTCAAAAATTAATAATACAATAAAATAGTAGTTTTTTTTTAGAAAATAGGAATATCTTGTAGTGATAAGAGCATTATAAGTAGTAAGAAATAACATGAAGAAAGAGATTTTAGCACTACACAAGACACGTGTATTACTCCTCGTATTTAAAACGATAACATGTATATGTTACTTGTAATCAAGCATTGTGAGTAAGTAGGAAAAATTTATAATGAAATAATAACTCCTGTAAAGTGTGGAGTGATTCCCCAAGAGAAGTACGTAGGAACTAATGCTGATCCTATCAGTGTGTAATGATCTATATGTCATGCATCAATCTTAATATACCTTGTAAAAACCTATGTGTAATGAGTAGATATACATATGTTATTAATCATACCATGATTACAAACAACATATGTAATTTAATGTGCAAAAACTAAATATATGTACAAGTAGATGAGGATCATAAGATATATCCTGTAAGATATTAATGAGGAGTAAAATCAAAACTAGAAGAAATGGGATTCTCAAGTACCATTCTACTAAATAAATTTTCTCATACCTATGTGTGTGGTATAAAACTTATAATATCTTCCATAGAATTCCTTATAGGAGAAATAATTGGGATAGATGCGTGAGAATAAATGGGTGACTTTAATGATTGCTGAATATGAGTATCATCACGTAACTATGTAGATACAAAAGTCTTAGTCTCATATAAAATAAGTAGAGTTTTAGTAGAGAGAGGAAGATAAGGATGTAAGAATACATGCAAGACTCTGTTCTTAGAGTATTTTCAATATCAACCTCTAAAAGAGTGAGAGACATAAGGGTGACCACAATTAAAAGACGTGATATACAATAATTATCATAAATATAAACATATCAAGATGAACCGAATATAGTAGATGCATGATTAGGATGAATAACATCATGCATACAAGATATATACAACATACCAGGGATAAGTGTGTCATTTGTAGTATATGCAAGATCAAAAACATTAGTGTATCCTTTTGGATGGTATTAGATAGGTATGTTATCATGTTGTAGACACTAAATCATGCACTTTGGGTAATTATCTAATCCTGGTTGCATACTACTATTCATATGATTCCTAAGTAAGAAAAGTACTAATTAACCCATTTTTTTTGCAACCTTTATTTTCTTTTTCTTTCCTATTTTTATATTGCACTATTATTTTCAAAGTAATAATTTGTATACCTCGGCATATATCATCAATGGACAACAATGCCTAGCTAGGATGCCATCACAAGGTTCCCTTGTCACCTCTAGAGTGCCCCCGATCCCTTTGCACTTTGGTCACACAATTTGGGTCCTTTCTAGTTGTTTGATCATCTTATCTTTTTGGTATTCGGCCTTTTCTAGGTAAATAAGAAAATTAAAGAAAGGTAATCATATAAATATAATGTTATTTGAATGTAATAAAGGACCAAGAACTAAAAATTAGATATCACCACCTAATCTTGCATCCATCAACCATCTAAGAGCTCTATTGCATCCATATGACACCATCCAAGGGACATAAGGGTTTTTTTCTCGCATACACTTCATATGAGGGAAGTTTATTCTATTCCATTCACACATATATTACATTTATTTATATCTAGATACTTTCATTATAAGATATCCTAGCCACAAAAGGCAAATAACAACTAACAACTAATGACCACTCAAAGGATGTTTCCTAAGTATTTCCTTAGACTCGGGTGCCTAGATAAAAGCCTAGGGTTCTCGCATGCGTACCCTGTCCCTCTTAAGAAACCCCGAGTCCATAGTATTCTTCTTGATCCGTATTTTTATGATCTCTCGGCGTGATATTCAAGTGCTTCACATTTTCTAGTTATCCATTTTTGTACACCTCCAGGATTTTTGTGAATCGAGTAAGGCTTCTTACCCTCTCTTTGCAATTAGGGTTTTACATATTTTGGCTTAGTTTATTTGTGTTACTACTATAACAACAATTGGATTAGGAATATTTATTATTCAACTACTCACACATGCCTATGAACCATTTCATTACATATTCAAATCGGGTCTAAGACTGTCCCGATATATTTCTTCATTGTAGGTGCCTCATTTCAATTCAATCTATTACTTGGAAGACCTTAGATTCATGTAATGCAATAATTTCCATCCTCTATATACCAATGCATCAAATTCTTACATGATGGATATGAACATACTATTACTACATATCTTGAACCATTCAAGTTTTTTCTCATCAACCCCTATCTTTGTTATGCTTTTTCCTCCTTCACAACCTATTCCATATAGTAGCATTGATACATATGACATTGGTCAATCTAGTGCTTCACATTCAAATTTTTCCTCTTCAATCATTCCATCTATTTCTACTCATACTACTATAATAATAAAACCCATAGTATCTACTTTGCTAAACACGGTTACTCCTATTGTTGAGGTTCCTCTTGTCCCTGCATCTAGTATGCCTCCTAGAAATATCCTTGACACAACTATACACCATGAAAATTATAACACAGACTATTCTCAAGAATTTGATGACAAATTCAATACTATTGAACTTACTAATGAAACATTGGGAAAACTTAATTTCACTCCTATCGATATAGATGACTCCTATTTCAATGACACTTTTATGGCCGATGGTCTGGAGAACACAAATTCAATACCCATCCTAATAATGCTATGGTACTTTATCAGAGGTATCTCCATACCTAAGACATTGTTTCACCCTCCACTAAGCATTCTCCCACTTCACCCCCTCCTTTCACATGCATGCTCTTAATCAAAAATTCTTATTGGCATCGTATTCCAATAGATCTTGTTTATTCCAATAGTATTTGCACATATGAGTGCTTAGATAGGATTGGATTGATGCTTAATGATATTCTACCACCACCTCACTCACCACATCTCTATCATGGATATTTTCACATTACAACTGCCTATGGTCTTCATGTTTTTCATCTAGCACTCTTTTTATCACGTACCCATCTTACATCTCCAAAAATACTCAAGAAATATTAGCTTGACTATATAGGGGGAAATATGGAATCCAGACACACTTTGATCACTTTTCCCATGCCATTTGGTAGTGTTTCTATTAGTAGTGATTCATCTCCAAGAAATTCTCAAAATATTACTCATTGGTATACACGCGGGTCTCCACCAACACCTTTTACATATGAGGAATTTGAAATAAAGTTGTACACCTTGCATCTCAAAGGATCTTTATGTAATCCCCCTCATACTCTTTCCTATCAAGTCTCTAACACCGCTCTAATTGGATTTGATCAGACAAAGATGACATTCTAGAGAGTGACACTTGATCAAACTCATCACCACAAACTTGGGGGCATTGCACTTAAATCTTACCCCTAACATAAGAAAGAATCTTATCTTCTAGAATTTCACATACAACATGCACATCTTGACACACTCTAATATTGTCGATACCGATGAGACACTCTTGTGCTTTGGTTCAAACTTTATTTTTGAGGGAATTTTGTACACATGATTCTCACACAAAACATGTTACACATCAAACTACCTACCACATTACACATCATCTTATTTCCCCAAAATATTTATCACCATACAAAAAAACAACACCCTATATATTATATACTCCACTTTGCATCTCACATATACATCACTCTTTATTGCAACATCAACTCTACACATTCACACTACATCTCTCTTACATCTACTTCTACATGCTACGGTCAATACCATATGACGCACTCTCGTCCAACAGTCCATACTTGATGTTGATGGTATACATATCAAATATACCTCATCACACTCACACATTTGTATTGTATACTTTAAACTTTGATTATCACATCTTTTTAGTATGCATATTCAAACCATTTCCCGATGATGCACTCTCCTTTATATTTATTATTGACTTCTAATCCGGCATAAATAAATGAACCTCATCACATGCATAAACATTCACTTGAGGGGAATTTGGTTCTATAATTCACACCGCATTCCATTTCATCTCAACAAAAACATAGTGCATATCTTGGTTACGTTTAATCTATCTTACTTCTTATTACATGTACATCTTATTACAAATGCTAGATAGATATCTTGTATGTAATTATCTTAATCATACAAAAATGTGCATTCAATTTACTTTCTCTTTGTGATCACAAATTATAAGGATCTATTACACACAAGTATGGGTGTTTTGCATAGTATATAGTACCATTCCCACGGTGGCTCCTAGTGGCATTCACTTTTGTACACTATAGGATTTATTGTTTCATTTTTTTCATAGAACATTATTATTAGATTATACATGTTTTTTAATACTTTTATCTTTCTAAATTTCTTTTCATGTACATCATTTGTTATGTAAGACTATATTCTTCCATGTTTGTATGTTATTTTTCTTGTTATGCCTTGCTCTTTCTATGCCATTATTTGTCGGATTTTCCTTTTTCTTGTGTGTAAATTATTATCTTTTGAACTCTTTGTCCTTCATTACCTTGTGACATAATGATTAGTGTCCCATTTTCACAACCCTCGTTTCATGGTCTACATTGTCTTCTTGTGTGTTTAATTTTTATGTTTTTTTCTTAGCTTACACAATGTCTGAGTAACATACATTCTTGTCTAATACAGGCATGTTTTTAATTTCTTCTAATAACACTTGTCTTCCAGCCACTTTGTTTGTGTATTCCTTGGTTTCTACCAAGAACATTCCCTTCCCCTACATGTCATAGTTTCAACATAGTGGTTAGACCTCATTTGGGGTGCACCCCAAATACACCCCAAATAAAGGGGGTATCATTCAGTGAATCAGTCACCCCACACAACAATCTAATGTCATTACACATAACAACAAAGTACCAGTACAACACATTTTTAGTTTCAAGATTCAGAATTAGAATTGGGACCTTAACATAGAACCACCCTTCCTAGATGCCTTTAACTAGAGGGTAGTTACACAATGTTTTTGCAGTTCATGATAGTCTACATAAATCCACATACAATAGATATTACAGGCATATAGTCCTTAGAAATTTCACGTTGGATCAAATTTTGTGCACCATCTTTTGTGGTGTCCTACATTGTGGCCCGTGGGAAGTAATTAAAGGTTAGAGGATAACACTGGTCTTTTTTCATACACTTCTTCCATATCATTGGCATGAGAATGCCCCAAAACATTGCGCCCAATGAAAATAGTGTGAGATCTCCCAAAAAAATCATTCATCAACAACATCTTTAGGATCATTTCTACACTATTTCCTCATAACGGATCAGGCGCACATTTTCCTTTTTCACATTTTCATACTTTACATATTTTCTTTACATAATTTTCACATATTTTGATCCTATACATGTGTATTTGACAAAAAAATTTCTTCTCTTTTGCAGCTCTATCCTTATGGGAAGTGGTAGTCACTTCACAAAATCAACAATAAATAATCACATCGACATCAATAATAGGAACATCATGACATCTACACATGTGTTTCTACCTTAGGTTGATTTTTGTCATCACTTTTTAATCTTTCTCCTTAACATCCACACTTCACATTTTTATCACTCATCACTTCTTCTTGTCCCTCGACATGCTCTTTCTACATCAATCTACATGGTTATCATGTACACATATATATCTACTTTATGTTACTAATATTTCAACTCACAAAGAAAAAGTGGGGAAAATATAGACATAAAATCATGCACTTTAGGTAATTATGTAGTCCTTATTAGATAGTACAATTCATATGATTCCTAAGTAAGAAAAGTATTAATTTACCCATGTATTTGGCCACCTTTCTTTTCTTTCTTTTTCCACTTTTGATCCTTCACCTTTACTTACTCAATCTACCTTTTTACACCTTGGCATCTATCATCACTAGAAACCAACACCCAACCGAACACTAGTGGTAGAAGCCCTCATCCCATTTGGGTGCCTCTAGCCCCTTTCGCAATGTGTTCACACTTTTTGGTCCTTTCTATCCGTTTGATCATCTAATATTTTTAGGTATTCAAATATTTTCGGGTTTAATTACATAATTCAAGCAAGGTAATCATATAAATTATATAAAGTTATGTGATCATAATAAAGTACCAACCAAGTAAGCATTAGCTATCACCACCTAAGGTCGCATCCATCAAGAATGTAAGATATCCATTGCATCCATCTAACATCATCCAAGAGACACATGGGCTGGTTATTCTTCATACACTTCATAGGAGGGAATTTCATTATATTTGATGCATATATTTATTACATTTCTTTACATCTAGCTACTTTCTCACTATCAAGTGTGAAACACATAGGAGCAACCTAGGGCATGATTCAAAAACACACACACACACACACACATATATACAGAGAGAAATACATCGGGTATGAGATGTAATGAGATCTCATTTGTAAGTTCATCGTTGTGACAGCTAAGGATAATTTTACCCCTCATTATACATCCTTTTTTAGGATTTGATGTCTCTTTGAGGGTCTTATAGCTCATTTATTTATTACAAGTTTCCAGTGACTTTACCGATCATTGTGGTACCTCCTAATGAATAAAGGAAATCAATAAAAATTAATTAACAACCACTTAGAGGATGTTTCCTAAGAATTTTGATAGACTAGGTGTCCATAAACAATCCTAAGGCACCCAGGTGTACTCCCTGTCCCTCTCCAGTGCCACGGTCTAGAGTATTCTTCCATATTTGTATTTTTCTAAGCTTCAGTGTGACATTTAGTGCTTCACATTTTTCATTTATCTAGTTATGTACACCTCTAAGATTTCGTGAGTCAACTAAGTATTTTTATCCTCTCTTTGCACTTAGAGTTTGAGATATTTTATCTTGTTTTTATTGGGTTAATTACTTTACTTATTTATTAATGTATTCACTTATATAATAGAAATATGATAAGAAATATATATTATATATATTTAGCTTAAGCACATGTATAAATAAGTATGTATAAAACACATACTCGTTGGAAAATTTGGAGGGAGTATGAGTTTTTAAGCATAAACAATGGGGGTGAATGAGTGTGTATAAAAACCTCATTCATTTTATTCATTAACCTTCATTAACCATCCAAAATAGATTATTCCTTGATATTAATCAATCTAACACAACCATCAAAGCATTTGCAAGAATAAACCAATAACACAAGGACAACAAATTTATGGGAAACCCTCAAAGGAAAGAAAACCCACTGATTCAAAAATTTATTATGACCATGTTTCCAATTTATTTTAGAACCAACCTAACATGGGGCACTAACTCTTGATTTAGTTAGGCATTAACCCCACATAGAGTACAAACACCTAGTTTAGTAGAGCACCACCCTACAAGGAACACAAAGCCCCGATTTAGTGAGGCACCAAACCCACAAGGAGGATAAAACTCCCTAAGATGACCAATCACAAACTCATCCACCCAAAAATGGATTATCACTAATGATATGTTGATCACACAAATGATAGTGATCCAAATTCAACTCCTCTCTCTTCAAACCCTCTCAAAACAAGCGTTTCTTTTACTCACTCAAATTTGTCCTCTCCTTGAAGTTGATCCCATACCTTCAATAGATTTCTAGTTAATTATCTCACTATATCTCACCATAACACACTTATTTCCCTATAAAAATTTTATAAGGACCTTAATCATATCCTTAAATATGCCTCCTTGGTCACACTTTATCAAAACACCAACTACTAACAAAAATAAAACATCTAATTTTATTTTATACATGTTTTTTTTTTTTCAAAATCACCTATGTCGGCCTTCATATGGTAAAAATAATTTCCAAATTATAAAAAAAATATAAAAAATATCATAAACGGGTCTATGTAGGCAGGATAAAAACTCCTAAATCTTGAAAGACAACCTTTTGGAACACAACAAGCCTTTAAACCCCAAAACAAGCATCCATGACAAAAATAGGTGAACAAGACAAAAAAATAACTTCATAAAATCATGGAACACGCTTAGAAATGTTTTATAAGAACTTAGAAACATACATCAAGAATGAAAAAATTCAAAAAAATAAACAAAATTCATGAAGCCTCTTGAAACCATCCTTAACTGGGCACCCTAAAATTGACCTTCAAAGAACAAGTCATAACTTTCTCATACCGTGGAAATAATAAAATTTTGATATATCATTCAAAATAACTTGTAACCAAGAGCATTAAAAATTTGAACCAATTATTATTTCCACTTGTAGCTTTTACAAAACCACTTTTAGCAGAGATCGCTCCAACCTACCCCAAAATTTCCTAAAAACCAGTCCTCACAAATAGTGTGCACTTTGAAATTTAGAGGCACCACCATGATATTAAATAATCATGAAAATGTATTAAAAATTTCATGATTCAATAAAATTTAAATTAGTTTATACGTCCAATGGGAAACATTTGTGAAATTTGAAACTTTCGAGAAAATTTCATTTTTACGTGGGGCCCATTAAAACTAGAACCACTAAATACATAATTCAAAATATGGAGGAGTATTATTCTTCATTAAATCATAATTATACAAAAAGGAATCAAAACTGACTGTACAAGATTTTTTTGCAAGTCACTTTCTACCTAGGGTTTAAGGAGGGTTTGAAACATATTTATCTTCTTAACGATCATTCATAGAACCGTGACGATAAAACAACCTCATTAATTTTATAAAATCTTCATAGATACCTAAAAATATATTTCAAATATCTAAATTCCCATGTAAATCATAATGTCCACATTGAGCATCCGAAAATCAAATTTTACCTCAAATATTCACCTTTGTAAACCCTGGTTTTAGTAACAATGCAATATCTTAAAAATAATCATCACTTAAACCTAAAACTTGACAAGAATCATCATGAAAACCTGATCCAAATTAAAAGAGTCTCATCCATGGTCAAATGTTTGTTAATATCTCTAACCATACTTGACTTACCTATGCAATATAACCTTATTCTCAACAAAATTACTTCAAAGGCACTCGAAACCTCATCAAACCTCTAGTTATTGACCTAAAATCCTCATAAATGTCATAAAATTCCACAACACTCATATCATGTGTATACTTTTTATTCCATAATCCATATTTCATGATTCTATACTAAACCACAAGCTTTAGGTCTAGGAATAAGCCTAGAATGACTGCTACAACACATGACATCACATTAAATTACCTTGATGACAAATTTCAGAATCATTAACACTCTTTAAACACTTTTTACACCTTTAATTACCTCATGAAATCCTTTAATCAACTTAGGAGAGACCATACTGTGACCACGCACACTAGACCATGCTCTAAAGATAAACCTTAACAACATGCTACTTCACCCAAGAAATACTCACCAATGAAAAATACAATCATGACACCTCATGGAGACTCCCATGACCGCATAACACATTTTTCCATCTATGGCCTTTGAAATCAATGAGAAATACTAGATACAATGGTCAACAATCTCACCCTTTTTCATTTGTGGCAACCACATTGAGAAACATAAATGAAAACCACCTTCATAAACATTTATTGTAAACAAAAATACCAAACACCTACATGAATCTTATCCATGTGTTTGATGTTACTCTTCCACTTTAACATCTATGAAAAAGGCTAAAATGAAAATATACATGGAAAAATACAACTCACAACATAAAAAATGTACATAATAACTTTCTTGAATGGACTTCCATATGTCTATACTTGTTTTTCTTGACTTAAAACAAAATCTTAAAAGATCAATGGACCTAAATAAATCTCAAAATAACTCCCACTAAGAGTTCATCGTACATATTTTTTTGTTCGTGCATGTTAGACAACAATTTCTAGGTTTATATCATGAAAAAAACAATAATTCTAGTGCTACAAGCATGTCACCAATTAGGAGTAAAATCCATAAATAACATATTTAGTCCAACAATGCTAAGTTTAGTAATTCTATGAGATAAAACATGTCACATGAAAATATTTCTCAAGACTCCCTTGACAAGATATCATCTACCTTTAACGAGATAATGTAAAAATAAGAAGCTCATACCTTGATCAAGTTCCTCGAATGTAGCTTTTCCCTAACCCCACAATCATAATATTATTTCAAATTGTTTTCATCCTTATTTTGATGAAATATACATGTCTTATCATTTCAGTTCTTCACAATATATAATACCCCTTTTAATTCATACATTCATGAAAAGTAACCTTTCTTGGCTCCATAAATATAGTCTGACGCAACCAATCATTCTAACCACTATAAAAACTCAACTCAAACTTCTAGGAATCCTCCATCTACTTGATAAATGAAAAAAGTGATAAAACCTGTAACATACCTTATTTCATGTTTCTCATACTTGTACAAAAGATCTTGGTGACTTGATTGGAAACATAACTAGCCTTGAAACTATCATTAATTCTATTTTGAGCTCAAAATTGATTGAATACAACTCCTTTCTGATCTGATCCTCTAAAATACATACTCTCTTATTTCTTCACCTCATAATTGAGAGCACAACACCATATTTAACACAGGATAAGATATTCTATTCATCATATTATAAAATTACATTCGGAGGCTATTATATAGCCATATCAATAGGAAAACCAACTTCCTACAATATCGTTAAACTCATGTATTCGTGAGTTAGTTAAACAACTAAACTCATGTACAATATAATAGTAAACTATAAGATATATTATATTGTTATTTCTAAAAATATAATATTAACAATATATTTATCGTATTAACTGCAAATAGATTAATAATGTGCCTAACATTATTTTTTTTCCTTTCGATAATTATCAACTTGTTACTATTTACCTCTTGGTAAATCACCCACAAACATGTGAACATTATATTTCCTAACATTCTGCCCCTTAATTTTTACATGGTAATAAAATAACTTTTGCACTTCCTTTGCAGCTTGCCACCTATGTGTGCTCATGATCTTGGCACACACTCAAACTGAAGGTATAAGAAGGAACACATCAACTTCTTATCGACCATGTACTCTTGTTAAAACATCTGATCGACGAGGATGGGAACATGCTCAGGACTCATATACTTATCAACCAGTCATTCCAAGAAACACATCTAACCTAGCAGTGTGGGAACTCAAGCAGGAACACATCTAAGCATCCTTCAATGGTTTTTAGGAGGCTAACCAAAAACCTAGGTATGAACAAGAACACATTTGACTGTTCTACCTCATCAAGACTTATGATGTTGCATTTCATTGTGCTATCTGTTCTTTACTATGTTTTTGCATTGGAGAAATAGGAATAGCCATATACTCAATGAAAAAACTTGAAATGGAACATTTGATCATGTTGATCATGTTTCCCCCTCAATGTCAAATTTCCACTTATTGAAAACTACAAATTTTAAAAATTAAAGCACACAACTGAAATCAACTACAACGCTGAAATAAATATCACACACACACTATCACCATAGCTTTGAGCGGCCTCACCGTTGGTGGTGAAAAGAGGTTGTTGGTTGTCCTCTAGCCTCCGACGCCTCCGTCCTCCATTATCATGTTGCTAGCTCATAAAAATGTGAACATGATGCACATATGTTTCCACATTGAGATTATTCTTTGCTCTCCCTCCTGCAATGTGAAACACTTTATTTTCCAAACGTCGCATAACACCGAAAATGTGTCGTGAGGCAATTTTTTTTTTTGAAATTTTTCCTAATAGTGACCTAAATGATGATAACAAAATGACACAAATATAGTTTTGACACTTTGACTCTGATTATTTTGATAAGACTAATGATTCAATTTTTGACTAGAATTTTGACACATGAATTAACATGATTTTTGCAAGCAATAAAATGATGATGACACTTAACATTTGACGATGAATGACTATCATATTTTGTCAAAACCATTATTTTGATATCAAAGACAAATAAGATATGATGACACAAGACTTGAAAGAATAATTGAAAATATTTATTAAATCCCTAGACTCTACGCCTATTTGAATTTTGAATATTAAAAGCAATATCATAAATGCCTTTAAATATTTTGACCAACTAGACATTGACACAAAAAAATAATCACAATTGGCATTATTGACTCACCTTATACAAAATGCTAATGAACGGTGAAGTTAAAACTTGGATATTTGAATGAAGATACTTGGGACATGTGCCAAGGTAGCAAAAGATTCAACGTAAGTAGACAATAGAAATATAAACCATACCATTTTACCATGAATATTTGATAATGGTGGTTTTTATTTTAATTTCTAGTGAAGAAGACTTGTAGGAGGCGGTTTCAATGTAACTTAAGAGATTGATTCAACAAAAAAGATGAGGATCAATGAACTGAGATGTTTCATTACAAATCTATCGACCAAGATGTGGAACACATGTGTCCGGAGCTTTCTTGGTAGTGGGCATGGAGCTGTGGCCAACGTTGGTGGCTCAACTAGAGCAAACAGCTACTGTGGTTGTCGGAGGACTGCAGTGATCTTTGTTTGGGAGGTTCAGACAATGCCTTCAATGTCTAAGCTTGACCGTGAAGACTTGTCAATTACACACATATGAAGAAATGTGTATTGCTTCCAAAAATTTATATGCACAACCGCCAATTGATCGAGTGATCTCTTAGAATTCATAAATATGCACATAATGACTATGGAGAAGCATGTGTCAGGTCTATGCACAATAGGAAGAATGAATACACCTTGGCTTGTTGAAGGTGATAATTCTAAAGCAAGAAAACTAATCAAACACTCAGTGAGAGAGCAGTCATGAACTAGGACATGTATAACCAATAGTGTGCAAGCAAAAATTAGAAACCGAACATACACAACTTAATCATCAATGCACAAAAATATCTATTCACTAAAATGGCCTCTAAGATATAAATTAATCACTCACCACTTAGGACAATTCATCTATAAAGTTTCCTTGTGCTACTCATAGATCTCGAGGAAACTTTATGGACAATAACATTGCCCGTTATCATATTTTAATCCTCCATCACAAGACTACACCTTGCTCTGATACCAAATGTGAGCAAAACACCATATTTAACACAACAAAAGATATTCTATTAATCATATTATAGAATTACATTCACATCTTATTATATAACCATATCAATAGGAAAATATACTTCCTACAATATCTCCTAAACTCCTATATTCGTGAGTTAGTTCAACAACTAAACTCACGTACAATATAATAGTAAACTATAAGAGATATTATATTGTTATTTCTAACAATATAATATTAACAATATTTACCATATTAACCATACGGTTAACAACTAACATTATTATTTACCTTTTGGTAAATATCAACCTATTACTATTTACCTCTCAGTAAATTACCCACAAACATGTGAACATTATATTTCCTAACAATAATTGGGTCTTGTTATCAATTTTTACTCCTTTAAAAAAGGACAACTCGGGAGAGGTTGCACTAGGGTAGTTGATCAAGATATTCATAGATAATATGGCGTTTAACAAGTAAATTTGTATGTTTGGGACCACTTGTAGTTTATTTCACAGAATTTGGAGGTCATTCGGTGTATTTTCCCTTCTTCAAGGCTCAATACTTATCCATTGAAGTCTCTATTATCACTACCTATTTCAGCAACCAATCCCAAACGTGCCAACATATCATCCAGTCCTAGCCTAGAAGCTCACCGAAGGCATGCATAGGCACCAAGTCCCGCCTTTATGTGAGTTTCATGTGAAATTTCCTTCTTAACATGAGGATGTAATATAATTATAAACAAGTGCATTCATTCATGTAATTTAATATGTAAGCACTAACTCCTAGTATGATGCATTCGAGCATTTATTAACATGATCAACTAAAGGAAAGTAGAATCAACATATGAACATCATCAAGAAAACCCATAACACACACATGAACATAAGGAAAACATACACAGATCAAGATCCATCACATGAGTGTTTCAAAATAACTTCATTATATTCATAAGTCAAAATATGGCAACCAAGATTACATCCGGAGAGTTCTATTTTCGGAAATGTTCATACTAAAAGAGTTTTCTTTACATCAAAGAGATCGAAATTAAATAAATTTTCCACACACTCTCCTATTCCATATCTATACATTTCTCTCTGAAAACCATCATACCCATAGAATAATCATTCTCATCATCACCTGTGATGGCCTAATGGAATCTTTTCATCATTGCTCTACCACTACCCAGGAATATGTCAGGTGTTGCCATGCATTTCCCTCAATCAAGTGCCTTCTAGAATGCATGTTCCAGCTAATCCTTAACAACCTCAACTCCTTATCCTTTCATCATAACCATATTAATTCCTGGCATATACTTTCCTTAATCCACAAGTATCCATAGCTTATCCACATCTATATCTGGTTGCTTTTCTATTTGCTCCCTATGTGTGTATTTTCATGTTGTCCAAAACATACTAAGTCCCAACTCTATTCTACAATTAAGTGGTCCTTCATTCCTCTCCAATAAATACTTCTATGTGTTCCTTCACTCCTTGTTTCTACACGCCACAAGGATTCACACCTTAGGTACCTAGTTACTTTTAGGGATCCAACATCACCCTACACTAAACTGGTTGTCATCCCAGTAAACCTCCACACATCCCGAAAAAAATATCTATCAACCATAATACTATTGAAAATACTAAATAATAGAGGTTGGGAGCTAATCTGGATAAAGAATTTTCAGAATGTGGGGGTGTTGTGTGACCAATTGGAGGAGTTCAGGGAACTCTGAATCAATCTCGTCCCTAAATTTTTCCCAGGTTTCCAACTCTGATAAGGCCTTACCTTGCACTCCACCTATGATAGTTAGTACACAGTGTCCTGGAGAGATTTCTTCCACCTTTCCTCTCTATGTGTTAATATCCACCCCTAGCTCTACGCAGACACCCTCAAACTTATCCATCCTTTCGGTGAGGGAGTCTTGAAGTTCTTTGATTTTGAAATATAGTTTTTTTTTGCTTTGTCTTGATTTTCTCCTTCTGTGCCATGGTGTTAATGACCAATTGTGCACACTCTACCTTGTTGGTGGGGATGGTATCCTATAAAAATTTGATGGCTTCCTCTTCCTATATCACCCACATGTCGATAATTGGCTCACATTTTCTACAGCTATTAAAGCCCCTATCTACCAGTATATTCACCTCCTTGAGTTGGGAGAGCAAATATTCCAACTTCGTGTTCTAGGATTCAATTGTGGCCATGTTTTATTCTTTCTCATTTTTTATATTGTTAGTTGTAGGGCTCGCTCCATCCATGATGTTAACGAGTAACATCCCTACAATGTCCTCAATCTACTCCATCTCATCCCCATAATTGGTCCTGTCCTGGCTCACCAATGCTAGACATTGTCCCAAGATGTATTTCACAATGGTATCAGCTCGGTCATATTCCTCCTTCTTCCATGGCTGCTCTCCCTAAACCACAGTGCAACTCCGTCTATTTTCTTCTCCTTGCTCTTCATTTCTATGATCAAGGTCCAAAAATGGCCCCTATATCCAAACTATGTCAGATTACCTCTAATGACATATTTTACAGAGCATTGCATTCCTTCTCATCTATTAGGTGGTTAGGATCCACCACTTTGTATGTATCTCCTCCCTTCTTCTTCAAGTGAATAGTCTTAATCATATGATCATTGACCTTAAAATTAGGTTCCTCGGCGTGGCAGTGCATGCTCCAGCTAAGCATCTTCCTAGTCCTAGGAACACCCCCATCTTGATCCATCAAATCCCAACCATGCAAATTTTCTGGTGGGAGGGTGGCCTGGAATCTTACACGCAAGAACTTTATGGGGTCATCCATGAAGTCCATGTGTGGGGACATGAGTGTCCACTTCTTCCTTGTAGCTGCATGCTTCGCACTTGGTTCTTTGCTTCTTCTCCTCGGGGTGAATCCATTATCCTCCTTTCTTTGTAAAGGATTCCCTTCATCACCCTTTGAGTGTATTTTTTGTGGTGTAGTGGCCCCATGCGTTGGACTCTTCTCAACCTCTACAGAGTTTTCTTATCCTTCTTCATACACATTTCTTGCATCTATGGTCTTCATCTTATCCTCCCGACCCTTCGATTTCCGCTTGTAATTAAGCTTTGAAATTGGTGGGGTATTTTTCCTCTCCTTCCTCTCGAGTTTGTAGCGGGGCTTGTTATGTTGGGTGTCTTTTTTCTATTTCCTTCAGGCTCTTCCTTCTATTCCTCCTCCTCATTCCCTTATAATTAATCCTTGGTGATACCCTATACTAAAGTTCTAGCACCCTTGCTACCATCTGTCGTGGGTGGTACTTGCTCTTTCCGGAGGTATCCAACTCTCTATCTTGTTCTTCTTCCTCCTCATCTTCCTTTTGCACTTATTTCATTGGTGGAATTGGCATATCTCATGGTTTTAGAAAGGAAGAATCTGTAACTTCCACCTCAATCTCTCCTTGAGTTTGGGGGTGAAGCTTCACGAACAACTAATGGACATACCCCGTGATGGTAACATTGAATTGTGGGTGAAATTCTAGGAAATCTGGTTCTAAAACTTTGAACTAGGCATGTCGAGCATGATACTTATATCTATCATGCGCAATGTTTAGATACCACCATCCACCTTGTCTACATAAAACATAAACTTATGTGCATCCTTAAACTAGTTGATGGCACACTTTATGTATCTATCTGTGAATGTGAAGGGGATTTTGCACCATAGCCCCATCTCTCCTTTTTCCATCATAAACTTTGCTAGAAATAAATATTAGGTAAGAGAAAATTTTACCTTATCTCCAACAACTTGTGATAATTCATGGAGCATGTGTCACTCAATCTCAAAATCCCAACACAAACGCTTGAACCATTTATTCATCTTAGACTTGTAAGTTCTCGATATGGTCCCATCGAAGGTGAACTTTACAAATTCAACAAGAGAGGATGCTTTCACGGGTGAGTTAACCCATATGTTCTCATCTGGTCCATCTTTTCATCTCACATATTCATCACTCCTTATTTCAGCATCAACTCTACACATTCACACTACATCTCTCTTACATCTACTTCTACATGCTATGGTCAATGCCACTGATGCAATCTCGTCCAATGGTCCATACTTGACTGTTGAGGGTATACATCTCAAATATACCTCATCACACTCACATGTTTAGTCACTCACTCACTCACACATTTATACTGTACACTTTAAACTTTGATAATCACATATTTTTAGTATGCATATTCAAACCATTTCCGATGATGCACTCTCGTTTACAGTTATTATTAACTTCTAAGTGGGCATAAAGAAATGAACCTCATCACATGCATAAACATCCACTTGAGGGGAATGTGGCTCCTATAATTCACACTACATTCCATTGCATCTCATCCAAAACATAGTGCATAACTTTGTTACATTTACCCTATCTTACTTCTTATTACATGTACATATTATTACACATGCTAGATAGATATCTTGTATGTAATTATCTTTATCATACACAAATGTGCATTTAGTTTACTTTCTATTTGTGATCACAAATTATAAAGATCTATTGCATGCAGCATGGGTGCTTTGTGCAAGATCTCATACCATTCCCATAGCGGCTCTAGGGGCATTAACTTTCATACACTATAGGATTTATTTTTTAATTTTTTTCATAGCACATTATTATTAGATTATACATGCTTTTTAATACTTTTTATCTTTCTAAATTTCTTTTCATGTACATCATTTGTTATGTAAGACTATATTCTTCCATGGTTGTATGTTATTTTTCTTGTTATGTCTTGCTCTTTCTATGCCATTATTTTTGGGATTTTCCTTTTTCTTGTGTGCAAATTATTTTCTTTTGAATTATTTATTCTTGATTACCTTGTGACATAATGATTAGTGTCCCTTTTTGCAACCCTCTTTCCATGGTCTACATTGTCTTCTTGTGTGTTTAATTTTTATGTTTTTTTCTTAGCTTACACAATGTTTGAGTAATATACATTCTTGTCTAATACATGCGTATTTTTAATTTCTTCTACTAACACTTGTCTCCCAGCCACTTTTTTATGTGTTCCTTTGTTTCTACCAAAAACATTCCCTTCCCTTACATGTCATAGTTTCAACATAGTGGTTGGACCTCATTTGGGCTGCACCCCAAATAAACCCCAAATGAAGGGGGTATCATTCAGTGAATCAGTCACCCCACACAACAATCTAAAGTCATTACACGAACAAAAAGTACCAAGACAACACGCTTTTAGTTTCGTGGTTCAAAATAGAATTGGGACCTTACCACAACACTACCCTTCCTAGATGCCTTTAACAGAGGGTAGTTACACAATGTTTTTGCAGTTCAGCATAGTCTACAAAAATCCACATACAACAAATATTACTTTGGGCATATAGTCCTTAGAAATTTCACGTTGGATCAAATTTTGTGCACCATATTTTGTGGTCTCCTACATTATTTCCCGTGGGAGGTAGTTAAAGGTTAGAGGATAAAACAAGTATTTTTTCCATACACTTCTTCCATATCATTGGTGTGAGAATGCCCCAAAACATTGCACCCAACGCAACAAGTGTGAGATCTCCTACAAAAATCATTCATCAACAACATCTTTAGGATCCTTTCTACACTACTTCCTCATAACGGATCAGGTGCACATGTTCCTTTTTCACATTTTCATACTTTACATACTTTCTTTACATAATTTTCACATATTTTGATCATATACATGTGTATTTGACAAATTTTTTGTTCTTCTCTTTTGCAACTCTATCCTTATGGGAAGTGGTAGTCACTTCACAAAATCAACAATAAATAATAAATAATCACATCGATATCGATAATAGGAACATCACGACATCTACACATGCATTTCTACCCTAGGTTCATTTTCATCATCATTTTTACTCTTTCTCCTTAGCATCCACACTTCACATTTTTATCGGTCATCACTTCTTCTTGTCCCTCGACATGCTCTTTCTACATCATATCTACATTTATCAAGTACGCATCTATATCTACTTTATTTTCTTGATATTTCAACTCACCCAGATAAAGTGGGGAAAATGTAGACATAAAATCATGTACTTTAGGTAATTATGTAGTCCTTATTAGATAGTACAATTCATATGATTCCTAAGTAAGAAAAATATTAATTTACCCATGTATTTGGCCACCTTTCTTTTCTTTCTATTTCCACTTTTGATCTTGCACCATTACTTACTCAATCTACCTTCTTACACCTTGGTATCTATCATCGGTAGAAACCAAAGCACCCATGTAATGGAGCTCTCATTTCTAAGTTCATCATTGTGACAGCTAAGGATAATTTTACCCCTAATTATACATCCTTTTTTTAGGATTTAATGTCTCTTTGAGGTCTTATAGGTCATTTATTTATTACAAGTTTCCGGTGACTTCACCGATCATTGTGATACCTCCTAATCAATAAAGGAAATCAATAAAAATTAATTAACAACCACTCATATGATGTTTCATAAGCATTTCGAAGGACTCATGTGTCCATAAATAGGCCTAGGGCACCCACAGGTGCCCCTGTCCCTCTCCAGGTGCCACGGTCTCGATTATTCTTCCATATCTCGTATTTTCTAAGCTTCAATGTAACATTTAGTGCTTCACATTTTTCATTTTTCTAGTTCGTACACCTCTAAGATTTTTGTGAGTCAACTAAGTATTTTTATCCTCTCTTTGCACTTAGAGTTTGAGATATTTTAGCTTGTTTTTATTGGGTTAATTCCTTTACTTATTTATTAATGTATTCACTTCTACAATAGAAATATGATTAGAAATATATATTATACATATTTAGCTTAATCACATGTATAAATAAGTATGTATAAAACACATACTCATTGGAAGATTCAGAGAGAATATGAGTTTTTTTAAGCACAAACAATGAGGGGGTGAATGAATGTGTAAAAAAATCATTCATTTTATTCAATAGCCTTCATTAATCATCCACAATATATTATTCATTGATATTAATCAATATAAAACAACCATCAAAGCATTTGCAAGAATAAACCAATAACACAAGGACAACAAATTTATGTTGGAAACCCTCAAGGAAAGAAAACCCACTAATTCAAAAATTTATTATGACCATGTTTCCAATTTATTTGAGAACCAACCTAACATGGGGCACTAACCCTTGATTGTAGTGAGGCATTAACCCCATATAGAGTACAAACACCTAGTTTAGTAGAGCACTAACCCTACAAGGAACACAAAGCCCCGAGTTAGTGAGGCACCAAACCCACAAGGAGGATAAAACTCCCTAAGATGAACAATCACAAACTCATCCACCCAAAAATGGATTATCACTAATGATATGTTGATCAGACAATTGATAGTGATCTAAATTCTACCCATCTGTCTTCAAACCCTCTTAAAACAAGCGTTTCTTTTACTCACTCAAATTTGTCCTCTCCTTGAAGTTGATCCCATACCTTCAATAGATTTCCAGTTAATTATCTCATTATATCTCACCATAACACACTTATTTCCCTATAAATTTTTTTGTAAGGACCTTAATCATATCCTTAAATATGCCTCCTTGGTCACACTTTATCAAAACACCAACTACTAACAAAAATAAAACATCTAATTTTATTTTATACATGTTTTTTTTTCAATATCACTGTGTATCGGCCTTCATATGGTAAAAATAATTTCCAAATTATAAAAAATATATAAAAATATCATAAACGGGTCTATGTAGGTGGATAAAAACTCCTAAATCTTGAAAGACAACCTTTTGGAACACAACAATATTTTAAACAACAAAACAAGCATCCATGACAAAAATAAGTGAACAAGACAAAAAAATAACTTCATAAAATCATGGAACACACTTAGAAATGTTTTATAAGCACTTAGAAACATACATCAAGAAAGAAAAATTCAAATAAATAAAAAAATTCATGAATCCTCTTGAAACCATCCTTAACTGTGCACCTAAAAATTGACCTTCAAAGAACAGGTCATAACTTTCTCATACCATGGAAATAAATAAATTTTGATATATCATTCAAAATAACTTGTAAAAAGATTATTAAAAAATTTGAACCAATTATTATTTCCGCTTGTAGCTTTTCAAAACCACTTTTAGCACAGATTGCTCCAAACTACCCCAAAATTTCCTAAAAAATAGTCCTCGAAATAGGATGCACTTTGAAATTCAGAGGCACCACCATGATATTAAATAATCATGAAAATTTATTAAAACTTTCCTGATTCAATAAAATTTAAATTAGTTAATACATCCAATGGGAAACTTTTGTAAAAACTGAAACTTTCCTGAAAATTTCATTTTTAGGTGGGGCCCATTAAAAACTAGAACTACTAAATACATAATTCAAAATATGGAGGAGTATTATTCTTCATAAAATCATAATTATACAAAAAGGAATCAAAACTTGACCTGTACAAGATTTTTTTGCAAGTCACTTTCTACCTAGGGTTTAAGGAGGGTTTCAAACATATTTATTTTCTTAACGATCATTCATAGAACCGTGATGATAAAACAACCTCATTATTTTAATAAAATATTCATAGAGACCTAAAAATATATTTCAGATATATAAAGTCACATGTAAATCATAATGTCCACATTGAGCATCGAACGTCAAATTTTACCTCAATTACTCACCTTTGTAAACTGGTTTTAGTAAAAATGCAATATCTTCAAAAATAATCATCGCTTAGACCTAAAACCCGACAAGAAGCATCATGAAAACCTGATCCAAATTAACAGAGTCTCATCCATGGTCAAATGTTTGTTAATCTCTCTAACTATAGTGAACTTACCTATGCAATATAACCTTATTCTCAACAAAATTACTTCAAAGGCACTCGAAACCTCATCAAACCTCTCGGTTATTGACCTAAAAATCCTCATAAATGTAATATAAAATTCCACAACACTCATATCATGTGTATATTTTTATTCCATAATCCATATTTCATGATTCTATACTAAACCACAGTTCTAGGTTTAGGAATAAGCCTAGAATGACTCTGCTACAACACATGACATCACATTAAATTACCTTGATGATAACTTTCAGAATCATTAACACTCTTTAAACACTTTTTGCACCTTTATTATAACCATGCACACTAGACCATGCTCTAAAGATAAACCTTAACAACATGCTACTTCACCCAAGAAACACTCACCAACAAAAATACAATCATGACACCTCATGGAGACTTCTGTTTCACCTTTTGTTTAGATTGTTTCTTTGAAGTGTTGACAAATACTGAGATAGAGTAACGGGAATAGGAGGAATACCTATTCAAATAGCGGTTGATGGGTTGTTGTGTGTGTATGACTTTCGAATCCACAACTTATCGTGAGAGCTTCCTTTTGGCTAGGAGGAACTACCTGTAATGAAAACAAGACCACCATAAGGAATTAAACAATATGGGCAGTGAACTGCCTAGCGTAAGCTAGATCCAAGAAGTATGATACTTCCTAGATGGTTATCAGTCCACTATTTTAAACAATTCAATGTTGTAAACAAAGTAAATCCTATTGTTATTTTAAAATGATTTAGGTATCTCACTTTAAAACACAATAAGAAATAGATCTAATCTAACATGCTAAGCTAGAATAGAATCCAAAGGTCAAATGATTGGTTCTGGGTCTCTGCAAGTCTAATAAAGGTCTCGGGTAGATCACAGGTGAATGAGGGTGATATTAAATTAGGTGGGTAGGTCTCTCTTTAGGGCCGTGTGGGAAAACACAGAGATCGGTGTCGGTCAGGGGTGACTGATGGCAGTTAGGTGTAATCTTGGTGCCGATTCTTATCGATATGGAAATGTCACAGAACAAGCTAGGGTCTCCTTTGTGATTACACAAAGGACTTTGGTTGGTTAGGATGAGGTATTGGGTGACTAGAGTAGGCTTTGCGAGGTTTCAATGGGTATATGGAGGTGAAAATGTGGAGAAGGTCAATAGGGAGCAAGATAAACAATGGATGATAAAATGATGATGAAATGAAATAACTAGGAAAGTATGATGTTGTACTTACTTGGATTTCATTCCTGAATGTCTGTGTGTGAGGGATGGAGGTGCTGATGATGGGTTTGAAGGTTGCAAGTGATCACCAACTGAAGAAAAGCTTCTGCATGGGCTGCATGTACACTCCTCTTTGCTTGGATAGATCAGATCATGGCTGGGATGGCTGTGCAAGAGAAGATGCTCAATCTCCTTCCTTGGATGTGAGTTTTCGCTGGAATTGGCTCTCTGAAGATGTGTTATCTCTCTGAGATGTGTTCTTTCTCGTAAAATTTCTCCCAATGTTTGCCAACCTTGAGAATAAGGTAGTTTAGGGGTTAAAAGGGGTAACCGATGGCGGTCCGGCTTAACCGGTGATGGTTAGGGGTAATCGACGTCGGTCAAGGTGGGATTTCCTAGGTTTACTAAACTAGGGAGATCCTCTTGATTTCCTTGGATCTTGTGTTTTTATCCCATGATTAGACTGGGAGCTTCTTGTGAGCATGTGGGAATGTGGTTAGAGGGAATGTAGGCATTGATTTTTAGGGTTTGGGTAAGTCTTAGTTAGTTATGGGAACTTGCTAAGAATAGGTCTTAGGTTGAGTTGGCTTGGTGAGGTGTCTAAGTGAATTGTATGTGGGGATATTATTTAAATAAGATATTTAAATAATAAATATAGTGAGGATAATGCATTAATTTAATTAAATTAATATTAGTGGGGTGAAGGGGGTCATGGCTAGGTAAATGTAATAAAGGGTGCTTATATGTCAAGGGACAAAAGGGGAGTGTGACCTAATTTTAGTGTCTACATTTTTCCCCTTTTTGTTGCGTAGCTTGTATTGGTAAGTGATACTAACAAAAATAAGATGTGGTTGCCCCATGTGTGGGTGAAGGTGATCCCCCTCAAACCAAGAACTGACGAGGCAGCAAGCTGAAGTGGTGAGTGGTTTGATAAAAAGGTAAAGGTGAGGAAAAGGCAAGTGGGTACAGGGAAAAAGGGTGAAAGGTCTACGCGAGAGATCTAGGTAATGGGTCGGGGTCACGGTAGTAGTGACAGTCAAACACACGCACATATATAAACTGCAGCACACTACTAGGTTGAAGAGCAGGAAAACTCTACATCATCTAAGGTCGATAGGTTTATCCAAACAAGGTTGAAGTGAATCTGGTATCCAAGGTATAGGATATGGTTAGGAAACACAATGTAGGTTAGGTGTAAGAACGTTTTAGGTATGTTCCGGTACACCAAAGGTAGGGTCAGGATAAACGGTCATGACAATAGGCTAGGTAAGGTCATTAGGTCAATCAACATAGGTAACAGTGCCGCAAGGTATAGCAAACACATGAGGTCAAAGGTCACTAGTGATGGTCTAGGTCCAAATATCTAGGTCGCGGCATGGGTAAGGCCAAGGTAGGGGTAAAAGAATAAGAAGTCCTCAAAGAAGGACAATGGTAGGCGAGTGAGGAGATTTGGAAAGGTAAGGTAAAAGGGTCAAGTAAAGGTTGGATGGGGAAAGGAGAAATGTAAAGGGTGGGGTAAAATGGAAAAGTAGGGGCAATGTGTAGGTTAGGTTGACAGATGGTGGTCATGGATAACCGACATCGGTATAAGAAAACCGATGATGGTAAGGTAGCACATGAGACCGATGCCGGTCTAGGGAGGCGACGTCCGTTATGTCGGGTTTTATATAAAAACAAAAAATCTACTTTTTTATTATTCATTTGTTAATTGCAGTGTGAAGAAATGGAAAAAAAGAGAAAAAAGTGAGAAAAGTGTCTGGATAAAATGGGACGGTGAGCTGATGGTGTGATTTGACGAGGGTTGGGTTGGTGAGTAGTGGGTCCATGGGATCAGGGTGAGAGAGTTGATTGGTCGGAGGTTGTGGGTAGATATTTAGGGATGGCAGAGGTTAGAGAGGGATCGGGCGGACCACCGACATAGTGGCCAGATGTGCCACCGAGATGGCGGTAGTGCAACAAGGTAAGCACCTAACTCTATAGTGTTAATTAGATAGAGTAGAGGTTGTGATAGTTGGTATTTGTAGGGTTTTGTGAGTTTTTTGTATGTTGCATGGGTGGGAAAAGTTAAATCGGGTAGGGGGAATAATAGGCCAAAAAGAGGGGGAGATTAGGAAAGTGTATAGGTGGGGTGGGTAGGGGTCTAAGGGGAGTTTAGGTCATTATAGGTGGGGTAAAAGGGGTAGGGGGAGGTTTGTAGAAAAAGGGAGTTTGGGAAGTCAGCATTTTTCCACAATGTTGACCGGCGTCGATTAAGCTTGGATGACGTCGGTTGGTAAGAATCGAGATCGGCCACCAAATAGGTGACCGATGTCGGTTAAGTGGTAACCATGGTTGATACTGATTGAACCGATATCGGTCATCAAATAACCGATAGATGCCGGTTTAAGGGTGACCAAATTCGGTTAGGATGAATTCGGGCACCAATCGAGATTTTGAGCACAAGGGTCCAAGAGGGATATGGGCTAGGTAGTTTAGATGGGTCAAGTAAAAATAGGGTGGAGGGTAATGATAATTAGTGAATATGGTTAGGGTAAATGTAGATTAATGTTGTTCTTGGATTGGATGCGGGGAGATCGTAGTTATATGTGGGATAGGGTTACTGCTACTACCGATGACATTGCGTAAGAAGCTCTAATGACCCCTTTGGACTTGTAGCACATGGAGACAAAGTGGGTTTGTGTGGTATTCGGCACTACTGACATGTTGTTCAAAAACTTAATTTGATGGTTGTTCTCATTGATAGATGGGACTCCGCGACCAACACGTTCTACCTTCCTACCCGAGTGAGATGACTATCACCTTGGAGGACGTGTTCCAGATTTTGTGATTACCCATATTGGGGGCCTAGGTATACTCTATCTCCTTCGAGGCCTTAGAGGATATGATCGGGATAGTTTTTGGTGAGGGGGCGGCGGAGATGAGATTTCATAGCACCAGTTTGAGCTATGGAAAGATGTACATAGCCCGTCTGGATGAGGTGAGGCTAGTGGTTTTATTGATGGAGGCAGTGTGTTGCTATGCACTACTCGATGCAGAGGGTGGACGCTTTCCCGATCACTAATGGGGGTGCTCCACGATATGATGGTACATGAGACACACTTTTCTTGGGCACCAACATTCTTGGTGCAGCTATACAAAGAGTCTGTGGGCACATGGGAGGTTGCGTAGGTTTAGCCTATGTGGTACATTTATACTACTGCTAGGCCTACGAGAACATAGTCTGTGTTTGACCTATAGGGATGCCCCGAGTAGATGCATTTCCCACGAGATGTGTGCGGTTGGGATACAGGAGATGGGGGACATCCGGTGAGATGCCCGAGATGCGGTCATTAGATTTTTGATGTATACTAGTGATTTTTTTGATATATATGCCACCTTGCGTGCAAAGAGAAGATTGTATTTTTTATCACATATTGGCCTACGTGCAAAGACAAAGTGAGGACGTACAAGTGAGTTTTGTATATTGTGAGCATATACCGGCCTATATGCCAAAATTTTTTTGGATGGATTCATTCATTCTTTTTGTATATATGAGACCGACACTGTGTGTTGATGGCATTGTGTATTGTATATCATCTTGCGTCTTGACATTTTGAGATGATGGTCATGATGAGATAGGCATGTATTTGGAGATACACATTTACTAATTTATATGATGAGATTCATGGTATTTTGTGATGTTTGATATGTTTATGAGATATTGGATGTATGGCTTATGTTAGAGGAGATATGGATTTGTTAGTATAAAGTGGTTTGAAATTAAGCGAGTTAGGCATGATGGAGTTAGGTCGGTTTAGGCATGGATCGACTCGGAGTTATAGGAATGGCTGAGTTAGGTTATAGGCATGGATCAAGTTAGGTTATAGGCATGGCTTAGTTAGGTTCTAGGCATGGTTGAGTTAGGTTATAGGCATGGTTGAGTCGAAGTTATAGGCATGGATCGAGTCGAGTTTGGTAGCTATGGTTGAGTTAGGTTATAGGCATGGATTGAGTTAGGTTATGGTTAGGCATGGTTGATTCGGGTTATATGCATGGATCGATTCAGGTTTGGTAGGCATGGTTGAGTCAGGTTGGTAGGCATGGTTGAGTCAGGTTATAGGCATGGATCGAGCCAGTTCGGTAGGCATGGTTGAGTCGGGTCATAGGCATGGTTGAGGTGAAAGTAGGTTTAGTTATGATTCATTATTTTGGTAATGAATGATACTATGGGTCATATGTGAAATTTTGTATAATCTATGCATAGTGATGATAGAGAGATTGTAGGTGTAATAAATGTAATGTCGTAGTAAGCAACTTGTTATGTATGTGGCTTAATTTCTAATTTTGTTAGAAAAGGGGAACTAAGTGAAATGTGATGTAAATGGTGAGTTAGGCATGGTTGATGAATTGGTTTAGGGTAGAGAATGGCCAAGCTAACCTCCAAGGGCCCCATGCCCTCGGAGTGCTGCCTACATAGTCCTAACGAAAAGGGACCTCAAGCCGATGTAGTTCTCCCATGAGCTAGGGAAGAATATGAAAATGAGTTGGTAGGTTTGTGGGCATGTTGTGGGTTTAGGTTTAATATGTGTGGGTAGATTATATGTAAAAGGAGGCAGGTGAACGCAATTATGGCAAGAGGGGAGGACTACCTCAAAGGTAAGCATCGAGTACCAAGTCCTATATAAGGTAATCAAAATGTAAACAAAGATGGTTAAAAGATAAGAGGGGAGCAATAAAGCCACCTAGTTTGGTAGGATCATACCGAGTAGATCATACCTTGGAGGGGGTGATGAACACAAGACCCAAAAGGTATTGGATGATTAACTGTTCTATGATGAAGGTAGTCACAGGATCACCTCAAAGGTAAGTGTTGAGTACCAAGTCCTGTATAAGGTAATCAAAATGTAGACAAAGATGGTTAAAAGATAAGAGGGGAGCAATAAAGCCACCTGGTTTGGTAGGATCATACCGAGTAGATCATACCTTGGAGGGGGTGATGAACACAAGACCCAAAAGGTATTGGATGATTAACTGCATTCTATGATGAAGGTAGTCACAAGATCACAAAATGTCCAAATTCTAAGATGTCCCTTTCGGTGATTGAGGAAATGAGAGTGGAAATGGTAAGGTGGGTGAAAGGTAGTTAATTTTATATGTTTTGAGTGATAGGGCTTTTGGGCAAGAGGTCCGAGGTCACAATGGGCAAGTCCATGACTAAAAAGTTTTTTTTTTTGTGATAGAATGATCGATGCGGGAAGTATATATGGGATAAATAATATGGTACTCCTTGAGGTCTTCGTGAAGCTGATCGATGCGGGAAGCTTCGGTTTCTCTTTTTTTTTTTTTTTTTTAGCTTCACATAGCTGTCCTTCAAGTAGAGTTTATTTATAGTAGCAATTTTGTCAAGAGGAAGATGTCCTTTTGAGGGAGTCATATTTTTATTAGAATTTTGACTCAAGGATTTTGGTCCCATGTGAGGTCTTTAAAATCATGGACAAGACCAAGGTGGAGGATAGGAATCTTGTCCAAAAGGAAAGGTGGAACAACCATGGGATCTCATCTAAAGGTAGATGAAAATTATTCATGAGAATAATGTTATGTGTAATGTTGTGGTAGACATATTCAAGAGAAGATAACAAGTGATGGGTACTCACATGATTCTTGTTTAATCATTAGGGAGGTGTATGGAGTGGATAGCACTCAAGGGACGAGCTGTAAAGAGACAAAGGGTGAGATAGGAGAATGAGTAAACAATAGAATGGTCAAAGATGAAATGCGTTAAGGGGCTCGAGTTCGGGTTTACCATCAAGCGAGGATAAATGATAGGCACCGATCCATAGGTATGAGTTATGATGTATGGTCCCAGACCCAATTAGGAGAGAATTTTCCCCATTTACTTTTTTTTCGCTCGCTCGGATACGTGTTGATTTTCTTTCAAAACAAGGTCACCGACTTGGAAGGTTCATTCATGAACACGTTTGATACGTTATTGGTAAACTTGAAGGTGATCCAGAGCGTTAAGATGATGTTCGTCTAATAACTCTAGTTGTGCTAAGCGGTCCTGACGAAATTCATCATCAGTAAGCATGTCATGGAGAGAAATGCAGAGTGAGGGGATCTGGACTTCAAGAGGCAAAACAGCCTCTGTACCGTAGACCAGTGAAAAGGGTGTGGCCACAGTGGAAGTGCGAATACTAGTGTGGTATGCCCATAGGGAAAAAGGAATGTGTGTATGCCAATCCTTCCCAGTATCGTCAACCACTTTCATGAGAATTTTGTTGAGGGTTTTTTTAGTGGATTCAGCTTGGCCATTGGTTTGTGGGTAATAAGGTGATGAGAAACTAAGCTAAATGTCGAAGGCGTCGTAAAGTTTTTGTAGTGTTTTGTTTTTGAATTGTTTTCCATTGTCAGTGATGAGGCGATGAGGAACACCAAAGTGACAAATGATGTGATGGTTAATGAACTCACATATCTTCTCATCTTTCATGGAGATGAGTGGTATGGATTCCACCCATTTTTTGTAGTACTCGGTAGCAGTTATGATCAATTGATGGTGTTGGGAAGAATGAGGATTGATTTCTCCGACAAGATCCAAACCCCATTGAGAGAAGGTCCAAAGGTCACGAGTGACCTATAAGGCATGACGGGGTGTATGATGAAGGTTGGAATGTTGTTGACATTTAACACAACATTTGACATAGTCGCAACAATCATGGTTAAGGGTTGGCCAGTAGTAGCCTAGGCGAAGAATACGCTTAGCAGAGCAAGGCCACTAAAGTGACCTCCACATATGCCATCATGAACCTCCTTAATGGTATAAGGAATTTCAAAACTTTTGAGGCATCGTAAGAGAATACCATCACCGTTTCACTTATAGAGGATTCCCCTGAATGACGAAATGAGAGACCTTTTTAAGGAAGGCACATTGTTTATTACAGGTGAGATTAGGATGTAAGATGGAGGGAAAGGTAGTCGAGTATTTTTATACCAAAGGTCACTCGGGTCAAGGGTTTCATTTCCGATGGAGTAAACATCATGAGGTAAATATGAAGGTGAATGAAGGCATGTAGACGGTGACAAATATTCTAGAATCGGAAGGAAGCAGGTATTAGGGAAGCTAAGTCGGCCATGGTATCTAAAAATTTGTTGGTTGAACGTGGGATGGTTTGAAGGGTGTAATGATCAAAGGTGGTCAAAAGTATGTCTACATGATGTTTATACTTTTGAAGTATCTCGTTACGACATTGGTACATACCATTGACTTGGTTGACGACCAATTGTGAATCACCAAAGATGTGGATTGATTTGACATCTAGGGCATATGTGGCTTGGAGACCTAGTACGAGTGCTTTGTATTTGGAAATATTGTTGGTGCATTCAAAGTCTAGTTTGAAAGACAAAGGCATGGGTTCTCCATCTAGAGGAATGAGGATAATACCAGCCCCACCCCCATGCTGACACTTGGAACCATTGAAGAACAGTGTCATTTGGTAAGGGGGTTTGTCCAGGGAAAGAGTAGTAATTGACTCATCGGGAAAGTCAAAATTAGAGGGTTGATCCCCGGAAATAGGTGTGTCAGCCAGTTGGTTGGCAATAGCTTGGCCCTTGATGTACTTTTTATGAATGAATTCGAGGTTAAGATAAGCTGAAAGCATAAGCCATCACGCGACACGCTGATTTTGATAAGGTTTGGCGTACATGAAGTGTAAGGGATTGGTGTTGGTCACGACATAGGTTTTGTGGTTGAGTAGGTAATGGTGGAGTTTGGTGGAAACAAAAACTAAGGCTAAGAAAAGATTTTTGGGATGGTTATATCAGGTTTCATAGTCCAAAAGATTACGGCTTATGTAATAAACCACCCACTCCCTGTGTTGTTCATCACAATGAGCGAGCATGGCTCCCAAGGAATGATCGGTAGATGATATGTATAGGTAAAAACGTTGATCATCTTTAGGTGGAATGAGTATGGGTGGTTGGAGAAGATATTGTTTTAGGGCCTCAAAATCTTGTGACAGTCATCATCCCATTTAAAGGAGACATCCTTCCTAAGCAGATGATGACATGGTTGACACCGATCAAATAATTGTGAAATGAAATTGCAAATGGACTACAATTTACCTTGTAGGCTATAGATTTTTTTAAGGTTAGTGGGTGGAGGCATTTCCAGAATGTCCTTGACTTTAGTAGGGTCAACTTCTATACCATGGAGGGAAATAGTAAATCCTAAGAGCTTTCTGAGAGAGATCGCCAAGACGCACTTTTTAGGTGAATGTAGACACAATATTTAAGGAGGTGGTCAAATATGGTTTTGAGGATGGCGAGGTGCTTGAAGCGATGTTTAGATTTGGCCAAGAGATGATCCATGTAATATTACAATATGTGATGCATGATATCATGGAATATGTAAGTCATAGCATGCTGCTATGTAACACTAGCATTTTAAGGCCAAAAGGCATGACTCGATAGCAAAAGGTTCCCCAAGGGGTAATGAATGCAGTCTTGTGCTGATCTTCCGGGAAAGTAAAATTTTCTTATAACCCGAGAATCCATCCATGAGTGATAGCATCATGTGACCGGTGGTGATTTCAACCAGTTGATCAATACCGGGCAAGGGAAAGTCATCTTTCAAGAAAGCGAGGTTGAGGTCATGGAAGTCTGTGTAAATACGGAGTCCCCCTGTTAATTTAGTAATAGGGACAATGTTAGAAATCCAATGAGGATAATCAATGGGTAAGATGAAGGAAACGGAAAGAAGGCATTGAAGTTCTTATTTGACGAGAAGAGCAATACGAGGGTACATTTTCCTCTCACTTTTGTTTGATAGGTTTGGCATCGGGAATGGTTACGATATTGTGGACCACTATGGTGGGGTCAATACTAAGCATGCTTGCATAATACCAAGTGAAAGGGTGGTTATGATCTTAGAGAAAATAAGTTATGGCTTCCTATTTTGCAGCATCTAAAGATTGTCCAATCTTTAGGATGTGTGGGTCATCCTGAGTATGAATGCTGATCTCGATAGTCAATTCATTCAACAAGGTTTGCGTCTCGAGATCCTAACGATCGATGAATATATGAGTCTTCTACACCAAGGTAGGTGAGTATGTGGATTCATCATCATGAAATTGAATGACGTTAATTGTAGGTGTGTCATCATCGATCATCTCAAGATATAGGAATGGAAGAGTGGAAGGGGCCTTGCCTTTGCGTCGATAAGTCAAAGGCCCTAAGGAAATGGTGTTTATGAAAAAAAAAAGTTAGGGGGATTGATTTAGGATCCATTGACTCTGTCGGTGAGGGTGGTGATGAAGGTAGAATAGGTGAAGGTAGTGATGAAGATGAAGGAGGAGGAGGGCTAGGGTATTCAATGAGTTCAATGTGGGCTGTCTGGTAGGAGGTTTGGGAAGTCGATACCACTACGGTCATTATGTTTGTGGGTTATAAATGGAATAATTGTATGGTGGCCTTGCTCGTAAAAGCCAAAACCAAAAACCTTCCATGCACAACAGTGGAGGAAGGTATGGGAAAACGGTGATTGGTAAGTGATTAGAAGTCAGTGGAAAATGGGCAGGGTTGTGATGGTGGTTTAGGTGTGTAAGTGGTATTATCAAGTCTCCCACATGTGAGACTAGTACGAAGATGAGGAGGACCATAAAGGAGGAATTCTCTATATGGTGATCATAGTGAGGGTGTTGGTGAAGGCTTCCATACTCGTGCGGAGTAAGGAATGTATTGACACTATATAGGTGGTACTCCCCAGTGAGGCGTTGAAAAACACCTTCTAAGGGATTAGTGGTTGGTATGTAGGTAGCTGGTATGAATAATGTGTTAGAGGTCGATGCGAGAGGTGGAGTTGACGGATTGGGAAGTTAATGGGTAAGCCATGGAGGTTATAGCGAGGCTGTAGGAATAGAGGAGGTAGGTGTGGATGAGGTAGTGATTGTACTGGTAGGAAGAGGTGTAGGTGAAGTGGTATTGGTTGCAGAGGTAGAGACGACTTGATAGGTATGAGCACATCATTGGGCCGGTAAAGCATGTTACATGTTTTGAAAGGTGATGGGTCAGTTGGAATGGTATAAGTGTGTCCTTCGTGGTCAAACATTACATATCATGGATGCAAAGTGGAAGGAACACAACCCATGACATGGATCTAGGGTCTACCCAACAACAATTTATATTGGAATTCCTCATCCAAAACACAAAAAAATTCTCGAACAGTGCGGGGGCCCACGCAAATGTGAAGGATGACAGTGCCTAGTGTGGAGGTGATAGCATCATTGAATGAACGCAACGTGACCGGATGTTTATGCATGTAATTGTCAAGTATGCACATTTGAGAAAATACATGGGAGGAAATTATGTTAATGCTAGCGCCTCCATTAATCATCACATAGCATACCCGTATGTCATCAATGTGGACAGAGATGAAGAGGGTTGGGTTTGGGTAATCATTTTGGTGTGGCGCAATCTCCTCCTTTGAGAAGCTAAGGGATGCTAGTTGGTGAACATGGTGAGGTGAGGATGAAGGTGGTAATTTGGTGAGAGATGCTAAATGATGGGGTGTGATAAAGGAGGCTACGGGTGTAGGGTCATTGGGTAAAACCTCAATATATTAAATAACCTCCATGAGGGCTTGACGATGGGATTACGAGGTTTGGATGAGGTCATATAAGGACATTTTGGTGGGAGACTGGTGTAATTGTTTGAGCATGGTGTGATGTGTGATGCCATTAGAAATGGGGTATGTGGGGCCGTGGATATTTATTTTAAGTATGGGTGCAGATGGTATGTTGGGTATAGGATTGGTTGGTGGGTTAGTTTCCTTTTCTTTTCCATTCTATGCATGTGTAGTGACATGTATCATGTTGATTTGAGGGAAGTTGGCAAATGGAGAAGGTGTAGGGTGAGTGGTATAATGACACGACGAGAAAAAACCTACTGGAGGAGAAAAACCTTGTGAGGTCAGTTGGGCGCAACGACATTTGGGTGGCGGCGTGGAAAGTTCTCTAATGCAAACTATGTTAATTTCAAATCTTGGTTGTGGCTCTAGAAGCTATGAGGGTGGAGGTTGTGGTTGTTGAGTGGGCAGTGTGGGAATGGGTGTTGGTGAAGCAGGATCCTCATCGAGAAGGTCATCGTCGTCAAAGTTGGTTTCTGGTGGACACAATTGGATAAGGACAATTTTCAAGGCCTTGCAGTTCTCCACATCATGCCCTGGCACATGATGGTATGCACAAATTTTAGTATCATCAAACCCTTTTGGCTTGGGTTTGAGGGGGTCATAAGGTTGGAGTGGTGGTAATGTGATAATAGAAGTCTCGAGGAGGTTGGTTAAAATTTTGGCATAGGACCCTGCTAGTGGATCACAATGGGAAGTGAACGTGGGTTTGGGTGTAGGTGTGGTTGATTGTCAAGGAACTATTTTTGGAAGAGTAGTAATGGGTCGAGCTATGGATTTAGGTGTCGGTGTGGTTTGAGGTATCGGTCAGTTCATTTGGGTAGGAAGTACGGTAGATGGACGGGTAGGAGGGTGTGGGATTGTTTTGACTACCTTGTTGTGGGGTAGTGGAGTTTTTTTTTTTTGGGTTGCACCTTCTTGGGTAAAGGTGATGTGGGTGTACGAGGTCTAGAAGGAAAAGTAGATGGAGGAAGAGGATGAGTTACCCATAGGGATAACGGGGGTGTTATGAAGGTATATGATGCGGGTCGTACTTGGGGTGTGAGGACAATGACTGAATTGTAGTGGGTAGTGAAGTAATAGCTAAAGGTATTGGAGGTATTGGTGGTAAAGAGACTGTAGTTGCGGGTATAAATCATGTTGTGTGCCCTGGGTAGGTTAGTGGTATGTGAGGAAGGAATGGGTTGTTGTGTTATTGTTTTATGGATGGGTGAAGGGTGCTTGACCATGTTGGGCAAATTTGAGGTCTTAAGGAAGATGAGATAAGTGAGGGTGTGATTGGTGTAGTCGGGGTATGAGTTCGATGAGTTTTTTTTTGGTTTGGTCGTTGGACTAGGTGTGGTATTGATGTTGGAGGATGTAGCTAAATGCAGTTTAATAGGTGGATGATTAAGGCTTTGGTGGTCGAGGTGACCCCTAAACTAGTAATAAACTTAGTGGAGGAAAATGTTGTGGGTATGGGTTTTGGTTTAGATGTAGGTCGGGTTATGGGTAAGGGTGTGGTGTGAGTGCTAATGGGTATCGTGGAAGTGGTTATGAGAAGTGGTTGTATTTGGTTTGATGGGTCGAAATGTCTTTGGGTAGATAGTGGAGGTATCAATGAGGGATATCTGCATCTCGTGTTGAGATGGGGAGTAAGAGGCACCCCATAGGAAAGACCTATCCACATAATCTAAGTGATTGGAAAAATGTGAGAACGACACATCGTGGGTGGAGTTAGTGAGGACCTAATGGGAATTCCGGTAAAATGTTTCTTAGAAAGCAGGGAATTGGACAAACTTCCACGTGGGTAAGAGAGCTGAAAGTAGGTCTATTGGATTTTGGGTAGCTGATGGAGAATGCTCACCAAGAGGAAAAGGTATCTCAATTGGGTCTATGATGGGTGGAGGAGATGATGGGAGCTCCTCTATAAGTGGAGGAATGGATAGGTGCTCCTTTGTGGGTGGAGGAGGTAATGGGTGCTCCTTTGTGGGTGGAGGAGGTAATGGGTGCTCCTCTATGGGTGGAGGAGGTACTGTAGGTAAAGGTTCTCTTAGTGGAGAAGTTAGGGGTGAGATGGTCTCGATGTTAGCGAAAGACCCCTCCGTCGGTGATGAAGGAGATGAAAGGTGTTCCTCTGTTGGTGAAGGAACAAGAGAGGTTGGTTCCAATGCGGAAGGAGGATTTTGGGCTAGGATCTCCTCTATGGAAGGGATGTGAGGTAATTGAGAGTTGATAGGTACCTCGTTTAAGATAGAGTGAACCTTGTGGGTATGGGTATCATGATTTGATGTCTCACCGGTTTGATCGGATGAACGGGCATAGTTGGGAAATGGTTTTTTGAATATTTGTAGATTTTGGTTAGCAATGGCATTGGTATTATCCATAGTTAACTCACCTTTCTCGAGCATTTATTGGATAATATTCTTGAAAGTGATGTAATTGCCATCATTATGACCCTTTACTCGATGATAGTTACAGAAATCATGTTCTTTATACCATATGGGCATGGAGCGAGCAGGGTCAAAACCAGTGTGTGGTTTTATGGGTGGAAGGGTGATGGCTCTAGCTTTAATAAGATTTTCTAAGATAGAAGAGTAAGGTTCCCCAATTGGGGTATATTTTCAATGCTCTCGTCTGAATTGAAAAGTCTAGACAAGTGAGAGATTAGATGAGGGTGTAGCCTGATTCCACGGATGAGCTGGGCCGGCCTTGAGTACCATTGCATTAGCAGTGCCCTTAGATTTTGAATAATTGGCTTGTGGTTTGGAAGAAGAAGAGGTTTCATTTGACTTGAATGCCAAATTCTTATGGCATAATTGGATTTTCTTCTCTTCGATGGCCCGAATCTCTAACTTTCGTGCCATAGTGAGTGCCTCATTGAATATTCGAAGGTTTGGACCTGTAAGGTAGGGGAGAGATATGTCTAGCGCAAGCCCATGTGAAGAGCTCGATGATTTCAGTTTGTGGCAGTTAGAAGCTAAGTTGATTGATTAGGATGTGCCAGCGAGTGAAAAAATCTACGATAGATTCAACCTCATACTGACATGTGGAATATAGATTGGTTATGGTAACCTTCTTGACGATATTGATAGAAAAGTGATCCAATAAGGCTTGGGCTACCTGATTGAATGAGAATATAGAGTGTTTAGGTAACCCACTATAACAATCTAATGCATGTCATGTGAGGGACATGGGAAAGGTTCTCAAAATCAAAGCATCATCATGAGCGATTAGATAACACCCATGTTTGAATGACAGTAAATATTGTTGTGGGTCTTCTTTGCTATTGAAACGATTGAATTTAGGCATTTCCCAATGCAAAAAGTATGAATGGATAGGAATGGATGGGTGAATAGGCTCGTTGCAAATATCATCGTAGGTGAGAGTATTGCGGGAGACAAAAACCGATGCCTCCAATGTCTGCATCTTTTCCAACATCAATTTAATTACATCATTGGTGGGTTGTGATGATTAGATGCCTCATGTAGCGTAAGGATGTACACTTTGGGCATATAATGGGCGTGGCACTCTAGTGTATGGGGCTGCCATGTAAGGTGGTGGAGAATAAGGCGGTGAAATAGGGGTACATACCCGAGAATGAATAATAGATGAAACAAGAGGTTGTTAGTAGTATGTATATGGAGGTGGAAGGGTCGTGCTAACCCTAGTGGCAATAGGGGCTAATGATTGGGGAATGGAAAGAACCACGTTCGAAATGAGGTAGGGGTCACCAACACTAGAGGTGGGAATGTAGCTATAGGTATGTATGAGACATTAGGGGTGGATGAGGTTGTGTTTAGGGTAGTTATCAAGGGTACGGTGGATGTAATGGGTGCCACGAGAGGTAATGACGTGGCGAGTCATAGTGGGTATAGAACCTAAATTTGAAATGACTGGGGGTAAGATGGATGTAGGTAGCATGGATCTAGATGGGCCGATGTGGAAGTGGGTGCGAGAGTCGAGGGGATAGATATGGGCATGCCATATATCAACTAACCCGAGGCATCTCTAGTGGATGAGTGGGAAAGGAAAAATTGCAAGGTGACAGGGTTCTGGTCAAGGAGTCATGTGATCTCCTCATCTCTGGTAGCAATAGTAGTAGGCTAGATGGGATCCATGGCTAGTGATAAAATAGAGGGTGGTGAAGGACTAGGTAGGAGTGGTTGGCAATTGGCATGAAATACAAGGGTGCTTGCTTATCTTGGTCGCACCATGTGAACCGTACCGATCAAGTAGGGCTACTTCTCGGTAAATGATACAGAGAACAACAGGAACAGGTTAATCTGGTGATAAAAAATGGATAAAGTACCAACCGATGGCTGGAATTTGAAATAGGCTAATCGATGCTAGTTAGGTAAAGCGACGTCGGTCGGGGGGTAACTACTACCGGTCACTATAGAAAATGGACAGTGAGTAAACAACGAGGCAGAAGGTAAAATATGACAGGTATGCCAAATCTGAAGATGTTTAAAATGTCAATGGGAATAATGATGAGTGAAAAAGGCTGTGAAAAGAGGCAAAGTAGGTGAAGTAAAATGTCCTTTTGAGTAGGTTAGCAAAAGGACCTAGAACCAACGTCGGTTGGGTATAACCAATGGCGGTCAGAGGTAACCAATGACGGTTACTATGAAATTGAAATAGTGATGAAAGAAAGTGGTTGTGAATTAAAATCTGATGTAGAATCAGACCCAAAATTCTAAGAATGATGATGATATGGCCCAAGAACACTCAGGTGAAGCTGGAATACACCAGCTATGATGAGGAGCATGCAAGGATGAACAAGAAAGTGACGAACGTGATCTCTCACCTCAAAACACAAGCCAAGTAGAAACACTAAGAAAATGTGATCCTAGGAGTTCCTTTTCTATTATGTTTGTTTAGCTTATGCTATTTAGGGACTGACACATGAATTGTGAAATAGAGTTTTTGGTGAGGATGGTTTCCTACAAAGAAGGAGATCTAAAAGGTGAGGTTTCAGGTATGTTATTGTGGGGGCGGGCTTCACTCTAAAGTATGACTCGACAAAGCGGTGAAAGTGGGTTCCCACGTGCCGTGATCATGTGATCAACTACAGCTTCTTCTAGGTAGGATGTTTTTTAAGAATGTATGTATTTTGAATTTTTGTGTGGTTTGGTAAGACTCAAAGAAAGAGAGAAGGATAGAAGTGCTTTTATCCGATTCATTTTTCAACCATCATTTGGTCATGACTTCAAAGCATATAGGTTACCCTTAATTAATTTGAGCTAATGGAATAAATCAAAATGGAATGCGGTTATTTTTAAACCCAAATCAAAAATGTGAAATTGGATGACACAATAAGATGAAGAGGAAGAGGGATGCTCTTTTACTACAATGCTGAGAAAACATGAAGAAATGATTCTTTCTAATTACACAAATAGAAAAGTTTCTGTAGGGCAAATAGAAAGAAAAGGTGGATTACCAGGGAAGAAAATGAGTGTGTATGATTTTAGAAGGTAAAAAAACACACAATTCTTTTTTCTAAGGAATGAATGAAATGCAAGGAACCCCAGATGGGTCCCACCAGCGTGCCAAAATGTTTCACTTTTTTCTTAGATTGTTTCTTTGAAGTGTTGGTGAAACAAATAGGGTAACAGGAATAGGAGGAATACTGTACAAATGTTGGTTGATGGGTTGTTGCATGTGTATGACTCCGAATCCTGACTAATCGTGAGAGATTCCTTTTGGCTAGGAGGAACTACCGTAATGAAAACAAGACCACAAGAAGGAATTAAACAATATGGGAAGTGAAGCGCCTAACGTAAGCTAGATCCGAAATTATGATACTTCCTAGATGGATGTCAGTCCACTATTTTAAAAACTTCAATTCTATAAACAAATTAAATCCTATTTTTATTTTAAAATGATTTTGGTATCTCACTTAAGAACACAATAAGAAATAGATCTAATCTAACAGCTAAGCTACAATAGAATTCAAAAATAAAATGATTGGTTCTAGGTCTTTGAAGGTCTAATAAAGGTCTTAGGTAGATCAGGTGAATGAGGGTGAGATAAGATTAGGTGGGAAGGTCTCTGTTCATGGTGTGTTAGCAAACATAGAGACTAGTGTCGATCGGGGGTGACCGACGACGGTTAGATATAATCGTGGTGCATTCGTTGTTAGATCTGGAAATTTCACTGAAAAGTGGGGTCTCCTTTGTGGTTGCACGAAGGACTTTGGTTGGTCGGGATGAGGTATTGGGTGACTTGAGTAGGATATTTCAAGGTTTCAATGGGTATACAGAGGTGGAAATGTGGAGAAGATCAATAGGGATCAAGATAAACAATGGATGATAAAATGATGATGAAATGAAATAACCAGGAAAGTATGATGTTGTACTTACTTGGATTTCATTCCTTAATGTCTGTGTGTGAGGGATGGAGGTGCTGATGATAGGTTTAAAGGTTGCAAGTGATCACCAAATGAAGAAAATCTTCTGCATGGGCTACATGTACACTCCTCTTTGCTTAGATAGATCAGATCATGGCTGGGATGGTTATGCAGGAGAAGATGCTCAATCTCCTTCCTTGGATGTGAGTTTTCACTGGAATTGGCTCTCGAAGAGGCGTTATCTCTCGAGATGTGTTCTTGCTCATCAAATTTTTCTCAATGTTTTCCAACCTTAAGAATAAGGTAGTTTAGGGGTGTATAGGGGTAGCTTTGATGGCGGTTTGACTTAATCTGGTGACGGTTAGGGGTAAGAGAGACGTCGTCAAGGCAGATTTCCTAGGTTTACTAAACTAGGGATATCCTCCTAATTTCCTTGGATCTCGTGTCGTTATCCCACGGATTAGACTAGGAGCTTCTTGTGAGCATGCGGGAATGTGGTTAGAGGGAATGTAGGCATTGATTTTTAGGGTTTGGGTAAGTCTTAGTTAGTTATGGGAACTTGCTAAGAATAGGTCTTAGGTTGAGTTGGCTTAGTGAGGTGTCTAAGTGAATTGTATATGGGTATATTATTTAGATAAGATATTTAAATAATAAATATAGTGAGGATAATGCATTAATTAATTAAATTAATATTAGTGGGGTGAAGGGGGGTCATGGCTAGGTAAATGTAATAAAGGGTACTTATATGTCGAGGGACAAAAGGGGAGTGTGACCTAATTTTAGTGTCTACAACTCCCATGACCCCATGACACATTTTTCCATCAATGGCCTATGAAATCAATGAGAAATACTATATAGAATGGCAAAGAACCTCACCCTTTTTCATTGGTGGCAACCACATTGAGAAACATAAATGAAAACCACCTTCATAAACATTTATTATAGACAAAAATACCAAACACCTACATGACTCTTATGCATGTGTTTGATGTTACTCTTACCCTTTGAAATCTATGAAAAAGGCTACAATGACAAATATACATGGAAAAATATAACTCACAACATCAAAAATGTACATAATAACTTTCTTGAATGGACTTCCCGTGTCTATATTTCTTCTTCTTGACTTAAAACAACATCTTAAAAGATCAATGGACCTAAATAAATCTAAAAATAACTCCCACTGAGAGTGCATCCTACATATTTTTCTTCGTGCATGTTAGAAATCAATTTCTAGGTTTATGTCATGAAAAAAATAATAATTCTATCCCTAGTGCTAGCATGTCACCAATTAGGAGTAAATCTAAAAATAACATATTCAGTCCAACAATGCTAAGTTTCCTAATTCTATGAGAGAAAACATGTCACATGAAAATATTTCTCAAGACTCCCCTTGACAAAATATCATCTACCTCTAACAGATAATGTAAAAATAAGAAGCTTATACCTTGATCAAGTTCCTTGAACGTAGCTTTTCCCTAACACCAAAATCATAATATTATTTCACAATGTTTTCAGCCTTCTTTTGATGAAATATAAATGTCTTATAATTTTAGTACTTCACAATATATAATACCCCTTTTAATTCATACATTCATGAAAAGTAACCTTTCTTGGCTCCATAAATATAGTCAAGTACTCAACCAATCATTCTAACCACTATAAACACTCGACTCGAGACTTCTAGGAATCCTCCATCTACTTGATAAATTACACAAGTGATTAAAACCTGTAACATACCTTATTTCATGTTTCTCATACTTGGTAGAGTACTAGTGACTTGATTGGAAACATAACTATCCTTGAAACTATCATTACTTCTATTTTGAGCTCAAAATTGATTGAAGACAACTCCTTTTCTCGATCGATCCTCTAAAATACATACTCTCTTATTTCTTCACCCGGAATTAAGACCACAACACCATATTTAACATAGGAAAATATATTCTATTCATCATATTATAGATTTACATTCAGAGGTTATTATATAGCCATATCAATAGGAAAACCAACTTCCTACAATATCTGTAAACTCATCTATTATTGAGTTAGTTCAATAGCTAAAATCGCATACAATATAATAGTAAACTATAAGAGATATTATATTGTTATTTCTAAAAATATAATATTAACAATATTTACCGTATTATCCATACGGTTAACAACTAACATTATTTTTTTCCCTTTCGATAATTATCAACATATTACTATTCACCTCTCGGTAAATCACCCACAGACATGTGAACATTATATTTCCTAACATTCCACCCCTTAATGTTTACATGGTAACAAAAGAACTTTCACACTTCTTCTGTAGCTTGTCACCTCTGTGTGCTCATGATCTTGGCACACACTCAAACTAAAGGTAGAAGAAGGAACACATCAACTTCTTATCGACCATGTACTCTCGGGAACACATCTGACCGATGAGGATGGGAACACACTCAGGAATCATCTACTTATCAACCAATCACTCCAGGGAACACATCTGACCTAGCAGTGTGGGAACTCAAGTAGGAACACATCTAAGCGAGAATTTAATGGTTTTCAGGAGGCTAACCAAAAACCTAGGTACGAACAAGAACACATTTCACTGTTCTACCTCATAAAGACTTATGATGTTGCATTTCACTATACTATATGTTCTTTACTATGTTTTTGCATTGGAGAAATAGGAATAGCCACATACTCAACTGAAAAACTGGAAATGGAACATTAGATCATGTTGATCATGTTCCCCCCTTAATGTGAAATTTCCACTTATTGAAAACTACAAATTTTAAAAATTGAAGCACACAACTGAAATCAACTACAACGCTGAAATAAAATCACACACACACTGTCACCACAACTTTGTGTGGCCTCGTCGTTGGATCGATTGACGAGAGGTTTCTTGTTGTCCTCTAGTCTCGATGCCCCCATCCTCCATTACCATGCTTGTAGCTTAGAAAAATTTGAACATGATGCACATATGTTTCCACATTGAGATTATTCTTTTGCTTATCCCTCTTGCAATGTGAAACACATTATTTTCCAAACATCGGGTAACACCGAAAATGCGTCCGTGAGGTAATTTTTTTTTGACAATTTTCCTAATAATCACCTAAATGATGATAACAAAATGACACAAATATATTTTTGACACTTTGACTCTGATTATTTTGACAAGACTAATGAATCAATTTTTGACTAGAATTTTGACACATGACTTAACATGACTTACAAGTGATAAAATGATGACGACACTTAACATTTGACAATGAATGACTATCATATTTTGTTGACACCATTATTTTGATATTAAAGACAAATAAGATATGATGACACAAGACTTGAAAGACTAATTGACAATATTTATTAAATCCCTAGACTCTACGCCTATTTGAATTTTGAATATTAAAAGCAATATCATAAATGCCTTTAAATATTTTGACCAACTAGACATTGACACAAACAAATAATCACAATTGGCATTATTGACTCACCTTATACAAAATGCTAATGAACGGTGAAGTTAAAACTTGGATATTTGAATGAAGATACTTGGGACACGTGCCAAGGTAGTAGAAGATTCAACGTAAGTAGACAATAGAAATATAAACCATACCATTTTACCATGAATATTTGATAAGGGTGGTTTTGATTTTAATTTCCAGTGAAGAAGACTTGTAGGAGGTGGTTTCAATGTAACTTCAGAGATTGCTTCAACAAAAGAAGATGAGGATCAATGAACAGAGACATTTCAATACAAATATGTCAAACAAGATGTGGAACACGAGGTGTCGAGAGCTTTGTTGGTAGCGGGCATGGAGTTGTGGCCAACATTGGTGGCTCGACTAGAGAAAACAACTACTATGGTTGTCGCATGACTGCGTAGTGACCTTTGTTTTGGAGGTTCAAACGATGCCTTCAATTTCTAAGCTTGGCCATGAAGACTTGTCAATTACACACATATGAAGAAATATGTATTGATGCCAAACATTTATATGCACAATTGCCAATTGATCGAGTGATCTCTTAGAATTAATAAAGATGCACATAATGAATGTGGAGAAGCATGTGTCAGGTCTATGCACAACAGGAAGAATGAATACACCTTGGCTTTCGAAGGTGATAATTAAAGAAGCAAGAAAACTAATCAAACACTCGGGAGAGAGCAGTCATGAACCGGGACACGTATAAGCGATAGTGTGTATACAAAAATTAGAAACACAACATACACATCTGAATCATCGATGCACAAAAATATCTATTCACTAAAACGACCTCTAAGATATAAATTAATCACTCACCAGTTAGGAAAATTCATCTATAAAGTTTCCTTGTTCTATTCATAGATCTGAGGTAAATTTATGGACTATAACATTGCCCCATTATCATATTTTAATCCTCCATCACAAGATCGCACCTTGCTCTGATACCAAATGTGAGCACAACACCATATTTAACACAACAAAAGATATTATATTCATCATATTATAGAATTACATTCACATCTTATTATATAGCCATATCAATAGGAAAACATTCTTCCTACTGATATCTCCTAGACTCCTATATTTGTGAGTTAGTTCAACAACCAAACTTGCATACAATATAATAGTAAAATATAAGAGATATTATTTTTTTATTTCTAATAATATAATATTAACAATATTTCTTGTATTAACCATACGGTTAACAACTAACATTATTATTCACCTTTCGGTAAATATCAACTTCATTACTATTTACCTCTCAAGTAAATCACCCACAAACATGTGAACATTATATTTCCTAACAATAATTGGGTCTTATTATCAATTTTTACTCCTTCAAAAAAATGACAACTCAGGAGAGGCTGCACTTGGGTAGTTGATCAAGAGATTCATAGATAATATGGCATTTAACAAGTAAAATACTATGTTTGGGAACACTTGTAGTTTATTTCACTGAGAACTTGGAGGTCATTCGGTGTATTTTCCCTTCTTCTAGGCTCAATACTTATCCATTGAAGTCTCTATTATCACTGCCTATTTCAGCAACCAATCCCAAATGTGCCATGATATCATCCACCCTTAGCCTAGAAGCTCACCCAAGGCGTGCATAGGCGTCGAGTCCCTCCTTTATGTCATCTTCATGTGAACTTTCCTTCTTAACATGAGGATGTAATATAATGAGAAACAAGTGATTTCATTCATGTAATTTAATATGTAATCACTAACTCCTAGTATGATGCATTTTGATCATATATTAACATGATCAACTAAAGGAAAGTAGAATCAACCTATGAGCATCATCAAGAAAATGCATAACACACACATGAATATAAGGGAGAAATACAGAGATTAAGATCCATCACATGAGTGTTCCAAAATAACTTCATTATATTCATAAGTCAAAATATGGCAACCAAGATTACATCCAGAGAGTTCTATTTTCAGAAATGTTCATACTAAAAGAGTTTTCTTTACATCAAAGACATCGCCATTACATAAATTTTCCACACACTCTCCTATTCCATATCTATCCATTTCTCTCTGAAAACCATCATACCAATAGAATAATCATTCTCATCATCACCTATGATGGTGCGATGGAATCTTTTCATCTTTTCTCTACCACTACCCGGGAATATGTCGGGTGTTGTCATGCATTTCCCTCAATCAAGTGCCTTCTAGAATGCATGTTCCAACTAATCCTCAACAACCTCAAATCCTTATCCATTCATCATAACCATATTGATTCCTGGAATATACTTTCCTTAATCCACAAGTCTCCATAGCTTATCCACATCTATATCTAGTTACTTTTCCATTTTCTCCCTATGTGTGTATTTTCTTGTTATCCAAAACACACTAAGTCCCAAATCCATTCTTCCATTAAGTGGTCCTTCATTCCTCTCTAAGAAATAATTATGTGTGTGCCTTAACTCCCGGTTTCTACATGCCATAAGGATTCACACCTTAGGTACCTTGTTACTTTTAGGGATCCAACATTGCCCTACACTAAACTAGTTTTCATCTGGTAAACCTCAACACTTCCTAAAAATATATATATCAACCATAATACTACTGAAAATACTAAATAATAGAGGTTGGGAGCTAATCTGGATAAAGAATTTTCAGAATGGGGGTGTTGTGTGACCAATTGGAGGACTTCGAGGGAACTCTACATCAAGCTTGTCAGTAAATTTTTCCAAGACTTCCAAATCTGATAAGGCCTTACCTTGCACTTCACCTATGACACTTAGTGCCACAGTGCGGGGTGATTTCTTCCACCTTCCCTCTCAACGTGTTAATAGCCACCCCTAGCTCTGCATAGACACCCTCGAACTCATCCATCCATTCAGTGATGGAGTCTCGAAGTTCGTTGATTCTGAAATCTAGATTTTTGTGCTTTGTCTTGATTTTCTCCTTTTGGGCCATGGTGTTAACGACCAATTGTGCACACTCTACCTTTTTGTGGGGAGGGTCTCTTTGTACAACTTTGAGGGCTGCCACTTCCTCTATCACCCACATGTCGATAATTGGCTCGCAGATTTCCACACTATTAAAGCCTCGGTCTGTCATTATATTCACCTCCTTGAGTTGGGAGAGAAAATATTCCAAATCCGTGATCTAGGATTCAATTGTGACCTTGTTTTCTTCTTTCTCCTTTGTGATATTGTTAGTTGTAGGGCCTGCTCCATCCATGATGTTAACGAGTAACATCACTACAAGGTCCTCAATCTAGTCCATCTCATCCCCATAATTCATCCTGGCCTGGCTCACCAATGCTAGAAATTGTCCCAGAATGTTTTTCACAATGGTATCAGCTCAGTCATATTCCTCCTTCTTCCACAACTTCTCTCCCCTAAACCATTCGTGCAACCTGTCTATTTCCTTCTCCTTGCTCTTTAATTCTACGATCAAGGTCCAAACAAGTGACCCCTATATCCAAAGCGCATCAGATTACCTCTAATGACATATTTTGCATAGCATTGCATGCCTTCTCATCTGTTAGGTGGTTAAAATCCACCACTTTGTGTATATCCCCTCCCTTCTTCTTAAAGTGAAAAGTCTCAATCGTATGATCATTTACCTTAAAATTAGGTTCCTCGGCTTGGAAATGCATGCTCTAGTTGAGCATCTTCACAGTCCTTAAAACAACCCCGTCTTTATAAATCAAGTCCTAACCATGTAAATTGTCTTATGGGAGGGTGGCCTTGAATCATACACGAAGAAATTTAAGGGGCCATTGACAAAGTCCATGTGTGGGGACGCGAGTGTCCACTTCTTCCTTATAGCTTCACGCTTCGCACTTGGTTATTTGCTTCTTCTCCTTAGGGGTGAATCCATTATCCTCCTTTATTGTAAATGAGTCCCCTTCATCACCCTTTGAGCGTGTGTTACGTGGTGTAGTGGCCCTACGTGTTGTACTCTTCTCAACCTCTACAAAGTTTTCTTATCCTTCTTCATACACATTTCTTACATCGGTGGTCTTCATCTTAGCCTCCCGACCCTTTAGTTCGCTTCCAATTACGCTTTGAAATTGGTGGGGTATTTTACTCTCCTTCCTCGAGTCCGTAGTGGGGCTTGCTATGTCGGGCATCTTTTTTCTATTTTCTTTAGGCTCTTCCTTCTATTACTCCTCCTCGTTCCCTGATAATGAATCCTCTATGATACCTTGTACAAAGTGTTAGTTCCCTTGCTACCATCCGTCATGTGTGGTACTTCCTCTTTCTAGAGGTATCCAACCCTCCATCTTGTTCTTCTTCCTCCTCCTCTTCCTCCTGCACTTATTTCATGGGTGGGATTGGTGTCTCTCGTGGTTTTGGAAAGGGAGAGTATGTAACTTCCAGCTCAATCTCTCCTTGATTTTGGGGGTAAAGCTTCACGAACACCCAATCGACATACCTCGTGATGGTAACATTGAATTGTGGGTGTAATTCTAGGAAATCTAGTTCTAAAGCTTTGAAGTAGGCCGGTCAGTGTGATACTTATATCTAACATGCAATGTTTGGACATCACCATGCAACTTGTCTACATAAAACATAAACTTATGTGCATCATTAATCTGGTTGATGGTGCACTTCATGTATCTATCTATGAATGTGAAGGGAGTTTTGACTATAGCCCCATATCTCCTTTTTCAATCATAAACTTTGCTAGAAATAAATGTTAGGTAAGAATTTTTTACCTTATCTCCAACAACTTGTGGTAATTCGTGGAGCATGCGCCCCTCATTCTCAAAATCCCGACACAAACACTTGACCCATTAATTCATCTTATCCTTGTAAGTGCTCGAGATGTTCCCATCACAGGTGAACTTTAAAAATTTGGATGTAGAGGATGCTTGCATGGGTGGGTGAACCCATATGTTCCCATCTGGTCCGTCTAAGACACCAATATCACATAACATAATCAATAACATGATGTAGCCCCAAGTGATATTTTCTCCTTCCTTGTTTTGTTACCACACCTCTTTGACGATGTTATATGTAATAAATTGGGAAAAATTATAATGTGCTCTCTTGTATACCCTATAGGCCATGTCACGGGAACCTTCGGTTAATACCCATCCACCTTTTCAATGTGCCAAATTTACAGCTAATGATCTGGGAGGTGACTCTCAATGTTGGGTCTGGAAGATCTGCAATTACCCATGCCCTCCCACCCTTTTCATAGTTTATATTTTTCCATAGCTCCTCAATCTTAAATGTGGCACATAAATCAAGTGTTGTATCTTCTATAGTTTTACGTACTCCCATAACCATCTAAATCAATTGGATTTTGATCCTCATTCTTCTCCCTATGAATTAGAATAAATCTTCATACACCGACGACATTGACCACCTAAAGAGTGAGGCGGGTTTGATAAAGAAGGGAAGCTACCATAGCAATAAAACTCTAGTATTTTATAGAGCTTGTTACCTTTGATTCATCAACCTTAAGGTTTTGAGCTCATCTACCACCAAAGTGTCCAAAAGCTGGGTCCACCCACATAAACTTTTATTATCTAATTGTTTGTGGTTGTATTTTCTGATCTTACATTTATATAACTTCGAGATCCAATTTTCGGCCTTAATAACTCTAGGAGGTTCTTTGCATCTCCGAGTGGATTGTTATGGGATCCTCCTTTTCCAGCCCTAGTTTCTTTGTTGAAGCCTTCTTTGGTGTCATCTCCCTCTCCTTTTCTGCTCCTTCCATAGGTGTTATGTTTCTCTCTTTCAACTTCCCTAACTCGACAACTTCCCCTCTTCTATTTCACTCCACCTCCTCCTACCTTGTTGTCTTCTTCCCTCCTCCATGCTATGTAGCATATTTTACTATAGATTTGCACAAGTCTACTAGTTTGTGATAGTACTTCACATTGCTCTTTTTGAAAAAATTTCATTGCACTTTGAGCTTGGGAGAAAAAAATAAAATCTCTTAGGTAGTCGAAATGACTATTCTTATCTCTTATTTATACTTTATCGATGCCCTAAAGTTCTTCCAACCACATGTCCTAATGTAACTTTTTAATAAAACACTTTATTTCACTTAAGTCAACTTCCGCAACTTCCCCTCGTGATTTGTAGATATAACCTTTCGGTGCTCCAACAAACTTAAATTTCCACATATCTCCTTCCTGCGCATCTCGTGCCAAGTACATAACCTATCCGTTGTCTACTAAGTAGTTCCATATAATTGTTTCTATTTTTGTCATACCGCTTACGATCCCTTCCTTCTTTTTGTCATGATTCTTTCGATCCACCTTCATAGCTGCTTGCAATTTATGCATTTTAGCCATTATGTTGTTCATTCTTTTGTCTTTTCTTTAATTTTCCCATTGTTGAAGTTGTTGGCTTCCATGTTCAATAAATATGCTACATGTTCATATTAGCTACTACCTCACCCCACATGAAAATGTATGTGTATTCCCCAATGCGAGAGAACCTCTTACAATGAAAATAGCTCTTACTGCACACCAAATCACAACACAAAGCTAAAAATGATGACAAAGTAAAATAACAGAACAACTTAAAAGAAATCTAAACTAATTGGAAAAACTACCTTATTTTTGACTACATAGAAGCCTTATTTATAGTAGGGCTTAAGCCTACTCCCATTGAAGTAACCTAGTAACGTCATTCCATCAAGTTCTTATTACTAGCACGTGCCTAAATCAGGATGTACGAGATGATGTATGGTCCTAACAAATGGAATTTCAGTTTCCTAAGATGGTGTAAAAATTTAGAGTCATAAAGTAAGACCATCTTCCCAACCTCAAATTATTTGTTATTTGTATGATGGTCATGCCATGATTTTTCTTGTGCCTTCTTATTATTCCGACTCCACCTAGCAAGTGATCACCTTTTGTCCAACTGCATTAATTTCTCTATGCACTCTTGTAGTGATTTATCATCAGCTAATCCTCATATGCATGCAATATGTAGGGATGGTAGTATAAACTCTACTAGTAAAGATGCATCTGCACCGAACACCAATTGAAATGGTGTGGCCTTGTTCAATCTCTTGTAGGTTTTCTTATACACCCATAGTAGGGGTAATAATTTTTCATCCCAATCTTTTTTCTTCCCACATCAAAAATTTTCTCGACATGTGACTCGGGATCTTGTTAAATGCCTCAATGGTTACATTAGATTGGGATTGATATAAAGTAGTTTTATGATGGGCCACCATGAACTCTTCCAACAAAATCCTAACCATCTCATTTAAAAAGTGTGTTCCTCTATCACTAGTCGGGCTTAAAGGACACCCATACCGTAGAGTATGTTTTCCCACATGAACCTTACTTGTTGTGGGTTATTGTACAATCCTTTGTAGGCACCGCTTCTGCCCACCTTGTAAGATAGTCTGTGCATGTAATGATATAGCGCGAACCATTTCTTCGCATGGTAGGTGAAATTGGTCCTACAAAATCAAGCTCCCACTTCTGGTTATGCACTAGCTATCGGTCTCAAGGGCATCTCATCTCTTCTTCCTTATTTTCCAAGGCATTGGAAATGGTCAAAGGTATTGCAAAAATCAATACAATTCGATAGATGCTTCCCACCAAATCCTGCAAGTAGAATCTTCCACAAACTGACTTTCCCTACATAGTGTCCTCCTGCGCAATCCCACCATGTGCTTCCTCATGAATGCGACATGCTCATGTTCTAACACACATCGGTGCAAAACGTCATCGTTACCTAGCTTATATAAGTCTCCACTAATTAACATGTAGGATGTGGCGTGTATGGCTAACTTCTTGTTTTCCAAGGTCTTCATTCCCTTTTGTTCCACAACCGTTTTAAAAAACACAACAATATCTTCCAATTCGGAGGGAGCGCGCAAAATCTAAAAAATTACATATCGGCATTGTATCCTCAATGCTCTATTCATCCTCCCTTGAGACGATCTTGGATAAATGGTGAGGTCCTAAGTTACTCTTTCCTTGTTTCACAATAACTATAAAATCAAAATCTTGAAACAATAGGACCCACCGACATATGCACCCTTGTAAAATGAGATTGTTTACTAAATACTTCAATGTCATGTGGTTTATGTAGAAAATAAAGGGTTTTCCAATAGATATTGGGTGAATTTTTGTAGGGTGTATATCATTAATAATGCTTCGCGCTCGGTAGTAGTATAGTTCTGTTCTACTATGGTTAGCTTTCTACTAGCAAAACACAAGGGGTGGTCAACAACTCCTTCTCCGGAGTTGTGCTAAGATTTCCCAATCTTCATCACAAAGCATCAACATGTACATGGAATGGATTATTCTAAGAGGGAAAGTGTAATAAGGGTACGGTGATAAGTTTATTCTTTGATGTATCAAACGCCATTTGTTGTACCTCTCCCTAGTGAAATGCACATTTGTGTTTGATAAATCTTCAATGGCGTGGTGATATTGGAATACCCCTTAATAACATTTTTATAATACCCCATTTTCCCAAGGAATCCATGCACTATGATGTCATTGTTGGGTTCCCCTAATCCCACAATAATGAAAACTTTAGCAGGAGCCACTAGGAAACCTTCCTTACATATGATATGCCCGAAAGGGTTCCAAATGGAGTAGCGAAGAGACATTTCTTAATGTTGAGGGATATTCACAACTTCTAGCATCTCTCAAACATCAACCGTAAATTGTCACGATGGTTTTTAACCAGTCAATACATTGTCCAATCATCAAGGTAGACTTGAAGGAACTTATGGATAAAATCCTGAAATTCTTGGACCACTATGCGTGAAAACATAGTAGGCACATTCTTCAATCCAAAAGGCATGACTATGTAGGAAAATCTTCCCCACTCAGTGGCAAAAGTTGTATTTTCTTGGTCCTCCTTTGTAATTCTAACTTGATGATACCCTAAGAATCCATCCGTGAAAGAATAGATCTCACGCTCAGCTCATCCTTTAAATCTATGACACATACCACATTTAAATCTATGTAATCAACATAGATCCTTATCCTCCCATCATTTTTAATGCTAATGACCATTGGGCTTATCCATTCTGATTCCTCAACAACTTCAATGATACCTGAAGTGATCATCTTTTCTATCTCTTCCTTGACCCGGATACATAGATTTGGATTCATTCGGTAAGGTCTCTTTTGAATTGGGTGCGCTCCCTCCTTTAGTTTGATTTGCATCTCTCCTAAAGAGTGGTGAACTCCCTTAATCTCATGGTACCTACGTAGAAAGAAATATGGAAACTTGTGTAACAAATAAATGATCTTTGAAACCTCCTTTTCTGACCAATAGTCCCCAATAGTAGCCTCCTTAGGTTCCATTTTTGAGCCAATGTTAACCTTATTTGTTTTGAGAGGTTCATGGTAGGTGCATGCTTTCTCATCAACACTATCTGTTACCTCGCGTGTACCCATAGTATGGTTAACATCCAAGTTCTCCACTTCCTCACCATCTATCACATAGACCAACTTTCCCTTATCTTTCTCCATGCAAGTGCGCTCAAGATGTATCTCCTCTAATTCTCCCTCATTAGAGTGCACTTCTAAGCTAGGTTCACCCAATAATTCTAGTATTCTATCCTCCACCATGGAATTGTCTCCCATAGTTAGGTGCTTAACAACCTGCAATGCCTCATTCACTAATGTCTTAGAACTTTGATAATAAAAGGTTTGAATCAAGTCATTTCTTAACTCCCACTAGTTGGCTATTTGATGATAGTGTAGTTCCGAATGAACGTACCATGTGTGTGCATAGCCTTGTAGTTTATAATAGAACTTGTGCACCCGAGAGGAAGGAGGTAAAGCCTCCGGGCCTCAATCCACATCCTCATGCATTCTGGACATGATTTGAGGAATATCCCTTCCCATCATAGAAACAAAGTTTAGTTAGTAGGTTACTCCTAAATAATATAATAGAGAGTGCAACCCTCACCTTACACCACCCTATAAGATTGGCCTAATGCACCATCCACCAATGTGTTGCGGTTCCACGTAAAGTGTAGACAATTATGCTCCTTCGTTCGATCTCACATCTCCATTGAGCTTCCATGGCTCATAGGAAAACATCGAGTGTTTGTCCCAGGTTTCACTTGGTAATGCCTGCTTCCCTCTCAGGTGCCTAAGTGGATGCACATTTGTCACTCTTGTAAAAGAGCCTCTCAATTTCCACCTAATAACTCATCTATACCATGCACCCAATTATCACATGCTACAATAGTGGTATTACTCATATATTGAGCGTCTTTGAACTGAATAACTTATTCTGTAGGATTAAGAACCTCAGGGTCCCTGATAGTACACACAGATTATATCAAGGAATTATTCTCCCAAGGGCTCATTATAGGGTGTTGACTTCCCTTCAGTTAAAGGGATAATAACATGTTCTTAGTTATTCTCAAAACTTATGTAGCCCTTATTAAACCGCAGGTTAGCATTGTTCTTATAACACCACGGGTGCCCAAGTAACACTGGAAAGTTGTCTGCCTCAGCTAGCACCAAGACCTCAAAGTCTCTAATGAATTTCATCCCTTGGATAGTGATAGCAACATCCTTCAAAACACTAATGGGAATTTCCCTTTTCTTATTGGCCATATACAACACATTTGAAGATAGCTGTAATGGGAGCCTTCCCATTTAATTCCAAGTGTTGATGGTGAGAACATTGACTTGTGCACTTGTGTCAATCAAAATATTTTTTAGGAGCCATCTTCCAACTACTGCATTCAAGGTAATCTCCTTATCATAATTAATGGTATGAGGGGGAAGGTTATCATGTAGGACTGTCACTCGTGATCTCCTCTAATGCATGGTGTTTTTTCTGTAACCACTCTCTAGTAAAGGGATGATATTCTCCTACCTCAATATTTCCCTTCCCTCATCGAGATCCTTTTGTGGAGCCTCAATGCTCTTCTTTTCTCTAAGTTCCGTGAAGGATCTTTAGGCACCTTTGGATCTCTCCTTGTAGGCTTTGAATTACATCCATCATCTCTTGATAAACCTCCTTCTAATGAGTAGGGTCCGTATACACTTCCCATGCACCATATCTTCTCTAGTAACGAGTGGCATTTTCTTTGGTATTTCCTTGGCACGTGCGGTGTCAACTCGCATTGTCACCGATCAAGACTATTTCTAACTCGACTCGGATGCCACCCTTGACATCTATTACAAGTCGGCCTTCTTCATGCTTATCATTCTTGCAGCTTTATCCTTCCGTTATTATTGGATCATGTGTTCAAAAAACTTTGTGAAATCCTTAAACTTGTGCTTCTTTCCACACCAAAAGCATTGTAATAGATTAGGGAATTCATGCTTATAGTTCTCTGTAGACCCACAGTTGCAACAATTTCCACATGGGAACTCACTTCTTCCACCTTCACGGTTTCCTTGCCCTAAAAATTCTCCACGGAAACTCTTTCTACATGCTCCTCCATCCACGTACCCTTCATAGTGATGACCATCATCCTTAGAATTTTTTGCAATACTAGTCTAGCACACACCAATATCTATAACATCATGTATTTGGTTAATCAATCTACAATCCTTAGTGTCAAGAGTAGTGGATGTGTAAATATTACAATAACAACACACACTCTTATGGATTGCGTGCCGCATGAGCGGAAACCTACTTACATCATGAGATCCATGGAAAATCTTAGTCTATTGTCATGACACGTACCAATCTCGAGGAAATTTTCCTTTGTATTCCCCTTTACCTCATAATTCATGCACCATAGGCCACTATGAGTCTCATGGGATGAGTTCGTATATATCTTCTTAAGCTGGTTTTCCATTTGAGAAATCTTAGCTTCAAGAAAAATTCTAACACCAAGATCTACGCTTCCTACTGACTTCGGTGTGCGGGGCATCCACTAAGGCCTCGTGTGGGTCTATAAAAGTCTTGTGTGAAAGCACTTTCCTAAGAGGTTTTAGCAACCCTCCAACAAACCATTGAGCATGTTGAGAAGGATGAATATCATAACATAGTTTTGATAAGAGAGTCTTAAAATGCACATCATATTCACACTCTCTGCCATATCCTATTGAATCTCCTACCACAAGCTAATGCTCTTCTGTTCAAACTCAAGAATATGAAATTCAGCTTAGAAGGCATTATGCAGCGTGGTGTAGTATACCACTATCGATGGGGTCATACTTTTGGTACCAACTATGTTTGCATCCTTGCATTGTTTCTTTGTAGAATAACTTACCTTACGTCTCGAGTAGTGATCCTCTTCACACACCATAGAATTTCACATTTATGTACATTCTCTGTAGCATCCTCAACACCTTTATAATCACGGTAAATGTAAAGACATTTTCAAAGATACTTGCTTAGGTGGTTAAGGCCCTTGTCCACTTGATCCAAAACCTTTATTCCCTTCATTTGTTTCCTCTACCCTTAGGTCCGGTAGATCCATTAGCACCTTTCCTCCTAACACATGAGATCCTCCGGACTCATCGTAGGTCCACCAGTCTGCTAGTTCTTATTCCACTATATTAACCTCTCGTAGCTGATATAGGTCTTGAAGTGGTCGTTCCTTGTGTCCCCAGGTGTTGTGTTGAATTACGTGCCAATAGTCTATGATATTTCACTAGTACTAGATGTGTGTCCCACACCGCTTCAAGATGCGATACCTAAGATTTGTAAACCCATACATTTCCAACATTTTGTTCTAGAAAAATATACCTCCAAAAAGAGGAAATAATTATGCAGTCATAGATGTGCCAAATGAAAAGTTATACCTCATAGGTGTTGATCAATCCCTTCCACCAATACCAACTGGGTTAGTAATACTTATCTCTAGATTTTGAAAACTAAGTGCCAAGGGTTGGTCACTAGGAGGATTCAAATTCACACTTATGGCTCTCCTTTCTCTAAGTGATGAGCTTTCATCATAAGACAAAGGGGTCTCTCTCTTGCACTTTCGAGGATGGGGTAGCACAAACTACTCGGGCTCCACATCCTCTGCGTAAACCTCAATTCCCTACCCAACATCCGCCTCTATAAATACATCACTTCAGTAACTTTAGGTTTTCTATCTAACTCCCTCTCACGAGATTAAGTATACTTGTGTTGTCTCTCTTCCCTCTCCTTTTCGGTCTCAAGGTCTGCCATCTTCCTCCACCCTAGCTTACTGCTTGAGTGCTCAAAAAAAAATCTTAACAGACCATATGAAATGCTTCCAAAATCATTGTAATGATCAATATCTTTATAGATAAAGGGATAACACGCAATAATGATCCTCTTATCTCCCTCAAAAGCTCAAAATCAGAAATATTTGGATATGAAAACATAGAAATCATGTACTCCAAGTTATAACTCGTCATCATTCTACTCCACCTATGATCAATAACACGTATCCAAGTTAGATCGGCATCATAAAGACTCGATACTCTTCTTGGGTCCATATGCGAGGTCTATAGTACCAACTTAATCTAGATGCATATGCCAAAATCCATTCATACAACTCTCATTGGAAAGAAACAAAATAAGGTCTCATACATCTCATGATAAAGATGTTATTCTACTTATTTACGTGCATCAAACTCAATTCAGTACTAAATCTCTCGAGAAAACTCATCCTCCATTCTTTTAAGCCATGCTTTGACACTTTCAAGGTCAATCGCTCTGTCATCATGCACCATTCTCACATCTTTGAAAATAGGTCCCGGAAATGGAACCAAAATTTAGCTCTGTATTATCACTTCCTATTTTAGAGCCAAATCCCAAATGCGCGGGCATATCATCAACTCTTATCCTGGAATCTCACATAGGGCATACACAGGAGCCGAGTCCCTCTTTTATGTGAGCTTCATGATAACATTCCTTCTTAACACAATGATGTAATATAACCAAAAACAAGTGCATTCATTCATGGAATTTAATATGTAAGTGCTAACTCCTATCGTAATGCATTCCAAGTAGAGATTAACATGATAAACTAAAGGAAAATAGAATCAACCCATGAGCATCACCAAGAAAAATCGTAACACACACATGAATATAAGGGAGAAATAAAAAAATCAAGAACCATCACATGAGTGTTCCGAGAATCACTTCATTATGTTCATAAGTAAAAATATGGCAGCCATGATTACATCAAGAGTGTTCTATTTTCAGAAATGTTCATCATTGTTGTCTAAAATAAGCTCACTCTTATTTTTAGTCAACTAACCCCCTTTCCCCTTTTTTCCTTCAATTTTATGTTTTATATATTTTAAGCACTTAAGTTCCCCTAAAAGCATTTCCATCATATAGTAAATTTCTTCCCCTTTCTAGAAATATAAAAAATTCCTTCTAACTCCTCACATTTTTAAAATGGCGGGCCAGTGGGCCTTGGAAGGATTTTTTGCCAAATGTGGGTCAGCGGACCTAGGGAAGAATTTTTGCCAAAAGGGAAGATTGCGGACTGGCGGGGTGGCGAGAGATATCTTGGCACTTTACACTTTTCACTAAAAAGTACAACTTACAATTGTGGGCCTGCGAGCCCATGGAGGATCTTTGTGCAAAATTAATAAAAAATGCTTAAGGCCCGCAAAGGGACACGTGGCCATGTTTCAAGTCGAAGTGGGGAGGCGGGTCGACGGAGGGAGTTTGAATGTTTGGATTTTTTTTGAAAAGGCGTAAAGTATAAAAGTAAGATGCACCTCCACCGACACCAAGAGAAGCTATTGGTGCTCAATTTAATCTCACCACGATTGTTCAAAATGTTTCAATCCACATGGTTTGAAGTTTTCTCTCTCACCCTGTATTCATGCGTGAAAGCTTTATCTTTACCAGGGTTTTATTGTAAATCCTTCTCTATGGTCATGGATTTCTGTCGAGCCATGAATTATTTGCAAATTATTTTTCCTTGAAGAAAAATTCAGTGCTAGGCGTAAATGGTGAAGTTCCCCTGCATCTTACTATTTGATAGGCATGTTTTCCCTATTAAAATTTATCCCGACATCCGTGGAAATGTGGTCCTTTCTAATTGGATGCCACCCCATGGGTCATTTTGGTGAAACTTGTCACTTTTGTCACATTTGTAAAAAATACCAAATTGGCCCCGCGGCCCCAATAGTATCTAATTGGTTATTCAACAAACATGAAGCGGCAAGGAAAAAGTCTTACTTTTACCCTAAAGATGGACACGTGGCCATTTTTCAAGATAAATGTGGAGAGGTGGATCGGCAGAACATTTTGAAGTTTTTTACACTTTTTTGAAAAATTAGAAAAGTTATAAATTCATCCACAACTCTGTGGGAGACAAATTAATGTCACATGTTTGAATCAACATTTGAAAAGTCAAATCGGGTCAGCGGATGGTGGAGCACTTTAGAGTTTTTAGCCTCTGTTTTCAAATGAAGTAAAGGTATAAAAGTGAGTTGCGACTCCGCTGGGGCCCACATAAAAATTTGGAAGTGGAGAGGTGAATCGCCAGAGAAATTTGAAGTATTTTGGTTTGCTTCAACACAAATATTTTCCACGTTGATGGCTGTGCTCATTTGAGGATTCACCTCTCGGTTTGACCTTTTGAGTTATGCCAAGGAGACACATGGAGGTTTCCACTAGCCCTACCCATACTTAGAATTTTCTTCAAGTGGTCGGTGCAACTTTGTTAGACCATGGACACGTTGAGGGCATGTGCTCATTTGACGATCCACCTCTGGGTCCTACTTTTACAATTCCACCAAGGAGAAACGTGGAGGCCTCCTCTAGCTCCTCTCTATACTTAGACTTCTCAAGCAAATTTCTAACATCTAGGAAACGTGGAGGGCCTACGCTTGTTTAGGAACCTACCACTAAACTTTACTTTTGAAAGAGTGCCAAAGGGACACGTGGAGGTTTCTTTATGACAAAAAAATCAACACGTGACCTTCTATGCACCTAACCTCTCGAGGTCGAGCTGAGACAGCCAGTGTGGAATTGGAAATAGGAGTGAAAGTGATGGCGATGACCAAGCTAATTGGGAAACCTTATGTCTTCGACACACAAATGAGAATCTATGAATCTAAGGAAAAGAATGCTCTCCTAACCTAAAGGGGTGTAATGGTGGGGTCTGATATGATAGCTATTCGGAGACTTTAATTGATGTCTAGCTCAGCTAAGATTCTATTGGTGGGTTGTGGAATACGTGGAAAGTAGCCTGTAGGTGCCTCGTATGGGTTTCCAGACAAGGTCATGGAAATTGAGACAAGAGATGTAGTAGAGCTGCAGGAACTAAGGGCGATTCTCTGGTCTCATCTAGAAAGTCTTAGCCTGATCAGCTGCTATGTTTAACAATGAAATCTATGTGATGATATTAGGTGGAAGTAGTGAGGATATGAATACCTACATGTGTAGGCTAGTGTCGATATCTAACTAACTAGTAGGTCCGTTGGGTTGTGGGACCTGTGGGTCACAACCAAAGACTCGTTGAGGCTGAGGCCCTAGAATGGTCATACATGTAGTCAAATCCTATTCCTAGGAGCAGTCCAAAAGTCATAGGCCTTGTTAGCAGCTATGTTTAAAGTCTCTAACTGTCTTATTTTCTCTATGTATGTGGTGGGTGTGTGTAATATTGTTAAGCGTAGACTTGTGTCAATGTTAGTTACTAACTCTGGCCCATTGGGTTGTGGGACCAGAGGATCACAACCGTAGGTCTTTTCCTACTGTGGACCATTGATGGTCATACAAAGTGAATTTGATTCGTTTTCGGTGAATAAACTATCTATCAAATGAAATATAAACTATATTTTTGGTGTTTTCTCAATATATAAGAACAAAACAATAAACAAGCTAATCTATGGAAATAAATATTTTTGTGCTTTTCTAACTTTTCAGACAATGCATCTAATCTAACCAATAATTTAAAGAAAACAAATAGTTGGCCAGATGTAGCTAGCTATCTATGCAGATGTGTGAATCTAAATCTAAGATCTACTCTAATTCAAATAAAATCTCTCCAACTCTACCTCAAAAGTGAAGAATAAATCATGACTCTAATAGAGCTATCATTCACCCACTATTTCCCTGGCAATATTGAAGAGAAAAATTCCTATTGACTTGATCTACTTGTAACTATTTGATTAATTGAAATGAATTATTTCTCTACTCTATTTGATATGCAATTTGACAAAACAAAGAAAACAAATACACAAATCCAACCTGCAAGAGCAAGATCTTTGGCAAATCTAGAAGTATGAGTATCTGTCCCATTAATTCTTTCCTTTGTTTCTCTGAGCGTTCATGTGAGTCCAAGGATGGGAATGCAAAGAAACACAACAAGAGGATGGTGCTTGAGCGATGGCAGCTTGGAAGCAATCTGGGCATAATGCAGTAGAAGAAATATAGCACAAGAGATTTGAACTTGAGTATGTAATTCCTAGCAAAGCTTATTACAACACAACAATGCAAGATACAAAAAATCGCAAGCCCTTTTTCTTGAATACAAGCATGGAATATATAGGAATGGAAGATAGAATATTACTTCATGCATAAGGCAATGAAGAGGGATTTCACTCATTAAATCTATTTTAAAAATAGAAGAAGCAAGGAGAACCAAGCAAACGCATCTATTTTTAGCAAATTCAGCTCACATACATGTTTAAAATATAAACTTAAGTGAATCGTCGCATGTAATTTCTCACGTGAAGATTCTTGAAAAATCGATCAGGACCACCTTGCCTTGCACAGGGCAGTGGTTTTAGGATGGCGGTTTGGACACATAAGGCAAAAACAAGCACAAAATGAAGGGGAAAACTTGAAAAATGCAAGGAGAATCTATGTAAGGTAATTTAGGCTACAAATATATACTGCAAGTGGGATTTAGAACTTGAACACCTTCTTAAAATGATTTTGAATCATCACTGGAGACTTTTGTAACCATTTTCCCAAAAATGTAGCACGTACAATTTTGGGTGCGTACATATTTCCCACTCGGAGAAGCGTCTTAGCCATGAAGAGGCATAAAATGTAGAGTCCAAGTATGGCGTTCCTGAAATGGGGAGTTAGAATCTATACCTGACATGCCCGTGTGTCGAAATCTCACCGTTCAAACTCCCACTACTTGCAAGAGAAAAAGAAGACTCAAGTGCAGATAGATAAAATATTGAAAAATAAACACTAAATTAAAATGACAAGAGGACTTACCATCTGTGTGGGGATGTAGAAATATACTGCACCAACAATCCAACCCCGTGAACACATACGCTAAAAATAAAGTTATAACAACATATATATATATATATATATATATATATATATATATATATATAAACTCATTTTCAAATTCATTTACACATACTGACTTGGTGATTTTTGAGCTCTGAGCCCACGGTGACCATTTTTTTCATTTTTAAGAATGGTTGAATTGGAATGGATTTGTGTTAGGCTTGCCCCTTTGCTTTTTGAATACTTTTGAGAATAACTCCTAAGAAATTCGTAACTAGAGCAGTCATAAGGGGCCTCAAAGGGGCGGATAGGTAGAGTGCCTTTATTTCTTAGTCTCCATTTTGTGAGGCATATGTGATGTTTTGGTATTTCGTGCTCATTGTGAGCATTTTGACCACACCTAGTGCATGATGGAATTGTACAAAACTATGACACACCATGATATGCACTGATATCTCTCTTTTGGCTTGGTTATTCCTTGCATAGAGTTGGCTTACATTGATGATTTGATTCACGTGTGTACTCTTAGATGTTTAGAATTTTTTTTTCTATGATTTTCAGAATGTATGCAATGGATGTGAAATGATAACAAAATGATTTCTTTTTGTATTTTATGATGCTGATATATGATGATGCAAACACAATGTGATCTTGAAATTAGTTTCTTTTGCAATCTTCGGTACTTCGTATTTGTCTTGACAAAACATGATGACATAATGATATGATGAATAGATATGCTTGCCCCATTCCTAACCCCACACAACTAGTAATATGTGAGGGCTCAACACCGAGAGTTAGAAAGAGCATAAGCCATGAAATTTATTGAATGACAGTGATGAGAGAAAGACAAAGGTTTGACAAAACAAAATTGAGACACTACAACCTTTCCCTACTCAAGCTACCTCATATTTTAGAGCATGAATTATTTTGTAGTTTATCTAGACTTGGATATTTAGATGGCCACTTGGTTGCCAAAATATGGTTTTAAGGTTTTAAATTCTTCTTGGAATTTTTAACATCTAATTCACTTTGTTTTGACTTAAGATTTCACAATAATTGATTTAAATGTTTATGACTTTCAGGTTTGTCAAAGAGACCCCCTACACCTTGCCCCATGCTACCTAGTAGGAAGCACGGGCTTATCAGCATGGATAAAGCATAGGTTAGTAAGGGAATTTCCTTCCTTTCCCAACCCTATGTCACTAGTAAGAGACACAAGCTCAACACTGAAGGTTGGTAGGACAAAGAAATGTGTAAAATAATTATTTTTTGTTGATTTGCATTTGAATTACTTATTTGGGAAAAAATGTTTAGAATGTTCTTATTTCCAAGGAGATGTATGTGGGATAGATTTGACACCATGAAGCTTCTAGAACAGACCGTGAACAAAATACACCTATCCTAAGAAGAAACCAAAAGTAGAACCAAGTATGCAGGCCTTGGTATGGTTACTATCAAAACTTCGTCTTATCCTATGGAACTAATGAAATGATGCAGAAATAGTTAATGATACAATGAATATTTGAAGAGACATGATTTGAATGTTTTTCCAATGTTTTTCAGAAGTTTTTAGGAATTGCTATAAGAATAAGTCCCTTGATCACACCTTTACAAATTGAACAGAGAAATGAAAATGTATTGCAGATGCAATAATGTACATATAATAATATTGATGGATCACATGTAGTATCTCTTTAGGTGAAGGGAGTTCATGGATTCACTAAAATCCTCACCTTCTATAGTACACAAATAGAATGCACCATTTTTATAATCTTCCACCACTCGATATGGACCTATCCACCTAGGTCTGAACTTTCTTCCCTTACCGATCTTCTTGTCAATTCAGCTATCGAGCCTTAACACCAAATCTCCTTCATAGATCTCGCATTCATATACCTTTTTATTGTATTTCCAAGCCATGTGGTCAACGTATACACTATGTCATTTCTCAGCATTCAATCTAACTTCATCAAGGATTTCTAATTAGGAGAGACGAGCTTCTCGATAACCCTCTTCTCCTAGGATCCCATGTAACAAAATGCGGAGGTGGCTAGTTCGATCTCAGTGGTAGAAGCGCTCAAGACCTTTGAACACCGAACACTAAAAAAGGGGGTCACTCCCATTGGTGTTCTAACTAACGTTTGGTAGGCCCACAAGGTAAAAAAAATCTTCAGATGCTAATCTAGTTTATTCTCCCTTACAGTTTTTAGAAGAATCAACTTTAAAGTCTTATTGGTAGCCTTGGCTTGTCCATTAGCCTAAGGGTAATAGAGAGAAGCTGTGTGATGACTTATTTTGAACTTTGCACACAACTCACACACCTCGTCATTTTTGAAAGACATTCCATTATCAAAAATAATGACCTGTGGCACCCCATACCTACAAATGATTTGGTTCAAGATGAACTTAGCAATTACAGAGCTAGGGACAGTGGTAAGGGGCATGGCCTCTACCCACTTGGTAAAGTACTTTGTGGCTATAATTATGAAATTATGGCCATCTGTTGATGAGGGAGAGAATTTCCCTATCAAATCTAGGCCCCACATGGAGAAGGGCCATGGAGTTGTGATTGGTTGTAAATCTTGTGCCGGTATGTGGATTTCATGGGAAAAATCTTGACACTTGTGGCATCTGTGCACAAACTCTACCACATCATGTTTGAGGGTGGGCCAGAAATAACCCATCTAATGTATCTTCCGAGTAGTAGCGTGTCTACCAAAGTGACCACCACATACTCTGCTATGTGACTCATAAATAATATTTTCAGACTCTTCAGAATCAACACATCTCAATAGCATTTCGTCAAAGGTTACGTGATAAAGCACTGTTTCTAGGATGACGTGCTTGGCGAAATTATGCATAACCACCATCTTTGTTCCGACATTTCCCTTCTAGGTACGTGTGGTCCATGATGAAATTGATGATGTTAGTGTACCAAGGATGTATAGAGATAGGGGCTTGGTTTCAACGAAGTATACACACTCGTCAGAATGTCAAAATCTACCAAGTCACCCCATCTAATGGATTATCCTTGCAACCAATCTGTGATGATTTGACCCTTAACTAATTTTGTATTTACAAATGTTAGCTCAAATGTGGAAATTAATTTAATGAAATTCCCAACCTTTTTAGATAAGGATCCTTGCATGAGGAATTTCCATAGGTGGTCTGACTTGACAATGACCCTTGTCTCTTGATTAAGCATGTAATGTCTTAAGCGCTTGGTTACGAAAACTATGACAAGGAATTCCTTTTCTTCTTGCATGTAGCGTGTCTTGTAATCGAGTAACATCTGACTGATAAAATAAACAACCTATTCTCATTTTGCATCATCCTCTTGTGCCAACATATAGGCCAATGAAATGTTTATAGCCCACGAATATAAGATCAAAGGGCGATCTAACCTTGGTGGCATTAGCATGGGAGGGGATAAAAAAATTACTTAACTACCTTGAAGGCCTCATCACATTCCTCTATCCAATCCACGCTATAATATTTCTTTAACAAATTATTGATTGGATGAACGAAAAGGTCAAGTCGGGAGTAACCTCTATATTGCACCGAGTTTCCCAAAGAAAGATCTAATACCAGACTCATTTGATGGTGGAACCATTTCTAACACAACCCATATTTTGTCTAGGTCAACATCAATTCCTCATGAAGATATAATGTAGCCAGGAGCTTTCCACTGTTACACCGAATACACATTTCTATGGATTCAATGTGACTCCATACTCAATCAAGTGCAAGAGAATGATATGAATCACCCCCGGGTGATTGCAGTGCTTCTTGGCCTTCGCCGCATGGGTCATTCACGTAGGATTCCAAAATCTTATGAATAAGATCATGGAATATGTAGGTCATTTCTCATTGGTACGTAGCACCAGCATTCTTAAGGCCAAATGGCATGACGACATAACAATAAGTTCCCCACGAGTTATAAACGTAGTTTTAGCTTGATCCTCGGTGGAGATTTTGATTTGATTGTATCCCAAAAACCCATCCATGAGGGACAACAACTCAAATCCATCCATTGCATCGATGATAACATAAATGGATGGTAGGAAATCATCCTTGGGAAAAGCCTTGTTGATGTCCCGGAAGTCTATGAAAATATGGATCTTTCCATTTTTTTAGAACAAGGACAATGTTAGATACCCATTGTGAATAATCAACTAGCTTGATAAATCCTACTTGGAGAAGCTTCATTACTTCTTCTTTTACCATAAGGGCTACCTTTGGCTTCATAGGTCTTGATTTCTACTTAATTGGTTTGGTGTTCGGCTTAGTAACAAGATTGTGAACTATGATGTGTGGTGCGATTCCCGTCATTTCCTTATAACTAAATGTAAAGGCCTTCTAATGTTCCTTAAGGACTTGGGTATGAATTTCTACTTCCTCTAGAGTTAAAGAGGACCCTAGTTTTAAGATTTTTGGTTCCTCCTCCGTTCCGATGTTTACATCAATCATTCCCTCAATTAAGGAGGCATTACCCTCCTCAAACTCAAGTGGGGCTAGCAGAAACTCCAAGTCCCCTTTCTCTTCTACCTCATAAATTTCAAGATCTCTTATTGGAGATGACTCAATCATTGGATTCCCAAAATAAGAGGAGGAACGCGGAATTAAGGAAAAGTCTACCTCTTGACAAGTAAGATGCAATTCTGCCAAAGCATTTAAATAAGTTAAGGTTGACTCATCCCCATCGATAGGGTTTGAAGAGTCAAACTGGCCCTCAGCTTCCACATATGTCAACATTGACACCACTAGCACTTTACGAATCAAGGATTCAGCATGGAGTGAAACCGTGAAGTTGGTGTCCTCTAAATCATTACTTGGGGTGAAGCGTGAGGTGAAAGTTTCTATAGAGTCTTCCAGAAGGTTTTTTCACGTGGAACTACCTTGATTGATATGAAATCAAATCCCTTGGTTAGGTCCAACATGGCAGTTTTATAGAGTTGTAAGTGTTTAGCCCTAGTCTCGTATACCTCGGATACCTGATTTGTGACTAGCTGTGAATCACCCAACACCCTAATATTGAGGATTCCCATTCTCTTAGCTATAATGAGACCTAATAGAAGAGATTCATACTCAGCCCCATTATTTGTGCATTCAAAATTCAATTTGAAAGCAAAAGGTAAGACCCTTCCTTCGGGTGAGGTAAGGATTGCACCTGCCCCGGCACTGAAGCGACACTTGGCCCCATCAAAGTGGAGAGTCCAGCAATCACTCGGAAAGATAGATGTTGAGTCATCCTTTGTAAGTTCTTCTTTTATTTTGGTTACATCTACCATGCAAACCTCATTTGTTGGAAGGGAACCAGGTCCCAAAGCATGTCCCATACCCATGGAATCGAAGGGAAGAAGGATAGGAAAATCCTTTTCTAATAGTTCAACAATATTTGTTGTAGTTCCTAGCGAAACTATCTCTACAACAATGCTTTCATCCTTGAAGGCTGGAATACCCTCGATCAAACCTGTAACCTCTAATTTCATTGTGGGAACTAGATTTTCTTCTGGTAACATGCTTACCAGTTTGTTTAACTAGTTGGTGGGAAGCTTGAATTTAGAGTGGACCCCTGGCCTTTTCTTCAAGTTGGCCAAGTGTATTTCAAAGGGCTTTGGATCACCTTGAGCAACAAATAATTTCCTAAATGTAGGAATCTGACTTCTTGGAATAGGGTGGATGGGATTTCTTTCATGCGGTGTATCCAAGGGTGACCAAGAATCATATTATAGTTGGTTTCCGATCTATAATATAAAACTTAGTAAGCATTGTCTTGGGTCCAAGAGTGACCAGTAATACTATGGTCCCGATCGAGGTCACCTTGAGACTATCATAGCCTCTTAATGTGTTTCGTGTCGAGGAGCAATTAGTCTCCCCATATCCTAACTTCTAAAGAAAAGAGAAGGGGACGATGTTAACTACTGCCCCATCATCGATCATCACACGCTTCACATAGTTGTTATAGATCTAGACTTGCAAAAATAGGGTTGGATCACCTCTACGAGCTATTTCGGCATCTGTAGGCATTTTGCTTATGTCAAATACAAACCCAATATCCCTTTCAGGCTGTCCTGGAGGGAAAACGTCAAAGTCTATATGGTTTATCTACGCCTCTGGTAGTGGGGTAACGTTAGCCAAATGGCTGAGACCGAGCACTTCCAAGAGAGTGGCTCGATGAGTGGGAGAATTCTTCAATAGATCTAAGAAGGAAATGTGTGAAAAGGTCTTGGTTAGATCACTGATCAAGTCATAAGCCCCTACTAGCTTACTTAGTGTGTCATGAGCATTATTTGAGACAATTGAGTAAATCGGGATTAGTTGCGTTGAATAGTCATGGCTCTTGTTGCAAGCGTTAATTTGGAGTTCAACATCTAACTCAACCAAACCTATGATCTTCATTTCTTTGGCGACCATCCAAAGGAGGTGCCACTTGTGGGTTTGACAAAGTTGAGGCTTCATGATCATGAGTCCCTATTACAATGCCTTTATTCAAACCATTAGGATCTAGTCTTCTGTCCTTCAGACACATGGGGAGAGGATCATTGAATATTCCCAACAACATGTTTTGTGGAGACACTAGTCCCATATAGGTGTTTTGATTAGGCACAGTTGGATTGGCCAGAAACATGTCAACAAACAACTGTCTTTGGTCTTCTAGAAAAATGTTGTAAAAACTTATTACAATCATAGAAGTTCTTGTGTCATGCCCACGGACCCTATGGAAACCATAGTACAAGTCAGGATCATAATCCTGAGGCCTTTGGTTGGTTCCTTGTTGTGGTCCAAAACCACGGTTATTGTTTGGTTGTTGATTGTTATAGTTAACACTTTGGAACCCTTGCCCCTAGTTCTGGAATTGGTTGGGGTATTGACTAGGGCTTGGGGTCGGCATTTGTCTTTGTGGCTGAGGTTGTTGCTGTTGTTGGGGATGATTAAAATCCATAGTGTTTATTGAGGGTGAGAAATTTTTATCCTCTGATTTTTGTCATTATTATTCCCATTGTTGTTGTTATTTGTTGTACCTATACTGGTGGGACTAACAACATTAGGATTTTTGGGCTGGTCAGTTACACCATCGGTCGTGAATCCATGATTTTTGTTAAGGATCTTTGGTCCTTGATTGTTATTTGTATTGTTGGAGTAGCCAGGAGTGTTTTGAGAAGGGGTAACTAACTTCCCATTTTCTCGTAGGTCTTACGACCACTATCGATGGCCGCTTGGTCGATCTCGAAGAGCACCCTCTAGCACCTCTTCATAGCTCCTTAGCGGGAAATTTTGAACCTCTTCCTTCATCTCTTTGTTGAGGGAGTGGAGGAAAAAATCACAAAGTTCCATTTGGTCCATGTTTAGAGAACTTATGGAAGAGTAGAGAACATGTCACCACCTCTGAATGAAGTGAGCTACAGATTCATTATGTTCTTGTTTGATATGAAGAAATTCTCTGATTCCTATTCACAAAAGCTTGTTCATATCAAAGGATTTGATAAACTCTAACACTAGTTATTTGAATGAGTGTATTGAAGCCTTCGGTATCCTATAATACCAGTTAAGAGCAATACCTTCAAGTGTCTTAGGGAAAATCTTTGCAATGACTGCATCCCATGGGAGCAACTCTCGAATGGTCATTGCATAAGCTTTGATGTGAGCATTTGGATCACCCTCCCCCTTGAACTTTGGGAGATCAGGCAAGGGTCTCGGGAGCATGACTACCCGAATGGAGAAATCTAGGGGTTCTTTGAGATATTCAAAATAAGTCCCCATTGCATATGTTTCCACCATTGAAGACCCTTGTTGGGGAGGTGGGGGCTGCGTTAGCTGCTGAAATGGGACAACATAAATATTTGGTAGGGCATATGACATCCCTTGCATTTGTCCATATGGACCTGGGTAGGTGTACATGTCCCCCTGTGGAGATTTGGAATACATGTGTATATATGGGGGTTGACTTCCTTGATATGGAGCTGAAGGCATGAAGCTGTGGAATGTCACATTTCGGTTGGTATAGCATTTGAGAATGCACTTGGTGACACCTATTATAGATGACCATATGTGGCTTGAGGAGGCATACCCAAGGTACCTATCCCAGTTAACAAGTCTACATGGTTCGGAATATTCATGTAGACTAGCGGGTTCTGGGAAGTCGGTATTTTCCCATGGTTTTGTGGGTAAGAAGGAGTCCACGCTTGCCCTGCATATGAATTCTGTGTATTCTGGGAAAGCTCTAACTCCTAACCTTATCAACCAAAGCTAAAATGACATCACCGTTGATGGGGCGGTGCCCTACTTAGACTCCTTTGGTTGAACCCTTGAAGGTTGTTGAGGAATATGGTGTCCCGCTATGAATTGTTCACGATGTTGCCACCCCTCATTGGTTGTATTGTTAGTTGGTGGCGGGGTAGCATTATTATTTTGAAGTAAGACACTACCTTTCCTTGTAACCTATCAAAATATTGGTTCATTTGTTGGAATTTCTTCTCACTCCTAGCATATCATGCTAGATACTCCTCATCAAGATGGGGGAGTGGATTGGATTAGCACGGTGATGGGCTGTCGAAACAATACCCGAGGAGATGAACTAGTTTCTCTAGTAAATGTCATGTTATTTGAACTTGATTGTTCAAGGGGGTAAGTCTGAGTGATCTGATCCAGTTCTTCGATGTGCATAGAAGAACCAACATTGGTTCCCTGAAGTAGAGGATTTTGAGTGGATGAGCGGTTGTCTGCCCACGTTGAAAGCGAAGGTGATTGTTGTGGTATGTTTGAATGGTGCTAGTACATGTCAAAACTGGAATGGGTCGACCGTACTCATCATATCCTCGACATATTCGGGGGTATAAGAATACCCATAGAATAAAGGATGGATGAAAGCGGAAATATTTAGAGACTAGCTCTTCACGTCGGGTTCACCAATTTGTATGATAGAAAATCAACACATGACCTTTTTGTGCAACCGATCTCTCAAGATAGCCGGTGTGGAATTTGAAATGGGAGTGAAAGTGATGGCGATGACCAAGATAATTGGGCAACCTTATGTTTTCGACACGTAATAATAGAATCTATGAATATAAGGCAAAGAATGCTCTCCTAACCTGAAAGGGTGTAATGACGGGTCTGATATGATAGCTACTCGAAGACTCCAATTGATGTCTAGCTTAATCGAGATTCTATTGGTGGGTTATGGAATACGTGGAAAGTAGCCTGTAGGTTCCTCATATGGGTTTCCAGACAAGGTCATGGAAATTGAAACAAGAGATGTAACGGAGTGAAGGAAGTATGGGTGATTCTCTAGTCTCATCTAGAAAGTCTTAGCCTGATCGGATGCTATGTTTAACAATGAAAGTTATGTGATGATATCAGGTGGAAGCGGTGAGGATATGAATACCTGCGTGTGTAGGCTAGTGTTAATATCTAACTGACTAGTAGGTCTATTGGGTTATGGGACCTATGGGTCACAACCAAAGACTCGTTGAGGCTGAGGCCCTAGAATGGTCATACATGTAGTCAAATCCTATTCCTAGGAGTAGTCCAAAATTCGTAGGCCTTGTTAGTAGCTATGTTTAAAGTCTCTAATTGTCTTATTTTCTCTGTGTATGTGGCGGGTGTGCATAAGATTGTTAAGCGTAGACTTGTGTCAATGTCAGTTACTAACTCTGGCCCATTGGGTTGTGGGACCAAAGGATCACAACCATAGGTCTTTTCTGCTTGTGGACCATTGATGGTCATAAAAGTGAATTTGATTCATTTTCGGTGAATAAACTATCTATCAAATGAAATCTAAACTATATTTTTGGTTTTTTCAATATATAAGAACAAAACAATAAACAAGCTAATCTATGGAAATAAATATTTTTGTGCTTTTCTAACTTTTCAGACAATGCATCTAATCTAACCAAAAATTTAAAGAAAACAAATAGCTGGCCGGATGTAGCTAGCTATCTGTGTAGATGTGTGAATCTAAATCTAAGATCTACTCTAATTCAAATAAAATCTCTCCAACTCTACCTCAAAAGTGAAGAACAAATCATGACTCTAACTGAGCTATCATTCACCCACTATTTCTGTGCAATATTGAGAGAAAACTTCCTATTGACTTGATCTACTTGTAACTATCTGATTAATTGAAATTTATTATTTCTCTACTCTATTTGATATGCAATTTGACGAAACAAATCAAATGAATACACAACTCCAACCTAGAAGAGCAAGAGCTTTGGAAAATCTAGAAGTATGAGTATCTGTCCCCTCAGTTCTTTCCTTTCTTTCTATGAGTGTTCATGTGATTCCAAGGATGGGAATGCAAAGAACAACAACAAGAGGATGGTGCTTGAGCGATGGCAGCTTGGAAGCAATCTAGGCATAATGTAGGTAAAGAAAGATAATACAAGAGATATGAACTTGGCTATGCAACTCCTAACAAGATTATTGTAGCACAACAATGCAAGATACAAAAATTCTCACGCCCTTTTTCTTGAATACAAGCATGGAATATATAGGAATGGAAGATAGAAGATTACTTCATGCAAAAGGAAATGAAGAGGGAGTTCCACTCATTAAATCTATTTTAAAAATAGAAGGAGCAAGGAGAACCAAGAAAACGCATCTATTTTTAGCAAATTCGGCTCACAGATGCATTCAAAAGATAAACTTAAGTGAATTTTCACATGCAATTTCTCACATGAAGATTATGGAAAAATCAATCAGATCGCCACCCTATGCACAATGGTGGTTTCAAAAGGACCCACTGCCTAAGTAGGGTGGTGGTTTGCAAACCGCCACCTAGGCGGGCGGCGGTTTTGACACTTAAGGCCAAAGAAAGCACAAAATGAAGGGGAAAACTAGAAAAATGCAAGGAGAAGCTATGTAAGGATATTTAGGCTACAAATATATACTACAAGTGGGATTTGGAACTCGAACACATTCTCGAAAGGGTTTTGAATGATCACTGGGGAATTTTGTAACTATTTTCCCAAAAATGTAGCACGTGTAATTTTGGGTGCGTACAATTTCCGCTGGATCTTCACATACTTAAATTTTTTCAAGTATTCAGTGAAACTTTGTCGGACCAAGGGAACATGCCACCTTCCGCTAGTTCTTAAAAATTTTAAACAAATTTTCCAGGCAGAGACACGTGGTGAGCTCATGCTTGTTTAAGGTCTCTGCTTTTGGGCACCATATCAAATGTGCACTAAAGAGACACGTGGAGGCTTCCTCGGCTCCTCTCTATACTAAGACTTTTTCAAAGGCCAAGGTAATTTTCTTGGGCCCAGGGCATGTGGAGAGCCTACGCTCATTTGGGAACCTTCCGCTAGACTTCACCTTTGCAATTGTACCAATGAAACATGTGGAGGTTTCTGTTGGCTCCTCTTTGCACTTGGACGAATCAGACTCGCAACGTAGGTATGTGGTATAATCCATTTGTGGAAACACATTTTTGAGAGGTACGAATGTATGAATCCATGCAAGGGAACTCATTTATTAAGGTGTATTCTCGAGGGTGAAAAGGATTTCTTGTCAAATCCAGCCATATGGAGCCACTGAAGATGATCAAAAAGATGATTTCTTGTACAACAAAACACAAGAAAGACTAGAAGGACTATCAAAACATTATGGCATGGCATCCCAGTCATGGTTGAGGGTCTGAGAAACATGATCAATTCATGATTTGTCCACCTAGTAGCTTTAGGTGTAAATTTGTTAAACATCACTTTTTGAGACAAATTGGTAACAAGTAAAGGATTCCTCGAATATTATTCTTTTTAGGGAAAATTTGGGATGAGTGAGCAAGTGAATTGTATAAATGCAATGAGAATACTCTTGCAAATGGTGGGGGTTAATTTTTATGAGAAAATTTGAGAAATCCCATCTTCCTGAGAGACCATCTAAGAAACCTGTTAATCTCTTGTGTTTTAGATTTGATCACATCAAGATGGTTACAAGTGTATAGCCATTGACAAGCTCTGAGATTGTTCAAGAAAATTTTCCCTACTGATAAATCTAATATATCTTGAATTAATCTATGTTGATATTGGGAAAAAGTGTCTTCTTTGATTTTAGAATTTATTTCAAATTGATTTGATGTTCTTGTTGCAATATTATATTAAAATATCTCCAAATCACACAAGATCTCATACCTATGATAGTGTAGTGGAATTTGTAGTTTCATTATGAGAAGAGCCTTCATCTTGTAGTGAAATAAACAACTTAAAATTACTTTACTATCATTTTGTTGATAAAGATTGTCTATAAGTCTATGAGTGTATCTTAGGTGTGATGAACTGGGGGTCTTTAATGTTTAATTGAGTCTTTAGCTTGAGCCTTCATGTTGAATTATTTAAGATTGTGTGAAACCGTGTAGATATAGGCCTCCATTGATGCACACCTTCTGGTTGAAGGAATATTTTGGCTATTCTGAAGCTTTCTATTGTTAAGTTTTCCAATTATTGTAAAGGTTCTCAAAGATTTGGTGAAATAAACTTCATTTTGCTTAATTCCCCACCAAGAATTTCAAATAAGCATGAATCCTACCTAAAGTACCCTTGTTTTTGCTTTGTATCCACAAATGAACAAATTCAGCTACCAAAACATACATAAGCAAGCAGGTTTTAAGTGTCTTTAGTAACCTGAACCCTTTTCAGAAAATATCTCCATTCTTTATAAGTGACAACTCATGAGAGTTAAATTTGGGTGCATTGATCATATTTTCACAAGGTTCCCCTTAAAATTGTCCAAAGAAGGATCTCTTCATACCCTTCATCAACAGAGGTTACAAAAGGGGGTCCTCACCCTAGTTGAAAGGCATGACCTAAAGTAGTGAGGATAGATCAAATCCTTAATGAAGGTGCTATCCATTTCTCCAATGCCTGAGTGATAAAGAGACAACTGAATCCCTTCCTCGGCTATAAAATGACTTATGATTTTTCTATCTCTAGGTATCTTGTTAAATTTGTGGTGCTTCTCGGCTTCTAAGGGAGAATCAATTTTGATACCAAAATAAGCCATGTGTTAGGCCTTTGTCACTGCATGGGGAAGTGGGCCGTCGAGGAAACTTTAAAAATTTTGCAACTTTTGCAATTAGTGCAATTTCAAATTCGGGCCCGTTGAGGCTTTTGGGAAAAAGTGAATTTTGGGCCTGCGGGTGGTTTTGTGATTTTTGCATCTTTTTGCATAAAGCACAATTTGTATTTTTGGGCCCATGGATCCACTTTACAAAGATTACATTTTTTCCATTTTTGCACAGTCTCGATGCAAGAATCTTTAGACGGCCATATCTTTTGACTGGAAGCTTAGATTTGAGCAAGAGAAGACTTTTTGGAAAGGTATTGACATCCTCTATGCCATGGAAGCCTAAAATTTTAATTTTGGAAAGGTTAGGTGGGTGAAAAATAGGAAAACGTATTTCAATCCATTAATATGGGATCCGATTACTTCAACTACATAGATCTTATTTAATTTTCCATCTTTCCTTCTCCAACACACCAAATAGACATGGGGAACCAGGAATTGAAAGATTGTAGGAAGCTTTGTAGGGGCAATGATGGTTGGTGGTTGAGCGTTTAGAGGATAATCCAATTTTTTTCTTCTTTCTCTCTCACCTCAACCTTCTATATATTCTAAACACTTCTCATTTAAGAAGAGAGAGACATTTTGGGATGTGGGGAAACTCTGTCAAATTTGTTTCCCGACTCCTTTTGAGCTGTAAGCCTTGTCATATGCCTGGAAAGTGGATTTGTTCCTCTGAGCATAAATGTAATTATTTGTGCACCTTTTAGAGCACCAAAATCATATTGTTGTGGTGTTCTTCAACCCTTTATTATGTTTTGTTGTTTCTCTATGCCTCTCCATTTTGTGTTTTCTTCATGTGCGTGTATTTCACGTTTACAGGTGTAAGATGTCATGTTTCATGGAGTTATGATGGCGGAGTAGGAACGGGTCTGTTTCGCTTCGTGTAGCCTCCCTCATCTCCTTTTTCCCATGTTTCATCCTCCCTCAACAAAGTATCTCACCTCTTTCCTTTTTTGGTGTATCACCACTTTAGTGTAGACTCTATTTTCTTGCATTCTCTCTCTCCATGTCTCCTTGGAATGGTTAGATTAGGATAGATTAGATTTACCTACATTAGAGTAGATTATAATAGGTAGTTTAGGAACAAGAAGCATCTTTCTCTATAGGTCCATCTCAGGTTTTCAAGTCCCACATCTTGAGATATAGTCAATATTATGTAGATCACTCCAAATTCTCGCACACTAAACTAGGCCATTCGGGGTCTTTGTGATTTTGCATCAATGGTTATGGCATGCCCGGTGGGATGGGTTTGAAGTACCTTACCACTTCATTTTTAGCAAGTTGGTGTGTTTCTATTAAAATTTCAGCCTTTCCAAGCACATGTAAAACACATCTGGTGACTCCATCTGGTCAACAACACATTCTCTGAGTTACAGAATTTCCTTCCATCCATTTCCACCCATTCTTTCTTTCCACATCTCACATTTTCTTTGATCCCATGAAGTTGTGCAATCATGAATTCATTCCCATCTTAGAATTCACACTTGCAGTAGTGGTAGTGCACTCTACCTCTAATTTATTTCACAACTCCTCAAGATCAACATTATGATCAAATCAAAAATAATCATGCTTACCCATATGAGCAATGCCAAAACTAGTTTGGTTATAGATCTTATAAATAACAAGGGTATGCATATAATGATAACAGTTATATAGAGAACACTTATTTGTTGGAGAAGATTCAAAAAATGGAGGCTGACATGGTTCAGTCAAGGGCTATAATACAAATGAAGGCATTCAAGATTGGTTACAGGGCACCTTGTCCATGGGAAGGCCCTTTTCAAGACATTATAGCCCTCAAGAGAATCTTGACTTCATGGTTGAAATGCTTCCCCAAATTTCATAGTAGACTGAGGATATTGAGGCATATGAGAAAAGTGCAAGACAACCTTATCAATGGGTAAGTCAGTCACCAGCTCCTTGTCCTTCATTTTCTCTTTCTCAAGCTTTATCATTTTAGTAGTGCCAAGAGTCAAGCCCCTCACTTGTTACCCCAAATGTTGTTTTCCCTTCTCCATCTCCTAATATTCCATCTCATCTCAATTCTTCTTCCTTTTCCCTTCCAAGAATTCATTCCCTCCAAACAAACAAGAAGTTCCACTTCCCTCTCCACCACAAACAATAGTAAAACTTGTTGAAACCCCATCCACTCCTCCTCTTGCATCCCCAAATCCATGTTGGGAAGATGAAAATCAGACAACCAACCAAGGAAACAAGAAGAAGAGCCAAGAAAAGAAGAAATGATAAAAATCTTGGTCATCTTGGCTCTCAAATTTGGGATTACAAAGATCCCCTTGATGGTTAAGCCTATAGAGGAGGTCAAGGTTAAAGAGCTAGTGGTGGCCAAGGCTGATTTTGTAGAAGCACTTCACCAATATGATCAGCAATAAATTTGATTTGAATACAGTGCCCATGTTGGCACTTTTCTTTGAAGAGGATGCTGATCTAATCCAAGTGTATAATCAGTCCAAATGAGGGAAGAAGAAGATACTCCAAATCCAAAAGAGGAGGAGTGCATTCTAGCTATGGAGGAGAACCATACAGTTCAATAGGCTTCAAGTAGAGAATGCCACATAAGAACCTTAATTTCTTCCTCCCACTTCATCTCCTTCAAACTATAATGTTGAAGAAGAGTTTGAGCTTTCAAACTTCATGTTTGAAGATGAGGGGAACCATGGTGAGCGAGTTTCAGATCAGGAGGACACCATGGAGGAGGTCGAGCACATGCAGCAGGACAACAAGGAGGAAGATTATCTGTCTGACTTGGAGGATTGCTTTGATGGAGAGGATCCCATGGAGATCACATCATTTTCTCCTCCATCATCCACCTTCCAAGCACATGATCCTGCTGCCATGAAGGAGAGAATTCAAGGACAACAACCTGCATGGCACAACAACCTTATGGAACTAAGGTTGGAAGATCCAAATCTTCCATGTTCTTCACTGGAGGAGGAAGGAAAAAATTATGACACACATTTCATATCAGTCATCAGTGTAGAGGATAAGCTACTTGCAGAGGCAATGCAAAGAAAAATCAACATGCAAACAACCTCTGTTTTTAGGAAGGTCTGCAGAAGATTCCATTCTTAGAGTTGAATTTCAAAGCAAAGGGCACACCCATCGGATCATACATTTCCCAATTAGGTACTTGGCTTCATTGGAGCCAAGGGAGAATCCACAACCAGTCATGCTTTCTTCTAAGCATGAGGGAGAGCCTCAAAGTGCCAAGGATCAACAACAATACCTCTTGGAACCAAGTGAGTAGCAAATTGAAGAGGTATTTGTTTTGTTTCTAGTTGATACCTTGATGGAGGGAGTGAAGAAAAAAATTTAGTCAACCTTCCACTCCTAATAACAACCATATTCAATGCCAAATCATTTGCATGGCTTCCAATTGTAAGGAAGGGTAGTTATTTCTCATCACCAAGTAGCAAGTTTTGTTTGAAATTTCCCATCTCTCTGGTTAGAGTAGAGTAGGTAGGTTTTCTTTCAACAGAAGAAGTGCTTGTGCACACTCTGCATATCCCACTTAGGGTGTGTATGATTTCCAATTTTGTACATAGTTTGTGTGGTGATGTTTTTGCTCGTGCAAAGTGCATTGGAAATGGCATTTGGTGAGATCAGCTCCAATTTTAGTGGTGTTCCAAGTGGCTCAGGGATAAGATTTCAGAGTTAAAGATCAGTATCAGGCTATCATTCATGACTCCATGCCCAATGGATGCTTCAAGGAAACTGATCATTTCACCTAGCAGGTAGGTGATCCCCATGAGTCACCAAATTGTTGTCTAAAATAAGTTCACTCTTATTTTTAGTCAACTAACCCCCTTACCCCCTTTTGTGGTTCAATCTGATTTTTAAATATACTAAGAACTTAAGGTCCCCTAAAATTATTTCCATCAGATAGGAAATTTCTTCCCCTTTCTAGAAATATAAAGAAGTCCTTCTAACTCCTCATATTTTGCAAATGGCGGGTCAGCGGGCCTTGGAAGGATTTTTTACCAAAAGCAAGGTAGCGGGCGTGGGGATGAATTTTCACAAAAAGGGAAGATTGCAGACCGTGGGAGATATCTTGGAACTTTGCAATTTTCACTAAAACGCACAATTTACAATTATGAGCCCATGAGCCCACGAAGGATATTTGCGCAAATAAATAAAATTCCTAAGGCCTGTAAAGGGACATGTCGCCATTTTTCAAGTCAAAACGGGAAGGTGGGTCACTAGAAGCGAGTTTGAATGTTTGGATTTATTTTGAAAAGGTGTAAAGTATAAAAGTAAGCTGCACCTCTGTCGATGCCTATGGAAGCCAAGTGTTAGGCCTTTGTCAGCTACGGGGAAGCGTGTCATTGGGGAAACTTTGGAAAATTTGCAAATTTTGTAAATAGTACAATTACATAGATTTTGGGCTTGTAGGGCAGCGGGACATTATGTTATTTTCACGTCTTTTCACAAAAGCACGGTTTGTATTTTCGATCCCCGCCGATCCACTTTGTAAAAAGTACATTTTCACCATTTTTGGACAGTCTCGATGCGAGAATCTTCAAGCAGCCATATCTTTTTTTGGAATCAGGCTCGGATTGGAAATTTCTCAACATTCTCTATTCCATGGAAGCCTAAAATTTTAATTTTGGAAAGGTTAGGTGGGTAAAAATAGGAAAACGTCTTTCAAGCCTCTAATATGGGATTTGATTGCTTTAACTACCCAGATCTGATCTAATTTGCCATCTTTCCTTCTCCAACATGCCAAAAAGACATGGGGAGCCAGAATTGATAGATTGTAGGCGATTTGTAGGGGCATTGATGGTTAGTGGTTTAGCTTTCAGAGCAGAATCCAATTTTTTTATTTTTTCTCTCTCACCTTGACCTTCTACATATTCTAAACACTTCTCATTTGAGAAGAGAGATACATTATGGGATGTGGGGAAACTCTATCAAATTTGTTTCCGACTCAATTTGAGTTGTAAGCCTTCTCCTAAATCTGGCAAGTGGATTTGTGCCTCTGAGTAGAAATGTAATGGTCTATGCACCTTCTAGAGTAATAAAATCATATTTTTGTGGTGTTCTTCAACCCTTTCTCATGTTTTTTTATTTATCTAGGCCTCTAAATTTCATGTTTTCTTCTTCTGTGCATGTATTTCACATTTGCAGGTGTAAGATGTCATGTTTCATGAAGTTTTTATGGTGGAGTAGGATCTGGGTTTGTGTCAGTTCTTCTTGGCCTCCCTCATCTCCTTTTCCCCTGTTTCATCCTCCCTCAATAGAGTATCTCACCTCTTTCCTTTTCTAGTGTATCACCGCTTTACTGTAGGCTTTGTTTTCTTGAATTCTCTCTCTCCTTGTCTCCTTGGAATGGTTACATTAGGATAGATTAGCTTTGCTTGCATTAGAGTAGATTATGGCAGGTAGTTTAGGAACAAGAACCAGCTTTCTCTTATGGTCCATCTCAAGGTTTGCAAGTCCCACCACTTGAGAGATGGTCCAATGTTATGCAAATCATCTTGAATGACCCACACATAACTAGGCCATTTAGGGGTCTTTGGGACTTTACATCAACACATACTACGAGATCTCACCATTACATAAAATTTCCACACACTCTCATATTCCCTATCTATCCTTACTTATCTATCCCCTTCTATTTGAAAAACATTACAACCATAGAATAATCATTCTCATCATCACCTGTGAGGGCCTGATGGAATATTTTCATCATTTCTCTACCACTACCCGGGAATATTCCAAGTTTCACCATGCGTTTCCCTCAATCAACTACCTTTTCAAATGTATGTTCCAGCTAATACTTAACAACCTCAACTCCTTATCCTTTCATCATAACTATATTGATGCCTTGGAATATCCTTTCCTTCATCCGCAAGTCTCCATAGGTTATCAACATTTGTATCGGTATCACTTTTCCATTTGCTCCCTATCCACGTATTTTCCTATCCGTCCAAAACTTACAAAGTCTCGACTCCATTCTATCGAATCATGGTCATTCACACCTCTCGATAATTACTTCTACATGTGCCTTTGTGCCCTATTTCTACATGCTTGAGGCTTCGTGCCCTAGGTACTTAGTAAATTATAGGTGTCCAACAACCATTTTGGGTTAGAAATGGATAAAAGAGGAAAAAGTGTATTTTTTGGAGTACTTTATTACACTTTTCCTAGCTTACCTACTCTTTACATAGCTCAAGGAGTTAGAAAATATTCAGAAATTTGAATTTTGGGTAAAGATATAGTGCATTATGGCTAATGTGGGTCTTGAAGGCCTAGAGGGAACAAAGGTTGGTAGGGCACAATTTCCCCACATTGCAAAGGATTAAGGCGATGTTAGTGTTTTGCTAGGAATGCGGAATTCCAGGGCCCAAGAGGTACACATTCCCACGAGGATCAGGTTCCCCATGGGACAAATATTTTCACATTGCAAGGGGGAGGTAAGTTTCAACATTTTATGTGTCATGCAGGAGATGTGGGAATAGGAAACAAATGTAGAATGGGTCACTTGGATCATCGGTGACTAAAAAAATGATTAATTCGCATCAAAGGGGCTGAGTTGAAGAGGTAGCTCAGTGAGCTAACCAAGATCTCCAAGGATTTGGAGGTGCCAAGGATAATGGGGTGTGAGTGAATGATTCCCATGGAGAAAAAATGGTTTGGGGAAATAGTTACCAAAAATCATATAAATCCGCAACATGGACATGTCATTGGAGTGATAAGGTGTGAGGTGTTGAGTTAGCTCAGCATGCTCGTTGAGCTCACTAAGTTGGGGAATTATAAGGAAGAGTTAAACATGGGGAGTTTGGGGATTTTAGGAAAAAGTATAAGATAGACCCATGTTCCCTCTCAAACTTAGTTTCTCTTTGGGTAAAAAGATTTGCAAGACGAAGTCCCTAAAAAATTAAAAAAATGGAAAAGTTTTGTGGGGGTGAGAAAATTACATAGATGCCAAGAAATTATAATAATAGGCACTACGACACCTCCAAACCCGCATTGATGTATCTCCTTCCAAAATTATCCAAATTTGGAAAATAAGATATGGATGGATTAATTTTTTTCGTCTTCCTGATGAAATCATAAAAAAATTTAATTAGGTGGAGTAGGTGGAGAAAATAAAGGAAAACATACATGTTCAAACAAACATGTCTCGGACAAAATTAAATGGGTTAAATGAAGACTTGGACACAAATTTATTCATCCACAAACCAAAGGATAAGATGGAATGTGTTTTATAGGGTTCTCCATGATCTTGGCAAGCCATTAAATGCTCTTTATTGGTGGTTGAGTTATAATTTTGAGTTCCCTCTCTTTGTCTCTTTCACTCTTCCATATATTGTAAAAAGATAACATTTTTGGAAGGAGTTGGACATTTTTTCAATGTTTCTCTCTTATTCTTCTCTATTGGGTGGATATGGATCTCCAATCCTTTATTTTCTCGAGCATTTTAATTAGAATCATGCCTTATTCCTACACCATGATGTATTGTGAAAACTTATGGAGCAATAAAATCAATTTTTGTGATAATTTCTCTATCCTTGCTTGGATTTTGATTTTTGATCTTGCCTTTCTTCATATTATAGGTATTTTATGCATTATCTTACTCTCAAGTAAAGTGTTTAAATGTTTTTTTGTTTATGAAAATGGTATTTTAAAGCTGCGTGTGGTCTATGATGCTTTGTCCACCCTGTCTATCTTCTTTTCCTTCATTTTTCATGCATTTTGAACTGTCCAGAACCCCCTTTTCTCTGGTGATATCACCTCTGTAGTGTAGGATTTAATTGTTTTCATACTTTATCCTTCTCCCCTGGTCCCTTGGAAATCATAGATTAAGATTAGTTAGTTTCATTTCCTTCGAGTAGTAGTATAGTGCTAGGATTAGGTAGAGGAACCAACATTCTACATGGAGTTCCATCTCAAGTCCTCAAGTCACAAAACTTGAGAGATTGTCCAATGTTAGTAAATTACACTTATAGCTCATGCACACACACACATGAAAAACCAAAGGGTTATGTAATATTGCACTAAATGTCCATCTCCTCCTAATATGATACTCACCTTCATCTTATGATAACAATATGCAACCCAAGTAAAGATCTCAAAACATACCTTAAAATTTATAACACAATCTTGTACCTTTCTATCTTCTTATAACATAGAGATACCCCTTACTTGAACACATTTATTCTTCATCATGATGAACTGAAGTTATTCATGAATTTTACCTTCATCGGGACACACTTCTTTGAAGTAAAGTACTTGAAATGATATTTTAAATATGCTTGATGTTCACAAGCCTTTATTAAACTAAGTTCTTCAATATTTATCCATTTTTCACATTGTCCTTCAACAATACTTCAAGATATAGAATATCAAAAAAAAAAATCTACATCATGAGAACTTTCATGGTAGTAGTAATATTGTCAACACTTCATGGAGCATTAAATAATACCTTCACATAGTCAACATATATATTCTTCATAATAAACACAACACCTTTGAAAACTTGATCAAGCATTATAATTATATATAAACACCACAAATATCTTGAAAAATAACAACCTTATTCTTAACAATTTAATTCATCAATCATGATTTTCACTACATTTTATTTAAAGATAGATCATTCATATCTTTCAGGATGACACGCATTCTTGTAGCTAAAAATGCATCATATATACATAATGTTCACACTATTGACTTCTTCAACCTATGCTACATGTACAAGTTTTAGAATTTGAACCAGCTTCTACGATTTGAAGTTCTTTCTCTTTCTCATATTTGAGATCTTGGTGCATCTTAGAACCCTATTAGAGACCTTATGTATTCAATCCAATTCTCATAGGGAAGCATAATTTACATGATACAACCAAGAAACATTATCTTTTCAAGCTCCTTTTCAGTCATTTGGATTTCCAAAAATTGAAAGAAAGATTCTAATATTAATGCATATAAAAATTATAAGTCCAGAATTCTGAGTTTTCAATCTAATATTTCTCTTGAGATTATCTTCTTGTCCCCATAACATGAATTCAATTGTAGACACTGAAATTCTACACTACCTCATCGTCAATAATTTGTCCTGTTCACACTTACAATTTATCATATTAATATCCATTGGTTTAAATATTATTATCATTTAGGTTATCTAATTAAATCTATTCAAACTCATTTCTAAATCCCTTTACCCCGACATATCTACCATAGACTATTTTATATATCTATGAAATCTAATCTTATTAAGTAATATCCTAACATAATATATTATTATTATCATAATATCCTAAGATATGCGCTAATATATCCAACTAAACCACCTAAAATATATCCTAAACAAACCTAGGCCAAAATAGATCATAATCTAACCATCTACGACACCTCACCCGACAACACATCACAATCTTTTTTTTCCTGATATTATCCCTGAATACATAAAAATAAATTTAAATTAGGAAATTGTTTCAACTATTAACTAAATAAACTCGAATAACCTGAAATGGATGGCATTTCAAGTAAAAAACTAGCGATTATATAAGCATGTTTTTAAGTCTCGATCGAGACCATCCACTTACATTTTTAGCTCTGTTCTTTGTCATCCTTTCATATCTTGATTGAAATCATTTATAAGTTTTATTTTTAGCATAGTGTTACAACGGATTAGCTCTATATCATTTTATATAGTTGTTCCCATTTAGAGAATCTTCTACATAGTGTGTCCAAGAGCTCTGAGTTTCTAGTTGCACATCTTCCTTTGTTCATGGATCCATTCAAGCATCTATTAGTGCAATTCATCTCTGTCACTACATCTACTTGTCATCCAACACCTACACTCACCATTTTCAAGCACAATCTTCACCAATTTGTATATCCCAATAGCTACAATCTTCATTCAAATCAAGGTAAAACTTTAAATTTGCATCTTTCATTTATATATTCAAAACATCCATCGTCAAAAAAGCCTTTTAATTTACACTATAATCGAAATCAAACTGATTAATTTGTCGTAAAATTGATCAATTTTTTATAAAAACATTATATTTCATACTATTTATTTTAACTCAAAATGCCAGTGATTTAGTGAAACGCCTACATTTCCCAAAAATGCCAACTTTCCTATAAATCCTAGCTTTTATATCTTTTATCATATTATTACTCATCAATTTTATATATTTCTTTGTCCTTTCTAATATATTATCAAGAATGAATTTTGTATATGGTTATAGGTGGCTGAGATCATGAGATAACCAACATTAATTCTAGTCTAATTATTTGTTATCCCTTTCACTTTGGAAACAATACGACATTATCCTCGATTTGAAACTTTTGCTATATATTCAACCTATTGGATCAGCTACAAAGTGTATTTAAAACCACTCAAATGATTCATGAGGCCATGAATGACATTTGGGAGGCCTATCATGAAGTTATTTACATTTGAGGTGATTTGGCCTAGTTCGAATACCACTATGTAGCCGGATAGGGAATTTGGGACTCTAATGATGAATCAAAAACCTAAAACAAATCCATCAAACAACTTGAATATCAATATTCCAACTCTACATCTGATTATTAGTATGACTCAGAGAACGAGGAACTAAAATTCGTCTCTGAATTCTTTAGAGATGAGTATACTAATGATTACAACTATGACTTCTTTGAAGAATCTAACATAGATTATCCAGATATCAATTTTGAGAACCCATGATCATCTAAATCTTCTAATATTGAATTTGATTCAAATTTCTAAGTTATATTTTATATATCTAGGTTTTCATTATATGTTATAAATTTGTAATAAAGTCTGAAAATGTTAGAAAAATCATTATTTTTATCCATTCTACATTATGATTGGCCTTATATATCACATAATTGCATAAAACAATGGGTTTATATCTTTGTGAGGAAGCCTGTTAGTCTTACAAGGAATTTGGATTCGCTAGCAACCCACTTCCTTTTTTTACTAATTAAAAATTTGGTGCCATGTCTTTGATTGTAGTATCATTTGCAAGATAGGAGCTGAACTATTTTAAACACAAGGCGCAACATCAACATAATCCATACACATTAGTGGGTATTGGTAAACCCCAATATTTCAAGGTTTGATAAGTTTTATTATCTTGTTTATTATTTTAAATTGAAGAGACAAAAAATTTCTAAACATTTTGGCATGCTCACTGTCCCTTGTTTATTTGATTTATTTCAACAAGTAAAATAACATATTTTGATTCTTATTTTCTATATAAAAAATTCCTTTGATTGAGCAAATCACCTGTGATTTCCCTGTTTATTTTTTAGAACCTACAAAATTTCAATTTGCTTCTTGTTTGTTGCTTTCTGATTTCCATTTTTTTCCTAACCTGTTTGCAGGGTGTTGTTTCGGAGAGCTCATCTCTTGGATTGCTTGAATTTATTACTTTAAAAATTAATAAAATCTAAAAAACTGAGTGATCTCATGATAATTCCTAATCCCTCTTTTTATTTTCATACCACATTTTAATTGACTGGTCTCATCAAAAATAACATTTCATTTTGGGTCTTAAATTGAATCATTTCATACTTTTTCATCATCTAATTTTGATTAGGGAAGTTAACTTGTTACATCCACTTATTATTACCCCACACATAACCAAATCACTTAAACATCAAAAATGCATTTCAAACAATTCTTACCCAAGTGGATACCTACTTGGATTTGACCACTAAGAGGAGAAACTGAATCGGTGTTTTGGTCTATTATAATATCACATGTCTATCTGTATATATTGGTTAAGCACCCAAAACCCTTATTGTTGTTGGACCATGAAGTGAGGGGGTAGGCCCTAATACCACACTTGTATCAACAACATTATAGAGTTGGGCCTCACATAACTTTGGGTATATTGAGGACTCCGCCCTTAAACATACCTTAAAAAACCCTAGATTTCCATTTCCTATGACCCTTGTTAACCATTTTACACATTTCACCTTATAATTAAATCAAGAAAACTTAAAAATATATCTTGTTTTCTTTTGATTGTTGTTTGTAATCAACCCATTTTAGTACGTTTTGGATATTTTTGTGTGTGTTTTATTAAAATGATACAAACAAGACAACAAGATCACAATCAAACTGCTAAAAATATGTCTCAACCAATATCCACACGTTTGTAGAAACAAATTCCCTTATCCACTCCATTATCTACACCATTTTTGGAACCTTTATTTACTACTATATCAACACCATCATTTACTATGCCATTATAACAACAAAACCCATTTCATCAACTAATTGCATCAACTCCTCTGACTAATGATCAACAAGCTTGGAATGAAATAGAGGAACAATAAAATAAAGAAATGAGACAACATCTTTTAAATTTTACACGTCAATTTCATAGTCAGGATTTCAATACATCTGAACAAGAAAATGCTGAAAACATTGAAAAACCATATTCCCCCAACTCCCAATTAGGATCTTCCAAAGCCACTTTCTTTGAAAGAGGAGACCCTATTTTTGAAGAAATGTTATATTAAAATACCATTTCCCTTAATTCCTATCTGGTAGCTAGGGGTGTTTAAATCTATCCATTTACACCATAAATATCTACCAATATTCTTGGACCCTTTCTAGTTCCTCACCAAAACTTGAACATGAACCATTTTCAAGTGCTTCCACCATTACAAATCCTATCAATTCAAATCAAAAATTTATATCCCATTAACCATCTTCATATGATCCTTCCTCTACCATAACAAGACTTGTTTCAAATCAAGGACTTTTCATTCAATAAATACATTTGTATCCACCTCTGAGTCAAACTGAAATGTTAGAAGTTGCATCCTCTGTTCCTATTTTTAGTCTTCATATGGTTTCTTCTTAGACATACTAGCCCAACAACATACATCGTCACCTAAACTTTCTACTAGTTCAATGCCTTCGCAAAGCAATATTAACACTTCATTATCTACCCCTCCAACATCCTCAGTTACTCAAACACTTCTAATGAGTTCCATTGTTGCTTCTACCATTTTTCTTAGCCAAATGAAAAACTTTTAAATATTACCATGTCTATTCTAGCATTAATTATTTTATCCAATGCTAGTGCAATTTCTACCACTCATCGTGTTTCACAATATATATCGCAACAATAATTACAATTAAATATCTATACCACAATCTAGTCCTACCCAATATATTCCACAACAAGAACCATCTTCTGCGGCCTCCGTTATGTTTTTCAACAACCACCTCCTTACTCACAACCCTTTACCTATCAATATATATAATCTTCCCAACCTTTGGCATCTCAATAATACATACCTCAATGAAATCTCCCACAACAATAAATCTTCCCTTATCAACAATATATTCCACAAAATTTTTTTATCCCATCTCAACAATACATTCTACAAAAAAATTCCTTAACAATGAAAATTCCATCTCAATAGTATATTCCTCAACAATACATCCCACAAAAAAATATACCCCGTCATATTATTCATTCCAATAATATATTTCTTAACAAAACATCTTGTAGCAAAATGTTCCACAATACAACATTCCACAATAGAACATCCCTTATTAGAAAAACATCCCTAGAAATACGGATATATTCACAACTTGGCGGTTTGTATTCCAACCTGATCTATCTTCACAAAAATCGCAACAAATGAACCTCTTCAAGCTCTTATGAATCGGATATCAATTCTAGAAGATTACTCATCTTCACAGAAAAACATCTTCTCTTACGATCAAATTTATAATGAACCCATTCAACCATTAGTCCCATAAAAAGCATAGCCTCCTCATTAGGAGCTTATAAAGTTCATTAAGCTCTATAGAAACTAAGATCCCTAGTAACATATTCATGCATTTTGTCATGCTTTTTATTTAATATCCCATGATCTACACCTTATGCTACGAACCTTTCCAATGTCCCTCATTGGCCCTGCTTTAGATTAGTACAATAACATTCCACAATATTTCCTTTTCTCTTTCACTCAACTCGTACAATTATTCTTAGAACACTTATCTATAAACATAGCCTACAAAGTCAACATCAATTATCTTTACACTATAAAAAAATTTGAGGACGATTCCATTGCTGATTTTATTTCCCACCGGAGGGGTATAATCAATAAATTATCCTTTAAATTACAACAAACTAAGTTGATCAAAGTTTTATGTCAATATGCACAAAACACGTTTCGTCAACATTACAAATTCAATCATTTCAGACCTTTAATGAAGCCTTTACTATGGCCAAAAAATTAGAACTACATGCTTTAGAAGATGGTCATGTTAAGCTTTGACCTAAAAACTATGAACCGAGTTTCCTTCTAAGTCATCCTCTAGTCCTAACAAATCTAAATCAGTTGTTAATGCCGTAGTAGTCAAGTCGGCTAATAAATAAAATCCTACCACTGAACATTCCCATTCACAACTTAATTACACACCAATTGGAGAGACTTATAGTGTAGTATTTGACAAACTTCTCTCCACAAATATGATATCTCTCCCCCTATCCAACCTATCAACACATCTATATCTAAACCATTGTGGTATCGGGACAATGACTATTGTAAATACCATAGGGTCAAAGGACATGACATAGAAATGTGTCGAACGTTCCACAATGTTCTTCAGGATTTGATTGATAAGGGTGAAATTCATTTGGATAATCCCAATGCACCCCAAACCAAAACCTTGACATATTTAAACAACCCTTTCCAAATCATTCTCCATCTACTAATCAACCACAAACCAATGTTTTCCATACTTATCATACCATTAATTCCATTACTAAAGTAACAACTATTTTTGAATCGTTAATAATACCTATATCTACTTGAATCAAGCATCCACATCTATTGTAATGAAAAACACACATGTGGAAGACACGTCTACACCCAACAATCAATGACAATAATGACAATGCTTATTCATCATGAACTGTATCTACCAAATCCTTTTATGCTATCTTAACATTACCCTCATAAGTAATTATCAATCCAATATCCTTACCAATTCCACTCTCTAGTATATATACCCCTATAAATCCATCCTCATTCGCAAACATAACTATGATACCTCTTGAAATATTCTTAACACAAACATTCTCTACCTTAACCAACTTTGAGCCATACTCATTCTCATTTTACCAAAACAAACAATCCAAGACCAATAGAACCCTCAAACCGTTTAGATTACATTAACCACATAATTCAAACTCCTCTTCCTTCACTTAGCACCAACTTAGATAAATACACCCAGCTCATCCAAAACCTCAAGGGGACATGTTGATGATTATCCTTGTAGATGAACCATCAAAGTCGTTGGATACCTTAGGTTGGTGGGATGTGTGCCCTAAGGTAACCTACATATTTTAAAGAAGTTGAATCTTTTATGTAGTGTGAGATAGGTTCGAAAGAAACATAAAAATAACTAAGACGATGCGCCAAAAAGGGAAGAAGTTAGTCACGAATATGACTGCTGAAATGGGAGGAGGTGAGGAATGAAAAGGGTGGATGAAATGCACCACATGCCATAACGATTCACAAATATTCCCACTTAAAACTACTAAATAAAAACTTTGGAGAATAGTAATAACATTATAAGCATGCACAATATACCAATATTGAAATAAAGGCTATTAGAGACAATACAAATTATGCAAATGATGGATGAAATGAACCACAGGGCATATTATATTACTCCAAAATATGTGCATAGTACAAAAATAGATAAGAGAAAATAAAGTGTTATTACAAAGCTAAGACAGAAGGCTAGAGCTCCAGAACCCCTGCTTTTTACATAAGAGGGACCGAGTCGAAAAGAAGAATTGGCTAACTCCCAATATCCATGATTTTTAAAACCTTTCATTTACAATATATAGGATGGGAAGAAGATAAGAAGATCATTTTTGAACTATTTCCCAACTGCTTGTTAATTATGGTAAATGGTGTGAAGTGACAGAAGTAGATTGCGAGATTTGTCTCACACTTCCCCATGATTTTTTTTTAAGGAGTGAGAGCCATACTCATTTAATACATCTCTTAACTATCTTGCAACCAACTCCCTTGGAGCAAACTTATTATTTCAAATATTTATTACATATCTAAACTTCATGCATCGGGTTCTAGGATCATGATTCCAGTGACACCTATTTTTATACTATTCTATTAAAATTGACCCCTCGAGTGCAGTGAACAAATTAAGTATTCATAGGTTCACACTCTTCACACGGAACTATGCATTAACTTTTTCACTAAAAAGACCATCCGAATGACCCTTTGTCTTTGATCTTTTGAAAAGATCTTGAGCATTTAAAATTTTTAGATAGGCTTCATAATTTCCCATACGTGGTATTTGGCTTCTCATCAATCCTTCACAACTTGTTTTGAACTCAGAGTGCATTCATTACATGATCCACGTGGAGGCCACGAGCTTCTATAGGATTTATTTTCCCTTTGTATCTTTTGAAGTGTGTCGGCTAACACGACATCGTCTACGAGCCTACTTCTCTCCTTTGAGAAAGTAAGGGACTTGCCACATATTAATGTGAAGAAGTTTTCTTGGGCGGGACACTCATAGTTGACTCCATGTGTAAGCCCTACGTAATTTTGAATCTTATTTGCCATTTTTATTTCTTGAACTTGCGCCAGGTTGACACTTGGCATCATTTAAAAGATCACCGATCTCTTTTGAATTATCTTATCTTGGCTTAGTTTTTCATCATTGATTCAACTAAGTATTTCTTCCATGTTTCAAATCTTTTCCCTGGTGGAATTCAAATCTATAGGAAAATCAGAGATTACTTGTTTAATTCTAACAAGAATCTTCTTGTTATCTAATTTTAGCAAGTGGTGGAGGAAATTAGATAACATGACCAAATAACAAGGTGTGGTAAAGGTCTTTAAAATTCCTTATTATTATCGAACATACTATTTTCTTGGCCCTCCTCATTTTCTTCGAACTCCTCCTAGAAAGGACATTTCCACTTTCAATGATCCTCTTGTCATGCCAAGGCCTAGGTCTACCTATCAAACTCCCACCATGAGACTTCGTAAATAAGACACCATTCAAGATTTTAATGGCCCCTATTGTGTTCCCCCTAATCAGAATCCTCTACGTGGTCCTAGATCTATTATACCTAGGAACCACCCCATCATTTCAGGTAAAAAATATTTCTACCAAACTATAATAAGTGGCTCTCACCCCTCATCCATCACAACACCCAAGAACCCTTCACAAAAAAAAAATGACATCCTCCAGTTAAACTCTTACTTCCATTGGAGGATAAGATGTCTGAAGCCCCATCGTCATTTACATATGGACCAAAAGAGTGTTATGCATCTATTTTGCAAGACTTCCTTCAACAATCACTCATAACATTACCACCACTAAAATTATCTAATCCATGGGGATGAAAAACCTCTTGGTATAAATTCAATGCCTTGTGTGAATATCATAGAACATGAGGTCATTCTATTGAAAATTGTAAAGCCTTCCACATGATTACAAAAATTGGCACATTTGGCTTTCTTACTAACATTGACATATTTTCTTTCTTCCAAACCACATGCAATGTTAACATTTGTATCATCATCATCCTTATCAAAATCTAAGGAACCTATGTCTAAAATTCCTTCCCATCAAATTAATGTTGTTCTTATTACTACTCATTCATATAACTATGACCAAGATCCATCTGATTCTAAAAAAGATAAAACCTACATAACAATACCTCCACCACTAGAAATAGTTGTCCCATAATATAAACCCAAATTATCCATCCCTATGGCTCCAAAATATCTAGCCCAAAAATGTCACCTAAAACAAAGGTTTCTATCCTTGTTGCACCACCTTCAACATCCATTGCAATACAAAAGGTTGTCATTAAACACTTACATAAAGCTCATGTCAAAATGTAAATATAAAAATTGATACGAACATAACCACTTAAGAAATAATAAATGATGGAAGCTTTCTTATCAATAACAATAAATTTTGAAAATCTATCATCTTTTAAAAAAAAATTAGGAGCTCTCAAAGAATTTATTGCTATATAATTCGAACCATCTGAAATACCTTCCCTCAAACTAGAAGATCATGACTTACCACTCTTCATCACAACTCAAATTAACGATATTTGTATCAAAAGAGTAATGATTGATAGTGGTGCCACTATTAACATTATCTTCTCCCTTACTTTTTACAAAATTAAACTACCCTATACCATTTTCTCCTAAACACTAGTCTTATTATGATCCTTGAATGTTATTATCACACCCATTTTAGGCACCATCATCTTACAACTAAACGTTGGTGTAAAAATATCCTAGAAATCTTCTACATTATAGAAGGAGAGTTACAATATAATATGTTATTATGACTCCCATGGATACGCACTATGAGGTGCATTCCATCGAATCTTCATTGTTGAATCAAGTATGAATATGAGGGTCAAACATTCACTATTCGTGTAGATCTGAATCCTTTCATCGATTGTTATATAATGTATCATCCAAATGATGTACTTATTCCCAAATCCACATTTGAGTCATTCAATGAAGCTTCCAATAGCATGTATATTCCTTATTCTAAATTACCAGATGATTCTTCTCTTAGTAATGTTATATACCATCTCTTGTTGGATTTATATAATATCCTCATGCTTAATCACATTCCTTCACCAAAAAATTATAGTCGCCTCGAAAAACAACCCGCGTATGACCCTAATGTGGGATATGTTATCTCTTACGGTCCAAATTATCTAAAACTGAATTTTGTCTACAGGGGTCGTGATTATCCTTCATCTTGTACTATTGATCAACACCAAGTCATGCCCTTCACATTAGATTTCAAATATTTAGATAATCCAAATTTCACCTGTATGTATCTTCACTACTATGCATGGAAATGTTTCATTCTTGGGAATTATGAACATGGAATACATGATGTGGCCATCCAATGTTCCCTTAAAACTTAAGAAAAATATGGTTTAGGTTAAAAAAAATTCAGTTCAAAAATATCTGAGGCTACTAGTTCCAAACTAGCTACATCTGTCATCATCACTGAATTAGAATTTTCATTGCCAACATCCTCGAAAGACCCTATGGACCTAGACAACGTTTTTAACATCCCCCATAATTTTTTTTAGTCAATATCATATCCTTGGGACAACTCACTTATCAATCTAACAACAATACTAAACAAATACCTCTTATTTGGGTATAAATGGTTGAGGAAGATTCACCTATCATAAATATCCTTCAATGTCATGATGACCAGGATATCCTTTTGCATATGGGAGCTAAAGATCACTTATTTCAAAAATATTACCATCTGAAACATCAAATATCCTTATGAAATCCACCATCGATGTTAGTTTAGGAACCTCTTAGGATCCTTGTATAGTTAAAGTTGGCCAATCATTAAGTCTACAAGAACTCAATGACTTCACTTCATTTTTATCCAAATATTATCAAGCCTTTTCCTGGTCATATATTGATATTCTTGGAATTGATCCTAATATTTTGGTACACAATATTGTCACATATCCAAATGTTAATTCAGTCAAACAAAAACTCCATAAAATACCTCCCCGCATAGCTCTTTTTGTTAAGCAAGAGTTGCAACGTATTTTATCCGCTAATTTTATCAACCATATTGATTAATAACAATGGGTTTCTAATATTGTTATTGTAACTAAAGCATCCATAAATTTACGTATCTACACAAATTTTAGGGATCTCAATCTCACTTGTCCAAAAGAATATTTCCCCCTTCCAAACATAGATCAACTCATTGACCTAACAACTCGCCGTGAAATGCTTTCCCTTGTGTATGGTTTTTCAAGTTATAACCTAATTCTTATCGCAACTAAATATCAACATAAAACCTATTTCATCACCCCTTGGGGAACCTTTTTTACTTGTGTTATTATTTCACCAATAAGTTTTATGCTTTCTAGGATGAAAAAGATAGAAGGTAAATGGTTAAGGATGATTACCTATGAGGCGAAGGTGAAAGGTAGAATGCGCGCGATGTTGAAATCATCCAAGTTGATCGTAGAGGACTCCTTTTTGTCTAGGAAGGAATACATGTAGATGTAAATCATGACCATAAAAGAGTATTCAAATAGCATACGAGAGTGGATTTACTAGTATATGCTAGATCTAGGAAGCATAGTACTTCCTAGAGATGTTGTCAATCCACTATTTAATAACAATTCAATGTGAATAAGAAAATGAAATAAATAATTCCAATTGCAATGTAATGATTTAGACTTCGCATACACACAATACACTATATTTTAAGCTAGATATCAAAATTACACTAAATTTGATTAAAATCGAGGTTTGTTTATGTTAGGCAGTGTCCATCAAATGTATGGTAATGTTCTAGGTTTGATTGGTTGAGGTATGGTTTGGTTTTGGGTGAGTGGGAAGCTTGTTGGTCTGAGAATATGAAATGACATAGAGACCGATATCGGTCTGATGACTGATGCTGATATGGTAACTTAACCTACATCGATAGGGGAAATTGACAATAACTTAATAAAAATGGTTTTTGGGCATCTCTGTGTTTGCATAGAGAGAAAGGAGGGTGTGGTTAGGTGAGTGAGAATGTAACTACGAAGATTGAGGAATACCGAGGGAGAGTTCATAAAGGGTGAAAAGGATTGAACTATTTGGGTTGGTGGATTGGTGAGAAGATGGAGATATCTAGATAACATTCAAAACTAAAAATACTAATTGAAGAAAAGAGATCTGTAATAAAGGAAGCACAAATGATTAAGATCATGTTACTTACTTGTTATGAAGATCTCGTAACTGGATGAAGGTTGGTGATTTATTGGTGAGGTAGTAGCTAGTTCAATTCCGTGACAATATGACATGTGTGTTTCGTGAATGCTCTAATGATCTAGAAGGGAATCCTTGTCATGTGCTACTCTCTGGTGGTGTGTAGATGTCCTTTCAATGAAGTAATGGCTCTAAGATTTTTTCTTGATTGCAATAGCAATCTCAAAACATGAAATTAACAACTTGGGTGAGAGGTTGTAAAGTTTTATAGAAAGGAACCGATGGCAATTTACGAATCGACGTTAGCCGAGGAAAAGCGGTGTCGGTTAGGGTGAAATAGTCTTATTTTCCAAAAATAGGTAGATCTTCCTAGATTTGGCGTGCTTTCCTTGTTGGGTCCACTTAGGGAAGTAGAGTTCATATGAGAGAAGACAAGAAGATCTTAGTAGAACTCTAGATATGTTTAGGAAGAAGTCTTAGTTAGTTATTCAAGTACTTGACTTAGCATTGGGAGTGATGACTCGGTCTTGAGAGTGGTGATTTGGTAAATTTGAGTTCAATGCCCTAGAATGGGTTCAAGGTGAGGTTTTAGGGTGAGGTTTAGGTGTGAGGATTAAAAAACTTAATTAAAATAATTAAATTAATTAATAACGTGAGTATGAATATTAATATGGGGTAAAGGGTCCCGATTAGATAAATATGTTACGTTAATTAAGCGAAGGGTACTAAGGGAAGTGTGACCAAAAATTGATGTCTAAATTTGTCCTTTTTTATCATGTAGCTTGTATTTATTAGAGACACTAACAAAAATATGAAGTAGGTGCTCTAGGTATGAGTGAGGGTTAGGTTTCCCCAAGTATGGGTGAAGCTGATCCCCCTCAAACCATGAACTGAAGAGGTATTAAACGAAGACGATGACTGGTTTGATAAATCGGTAAGTGATGAAAATGAGGTTAAGTTGGTTGGAGGTAAGGGTGATTTTGGTCAGTTAATAGGTAGTGGCGTCTAACGCACGCACATGTATAGAATGGGATAAGGTACCAGGTTGAAGAGCTTACAAAATTTATGTTGTCAAAGGTCGATAGGTTTATCCAAACAAGGTTGTAGTTGTTTAGGTATTCAAGGTATAGGATATGGTCTTGAAACATAATCTGTTAGTGTAAAATTACAGACCCCGAATGGCCTGGTTTTGTATGGGGAATTTGGTGTGATTTGTATAACATTGGACCATCTCTCAAGCTATGGGACTTGTAAACTGAGATGGACCTCTAAAGAAAGTTGGTTCTTGTTCCTAAACTACCTACCACAATCTACTATAATGCAGGAAAAACTAAACTATCCTAATCTAACCATTCCAAGGAACTAGAGAGAAAGAGAGAGTGAGAGAGAGCCTACACTAAAGTTGTGATACACTAGAAAATGAAAGAGGTGAGATACTCTACTGAGGGAGGATGGAACAAGGAAAAAGGAGATGAGAGAGGCCAGACAGAAGTGACATAGACCCAGATCCCAATACACCATAAAAACTCCATGAAACATGAAATCTTACACCTTCAAACGTGACATACATGCATAGGAAGAAAACACAAAATGGAGAGGCACAGAGAAACAAAAAAGCATGGGAAAGGGTTGAAGAACACCACAAAACACGGTTTTATTTCTCTAGAAGGTGTACAGACAATTACATGGATTCTCAAAAGCATAAAATCCATTTTCTAGGCATAAGAGAAGGCTTACATATCAAATGGAGATAGGAAACAAACTTGACAGAGTTTCCCCACATCACAAAATGTCTCCCCTTATCAAATGAGAAGTGTTTACAATATATGGAATGATGGAAACAAGAGAGAAAGAAGGAAAAAACCGATTCTTCTCTAAAATCTCAACCACCAACCATCAATGCCCCTGGAAATCCACCTATAATTTGTCAATTCTAGTTCTCCATGTATATTTGGCGTGTTGGAGAAGAAAAAATGGAAAATCAGATTAGATCTAGGTAGTTGAAGCAATTGGATCATACATTAATGGCATGAAAGATGTTTTCCTATTTTCACCCATCAAAGCCTGATGAAAATAATATTTTATTCTTCCATGGCATAAAGGAGGTCGATATCTTTCCAAAAAGCGCAAATTTGTTTAATTTTGAGTACTGGATCAAAATATATGCCCATTTGAATATTTGAATCGAATCCACACAAAAATGGCAAAACATTACTCTACCAAAATGAACCCGTGGGCCCAAAATTCAATTTGACACCTTTTGCACAAAAATTAAATAAGTGAAAATGTCCCCTGTAGCCCTGTAAGCCACAACTTCACATTTTGCATTTTTCGAACAAACCTCCTTGGGCTCGTAAGCCCACACTTGTAAACTACTCCATTTGCAAAAGTTACAAAATTTCCAAAGTTTCTCGACGACCCGCTTCCCCACACCTGACAAAGGATTGACATGTGGCTTCTCTAGGTGTCGATGGAGGTGCAACTTATTTTTATAATTTACACCTTTTAAAAACAAAAGCCAAAAATTCAAACTGCCTCTGGAGACCCGTCTTTGTGCTTTGACCTGAATAATGTCCACATGTCCTTTGTGGGCCTCAGGCATTCCTTTTTTATTTGGCGCAAAGATCCTCCATGGGCTCGTGGTCCCGCAATTGTAAATTACACTTTTAGTGAAAAGTGCAAAGTGCCAAGATATCTCCCTAGCCCCTACCGGCTGCGCAATATACTTTTGGTAAAAAGTCTTCCACGGAGCCCTCCGCCTTGCTTTTGGCAAAAAATCCTTCCAAGGCCTGTCGGCCCGCCATTTGCAAAATATGAGGATTTAGAAGGAATTCTTTATATTTATTGAAAGGGGAAGAAAATTCATATCTGATGGAAATGCTTTCAAGGGACCTTAAGTTCTTAAAATATATAAAACTTCATATTGAAGCACAAAGGGGAAAAATGGTGTTAGTTGTGGTTGAAAATTTGGTGACTCATAGGGATATTTGCTCTGCTACATGAGGTGATCGGTGGCCTTGAATCATCAATAGGGCATGGAGTTTTCCTAGTAAACACAAATATGATTTGAACTTTCAAAATTTGATCCCTGAGCCACTTGGAAACCGCTAGAAGTGGAGCTAATCTCACCAAATGCCATTTCCAATGCACTGTGCATGAGAAAAAAACACCACAACACACTATGTAAAAACTTGAAATCATACACACCCCAAGTGGGATATGCAGAGTGTGCACAAGCACTTCTTCTACTGAAAGAAAACCTACCTACTCTACTCTAACCAGAGAGATGGGCAATTTCAAACAAAACCTACTACTGGTGATGAGAAATAACTGCCCTTCCTTATAATTGGCAGCCATGCAAATGATTTGGAATTGAATATGGCTATTTGTATTAGTGAAAAACTAATTATAAGTCAATCGTCCACCCAAATCATCAAGGTGTCAACTGGAAACAAGACAAATACCTCTTTTAGTTACTTTGTATTTGGATTGAAGAGGAATTGCAACTGATCCTTGGTACTTTGAAACTCATCCTCATGCTCCAAAGTAAGCATGACTATTTTTGGATTCTCCCTTGGCTCTAATGAATCCAAGTACCTGATGTGGAAAGGTCGATCCGATGGATGTGCCCATTATTATGAAATTCAACTCCAAAAATTGAGTCTTCTTACAGATCTTCCTGGATGTATGGTGTGAGAGGGATGATGACATCCTCTTTCCCTTTCCCTTCCTTCTCCCATGAAGAACATGGAAGATTCATATCTTCCAACCTTGGTTCCAGAGGGCTATTATGAAGTGCGATCTATTGTATTTATATGCACATCTTCATGGCGTAAGGCTCATGTGCTTGGAAGGTAGATGATTGAGGAGAAAATGATATGATCTCTATGGGCTCCTCTCCATCAAAGAAATCCTCCAAGTCAGAAAGATAATCTTCCTCCTTGTTGTCCTACTGCATGTGCTCAACCTCCTCCATGGTGTCCTCCTAATTTGAAAATTTCTCACCATGGTTCCCCTCATCTTCAAACATGAAGTTTTAAATCTCAAACTCTTCTTCAAAATTAGATCTTGAAGGGGATGAAGTGGGAGGAAGAACTAAAGGTTCTTCTATGGCCTTCTCTTTACTTGAAGCCTCTTGAATTGTATGGTTCTCCTCCATAGCCAGAATGCACTCCTCTTTTGGATTTGAAGTATCATTTTCTTCCCTCATTTGGAATGATTTTGTATCTTGGATTAGATCAACATCCTCTTCAGATAAAGTGCCATTATGTACACTGCATTCAGAGAAAATAGATTGTTGATCTTCTCCTTCTTGTTCTTGTTCTTATTCTACTAGAACCTCATCCTTAGCCACCACTGGCTCTTCAACCTTGACCTCCTTTGTAGGCTTAACCATCAAGGGGATCTTTGTTATCCCAAATTTTAGAGCCCATCTTATCATGATTTTGGTCATTTCTTATCTATTTGGCTCTCCTTCTTACTTTTCTCCTTGAATTGTCTTTGGAATCTCTTCCCCACATGGAATTGGGAAGGCAAGAGGAGGAGTGGATGGGGTTTTAATGAGTTTTTAATTGTTTGTGGTTGCGAGGGAAGTGGAACTTCTTTTTTGTTTAGAGGGAATGACTGCTTGGAAGGGAAAAGGGCAAAAGAATTGAGATGAGAAGGAATATTTGGAGATGGAGAAGGGAAAAGAAAATTTGGGGCAGCAAGTGAGGGACTTGACTCTTAACCATATTGAAATAATAAAGCTTGAGAAAGAGAAAATGAAGGACAAGGATCTGGTGACTAACTTACCCATTGAAAAGGTTGTCTCACACTTTTCTCTTATACCTCAACATCCTCATTCCACTGTGCAAGTTGGGGCAGCATTTCAATCATGAAGTCAAGCTTCTCCTGAGGGTTGTAGTGTCTTGGAAAAGGGCCTACCCATGGACAAGGTTCCCTGCAACCAATTTTGAATGCCTTCATTTTTATTATAGCCCTTGAATGAACCATGTTAGCCTCCATCCTTTGAATCTTCTCCAGTAGATCAAAATTTTCCATGTAGTTGTTATCATTATATGCATACCCTTGTTCTTGATAAGCTCCATAGCCAAAGTAGTTTCGACTTTGCTCATATGGGTAAGCATGATTATTCTAGATCTGATCATAATGTTGATCTGGAGGAGTTGTGAAATACATTGGAGGTGGATTGCATTGCTGCTGCTACAAGTGTGAATTCCAAGATGGAAATGAAGTCATGATTTCACAACTTCATGGGATCAAAGAAAATGTGAGATGTGGAAGGAATAATGGGTGGAAATGGATGGAAGGAAAGTCTACAACTTAGAGAATGTGTTGTTGACTAGATGGAGATGGATGTGCTTTACATGTGCTTGCAAAGGCTGAAATTTTAACAGAACACACCAACCTACTATGAGATGTGGAAGGAATAATGGGTGGAAATGGATGGAAGGAAAGTTTACAACTTATAGAATGTGTTGTTGACTAGATGGAGTCGCAGATGTGCTTTACATGTGCTTGCAAAGGCTGAAATTTTAACAGGAACACACCAACCTGCTAAAAATGAAGTGGTAAGGTGCTTAAAATTTGTCCCACCAGGCATGCCATAACTATTAGAGAAAAACATAGCATCCCTGAATGGCCTGGTTTTGTATGGAGAATTCAATGTGATTTGTATAACATTGGACCATCTCTCAAGTTATGGGACTTACAAACCTCAAATGGACCTCCAGAAAAAGTTGGTTCTTGTTCCTAAAATACCTGCCACAATCTACTACAATGCAGAAAAACTAAACTATTCTAATATAACCATTCCAAGGAACCAAAGAGAAACATAGAGTGAAAGACATCCTACACTAAAGCGGTGATACACCAGAAAAGGAAAGAGACGAGATACTCTACTGAGGGAGGATGAAACATGGAAAAGGAGATGAGGGAGGCCAGAAAAAAGTGACACAGAACCAGATCCTAATCTACCATCAAAACTCCATGAAACATGACATCTTACACTTGTCAATGTGACATACATGCAAAAGAAGCAAATACGAAAGGGAGAGGCATAAAGAAAAACATAACATGGGAAAGGGTTGAAGAACACCACAAAACATGGTTTTATTGCTCTAGAATGTGCACTAACCATTACATGGATGATTAGAACATAAAATATGTTTTCCAAGCAAAGGATAAGGCTTATAGCTCAAATGGAGTCAGGTTACAAATTTGACAGAGTTTCCCCACATCCTAGAATGTCTACCCTTCTCAAATGAGAAATGTTTACAATATATAGAACGATGAAAACCGGAGAGAAAAAGGAAAAAAAAATTCTTTTCTACAATATCAACCACCAACCATCAATGCCACTGAAAATCCACCTAAAATCAGTCAATTCTAGCTCCCCATGTCTTTTTGGCATGTTGGAGAAGAAAAAATGGCAAATCAGATCAGATCTGGGTAGTTGAAGCAATCAGATCATACATTAATGGCATGAAATACATTTTCCTATTTTCACCCATCAAAGCCTTCTAAAAATAATATTTTATTCTTCCATGGTGTAGAGAAGGTCGTTATCTTTTCAACCATGCCAAATTTGTTTAATTTCGAGCTCTGGATCAAAAGATATGCCCATTTGAATATTTGAATTGAATCCGCACAAAAATGACAAAAACTAGTTTTGCAAAACAGATCCATGGGCCTGAAATTCACTTTGGAGCCTTTTGAACAAAAAATTACAAAAAAACAACTTTCCCCTGTAGCCCTGTAAGTCCATAATTTCACATTTTGCATTTTTTGAAAAACCCTTCTCGGGCTCGCGGGCCTGCACTTGTAAACTACGCCATTTGGAAAAGTTACAAAATTTCCAAAGTTTCCTAACAGCCCGCTTTTGCGCAGCAGCCAAAGGCTTAACACATGGCTTCTTTGGGTGTCGACAGAGGTGTAGCTTGTTTTTATACTTTATGCCTTTTCAAAACAAAATCCAAAAATTCAAAGCGCCTCCGCGATCCACGTTCTGCTTTGACTGAATAATGGCCATGTGTCCCTTTCGAGGCCTTAGGCACTCCTTTTTATTTGGCACAAAGCTCCTTCATGGGCTCGCGTGCCCACAATTTTAAATTTTTCTTTTTAGTAAAAAGTGAAAAGTGCCAAGATATCTCCCCAGCTCCACCGGTCCGCAATCTACATTTGGTGAAAAGTCTTCCCCAGGACCGTTGGCCTACTTTTGGCAAAAATCCTCTAAGGCCGTTGACCCGTTATTTGCAAAATATGAGGAGTTAGAAGGACTTCTTTATATTTCTAGAAAGGGGAAGAAATTTCCTATTTTATGGAAATAATTTTAGGGTACCTTAAGTGCTTAAAATATATAAAATTTCAGATTGAATCACAAAGGGGAAAAATGGTGTTAGTTGACGCAAAAATAAGTGTGAGCTTATTTTGGTCAACAACAACTAGAAAGGTGTTGGGATGGGTAATAGGTTTGTTCCAAGGAACCAAATTGTATATCAGGATAAACAACATGGCATTAGGTAAGGTAATGTAGTAGGTTTAATAACACGAGTAACAACATTGCAAATTACACAAAGTGAGTAAACGAATTCGAATGTCATAATGAGCAAGGTTGGGATGGTTAATTTAGGTAAGGCCACGGTAGGGGAAAAATTATGCCCCAACTTATTCTGAGGTTGGGTGATAGGTAACAAGGTCATGATGTTGAGGTGTAAGGTCAGGGTAAACTTTGGGTTAGGAAGAAAAAGGTTTTGGGTAGGCAGAGTTGGTGTTATATGGTGTAATGAGGTAAAAAGGCAAACCGATCGTCATGTCATGTCCAACCAATGTCGGTCAAGAGAAACCAATTGTGGTGTAGTAGGGCACATGACCAATGTCGGTTTAGGTAAATTGACATCGAGTTAAGTCAAATTTGGGATAAAAAGGTAAAATCCATGAATTATGGATTCATTTGTTATTTTGATTTGTGAAAATGACAAGTAGAGAGGCATTTTCATACCATTGATGAGAGTGACCATGATTGGGCTAGATTCTAGGCTGATTTGGAGAGAGGTGAGTGGTTGGAGAGGTGTAGAGGTAGGATGCAATACCTTCTAGTTGTTTTTGTTTGAATTTGTAGGAAAATAATGAAATAAAATGGGGGAATGAAAAATGCAAAATGTAGTTAAAATGGAAAAAATTGGGTATGGGGTGGGTGCAATGTAGATTAATTAGGTTGTCAAATGGAAATGGGTGGGGTTGGGTGGTTTGGGTAGGTTTTAGGCTTGTTTTTAAATTTTTAGAAAATTGGGGGCATGGAGGTTTGGATTTGGAGCCAAATAAGAGAACGACGTTATCCGGCATCCGGTATCGATGGGAAAATAGTCAACCAACATCGGTTAAAGGTGACCATTAGCGGTCAATGTGACAAACATCAATCATTGTGAAAAGTGACCTAGTCTGAATAGGTTAAGTTGAGAAGGTATAAATGGGGTAAAATATTAAATTGGAGGGTATATAGGTAATGAATGATGGAAACAAAGAGGGATGAGGGAGAGAAGTAGGCGGGTGATGGAAAATATAGGTAAACATAAGTGGGTATAGATGAAGATTCAGTCACAAGTGATGGAATGGGTATGGGAACCTTGTAAGATAGATTAGAATAAATGATAATCCATGGAAGTAGCTATAAAATAGATAGGTGGGGTAATTATGTTGTAAAGAAATGGGAAAATTATTTTAGTCCTTGACATTGTTGAGTGTTATGGATGCATGCACAACATCAATTGACAATGTGGAACCGTGTCCCACCATTATTAGGGTAGATGTGTCCTAACATTACCGAGGACAAATGGACACATATTAAAGATGTCGAATTGGTGGGCATTAGGCACTACAGGTGGATATGATGGGATCATAGTCTCATGGTCGTTCTTGTCGATAGATGGGATGTAGTGACCAAAACATTTCATCTACCCACCGACGATATGACCATCATGCTCGAGGACGTATACAAGGATTGTTGGCTACCTATTGTTGGTGAACTAGTATATTAAGTATCGAAGATGGAGCCTTTGAGGTGATGATTGAGGTATTTGGGGAGATGGTGAGTCACCTGATAGAGCACAATGTCGAGTCTTATTTATGGGGATTTCTATGTTGCATACCTGCGATAGAGCGTGGTTAGTAGTACTGATGGTGGTGGTGGATTGCTATGCACTTCCTGATTTAGAGGGGGATCGGTTTACTAGAGGGATAATGGGATTATTGTGAGATATAATTGAGTATCGAGTCTTCTTTGCATGGGAACCTACATATTTAGTGTAGCTATATAGGTATTTTTGGGCCTACCCGAGGATGCAATGCTACGAAATCTATTATACATTCCTATTGCATTATTGGGCATATGAGCATATTGTGGTAGTGTGGATAGGAGGAATACCAGTACCAGATTGGAATCATGGGGGATAAATGGAAGGTTACAAGAGGTGGGTGGCCATAGGTGGTCAACCTTGAGTATAGGAGGTAGCTCGTGAATTAGTATACTACAGGAGGGAGCTAAAGAGCTTGAATACAATGGACATAGTCTAGCAGCCCTATATCAGTTTTCCAACTTTTAGAGGGATTGCTCAGAGCTACAAGAGTTACAACTAGTACGATGGATATAGGACGAGGCGTCCAAAGAGAATTTAATGATCTCGATTGAAATATTTTGATTCCATTTCAGATTATAGTAGGATGTGTAGCCACCCTTCCCACACTACCACAAAGATTATGTGGAGAGACCTTTGTCTCCACACCGACCTGGCTGCAACCCCACAAGACAGGAGGAGGTACTAGTGGATATAATATTGGATGATTTGGGGACCACTCGGCATACGGACGGAGGTGGGCTGTAGAGTTATAGGAAACACCACCATCTCTAGCTTAACTAGACTTAGCCACAATGATGGTTTAAAGGGACCCACAGGACAGTGACCATGCTAGGATTTTAGTTGACAGTGACACATGTATAGGTAGTTACTTTAACAAGGAACGAGACTACATACATGGTCAAATGACTACTTCCTAGGTACATGCATAGGTACAAGTACATGCTCTTGCATGGGATGGTACAGTGCAATGCTATAGGTGGAGGTTACTAGTTTACACAGTTAGTTGGTAGCCGCGCAGGAATAGGTTGTAGTCTTACATGACTAGGTAGCTACACAAATACCTACTTAGTCACCGGGATAGGGTCCTGTAGTAAAATCATCTACACCGAGGACATGGTCCTCTATTGGAATGGCATAGTTCATAGGTGGCGATTAGGCCAATGGAACCCCAGGATCGTATCTATGGCAAGGTTCGGGGTTGCCTAAACAAGGCCTACTATTACCAAGACCATCTAGTCAATGTAGGTATTTATGTTCCCTCATATGCCAAGCATATGGCCCAGCAAAGATCTATTGAGAGGGCCAGTCTAGGACTCACATCTCGGGTAGCACGGGGTCATCGCCCCAGAGTGGTCTAGGTGACATTACCAACTCTCACGGACTTATCCCGGTGAGGGCTAGGAGGAGGATTTGGGTGAGAGTGGAGACTTGATTGTTCTTGAAATTTGATACTTGTATGATGATTTTTGAATTATATATTTTGGCTTGCGTACAAATATTTTGCAAGATTGTATATGATATTATTTGATACACTTTGATTATTATCCCTATGTATATATGTATAGATACATATACATTCCCATTTATATAGTTTATTATTATTATTGCATGGATGATATACTCTTTTTAATTTCCATTTTTATTGTGTACCATGGGAAGTAGGTGAGTTAGGAATGATTGATTTTAGGTCCTTTAGGCATGATGGAGTAAGGTAAAGGCATGGTGGAGTCAGGTATAGGCATGGTGGAGTTAGGTATAGGCATGGTGGATTCGGGTACATGTATGGTTTGATCAAGTATAGGTATGGTTTTCCTAGGTATAGGCATGGTTTGGTCGAGGCATAGGCATAGTCAATTCTAGGTAATTTAGACATGGCTGATTTAAGGTCATTTAGGCATGGTTGGGTGTAGGTTGAATAGGAATGGTTGAGTTTAGGTCATTTAGGCGTGGGTGATTTTGGTGGGAGAAGAATTCTCGGAGTGTAGGTGTCGAATGTACCTGTTCTATGTAGCATAATCAATAAATAAGAAAAGAGGTGAATGGTAAGAGGAGACATAAAATCCACCCAATTGGTAAGAACCATGAGAAGTCTATCATACCAAAGATTGTCTTATGAACATAAGACCCTATAGGCATTGCATGATTCACTATTCTAAAGGTGAATAAAATCACATGACCATGAAATATCACATTTGTGGTACATCGCTTGAGTAGGAAGAATATTAGAAAGGAAAGATGATGAGTTAAAAGGGGTTTTTTTAGCGTTACCTTGGTGTGAGATAACATGCCTCTTCTCCAATATACCTAATACGAGAATAGGTAAGTTAATGATGAAAAAGTTATCTTTTTGTTTTTTATTTTTATTTATAGACTGATCGATGTGGGAAGTCGATGTGGGATGAATAGAATATCTCCTTAAGGTATTCATGAAGTGGTCAATGTAGGAAGCTTCAAGATATTTTTTATTTTATTATTTTGTGTAAATAGTCTTTTTGTGATAGACTATGTATAATGAGGCTAGATTTTTATAGTTGTCCTTCGAGGGAACAATATATTTATAATAGAAAGAGGGAAAGATAGATGTCCTTTTGGGAAAGAGTCATCTATTGACAAGAAGTTTGAATCAAGGAGTTTGAATTTGAAAATCCTATATATTAATTTTGAATTTTGTTTTTTTGTAATTTTAGGTCATGGACAAGACTATAGAGAAGTATGGGCTTGTTGTATGAAGAAAAAAACCATAGGACACAAATTTTAGCTATGAAAGAGAGGTTTTAAGTGATGAACGACCATGGGATTCTAGCTGAAAAGGACAAAAATATCCATGATAATCATGCCATGATTAGAGTCATGGTACTCATATTGAAGTTAAGGCTGAAAGGTGATGGATAATCAAACAATTTAGGTGTAGTCATTGGTCCTTAAAAGAGGTAGAAGGTGAATTTTTCTCAAGGTATGAGTGTTTAATAGACAAAAAGTGATATAGGACTTGATTAAAAAATAGAATGATTGAAGATGCAAGGAATTAAATGGGTCGGGATCGGGTTTACCTTCAAGTGAAGATAAATGATAAGCACCTAATCCATAGGCATGAGTAACGATATAGGGTCCAAGCATATTAGGAGCAAATGTTTCCCATTTACTTTACTCCACTTTTGTTACATGTTTATTTTCCTTCGGAAAAGGTCATCGATCAGGAATTTTTTATATAAGGAAAGGTAGGATGTAAAAGATGTGATTTAGTGAAACATTCAGTAAGAGAATGGGAAGTGATAAGTCCCCCATGGGTATAGGGAAGAATGAGATGGTGATAGGTTAGGCTAGGTAAGAGTGGGCAAGGGTGAGTAAATTTTGGTAAGGTAGATGGGGCAAGTTGGGGTAAAGTTGGGCAAGTAAGAGTAAGCTAAATGAAGAAGGTCTAGTTATGAAGGGAGGTATAATAGAAGAAAAGTGAATTTTGAGTCCTCCATAGGATAAGGAAGAATAAGGTGATCATACATATCATTGTGCAAGATTAGGAAAGTTTAAGTGTGATAAGATAGGTGGTGGATATTTTAGGTAAGGTAGATTATGAAGGTCTTGTTTGGACGAGAGGTAAAAATATATAAAAAGGCAATGTAAAATCCACATAGGGTAAAGTAGGATAAGGTGATGATAGGTAACGTTGTGTAAGATTGGGAAAAGTTTAGGCAAGGTTTAGGTAGATGGGGCATAAGATTTGGTCGGGACAAAGACATAGTTGGGGAGATTCATGAAGTTTTGAAACATGGAGGATTGTGCTACTCCATCATAAATTGTATAGGATGACCCAAAGAATGTTACCTTGGGGGAAGGTGGAGGTTGGATAGTGGGTAAAGGTGAACTGGATGGGTACTTGATTTTCTCTTTTCCTTTGTCTTTTAGATATTGTGATTGAATGGCTATATGTGCCATGTTTATTTTAAAAATGGAGGACAAAAAGAGTGGTGTGGAGGTGGAGGTGAATGTGGTTGAATAAATATGGGGTAAGGCTACATGGTGATAGGTGTAGGTGGAATAGGGTCCTCATCTAAGATAAGCACCTAATCCATAGGCATGAGTAACGATATAGGGTCCAAGCATATTAGGAGCAAATGTTTCCCATTTACTTTACTCCACTTTTGTTACATGTTTATTTTCTTTAGGAAAAGGTCATCGATCGGAATTTTTTTATATAAGGAAAGGTAGGATGTAAAAGATGTGGATTTAGTGAAACATTCAAGTAAGAGAATGGGAAGTGATAAGTCCCCATGGGTATAGGGAAGAATGAGATGGTGATAGGTTAGGCTAGGTAAGAGTGGGCAAGGGTGAGTAAATTTTGGTAAGGTAGATGGGGCAAGTTGGGGTAAAGTTGGGCAAGTAAGAGTAAGCTAAATGAAGAAGGTCTAGTTATGAAGGGAGGTATAATAGAAGAAAAGTGAATTTTGAGTCCTCCATAGGATAAGGAAGAATAAGGTGATCATACATATCATTGTGCAAGATTAGGAAAGTTTAAGTGTGATAAGATAGGTGGTGGATATTTTAGGTAAGGTAGATTATGAAGGTCTTGTTTGGACGAGAGGTAAAAATATATAAAAAGGCAATGTAAAATCCCACATAGGGTAAAGTAGGATAAGGTGATGATAGGTAACGTTTTGTAACATTGGGAAAAGTTTAGGCAAGGTTTAAGAAGATGGGGCATAAGATTTGGTCAGGACAAAGACATAGTTGGGGAGATTCATGAAGTTTTTGAAATATGGAGGATTGTGCTACTCCATCGAAATTGTATAGATGACCCAAAGAATGTTACCTTGATGGAAGGTGGATGTTGGATGGTAGGTAAAGGTGAACTGGATGGGCTACTGATTTTATCTTTTCCTTTGTCTTTTAGATATTGTGATTGAATGGCTTTATGTGCCATGTTTATTTTAAAAAATGGAGGACAAAAAGAGTGGTGTGGAGGTGGAGGTGAATGTGGTTGAATAAATATGGGGTAAGGCTACATGGTGATAGGTGTAGGTGGAATAGGGTCCTCATCTAAAATATCATCATCATCATAGTTTTCTTCTAATGGACATCATTGGATAAGAATAGTCTTAAGAGCCTTATATTTTCCACATCATGCCCGACACATGATGGTAAGCTCAAATTTTGGTATCATCAAACCCCTATAGTTTAGGTTTGAGTGGGTCATATGGTTTAAGCGGTGGAAATTTTATGATAGAGGTTTCCAAAAGGTTAGCTAAGATGTTGATGTAAGACCCTACCAATGGATCACAATGTGAAGTAAGTGTGGGTTTGGATGGAAATGCTGGTAGCTTTTGTGGGAGAGGCGTCACCTTTGGAGGTGGAATCGAGGTTGAGTAAGTTTGACCACTTGTCGGTAGATAGTACAATTTTAGGTTTGGATTGCACATTTTTAGGTAAAGATGGAGAAGGTGAACTAGGTGTTAAAGGTGATGTAGGTTTAACTAACTATTTGGAAGGTAGTGGGTTGTTGGGATTTCATTACACCTTCTTCAGTAAAGATGTAGAATTTTTTTGATGTATAAGGGAAGGTAGATGGTGGAAGGAGATGGATTAGCAAAGGTGATAATGGAGGTGCGGTGAAGGTTGTGGTAAGAGGCAATTTGGAAGGTATCGATTGAGGTGAAGGGAATGGCATGGGTAGTGATGAGAATCTCTGGAAGTGGTGTGCATATAAGAGTTAGAAAGGATGTAGGTGACATTGAAGGCATAATATGTGTAGGTAATTTGGGTGTAACAAAGGATTGTGACAAGGTCAGTTGTTATGTTTTTGGTTTACTCTGGGTAGGAGGCGATTTGGCCAAGGTTGATGGGTGGGTTCCTAGGATAGATGGAAGTGGTGATGGTGATAGAGGGGTAGTGGGAAACACCGATGTATGTGGCCTAAGGCATTGGGTCTTCTTATTAGGTGGGAGAATAGTATAAGTGACGGCTTGTGAGGACATGGTTAAATATTTTTTGATAGGAGGATGGACTAGACTTGATGTCATCATGAATTTTAATACAGTAATGGGTATGAATGTGGAGGAAGGTATAGAAGTAGGTAAGGTTTTAGGCATAGGAAAAAGTTTGGTTGCTAGTAAACTTTTAGGTGTGGGCGAGGTGATGATGAAGGGACCGCTAAAAATAGCATGGGTATGGTGGGTTTGGTTTATGAAACACATTTGGATAGATCATGGAAATATTAGCAGAGACAACATTTGCATTTGAGTTGAGATAGGAAGTTAAATACGTCCCCATAACATGGAATTTTCCACATAATCCAAGTGGTTAACCAAACATGAGAATGACACCGCGTAGGGGGATTATGTTGATTTGGTAGTAATCCCTATAAATAATTTCTCGTGAGACTCGGGAAATGGTTGGCTTGAGACTCGTGGGTAAAAGAGACTAGAGAAAATCAACAAGATCATTGAAAGCCAATGGAGAATTGTTACCAATAGGAGAACGAAAACTACTAATGGTCCCATGTGGGTATGGGAGATGGAAATTTGGATGAGGTAAGTTTGTCTTTGTGAAAAGAATAAGATAAGCATGAGTCTCCCATTAGTAGAAGAGTAATTACTGCGAGGTTTCTCGTAAGGTTTAAATGTGAGTGGGAAAATTGTATTGTGAGATATGGTGGACTCCTCTATGGGTGAAGGAGAAGATAAGAGATACTCCTCTATGGGTAAAGGAGGAGATTAAACATGTCCCTCCGTGGATGAAGGATCTCATCCAATAATCTCCTTAATAAATGGATTAGGAGGAAATTGAGTAGAAGAGATGGTATGATTTCAAAAATAACATACACCTCATGAATGTTCTTGTCTCTGGTCAAGGTTTCACCGGTTTGGTTAAATGATGGGGTGTGGTTTGGGAATGGATACTTGAAGATTTAAAGGTTCGATTAGTTGGTGCGTTAGGATTATCCAGGATGAGATCTCTATTATCTAACATTTCTTGGATGATAGTTTTCAAAGTCATACAATTACCATTGGTATGAGCTCTAACATGATGTGTAACACCTAGGACAAACTGTTATATTTCTCTTTACATTACAAGCATTGGCATGTGATTTTCTTGAATGAGGTGTGTTTCCTTGATTGTTGAAAATCATGCTTGTTATGGATAAATCATTTCTACTCTTGGATTCATTGGACTGAAATGTTATGGCTTGCAAGAATCCACTTTCACTTCTTATTGATAAGTTGTAATCTGGTTTTGAGAGTTATAAACTTATCTCTTGTACTGACTCATCCTTGGATCAATTTCAGTGATCCAAGGAATGTTTTAAATCTTCTTAATGAATTGAATGGTAAATTGACATTCATTGGTTGAGAGACATAGTGGACTGAACTTTGTATGTTACAAGTTCTTTGGACTTGAGTGATCGTGTCTTCATTCGGTTGTAAGTTTGTGCTTGGGTCTCTGGGATTGATCTCGAAGGACATTATTGGTGTAAACAAAATATAGTCATCTTATGACTATGAAGGGGATCAGGATCCTAAAAACTTAAGGATAATCCTAATGGTATCCTAAACTAGGTAAGAACACCTACTTCCTATCTACATCTATTCAATTGGGTTGTAATCTAACCTAAGCTTCTTATTCTATTGTTTTGGGGGTGACCTAACCTAAGCTCTTGTGCTAAATGAATAAGGGAAGGGGAGATTACTATGGTGATACTATACTATGTTAACCTAATGCCTAATACTAATGGTTGTGAATTTGATATAACCTAAGGTGGTACTACATATGGCAATGTTTATAAACCTAAGGAAATTATTTAGGAAATGATTGTTGGACTAACCTAAGCTTTGGGAAATCTAGCCTAAACTATTTGAAAGGGGCCTAGGGTCACAAGTCACTACGGCGATGGTTCCAATGGCTTTTATTGTGATTTGATTGGATTTAAATACATGGAAGTACTGCTAGTTTGGCAAGGGCTAGTTAAATTTTAGCGGGGCTTACGTGGAGCTTCGCTAAGTATGGAATTACATGTGAACTTGGGATTGGTATCTCGCCGATTTTGGGAGGTAGTGGTAAGAAGAGATAAGAAAGAGAATAAGGAGTTATGAAATTAATAAATCTTTGTTTTTGTGTACAAACTGTCTTGGAAACTTGAGAGGTGGGTTTGTGAGAGGTTTTTTGGTTTTGCATGCTTCACAAATTTTGCTCTGCATGGAGCTATCTAGTTATTTGAACCTACAGTTCAACTTCTTCTTATTCTTGGCTATTTTTGGTTTCTCTGGTCTATTATTGATCAAGGGAATGTATAGGAGGCATTGGAAGAAAAAAATTTGGTTGTTGATCTGTTGTGGAGAAGAAAAAGGGTTGGAAGCTTGGCTGGAAGTCTCCTTTGAATTGGCAGAGGCACTATCAGGCATGATAGGCTCTACCCATTAATATTTCTTGCTTTCTTCTAAATGATTCATTAAAACAATTCTACTCACTTGAGATATATTTTTGCATGATGTGTCTGGTTATTTACTTGCATGTTTTCATGAAATCTATGTGGTTTTTGGAATGTGAATCCATTGTTGTTAATGGTAGTTTTTGGGAACTTTCTCTGTACTAGTTATTAGTGGTATTCATGTGAACTTGCATTTGAAGCTCTGTAACTTGTATTTGAAGCTCTGTAGCTTGTATTCAAAGCTCGTAACTTGCATTCGAGACTAGTATCGACTGAACTAGATTTGTTGCTTGTATGGTTCTAAATCTCTATTTTAGTCTTGTGTTTTGTTGAGCTTGTAGTGGAGCTTCGTGGTTGTTCTAAGCTTGTGTTGAAGCTTCGTGATTGTTATGAGATTTTAATGGAACTTCATGTTTGTTTTCTGGACTGAATGGAACTTGGTGTAGATCTGAAATTTTGGTTGAATATTCGTATTCAACATTGTACTCTTATTCAGTTCTTACGAATACTGAATTGGTAGTCAAGTTTTGAGTTTTTTTCTATACATATACTCTGAGATAGAAGCTTAATCTTATTATGGGATTTGAAACTACTTGAACTCATAATAGAGCATTGGTGTTTTGTTCTGAACTTGTATTTAGGGATTTACATTTCATTATAGGCTCGTATTTCAAATTCATGCTTGTCTAACCCAATATTAGAAGTTTGTGAAGTTCTGAACTTTTGTTGAAGCTCGTGTTAGAAAGCTCCATCTTGGTATTCCATTCTTGATTGTTAAAATCGAGTTGGAGTCGATGTGTCTGAATCTATACTTGTATTATGAGCTAGAGTATTTTTGGTATTGTGGATGTGAAAATATTTAAATCCATTTTTTGAATGTCTACTCGATAAGGTCTTGAGAGTCTTGTTTTGGTCGGAAGTAGACCGTGTAACTTCTTTTTGAGATCTCCTCTATTTTGATTCTTGAGATGGAATGGTTGTATTACTTTTGTCTTTTAGATTGCACTATGTTCTCGAACTTGACAGGGCATGTGAATTTGAAGTGTATCCTATTCTTCTCTTCCCTAAGTGAACCTATGTCTTGTTGAAAGCTTGACTATTTTGTTCATAGTAATAAATGGATTGGAACTATGTCCTATTGTAGTTTTGGTTGATCTTTAGTTTGTTTGGATAATTCGTTAAAAGATTTGAGGTTATGGAAGTGTATTATTTACTTTCCTTCTTATTATTGATGTTGAAACAAATACTTCCCTGTCATAAGCTTTTAACTGGAACTCGAGAGGCTTGTGGTGATTATGTTCATTGATGAGTTGGAAGTAAGTTTGGGACAATACTTGTCTTAAACGTATTGTTTAGTTTTCTTACTCTCTTATGATATTTTATCTGATTCTTGGGTTTTAATAGAATGTGAATCTAAAACCTAGTATACTGAGTGTAGTATGAAGGGATACAGTATCACTATTTTGAATGCTTTGTAATATTGTTCTTATTTGGGATTACAAACTACTTACTCATTTGCATTAAGTTGTTGATGCCTTGTAATGGAAATTTAGTCTTTGGGTTCGTGAGTTGTATTGACCCTTGTCTATCTTGCACTATTTGTGTATTTCTATTCCTTGTTGGGTTCATTGAATGAATCTCTCGGGTTTTAGACAGAGAAATGAATATGATCTCTTGGGGACAATATATTATTTAGAGTCGATACTGTGAATTTCATTTTGAGATTTGAATTTGAACTTGAGCTTGGTGAATGGAAATAGGTAATCAGTTTGTAAGTTTTGTAATGGAAAGTTTGTAGTGTGCATTCTTTGACTGTGCATTCGGTTTTGTGTTCTCTTTTGGGAACTAGTTAAAGAATTTCTAAGTTTGTATTAGATAAGGGATTTCATTTCATAGTATAAATGAAATGAATTATGGATTGGGTCCTTCTTTTTGTTTGAGATCCTTTTTCTATTGATTGTATAAGTTCATTGACTGAACTTCTCTTTAATTGATTCTCTTCTGAGATGGGAACTTCTTGTGGATTGGTTAAGAGATTTATTTTACTTGAGTATAGCTTGGATTTGTGGACAGTCTGGTTTCAGACCTTTGAATTATAATCTACTAACATACAAAAGTTAGTAAGACTTTCAGTTTGATTTGTTTTGTTCCGTAATGTCTGCTTGGATTGAGTCGGGATTCTTGTTTAGATGTTACCACTTTACTTATGGACTCTTATATTGTTATCTTTGGGTGAGGAAATTTTGTGTGTTCTAAACCTGATTATATCCTTGAGATGAATTGTGTCTGCAGGTAATAAGTATCTATCGATTATCTTCTTTTGTTTATATGGAAAGATGAAGCATACTAGTATGAGCCATCTTGTAACTAACTTCTTTTGCTGCTTAGAAAAAATAAATGTGTATTTCTATTCTTATGGAATTATTAAACAATTGGATGACAAGAATTATTGATTGTTTTAAAGTAATTGATAGGATCAATTAAATCTTGTGATATAATTTTGATGTTGCGGATTATATTAAGTTCTTTTCTTAAAAGTGAATTCATACTCTTTTATGGTACTTCTTTTCTGGATGTTATTACTTATGATTGTTTGTATGATGTATATTAATTGTTTCATTAAAGAAGAGTTGTTTAATGGAACAATTAGTGGAATGCACTTTACTTTAATGCTTAGTGCTTATCATGCTCAGTTCATTGAACTGACCCGTGCTAGCAATTTTGAGATGGACATTGTAAGTGATAAAAGAAGACAAGAACTTTCATGATGTATTGGCTTATTTAATTGGATCTTATGTAAAGAGTTTTGAATCATTCTTGAGTTGTATTGGAAAAGAAAAGTGATGTTATTTTAAGATCTTAATTATGATTGACATGCAGAATGTCTGAATTACATAGTCTTGTAAATGTATATTTTAAATCATGAATTGAAAGGTTTGTGTTGGACTTCAATTTGTGAAGTGAAATATTTGTACTTATATGCCGGAAATAATAGTGATATCTTTGCGGTATTCTTTATATTTGTTTATATACTATTGTTGTTATCAGATATTGAGTTGGATTAAGGAGATAGTATAATCTCCCTATTATAATGAACTTGTTAAATTGCAAAAGATGTCATTCTTTAACTGCACAACTATAGTTTAATAATGAAATATGCATGGGACATACAATTAATCTATATGTGTAATGAATGATAAAAAGGTTATGTTAAAACCTAACATTTAACCATGTAGAGGAAGACTCTTCCTCTCCCAAAGAATGAAAGATAAGATGATTAGTGGTTATGATCCTTAATCTTTATAACTTCGTTTATAAAGTAAACACTAGTTGAATCTAGGTGGATGTCACACTTGATTTGGATAGCTAAGTTGCATTAGGAATTAAACGTTGATGTTTTTGTCCTGTTTTGGGATAACTACTTGTTATGCCACGTTAATGAACAATAATGCAAACATGGATTAATGAAGTTCTCCATACCTAATCAAGATAAGTATGGGTAAAGAACTTAATGAATGTTGGAATTAGGGTTAGGCATGGTTGTTGTAATCTGAATCTTAATCTAATTTAATTATGATTAATGACCACTAAGGGGGTATGTACATCTTGATGAATTAGTTCTAATGGATGTTGACACATGCCAACTACAGGAATGTACCCTCGAGAAGTCTTGGGACTTCTTGAGGATATAGTGTTGCAGTTGACATGTGGCAACACCCTTTTGTATTTGTTCATCTAGATTTACACACATTTGGACTTAAACTTAGTTTCTCTCTAGGTCAAGTTAGTAGCATGTTTAGGATAGGTAGTAGCTTTCAATGATTCTGGGTACCTCGGCACATCCGGTTGACTTAGGTAAAATGTGTATGCCCATATACCCTAACTCATCATGAGCATCTTCCTATAATAAATTATGTTTCTAACCCAGGCTAGGGTTAAACCTTGGGCAACTGGACTGACAGTAGTCAGTAAATACCATTCAAGATAACGAAGAGAGAGGTAAAGGACATATTTAGGAATGAAGAGTATGTCATCTAGGAATAGTAACATGAACAGTATGTTGAAAATATTTGGCCAAAGTATCGTAAATTGTTGGTTGTGTTTTCCTATGTCACCTAGTTTAAAGCAACGTGATGTCAGATGAATATTAGTAACAAATATTTAGATAGGTTCTTTAAACAGATCACTCAGTACCCAAAATAGGGTAGGAGAACCAAGTATACGTAGTATACATAAAGTATTATATACTTTAAGTTAACATGAGAGATTAGTTGGTAACCAAGTCATGGAATGAGAAATCGTAGTATACGAGTCATTACTGACTACATATGGTTATCTGTTATGAGATTGATTGGCATGGAATGTGTGTTCTAAATGATGTTTTATTTAGAACAGAGAACATTATGTTTAAAAAAAAATCACTTGTTTCTAAAGTCTTAAAATGGGAATGTTACATCTTGGTATCAGAGCTAAAGGTTGCAGCTCTTGGACCTATTGTGTCCATAATTTGATGAAATTTAATTTTTTTTTTAACAAAAAATGGTTAGAATAAGCGGAAAGATTGCAAATAATCCTCGCTTGAGGAAGGAGTAGAAATTGCCCAAAAAATTGATGAGATCCTTGTTGCCGTGTTGGACATGAGATCATTTGGTTGTACTTGAACAACAAGTAATGGGAAATGAGGAGGAAGAATATGATGATAACAATAATCAGCCACCTCCTGAGGATAATGCCAATGTAGGTGTTGATAATAACAATGTGAACATACCTGATCAGCCTAAGAACAAAAAGGCTAGGCCGACAAGTGAACTCGCTAATGATGTAAAAAGGATAAGTCCACCCAAGTTTTATGGCACCACATTAGGAGATGGGGCTGAGAATTGGCTCAGCAAAATGGAGAAATACTTTGCAATAAGGAATTTCTCAGAAGAAACAAAGGCGATATGGGGAGCATATCAGATTTCCCATGAGGCATCTTCATGGTGGGACAATCGTAAGGTTGAGTTAAATATTGATGAAACTAATATCACATGGGATCAATTTAAAGGTTACTTTAGGCAACGTTGGCTGCTGTAACTTTACTATGATAAGAAAATGACTAAATTCCATAACTTAGCTCAAGGAAAGCTAACTGTAACTAAGTATTAGGAGCAGTTTACTAAACTCCTTAAGTATGTACCTTAGTACCAAACTGATGAGAAGTTCAGGATATGGAAATTCATCATGGGATTGAATCCCATTATAGGAGCGATGGTGGATGTTCATAGCCAACCACGATGGAAGGGGTTGTTGAAAAGGCCATAAGGTAGGAACAAAAATTGAAGGCAATTTCTACTCATAAGGAGGAAGTAAGGAAGAAAATCCCCAACTCCTCTTCATCATCTCTTGCACCTAAGAAAGGACCATGGAAGAAATTCGGAATGAAAAGTAAGTTTTCATCTGATACTAATAAGAAAGCAACAACAAACAAGTTTGTTGGAAATGCATGGAACAACTTTGTCAAGAACAATAATAATGGACATAAGTCCTATGGGGGTCAGAATGATAACTCTAAGGCTAGAAATAAACCCGAGCCTAGAAAGGGACTGTAGGAGGCTATTATAACTGTGGAAAAGATCATTACGCAAATCAATTCCCTTTGAAAAAGGACGATCATAATCAACAACACAAGATACATGTTGCAATAGCTGACAAGTAGGCTAAGAAACATGCCATGCCTATAGAAGTTCTGGTAAGTTATTTGGTTTACCTATAACTATTCTTTTTGATACCGGAGCTACTGAATGTTTTATTTCTAGTAAATTAGCATCAAAACTAAAAATAAAAGTGGAAACATGGACTGTACATTATGGAAACAATGTTGTTCATACAGTTAGTATGTGTCTTTTTGGAGCAGTCCTTGACTTACCTAACTTTTCCACTGAAGTTGATCTTTATGTTGCACCTTTGGGGTCTTATGATGTAATCATAGGTGTTAATTGGTTAGCAGAACATAAGGCTAAAGTGGATTATTTTGAAAAACACATAAGTTGTTTAGATGAATTATAGAAAACAATAGAGATTCACGGTGTGAAACGTGATATTTCTATTAGAAAAGCTGTCGGGCATGCAACTTAAAAAGGCCAAAGATAAAGGTTATACCTTATATGCAGTAAAAATTATAGAAAAACTGAAGAGAACGATAATAACATAGAACGATATCCATTGCTACGAGACTTGATGACATGTTTCGGAAGAATTTACTGGTCTTATACCCAAACGGGAGTTTGATTTCACAATTTATATCAATCCTAGTACCGATCCTATTTCTAAGGCACCGTATTGAATGACTACTAAAGAATTAGTAGAGCTTAAGGCTTACTTGTAGGAACTTTTGTCTAAAGGATTGATTAGACCAAGTGTTTCACCTTGGGGAGCACCTTTCATTTTTGTGAAAAATAAGGATGAAACACTTAGATTGTGGATTGATTACAGAATGTTAAACAAAGCAACAATCAAGAATAGATACCTACTCCCTAGGATTGATGATCTATTTGATCATATGCATGGAGCATCAGTACATTCTAAGATAGATCTTTGATCCGGATATCATCAATTGTAGATTAAGGATGAGGAAATTCATAAAAAAACTTTCGAGAACTAGGTATGGACATTATAAGTTCACTGAGTTTTACCTTTTGGATTAACAAATGCACCTACAACATTTATGAACTTAATGAATAATATCTTTCAAGAATACTTGGACATATTTTTCTCATATTCTTGGACGAAATTCTCATATATTCTAAAAGTATAGAGGAACACCATGAGCATCTTACGGTAGTTTTAGAAATTTTGAGAAAGAGATAGTTATATGGTAAGCTATATAAATGTTCTTTCTATGACACAAAAGTGCACTATTTGGGACATTTAATAAGTAATAATGGAATTGCTCTAGATCCTTAAAAAAATTTAGCTATAAGTGAGTGGCATACACCAAATAATGTACATGAAGTTAGAAGCTTCAAAGGGCTTGTTGGCTACTATAGAATATTTGTAAAAGATTTTTCTAAGGTGGTTGTACCAATAAGTTCTTTAAGGAAGAAGGATAAGAAGTTTTTTTAGTGAGAAATGTGAAATTTCATTCAGAACTTTGAAGGAAGCAGTTAGCTTTAACACCTATTCGATAGTACCAAATCCTAATGGAGACTTTATGGTGGTAAGCGATGCATCCGGTGAAGTTCTAGGAGGTATTTTGTTATAAAATGATCATGTCATAGCTTACGAAAGGAGAAAACTAAATTTACATGAGTTGAATTATGCTCCATATGATTTAGAGATTATTTCCATTGTTCATGCACTACAAGTTTGGAGGCATTACCTACTTGTAAACCTTTTGAATTGAAAACCGATCATCTTGGGTGAAGTATATCTCCACTCGGCCAAATCTTAATGAAAGACAACGTAGGTGGTTAGAGTTTTTGTCTCAATATGATTTTGACATCAATTATATCAAGGGTAAAGAAAATAAATCCACGACACTCTAAGTCATAGGAAGCACATTTATGCACTTATAACATTGAGAACTCAATTTAAGGATGAAGTAAAAAGTGTTATGGAGTCTCGATTCTTACTTTCAGCAAGTAAAGACAACACTTGCTATAGATCCAAATGATTTTAGGCATAAAAGTTTTCACTTTGATAACTAAGGTATCTTAAGATTTGAAAAGAGGGTATATATACCTTCACTAAATGATTTAAGAAATAAATTGTTAGCATAATTTCACAATTCACCTTTTTTGGACACCCTAGTATTACAAAGACGCTTGCTGATATAAAATAACAATATTTCTTGAAAGGAATGAAAAAGGATGTTATTGATTTTTTGACACATTTCCTTGAATGTCAACGTGTTAAAGTAGAACATATGCACCCAGATGGTTTATTGTATCCTCATAGCATACCGCAGTACAAGTGGCAAGTGATAAGCATGGACTTTGTACAAGGGTTGCCTATGTCAAGAAATAAACATGATGTTATTTTAGTAGTTGTGGATAAACTAACAAAGGTAGCACATTTTATTGCTAGTAATATGAAGGATGATTCTCCTATATTGGCTAAAATATTTGTACACAAAATTTTCAGATTACATGGAGTACCTGAATTAATCATATCGAGATAGAGATCCTAGAATGATGTCAAGGTTTTGGCAAATGCTTAATGTAGCTCTAGGAACTAAGCTGAATTTCAGTTCTACGTATCGTCTAGAAACAAATGGATAAACTAAAAGAGTCAATCAATTTTTGAGGATATGTTATGAATGTATTATATGGACCAGCAGTATAAGTGGGAAGATTACCTTCCACTAGTTGAGTTTGTATATAATAACACATATCATGCCTCTCTTAAGATGGCACCTTTCGAAGCATTATACGGAAGAAAATGTAGAACCCCTGTTAGTTGGGATAGCATTGAGGATAGAGAGGTAATTGGACCTAAAATTATTACTGAAATGAAACAACAAGTTAAAAGGACGTATGAGCACTTGAAAGAAGCAGAGATATGCAAAAGAGTTGTGATGATTTAAAGCGGGTTGACAGGAAATTTGAACTTGGTGAGAAAGTCTTTCTTTGGGTCAAAAAAAAAAGAGCTCTATAAATTTTGGCAAGGCTACCAAGTTATCACCTCATTATGTGGGACCTTTTGATATAGTTGAAGTAATCAACCCTGTAGCTTACCATTTAGCATTACCTCCGCTTTGTCATAAATGCATGATGTTTTCCATATTTCTTTGCTTAAGAAATACATTTTAGATTTATCACATGTGTTAAATTGGAATTCCTTGTAGGTCCAAGACCTAGGAATAATCATGGTTAAACCCATACGAGTGCTGGAAACTCGCCAGTTGCATTTAAGAAATTATGAGATAAGTCAATGTAAGGTCTAGTGGGACCAGTTTAATGAAGAAAGTGCAACCTAGGAAAACCTGGAAGATATGAAAACTACTTTTCCATATTTATTTGATCAAAATTGACTATGATGACTGATAAAATTTGTGATTTTATCTTTATATGACAATAAGTCTGCCAGTTATGGACAAACAACTATTTATTTTTGAATAAACAACTATGTGAATGCTGATTTCGGAACTTTAAATCCTGATATTGTTGCAAACATATGTTAAGAAAGTGAATAAATTGATTATCCTTAATGCAATGATCAAAATTAGATAATCATCGGGACGATGATTATTTTTAGGAGGGAAGTATGTAACACCTTGGACAAATTGTTATATTTCTCTTTGCATTACAAGCATTGGCATGTGATTTTATTGAATGAGGTGTGTTTCCTTGATTTTTGAAAATCATGCTTGTTATGGATAAATCATTTCTACTCTTGGATTCATTGGACTAAAATGTTATGGCTTGCAAGAATCCACTTTCACTTCTTATTGATAAGATGCAATCTGGTTTTGAGAGTTGCAAACTTATCTCTTGTACTGACTCATCCTTGGATCAATTTCAGTGATCCAAGGAATGTTTTAAATCTTCTTAATGGACTAAATGGTAAATTGACATTCATTGGTTGAGAGACATAGCGGACTAAAATTTGTATGTTACAAGTTATTTGGACTTGAGTGATCATGTCTTCATTCGGTTGTATGTTTGTGCTTGGGTCTTTGGGATTGATCTCTGTAGGACATTATTGGCGTAAATAAAATATAGTCGTCTTATGACTATGAAGGGGATCAGGATCCTAAAAGCTTAAGGATAATCCTAACGGTATCCTAATCTAGGTAAGAACACCTACTTCCTAGCTATGTCTATTTAATCAGGTTATAATCTAACCTAAGCTTCTTATTCTATTGTGTTTGGGGGGTGACCTAACCTAAGCTCTTGTGCTAAATGAATAAGGGAAGGGGAGATTACTATGGTGATACTATACTATGTTAACCTAATGCCTAATACTAATGGTTGTGAATTTGATATAACCTAAGGTGGTACTACATATGGAAATGTTTATAAACCTAAGGAAATTATTTAGGAAATAATTGTTGGACTAACCTAAGCTTTGGGAAATCTAGCCTAAACTATTTGAAAGGGGCCTAGGGTCGCAAGTCACTATGACGATAGTTCTAATGGATTTTTATTTGATTGGATTTAAATACATGGAAGTACTACTAGTTTGGCAAGGGCTAGTTAAATTTTAGCGGGGCTTACGTGGAGGCTTCGCTAAGTATGGAATTACATGTTGAATTGGGATTGGTATCCACCAGTTTTGGGAGGCGGTGGCAAGGAGAGATAAGTGGGAGAATAAGGAGTTATGGCATTAATGAATCTCATTTTTGTGTACAAACCATCTTGGAAACTTGAGAGGTGGGTTTGTGAGAGGTTGTTTGGTTTTGCATGCCTCACAAATTTTGCTCTACATGGAGCTATCTGGTTCTTTGAACCAGCAGTTTGACTTCTTCTTCTTCTTGGTTATTTTTGGTTTCTGGTCTATTTTCGATCAAGGGAATGTATAAGAGGCATTGGAAGAAATTTTATTTTGTTGTTGATCTGTTGTGGAGAAGAAAAAGGGTTGGAAGCTCGGGTGGAATTATCCTTCGAATTGGAAGAGACACTATCAGGCATGATAGGCTCTACCCATTAAGATTTCTTGCTTTCTTCTAAATGATTCATTAAAACAATTCTACTCACTTGAGATATATTTTTGCATGATGTGTCTGGTTATTTACTTACATGTTTTCATGAAATCTATGTGGTTTTTGGAATGTGAATCCATTATTGTTAATGGTAGTTTTGGGAACTTTCTTTGTACTAGTTATTAGTAGTATTCATGCGAACTTGCATTTGAAGCTCTGTAACCTCTATTTGAATCTTTGTAGCTTGTATTCAAAGCTCTGTAACTTGCATTTGAGACTAGTATCGACTGAACTGGGATTTTTTCATGTATGGTTTTGAATATCTATTTTAGTCTTATTTTTCGCTAAGCTTGTAGTGGAGCTTCGTGGTTGTTCTAAGCTTGTGTTGAAATTTCGTGATTGTTATGAGATTTTAATGGAACTTGGTGTAGATCTGAAATTTTGGTTGAATCTTTGTATTCAACACTGTACTCTTATTCAGTTCTTACGAATGTTGAACTAGTAGTCAAGTTGTTGAGTTTTTTTCTGTACATATACTCTGAGCTAGAAGTTTAATCTTATTCAAGGATTTGAAACTTCTTGAACTCATAATAGAGCATTGGTGTTTTTTTTAAACTTGTATTTAGGGATTTACATTTTACTTTAGGCTCATATTTGAACTTCGTGCTTGTCTGAGCCAATATTAGAAGCTTGTGAAGTTCTAAACTTTTGTTGAAGCTCATGTTTGACACTGTACTAGTATTCCATTCTTGATTGTTCTGAACTCGAGTTGGAGTCGATGGGTTTGAATCTATACTTGTATTCTGAAATTTGGAGTATTGTTGGTATTGTGGATGTGAAAATCTTTAAATCCATTTTGGACTATTTGCTTGATAGGGTCTTGAGAGTTTTGTTTTGGTGAAAGTAGACCGTGTAACTTCTTTTTGAGATCTCCTCTGTTTTTCTTCTTGAGAGGGAATGGTTATATTACTTCTATCTTTTAGATGCACTATGTTCTTGAACTTGACAGGGTGTGTGAATTCAAAGTGTATCCTATTCTTCTCTACCCTGAGAAAACCCATGTCTTGTGGAAAGCTTGACTGTTTTGTTCATAGTAATAAATGGACTGGAATTATGTCCTGTTGTGGGTTTGGTTGATCTTTAGTTCATTTGGATCAGTCATTAAATTTTTGAGGTTATGAAAATTATTATTTACTTTCCTTCTTGTTTAGATGTTAAAACAAATACTTCCCTGTCATAAGCTTTTAACTGGATCTTGAGCAACTTGTGGTGATTCTATTCAGATGATTTGGAAGTAAGTTTGGGAAAATACTTGTCTTAAATGTAGTGTTTAGTTTTCTTACACTCTTATGATCTTTGATCTGATTCTTAGGTTTGAATAGAATGTGAATCTAAAACCTAGCATACTGAGTGTAGTATGAAGGGATAAAATATCACTGTTCTGAATGCTTTGTAATATTGTTCTTATTGGGATAATGAACTACTTAATCATTTCCATTGAGTTTCGATGCCTTGTAATGGAAATTTAGTCTTTGGGTTCATGAGTTATATCGACCCTTGTCTATCTTAAACTGTTTGCGTATTTCTATTCCTTGTTGGGTTCATTGAATGAATCTTTAGGTTTTAGACAAAGAAATGAATATGATCTCTTGGGAACAGTTTATTGTTTAAAGTCGGTACTGTGAATTTTGTTTTGAGATTTGAATTTGAACTTGAGCTTGGTGAATGGAAATGGGTAATCAGTTTGCAAGTTTTACTATGGAAAGTTTGTAGTATGCATTCCTTGACTGTGCATTCAGTTTTGTGTCCTCTTTTGGGAAATAGTTATAGAATTTCTAAGTTTGTATTAGATAAGGGATTTTATTTAATAGTATAAATGAAATGAATTATGGATTGGGTCCTTTTTTATTTAATATCCTTTTTTTACATTCCTTTGTATAAGTTCATTGACTGAACTTCTCTTTAATTGATTCTCTTCTAAGATGGGAACTTCTTGTGGATTGGTTAAGAGATTTATTTTTCTTGAGTATAGCTTGGATTTGTGGACAGTCTAGTTTCAGACCTTTGAATTATAATCTACTAACATACAAAAGTTAGTAAGACTTTTAGTTAGACTGTTTTGTTCCCTAATTTGCTTGGATTGAATTGGGATTCTTGTTTAGATGTTGCCTCTTTATTTATGGACTCCTTATATTGTTATCTTTGGACTGAGGCAATGTTGTGTGTTCTAAACTTGATTCTATCCTTCAGATGAATTGTGTCTGAGGAATAAGTATGTATTGATTCTCTTCTTTTGTTTATATGGAAAGATGAAGCATACTAATATGAGCTATGTTGTAACTAACTTCTTTTGCTGCTTAGAAAAGATAAATGTGTATTTCTATTCTTATGGAATTATGAAACAATTGGATGACAAGACTTGTTGACTATTTTAAAGTAATTGATAGGATCAATTAAATCTTGTGATATAATTCTGATGTTGCAGATTATATTAAGTTCTTTTCTTAAAAGTGAATTCATACTCTTTTATGGTACTTCTTTTCTGGATGTTATTACTTATGATTGTTTATATGATGTATATTAATTGTTTCATTAAATTAGAGTTGTTTAATGGAACAATTAGTGGAATGCACTTTACTTTAATGCTTAGTGCTTATCATGCTCAGTTCATTGAACTGACCTCTTCTAGCAATTTTGCAGATGGACATCGTAAGTGATAAAATAAGACAAGAACTTTCATGATGTATTAGATTATTTAATTCTGGATCTTATGTAAAGAGTTTGAATCATTCTTGAGTTGTATTGGAAAAGAAAAGTGATGTTATTTTAAGATCTTAATTATGATTGACATGCTAGAATGTCTGAATTGCATAGTCTTGTAAATGTATATTTTAAATCATGAATTGAAAGGTTTGTGTTGGACTTCAATTTGTGAAGTGAAATCTTTGTACTTATATGCTGGAAATAATAGTGATATCTTTGCAGTATTTCTTATATCTGTTTATATACTATTGTTGTTATCAGATATTGAGTAGGATTAAGGAGATAGTATAATCTCCCCTATTATAATGAACTTGTTAAATTGCAAAATATGTCATTCTTTAAATACAAAACTGTAGTTTAATAATGAAATATGCATGGGACATACAATTAATCTATATGTGTAACAAATGATAAAAAAAAGGGTTATGTTAAAACCTAACATTTAACCATGTAGAGGAAGAATCTTCCTCTCCCAAAGAACGAAAGATAAGATGATTAGTGGTTATGATCCTTAATCTTTATAACTTTGTTTATAAAGTAAACACTAGCTGAATCTAGGTGGATGTCACACTTGATTTGGATAGCTAAGTTGCATTAGGAATTAAACGTTGATGTTTGTTGTCCTATTTTGGGATTACTTGCTTATTATGCCACGTTAATGAACAATAATGCAAACATGGATTAATGAAGTTATCCATACCTAATCTAGGATAAGTATGGGTAAAGAAATTAATGAATGTTGGAATTAGGGTTAGGCATGGTTGTTGTAATCTGAATCTTAATCTAATTTAATTATGATTAATGACCACTAAGGGGTATGTACATCTTGATGAATCAGTTCTAATGGATGTTGGCACACACCAATCTGCAGAACTATACCCTCGAGAAGTCTGGGAATTCTCGAGGATACAATGTTGCGATTGACATTTGGCAACATTCTTCCGTATTTGTTCATCTAGATTTGTGCACATCTAGACTTGAACTTAGTTTCTCTCTAGGTCAATTTAGTAACATGTTTAGGATAGGTAGTAGCTTTCAATGACTATGGGTACCTAGACACATCTCGGTTGACTTATGTCAACCGAGTATAACCATATACCCTAAGTCATCATGAGCGTCTTCCTATAATAAATTATGTTTCTAACCCAGGCTAGGGTCAAACCTTGGGCAAGTGGACTGACGGTAGTCAATAAAGACCATTCAAGATAATGGAAGAGTGAGGTGAAGGACATATTCCAGAATGAAAAGTATGCCATCTAGGAATAGTAACATGAATAGTATGTTAAAAATCTTTAGCCAAAGTATCACAAGATGCTGGTTGCGTTGTCCTATATCACCTAGTTTAAAGCAACGTGATGTCAGATGAATATTGGTAACAAATATTCATATAGGTTCTTTAAACAAATCACTCAATACCCGGAATAGGGTAGGAGAACCAAGTATATGTAGTATACATAAATTATTCTATACTTTAAGTTAACATGAGAGATCGGTTGGTAACCGAGTCATGGAATGAGAGATTGGTAGTATACCGAGTCATTTACAGCTGCATATGGTTATCTGTTATGAGATTGATTGACATGGAATGTGTGTTCTAAATGATGTTTTATTTAGAATAGAGAACATTATATTTAAAAAAACATTCCCTTGTTTCTAAAGTCTTAAAATGGGAATGTTACATGATGATAGTTGCAGTAATCATTTTGTTTATACCATGCAGCACGGGAAGAGAGGGGTCAAAACCAGTATGTGGTTTGACGGGTGGAAGAGTGAATGCTCTAGCTTTTAGAAGTTTTTCTAAAACTGAAGAGTAGGGTTCTCTTATGGGAGTATAGTTTTTTTCTCCCACTTAAACTTAAAATCCTGAGCAGGAGAAATATTAGAAGAATGATTTGATTGATTGGATGGATGATATGGGTCGATTTCAAAACTACTACATTGTGAGATCCTGTTTCTTTAAATAATTATTTTGCAATTTGGAAGAAGAAGAGGTATCATTTGATTTGAACGTAGTGTTTTTGTTATGTAATTGTATCTTCTTTTCTTCAACAACACGGATTTAATTTTTACGGGACATGGTGAAAACCTCGTCAAATGTGTAAAAATTTTAAACTTGGAGATCTAGGGAGATGTGTCTAGCACAAGATTTGGTGAAAAACTCTATTAACGTGTTCGAGATAGTTGGAATGTGATTTGGTTGATCAGGCTCCGCTAATGAGTGAAAAAATATGTGATAGATTCATCTTAATATTGGTGTGTCGCATATAATTCAGTCATGGTGACCTTATTGACAATGTTGATAGAAAAGTGGTCTAGAAAATCTTGAGCTACCTGATTAAATGAAAATATGGAATGCCTAGGTAGAGCACTATACCAATCTAAATTTGGTCATGTCAAGGACATTGGGAATTTTTACAAGAAAAGCATCATCATGAGCGATCAGATAACACACATGTTTAAAATACTGCAAGTGTTGTTGTGGGTCTTCTTTGTTGTTGAATCGGTTGAATTTAGGCATTTCCCAATGGGGAGGGTATGGATGAATTGGAATGGACAGTGAATGGGCTCATTGAAAATCTTGTCAAATGTCGAGAGTTACGTGAGTCGAGAGAGAGATGCTTGTAATGTCGCATCTTGTACATCATCATTTTGATAAGATCATTGGTAGTCTGTGATGACTAGGTACCCCCTGCAGTATAAGGGGGTAGATGAGGTGCATGTGATGTGGGCGACATCCCAAGTATGTGGTAGTTTCGAGTAAAAACATTTTGAGTTAGAAACATATACCGTAATAGATGTAGATGGAAAATATCCAGAATAAGTGGTAGATGAAATAGGGGCTATTGGTGATAAGTGCAGGTAGGTGGAATGAAGGTAAAGACTCTCGTAGTAATAAAAGGAATACATTACGAGATGGAGAGGAATATGTTTTTGAAGGGAGTGTGGGGTACTCACACCAATGGTGGCTTATATGCAATAGTTATATGAGAGGTGGCGGGTGCGAGATAGACCTACACTCAAGAAGGTTATAAAGGCATGGTTGACATCATAGGAATGACATATTTCAAAGGCATGATAGATGCCATAGATGCAATGAGATATAAATGATGTAGGGTCAATCTAGGAAACCACAAGTTGTAAGGTGGAAGAGGGCAAGGCCAAACTAGTAGTAATCGATGTAGAAGTCGGTGTGAGGGTAGGAGGAATGGACACAGTCATGCCATATACAAGCTTCCTTAATGAATCACAAGTAGATGAATGAGTGAGATAGTCTCTTGCAGAGAGGTGGGGTTCTAGATCAAGGAGTCTCGTGAACTCCTCATCACCACTTTGGGCATGGAAAGAGCTTGATTGGGGTCTATAGGTGATGTGATGGAAGTGGGTGATAGGCTACATGGAATAGTCTTGTGGATAACATGAAATATGAGAGTGTTATCTTGTTTACGAGTCAAAACCATGTGTATTTGGTGATAGAACATGTATTATGTGCTTCACTGATAATGCGAAACACAAAAGAAATAGAGAAAAAATGGTTCAAATGTGTTATATGATCATTGTTTTGATTAGAAAATCAGAATATATAGATCAACATCGGTTGGGGTAACTAATGCCGTATGAGGGGCAACCACCGTCATCGAATAGACCAATGTCAATTACTATGGAGAAATGAAATATTTGGAAATTTGGAAATACATGATGAAGACGAATTAGATCTTGAATCTAAAAGTGATATTAAGGACTCAAAGATATAGTAAAATGACAGAGGAAGGCACAAAAAGAAAATAAAATATAGATTGAATTATACTTTGGTAGAAATGACTAAAATAACATAAAACCGATGGAGGTCAGTGACCTAATGGTAGTGAGATGATTAAACTAATGGCAGTCGTTGCACCGACATTGATTATTGTGAAATCTAAGAAATATGGAAAAAGTGAATTTTTGGTGATTTAGGTCAAATAACAAGACCAACTCAGAGACTGAGTATGGAAATTATCAGCCCTAACACACTTAGAAATAGTTAGAATACACCAACTATGATGGTGGAGTATGTAGGGAGATAAAAATGGAGAGAACAAACATGCACCTTAAAACATAAATAAGGAAAAAGCTAGCAAACACGAAATCTTATGATGTAAATTTGATGTTGTGAATCATGACATTTAGGATTTACTTGTGAATAGAATATATTTTTGGTTACAAGGGTTCCCTAAGGAAACTTAAAAACTATGGATGGTATCGAGGTAAGTTTTGGCATGGGGATCCTTCTCTTATATGATAATTGGCAATAAAACAATTTGGAGCCCATCGTCGGTCCTATGATCATGTGATTGTTGACAACTTCTTCAAGGAAAGATATTATTTAAGAAATGTGTAGTTTGTTTTCAGTGATTTGGTATAAAGAGTGTGTAAAATGTGAACTATGGTTCATTTTTTCAACCATCAGTTGGGCATGACTTCCAGCATATAGGTTTCCCACAATTTAGATGAGCTAGAATGTAGCATACAACAATGATATGCAAAGATTTTAAAACCAAATCCACAATGAAATTCGATGAGAGAAATAATGAATAGGAAAGAGTATGTCTTATAATAATTCAATACAAAATAAAAGGAAGTTTTCTTGTTAACCCAAAATACAAGTTTCATTGAGATAAATAGGAGAAGAAGAATGTTTCTAAGGGAAAAGATTTTAATGTGAACTTTCCTTTTAAAAATAAATAAACACAAAATGATTCCCTAAGAATGAATAATTAAAAGAACCCCAAATGGGTCCCACAAGCATGATAAAATGTTTCACCAATAATTTTTACTCTTTATAGGACAAAACAGATAGAAGGTAAATGGTTAAGGAGGAATACATGTGAGGTGAGGTGGAAGGTAGAATACGCGCATTATTGACATTCTCCACGATGATCATAAAGAAATCATTTTTTTCGGGAAGGACTACATGTAGATGCAAACCATGACCATAAAATATTATTAACTAACATATGGCACTAGACTACCTAGTGTATGCTAGATCTAGGAAGCGTGGTGTTTCCAGAGAGGCTATCAATCCACTAGTTAATAACAATTCAATGTGAATAAGAAGCTGAAATAAATAATTCCTATTGTAATGTAATGATTTAGTTTTCTAATACACAAAATACACTATATTTTATGCTAGATATCAAAATAACACTAAATCTAATTACAACCATGGTTTGTTTTAGTTAGACAAGTCTGTCGAGGGTTTCTAAGGGTTTGGGGCTGATTGGTTAAGGTCTGGGTTTGTTTTAGGTGAGTGGGAAGCTTGCTTTGGTATGAGAATATGAAATGACATAGATATCGATATTGGTTTGATGACCGATGCCGGTATGGGGAAGAAGCCAATGGCGGTAGGGTAAACTGATGTCAGTAGGGGTAATTGGAAATAGCTTAATAAAAATGGTTTTGGGCTTCTCGTGATTTTATAGAGAGGGAGGAGGGTGTGGAGAGGTTTGTAATAAAACATAGAAGACTTAGAAATCGAGGGAGAGGTCACAAAGGTTGAAAGGGATCGAAATTGTTGGGGTGGTGGATTGGTGAAAAGATGGAGATATCGGATAATAGTAGAAAATGAAAATAGTGAAGGAAAAAAAGATATTTGAAATAAAGGAAGAACAGATTATTAATATCATGTTACTTGTTTCTATGAATATATCGTGATTGGATGAAGGTAGGTGATTTATTGGTGTGGTGGTAGCTGGTTCAATGCCGTGGAAGTATGACCTGTGTGTTCTTGTGAATTCTCTAATGATCTAGAAGGGAATCCTTGGCCTATGCTACTCTCTAGTGGTGCGAAGATTTCGTTTGGATGAGGCAATGGATCTAAGATCATCACCTGATTGTAATAGAACTCTCAAAACTTGAAATGAACAACCCGGGTAAAAGGTTGTAAAGTTATATATAAAGGAACCAACGGTAGTTTAGGTAACCAATGTCGGTCGAGGAAAAACTATTGTCAGTTAGGGTGAAATAGTCCTATTTACCAAAAATAGGTAGATATTCCTAGATTTGGTGTTCTTTTCTTGTCCAATCCTCTTAGGGAATTAGAGTTCATGTGATATAAGACATGAAGATCTTAGAAGAAGTCCAATTAGTTTTATGAGGAATTCTTACTTAGTTCGGTCAAGCAATGACTTAACATTGGGAGTGATCACTTAATGATGAGAGTGATGAATCGATCCTTTGTGAGTTAAATGCCCTTGGAATGGTTATAGGGTGAGGTGTGAGGATGAGGTGGTTGTGTGAGGATTAAATTTACTTAATTAAAATAATTAAATTAATTAATAACGTAAGGATGAATATTGATATGGGTTAAAGGGGTCATGATTATTTAAGTATGTTACGTTAATTAATTAAAGGGGACGGGGAGTGTGACCCAAATTTGGTGTATACTGATTATGCCATTCGGCCTCAAAAATGCAAGAGCTACCTATTAATGAGCCATGACCTACATTTTTCATGACCTCATTCACAAAACAATCAAAGATTATGTTGATGACCTTTTAGGAAAGTCCAAATGATGAAAAGATCATCTTACTATCCTTGAGTCAATCTTCACTCGTCTCATCCAATATTTTCTTCATCTCAATCCCACAAAATGTTTTTTTGGTGTCCTCACTAGTAAAATTTTAGGTTTTATCATATCTATATGAGGTATTGAATTTGACCCATATAAGATTAATGCCATCATTTAAATGTCTCCTCCATCTAATCTCACACAACTACGCAACCTTTAATGAAATTTAAATTCTATATAACATTTCATATTACAACTCTTTGATCATTCTCATCCTATTCATCACATCCTCCACAAGGACATAGATTTTGACTGGGATTCTGATTTTCAGAAGGAATTTGAAGAAATTAAATAGTATCTCTTATCACCTCCTATTCTTACTCCACCACGTGAAGGAGAGCCATTTTACTTATACATATCTGCTTCAAAACATGACCTTAGACCCATGCTCGCACATCATGATAGTCAGGGTCAAGAATAAGAATATATTATATCATTTGCACACTCCATGAATATGAAACCCATTACACCGAAATGGAGAAGCTATGTTGCACTTTATACTTTGCCACTTCCAAGTTGCACCATTACCTTCTTAATCATAAAACATATGTTGTCACTAGTTTCAATCCCCTCAAAGCTATACACTCTAAACCATATCATAGTGATCGTATCACTCGATGGCTTATGCTTATGACTGAGTTTGATTTAGAATTCATGTCACAAAAATCCATTAAGGTCCAAGCTATTCTGCATCAGCTCGCCGATGCTCCCTTACCCGACAAAAAAATTCCTCATGAATATTTTCCTAATGAATCCATTAATGATGTCGATGAATATGAATTAATACTTCTCAAAATGATTCTCTTATTTTATGGTTCTAAATTTCAAGAAGGGGGAGGATCTGGTGTCATTATCATCCCTCCGTGGGGTATTCCTATTCCATTATCATTTAAACTCAATTTCGAGTGCACTAATAATATGGAAGAATATGAAGCTTTAATCATGGGTCTCACCACTACTATTCTTCTAGGTGTTCATATCTTAGACATCTATGGAGATTCACAACTTGTTATCAGTCAAGTCAAAGGAGAATATCAATGTAAAAATTGAAATCTTACGAAATATAAACCTAACATTGACTTTCTTTTGTTGCGCTTTTGATCATCACACTATCCAACTCATCCCATGGTATTCTAATAGGTTTGCAGATACAATGGCCTCTTTAGGAGCCCTCATCCCATTAGAAACAGAAGAGTCAAAAGACAACACTAAATTATTCATCATTGTTCAATGATTAGATCATCCTTCACATCAAAATGAACTTCCTCCTATCAATATCATTGATGATAATCCAACTGATTTATGGTATACTCAGATATACGACTATCTCACTAAATCCAAAATTCCATCTGATTTACCACATAACACTAAATGTTTAATTCTTCAAATAAGGCTACTCACTTTATCATCAAAGGAAATATTCTTTACAAACATAGTTTTTACAACTTACTAATATTCCTTAAGTCACATGAATCAATTAAATCCATTAAAGAATTCCCGATGGTGTTTGTGGAGGTCATTTCATCGTGAAATTACGTCACTAAATGTGTTATAGGAGTAGGGTATTACTATCCCACTATGACCAAGGATTTTTGTGAGTACATTAATAAATGTGTGAAATGTCAAATTGGTTTAGATTTGATCTATATCCCAAGTCAAGCATTATAACTGCATGGGACCTATGGCCTTTCTAGGTAAGTGCAACAGGTTGGGGACAAAAAAGGGGTCATAAGTGGATGTCATATTGCAAATATCAACATAGTATAAAATTGTAGGGATTATTACAAATGCATACACTCAAAATTAGAAAAACTTATATTAATATGAATTGTAGCATCCGGAATCTAGTTTCTAAACTACTATTTTTTTAAAAAAATGGACAAGTTTAGCTATATTAAACACTCAAAATTCAATGACTTGGTATTTTTTTTTTTAAAACACCTATAAGATTGTAGTCCATTTGCCCACGATTTGGATGACCAAAAATTGATATATATATTTTTCCTTTAGTGAGAAGTTAGATGTTGCTATCTATCTTGGGATAGATTTTATTTTGTATTTTTTGAGCAATATTTTATTTTTATGGTTTTTTTTTCCGTGAAATTGGTTTGAAAACATAAAGAAAATAGAGCACTTTCCATTTGCCCACCGTAACTTTATCAAAAATATTGAAATCAAATTATTTTTTTGAACATGTATATAATTTCACTATGGTTGCGATGGTATAAGTTTTATCACATTCTGACAAGTGAAACAAAATTTGTAGTCTTAAATGTAGACATAAACATTCACGGGAAAAAGTGTCTTAAATACCTACTATTAGTAAAAATTATAAAATGATATTTATCATATTCTATTCACTTTAAAATCAATATTTCTACAAAGCTAACAGTCTCCCCTACGCGATGGTACCATTTTTATGACATATTTTTGACTTTTCGGCATGGTTAAAGTCCGCAGAAGACTAAATTTGATGTTTTTTTGTTGTTGATGTAAAATTCAGGATTTTATGTCAACTTAATTTTCCCCCAACTTGTTGCACTTACCCTTCTCTCAATGGGGATTACACCTCATTGGGGCTATCAACCCCAAGTCATCTCAACAACATCATTCCATTATTACAGCCATTGAATATTTCACCAAATGGGTTGAAGAAATCCCCTTAACATCAACTAAGTCAGGACCAATTATCAATTTCATATATCAACACATTATATGTCATTTCAAAGCATCCCACATAAGATTATCACAGATAATGGAAAATATTTTAAAAATAAAGAAGTTAAAAACCTTTGTGACACCTTCAATATTAAACTTATCTTTTCATCACCATACTATCCTCAAGAAAATGGATAGGTTGAAGCCTCTAATAAAACACTCAATAAGATCCTTATGAAAATAGTAAATGACGTAGGAAGAAATTGACATCTACAAATCCCATTTTCTCTTTGGGCTTATCAAACTAGCATCCACACACCTACAAGAGAAACACCCTATTCACTTGTCTATGGATCTGAAGCCATTGTACCTCTTGAAATCCAAATCCCATCACTTTGTGTGTCCCTCAAGGACTTTATCCCTAACAAATAATATTGACAAGATTGTTTAGTATGAGCTTGAATTCTTTGGATGAAAAATGTCTAATGGCCCTTGAACATCATCAAGTTTATCAAGAATGCATTAAAAAGGCATATAAAAAACATGTCAAATAACATGAATTTAAATTCGGTGATCTTGTGCTTAAATAAAATCAAAATGTCACTCAATTAGAATAGAGTAAATGTGGAAAGTTTTCCCCAATAGGATTGATACATGCATCACTACTCATAAGTATGGGTTAGGAGTGTACCATCTCACTTCTCTTAATGGTAAACCTGAAGAAGAACCTTGGAATTCATTTCACTTTCATCCTTTCTATTGTTAAATATTTGATTGGCATGATATTATCTTATCATTCCCTTAGAATCATCCATCATACCATAGTAGTGATTTGAGAGTGTGGGGTTATCCGTCATTATCCTAAAACACCTTAAAGATGAGCACCATGACTATGCTCATCATATATTTCTCTACAGATAGTTTCCTTGTTATTAGGGACCCCAAAATCACTACATCCATTACCCTTGTACCAGTTAAAATGGAACATAATAGGGGGTACGAATGTGTAGATCATATATACACCATTTCCCCTCCTCGAAATGATCTATTACGGATTTTCCCTCATCTAAAAATATGTGTTAAAAATCATTTGGATGGATTTATCAAAAAAACAAAAATAAATGGTAGACTGATCCCTTGAAGGACAACTATCCATCATAGATCGATCCCTTGAAGGATGACTATTCGTAAGAAAAATTAAAAATAGCATAGACCATACCCTTGAAGGATGACTACCCATAAAAAGGGGCTTCTCACATTGATCAACCTTTTAAAATAAATACATCAATATCAAAAGCATCTAGGAAGGTTTCCCACATTGATCAGCCTTCTTCTTATAAAAAACTTCTCGCATTGATTAGTTTTCCTCAAAATCAAAGTAAAGTTGGGGCATCTCTCTTTAGACCTGTGGAAAAGGAGAATATATTTCCCTCATTGATTTATGCATGTTCAAACCCCCTTTCATGTCCTAATAAATAAGATCTCATTTAATCCCACATTTTATTAAGTATTGTGTAATTATCCATTGATGATCATAGTTAACATTTGTAAAAGGTTGTAAGTGTAAGAGCATTCAAAATTTCAAAACCCACTATGTATGTACCAAATCCATAGTGGGACGATCATTCCATATTTATCCTATTTTATTGAACTACATTTTGATATAATTAAGATCACATTTTAAATTTTAACCATGTTTTCCAAACACATAACATCATATCATATATTCATCTAACATTAACACATGAAAGATAAAAACAATATAGATCATAAAACCTCATCATCATCATCATATATATCGATCAAATCCATATACATCAATATCAAAAATAAGCTTCTAAGAGCCATGTCAACAAAATACATCATACAAAAATTGGCTTCCATGAGCCATACAACTACATATCAAGATTCTGTAAACTGAAACTCTCCAATAGACTGGTGAGGAGGAGTTGTACTACCCTCTCCTCCCTACACACCTCCACCTCTAGCTACTCCTATACCACCCAAAACACTAGTATCTCCTCTAAACTCTCCTCCGCTATCTCCCACTCACTCAAGTCTCTGAGGTGGGTGAACTACACTCACACCACTAGAATTAGGGCATCCTATCCTATCGGTAAAAAAATATCCATACGTAAATGTGCCCAAAAATCATGAGTCACCATATCAATATAATACTGTAACTCAACCCGTATTGACTCATAGTGAAACTATAAAATATCCAGAACCCATAGGGAACCTTTATCTACTATCCCATGGCCTAACTCCACTAATCCTAGGTTTTCCTCCCTGCCCGCTGCCTCGTGCTCTATGAGCCATATTAGCTAACTCGAACTAGAAATAGAAGGCCCGATAATCCCTAAGGCCTTCCTCATCCCATCTCTCTGACCCTTGTACCAATCTCTATCTACAATGTCTTGGTCCAACCGATCTTTGTAATCCTCTCGCTCTACTATCACATTGTCTCTCTCATTGATCAAGCCATCCCGCTTAGTAATTAATGTATTTCAGATACCCATGAGGTCACCCCTCTCCCTCTGGTGAACCTCTCTCACCATAAACTATGGCCTTCTTTTTGTCACTCTGCTATGGCTTCCAAAACTTATCATCAACATCCTCCTCACTATCACCCTAGACATCTTCAACAACCTCATGTGCCACTACTCCTCTTGCTACCCGAGGTCACACTTGTGTGACTGTCATGCCGATCTCTCGAGTCGTGAAACCTATCAAAGCTCTTCAATACATGGTTCCACCATGTTTTATAACCAAGAGTATCCCCAAATTCATGAATAATAATAATCTAACCATCATCATTGGGACCCATGGACTCCATCCGATCCATGATATCCTCGGGATCTATCACAATGGCCCTCGGAGTCTTTGTATCCCCATATTCTCGTTTATCTTGTACACGATCCACTAGCACTCCATGTATCAATACAAAATATCTCATAACATGGTCAAAGTGAAGTAACTCATGCTCACCCGGTTGAAGAGTGATAAAAAAATAAAACCAAATAGGACCTAAATGGGGTATTTAGGGTATTAATGTTAATCTAAATAGGAGGACTAAAACGTTGTAAATAAACTAAAGCAAGTATGAAATGAATGTAAACAAACTATTCTAAGTGAAATCAAAACCCTAATATGCAAGAGGTAACAAGGAAATGACTTAGATGATAATAGGATATTGTCGTAGGTTGTCACGAGATTTGGAATGGAACTTGGTAGTGTAGATGAACACTTAGAGGCCTTATGGAGGGCATATTGGGTACGTCTCAGTGACATAGACACCTAGGAGTGTACTAGGGAACCCCGAGGCACCCCAGTGCGGATTCGCCACTCATAACCATGTAAATGCTCAAAACACTAATTTGGCATGGTTTAAGTGTTTCTGAATAATCTATTTCTATTGCACTTTGGATTCACCGGATGAACTAGATGATGCCCTGCACATGAAGAATAAGAAGTGGTTAGATTGAACTTTGTTGCCAAACTAGTGGACTTATCACTAAGGAATGCACTACATTATGGACCTTGGTGTATTTATTTTGAGTGTGTGTATACCTTCCCAAGGTGCTCTTGTGTCGGGATTACACTTTGTGAAATAGCGAGCTATGGTATCTATAAAAGATCTAGATATTAGAATAGAATGAATACAATCCCTCATCCTCTATGAACATATGCGATGCAAACTTTCCTACCTTGAATGTATGGTGTTATGCGGATGTAAGATGGTGTAATTTTTGTAGCCCTAGATGGAGTGATAGTAGTGATAGGATGCAATGACCTAGGACCCTTATTATGGTCTAATAAGATTTATATTTATAGGGATCTCAAGTTTTATTTTGTAATTAATCCCAAAAATTCTGACTACGGAAAATAAAAAGATGACCAATGGGTAGATGTGACCCAAAAATGATCAAAGGAGGCTAAGCATAAATTGGATCACCTAGAGTGGGACTGGGTCACCCGAAGACAGGTGGGATGCCCAAAATTAGTGCTAGGATCTTGGGGAAGTTAGAAAATGGAGTGATAAGTGTTTGGAAATACAAAGTAAAACATAAGACAAAGATGGCAAAAGTATCAGATTAATTGGTACTTTTTACACTTGAGAAGATTCCAAATAGTAGTATAAGACCAAGATAAATATTATCTAATGTGTAGTATTTGTGTCTACATTTCCCCCCACTTTATGTTGGTGAGCAAACAACTCGATAACATAAAGTAGATAGAAAAGAGTACGATATCCATGCAGAGTGTAGAAGAAAACACGGCAATGGACTAGAAGCGAGGAATGAAAAAAATAGAAAATGTGGAAGTGTGTGGATTCTAAAGACTAAACATGTGTAAATAGTGATGAGAGTGAACATAGGGCGGAACACGTGTGTAGCTGTTGTATGTGTGTGGTGTACTTGCATGGTTAGTATTTCAAGTAGCATCATGGTGTGTTGTCATTGTAGTTGTTGCCTCCAATTTGATTTTTAGTTCTCATACGGAAGAAGCCAAGGAGAAAATGATCAAGTAGTCAAATATGTATGTATGTAAAAAAGTTGTGTAAATTATGCAAATGTAAAGTATGCTAGAATAGAAAGTGTAAATGGAAAAATACAACATGTGCACCTGATCAAATTAAGAAAAATGTGTAGAAGGATATTCCCGTGATGTCATGAGTTTTTTCAGCAATCTCACGACACCTTGGTTGAAGAAGTATAGGGAGGAAATGCTCAATGTCCTCTAACTCTAACTGCTTCTGTTGAAATTTGTTGAAGAGATCTCTATATTGCATCAGTTTTTTGGGAGAGCCTACGCCACTAGACGGAGAAGTGTAGAGAGGACACCTACTGTAACCCCTAAGCTTGTGACCCCTCCAAAAAATTTCCACAAGACGCCATGTCCTATTAAGGCCATTTTCCATGGAGTTCATAGACTAGTCTAAACTTACTCGCTATGTGAGAACTAGTGTAGATATGTTGTGTTAGTAGAAACCATCAATGATGTCCCCATCTTTGGGGGCATATGTGATTACTTTGGAAGGAGAATGCAGCCCCAAGAGAGGACCAACCATAGTCTGACCTTGTAATCAACTCAACCTTATAAGGGGAAAAGGGAAAGTGCTTGGTAGATACAAAGGCACACACAAAAGGGGATGGATAGCCAATACAAGTGTTAGTACGAATACATGCATGCAAATAAGTGTAAAATATGCAAATAATGTAAAAACTACTAAGAAAAGTAGTGTAAACACACAAGAAAACAAGGAGACCACACAAAGTGGGTTTCAAACATGGGACATCACTCATGATGTCACAAGACACACACAAGGCCATCATGGCTATAAAAGTAAGACAAGTATGCACACAAGAAAATGGCAAAGCCCACATACAATAGAAAACAACGTAGACAAGTAGAAATACAAGTAGTCATGGGAACATGTAGTCTTGCAAAATAAGTGTTACACATGGAACACCCATTAGCATGTTAGAGTGAAAACCAATATGTCAAAGCATGTATAAGAAAGTAGTATAAGATGTTAAGTACAAAATGAAAAAATAACACCTATATGAGACGAATGTGGATGCCCCCAGCCGACTAATATAGTAAGGGTAGAAGGAAAGCATCCATACCACATGTAAATTTATTGTATCTATGATAAATCTAAACAAATTCATGAACACACATGTGTGTATGATAATGAAATACAGGAAAGAAAGCTAACATGTGTAGTAAAGTGAACATGTAGAACACTAGTAAGAAAAACTAAATACTACTAAGATAAAGAAGTATATCATGGATCGATGGAATGAAATGTAATACTGAACGATATGAGAAATGTTCCCCCCGAGTGTATGGAAGTGTAATTAGTGAGGTTCATTTTTTCCCCCTTAGTAGTCAAGAAATAACTATAAAATAGAGCGTGTCATTGGGAAATGTTCGAGTGATGTTGGTTGTATCTAGCACGCTATGATGAATGTGAATGTGTAATGGTGATGAAATGCAACATGTGGAGAGATTATGTGCATGAACCCTATAGCGAAGCATATATCAATAATTTTTGTATCGAGGGAGTGATGATTTATACCTAATGTATATCACTATAAGATGGAAGAAGAAGGTAAAGATATAGCCTATATCGTATGTCACTACTATATGGATGATGAGGGTGTAGGAAGCATATATGAGTAGGTAGAAGATAATGAAAGGTGGTGATTTTAGCACTAAGCATATACCACTAATGCACTAGTAGGATAAATGATGATGTGGTAGAATGAACTAGAAGAGGATGATAGAATAGGAGATGATCATATGTAAGGGGATAATGTACAATGGGGAAAGGAGTGGTAATTTAACCTAAGGTGTAGACCACTACATGATATGAAGATGAGTATGGGTGATGATATAACCTAGAGATTTGGTCTCAAGTCCAATGTAATGTGTTATGAAATGTCACATGTAGGTAAGGTCAATTTGATTAGTAAACCCTTCATAGTTAAGTATGGACTGGGAAATAGAGTGCGTCGTAGGGTGATGATTGCGGCACCTCAGTTCAGTGTAATATTTCTTGAGATGCATAACATTGAGGGATTTTTTGAGTGGTTTCCCTAGAAGGGTATTGTTGGCGACGAATCACAGCACCCCTGGGTGTTGATCAGATTTCTAGGTTGATCATACTAACATCCGGTGTGATTGCACAACATTGAGTCCTTTCTCCAGTGCGGGACTTGCAAAAATGAGAAAGGAATCTCTAGAGAAGGCTGGTTCCTATCCCTCTTTAGATGCACACGTAAAATGTAGATTTTTTAATCAAAACCTAAACTAACTTGCGAAGGAGATAGGGTAGGAAGATGTAAAAAATAAAACCTAAACTACAGAGGTGATGCACCGAGGAATGAAGAACACTGTTTTGCCAATAAACACAAACCATTAAAATGTAATGCAAGATCATACACGGATATGATTTGCGGTGAAAGATCGGGAAGATGCAAATGAACACGAGAGAGGGTTGAGAATCATCCACAGACATGCATTAATTTGATCCAAAGGTTGATACAAAAAAACTGCAAAATGCCAAGAGGCAAAGTTGCATTACGTTTTAAATGGGAGGTTTGAACTCCACAAAATCACTGCCCGGAGAGAGAAGAAGGGAGGGGCAAAACAAGAATGTCCAACCTTTAGAAAGAAGCCCCTCCTTACAATTTATAGGAAGAATGAGAGAGGGAAGAGAGAGAAATTCCAAATCTACCCCAACCACCTCCAAGCTGTATTTAATTCATCTCATTATGGTGGTAGGTGAGAACCCTAGCGACCCCCAAAAGTGGCGAACTGTATTTTTTATTTTTAAGAATTTTTCCCACCCAATTAAATATATCCAGTTGTAGTTGGACAGAGGACCTCGTAAGCTTTCCAGAAAGTCCAATCTTGCATGAATCCGAGCTCCCAGTCAAAAGTTATGGCCATCTGAATATCTGCGCCAGGGTCTGCTTCCTGTCAGCGCTCAAAATGTTGCGCCTCCAAAAGGTGCGCCTTGGGCGCATCTATCTTATGTATACATACCCTTATGTGTGCAAGGCATAAATTTGGTCATGTCGACACTCTGTGTCAAGTGCCATTTCGTGCGCCAAAGGCGCAACTTTTTCACTCTATGTCGACACTCTCATGTCATGCGCCATTCATGCGCCAAGGCGCAACTTTTTCTATGTCGACACTCTGTGTCATGCGCCATTTCTGTGCACCAAGGCACAAATTTTTCTATGTCGACACTCTGTGTCATGCGCCATTTCTGTGCGCCAAGGCACAACTTTTTCTATGTCGACACTCTGTGTCATGCCCCATTTCGTGCGCGCAAGGAGCAACTTTTTCTATGTCAAGGCGTCATGCAACTTTTTCTATGTCGACACACTTTTCTATGTCGACGCTCGTGTCATGCGCCACTATGTGCACCAGGTGCCAAGGGCGCAACTTTTTCTATGTCGACACTCGTGTCATGTGCGCCACTTTTTTCACGTGCGCCAAGGCCATTGTTGGTGATGCAATAAGTATCGAGCTCGAGTTTCTTTGATTTCCATATTCTTCTACTTGTGTATATCTACCCGGGGGTAAAGATATATACAATAATTTTGGCGACTCAATGGGATCACCTGCCTACTAGGTAGAAGATCAGTGGCCTTTTAGTAGTCCATTGGGCATGGAGTCATAAGCAGTAACCTGAAACCAACCTGATATCTAATCCCGAGCCTAATATCGCAAACCCTTCTCTCGATAACACTGAAAATAGAAATTCAACACGAGAGCAACAAAACCTGTGCCGAAGCACTTAGGGAAATTGAAACCTAACTACAACAAGACAATGTGCATACGCACTTAGAGAAATTGAAAACTAGGCTAATATTTACAAGGGTAAACTTTCTCCTTTTAGTAGTAATGTTTAAGATAGATTCCGTTAACTTGAATCGAGATTTCTTCTCCATCCAATGTAGACAATTGGAAGGCATTACTACTTTTACATCCCGTGACCATATAGGGGCCACTCCAAATGGCATCAAACTTTGAATGCCTTCTGGTTTTTTGCCCAATCTGCATCCCATTTCGAACTAGGTCCCCCTCCGGAAGGTCTTTTCTCTTGCCTTCTTATCAAACCATCCTTTTACCAAGGCCTGATCCTTCTCAAGCATCTGAACGGCATGTTCTCTAATTTCTACCAATTCCATCAACTCTGCATACCTGGCCTCCATTGGTTCGAACTTAGCCAACTCCAACTGCTTCATGAGCTCCAACGCTGGAAATTCTAATGATATAGGCAATACTGCCTCTTTCCCATAGACCAATTTGTAGGGAGAACTACCTGTAGACCTCTTTGGCGTTATCCTGTCAGCCCATAATGCTGATTTTAGCTTTGTATGCCATGTCCTTTGGTTTTCATCCAGAGTCCTTCTGATGATTCTCAATAAATTCTTGTTCGTGGACTCTGCCTGTCCATTACCCTGTGGGTAATAATTTGAAGAGGTGCTCAAATAGATTCCATTCTTGACAGCCCATTCTGTAATCTTGGAACCTATGAATGCCAATGCATTATCTAATATGATAGTGGCCGGCACGCGAACCTGGTCACTATCCCTTCATAAAAGTCTAGTATGTTAGACTCATTTGCCTCTTTGAGCGTTATTGCTTTGGTCCACTTGGTGAAATAATCATGCCGTGAGAATCCACTTGTGGCCTTGGCTTGAGTTTGGGTTGATGACCCGATGAAGTCCAATCCCCATTGCATAAATGGTTGGTCAACCAAAATTGGGTGCAATGGAAGTGCTGCTAGTCTTTCTTTTCTTGTGAAGAGCGCACATTTCTTGCACTTTCTTCTCCATGTATGGCAGTCACTGAACATTGTCGGCCAATAATATCCTGCCTTCATTATCTTGAGAGCTGTTACTCGTGGGGAAAAATGTCCTCCAGAATCTCCATCATGAAAATCTCGTAACACCCTCTCAATTTGACATGTCCCAATGCACCTCAATAGAACTCCATTGATGTCTTTTTTAAACAAAACACCATCAACAAGCACATATGGAATGGCTTGTAATTTGAAGTATCTCCTTTTTGCTTTGCTCAATTCTGGAGGGCATAGGCCTACCTGTAGGAAGTGTATCATATTCTGAGTCCAACAAGGAGTGGGCACATCATCATTTTCTTGTTCTTGACCATCCTGTAGTACCAAGGCAGTCTCTTTTTCATCACGTGCTTCAAATTTCTGACTCAAAGCTAGTTGTTCACATAGTCCTTTTCCACGTACTAGCTTAGTGACCTTAATTTCGATGTCATATTCCATGACACGAGTGATCCATCCTGCACGTTTCTCATTCAGATCCTTGTTTAGAAGGAAGTCCTTGACTCCCGCATGAGAGACCAACAATTGGATCTTGTTGTTTGAGACTAGGTGCTTGAATTTCTTTAAGCTCCTGATCACTGCAAGGACATGCTTTTCAATGAAAGAGTACCTAGCTTTGTATTCCTCCAAGCCTTGACTGAAGAAAGAAACTGGTTGTTCTAATCCTTCTTTGTTTTGTTGTACCAAGATTGCAGAAATTGTGTCTCCACCGCCAAAGGCATATAGCATGAAGCCCTTGGAGAAGTCTGGATTGACGAGAGTCGGAGCTTGAGATATAGCCTCTTTTATTGCCTCAAAACTTGCCTTGCCTTCAGCTGTCCACTTAAATACCATGCTCTTCTTCAACATCAGCGTTATTGGCTTCACGAGAGTGGCAAAATTTGGCACAAATCAAATCTGTGACAAAATTGATCCTTCCCAAGAAGCTTTGAAGAGCCTTCTTGTGACTTGGCAATGGCAACGCTCGAATTGCTTCAACTCTTTCTGGGTCGATCATCAATCCCTCTTTTGAAACAATATGGCCTAGAAGTTTTCCCTCGTGAGCCAAAAATATGCATTTTTGGGATTCAATGATACCCCAAATCTTCTACATCTCGAAATACCGCCTCGGATGAAAGAGGTGATCCACTGCATTTTTGGAGAATACAGTGATGTCATCAAGATATATCAGAACTATTTTATTGATCAACCCCTTGAATGCCATATCCATTGCCCTTTGGAAAGTGGCTCCAGCATTTGATAGGCCAAATGGCATCTTCTTGTAGGCATATGTGCCCCATTTGGTGGTGAAAGTCGTCTTGAACTAGTCATCTTCTTTCACCATTACCTGATTATACCCTGAGTAGCCATCTAGGAGAGAGAATCTCTCCAAACCGGATACCACTTGCAATATTTGTTCCATTGAAGGAAGTGGGTAATGGTCTTTGAGAGATGCCCTGTTGAGGTCTCGGAAGTCCACACACAACCTGATTTCTCTGCTCTTCTTCCTGACTGGAACCAAGTTTGCAACCCAACTTGAGTGCTTGATTGGGAATATAATTCTTGCCTCTATTAGCTTGTTTAGCTCTTTCTTCATTAGAGGCTCAATGTGAGGGTTGACTGGTCTCTGCTTCTACCTGATGGGTTTAGCATCTGGATCCAATTCTATGGTATGTTGTGCCATCTTTGGATCGAATCCTCTCAAGTCTTCATAGCTCCAAGCGAAGACATCTGGAAATTCTTGGCAAAGTTGTATGAAATCTGATTTCTCCTGCTCAGTGGCCACTTTACCAATTTGAAGTGTTTTGCCTTCCCCAATTGGAATTGGCTCGAATCTTCTCTCTTGACTGTATGTTAGCCTTTTCCTTACGAAACCGGTCGTTAGGGTTGAAGATAGACTCCAATGTTACTAAACCCTTGGGAAGCTTGTTTGTCCGTAGCTGCACTACTTGATCCCCATACTGCTGCTCTAGTCTGTCTTGATTCCTAGCTGAAAATTCAGCCTCTTCTTGTAAGAAATTGACGATCTATTGATCATTCTCAAACACCTGCCCCGACTTATGTTATTATCTAGGCTGTTGGCCTCACAATCACATGGACATGTGGTTGTGTTTTTTCCCTTTTGATGTTGTCAACCACATCAAACGTTGCTCCAACTACTGCGAGCCTATCCGCTGCTTCATTTTCCTTCCTAGGTATGGACACGATGTTGAAAGCTTCAAAATCCTCAACGAGGTCCCATACCCTATTCTTGTAGTTCTTCAGCATGTCATTCTTTGTAGCATGTTGTCCCCTTACTTGATTGACGATTAGCTCACTATCTCCAAACACCTGCAAGTTCTTGATCCCCTTTCTTCCAGCCCAATGAAGTCCATGAATCAAGGCCTCATATTCAGCTGTGTTGTTTGAATAGGAAAACTGGAAACGGAAAGCTGAATAATATGTTATGCCTTGAGGTGAAACAAGCATAGCTCCTCCTCCTGCGCCTTGCCTACTCCTTGATCCATCGAAAAATAATTTCCATACCTCATTGTCATCCTTATGGTCTAGTTTGGTGATGCTAGGAATAGGCTGGTTTTCTTCATGTATGCAATAGACTCCTAGCTTAGATTCTTCTATTTCTTGGTAGGGATCAAAAGCATGTACCTTGCTTGCCCATTCTTCAAGAGTCAAATCTGGGATGCTTCCAACTTTGGTGTCAGCTTCATCTGTGCTTGGATAATCTTCTTGATCAAATCTTTGAGCAGGTTGGCGTTGATTTGGCTTGGAGTATGGGGCTCAATATGAAAGTTTGCAATTGGTTCGGATCTGATTGTGACCTTAGTACCATATCAGTTCTAAACAACATGTGTGACCAATCGTGAGATAAGTAGCCTCAATTTTATTTGTGAAATCCCTTGATAGGCATAGGGAAAATAGTGGTGGCAAATCTATCAGCGACACATCTTGCAAAAGCGGTAACGTTGGGGCATGCATGCAACATAAGATTCAAACCTTTAATTACTCCCACGGTTTCTCTTTGCCATCCCATCCAATTGCACTACCCCCTTGATATGACTTCATATTTGAGACCCGGTGATCAGCTATTTGCTTGGGCATGTGAGAACTACTTGCCCCGAGTCAATCATGCAATTGTGTACTAATTTATCCCTGATGATTAATGAAACATAGAATGGAGGGGGTTTCAAAACTTTACCTTGTTGTCCTCCATGATTCCCTTCAGTCTGAGCAGCATTTGTGAGGGCCTTCCCTTGTATAGGGACCTGCTGGTTTGAAATTGACCAATTCTTCATGGCAGCTTGTAGAAGATCTCTTTGGCCTGGGATGGATAAAGATTCCCACATTGATATATTCACATTTGTCTTCTTCATTTGATCAATGATGCTAAATGGGGATGAAAGATCTCTTTGTTGCCCTTTAGCCTGCACATTCCTTTCTTGTGCATGGGCAGCAACAACTGGCATTTGAGTTGGTTTAGAAGGTGGTTTGGGCTGTCCTTGCATGTTTGGAGCTGCATTTTGCTTACTGACACCTTGTGGAGTGATGGAAGGTTGTAGATCACTTGGAGCCAATGACTGCCCTTCACCAATATTCCTCTTCTTTGATCTTGTGTTAGCTGCTACACTCTGAGAAATTGTTTGATTCATGCCACAAAAATCCTCAGCTTGCCAATTTGCAAGTGCGGTATCATTTGTACTTGTGTTTTGCTGAGATGTCCCTTGTTGCTGATTTGTTTCTTGACTCACTTCACCCTCAATGCCAGTATTTGTCACCATCAAGGCTTGGTTCAAAGCACCATTAAAGCACATAGATTGGTTGTGAGGTTCATTGCATGGGAAACACCAATCATACTCTTGAGCTATGTTGTTTTGGACTGGCACTAATGCTTTAGAAGCAGATGTAACATTGGGGTTATAGGGCTGAAATGGTCTATTGGCGGGAGGCCTTACTTGGCTTTGATTTTGATTTGCAGCCTGATTTGGTGACCTATTGGGCTGGTATGGTGGCCTAGCCTGGTACTGCACTTGAGGCTGATACGGTCTAGCACTTTGAGCTTGTTGTCTTTTGATAGTCACCAGCTCATTTCCAAGGTTTTGTAACTGTTTCATAACCTATTAGAGTTCATTTGAAGCACTAGAGGATGAAGTAGAAGTTTCATTTGAACTTTGATTTCTAGGAGTGGGAATAGGAGCCAAAGTGGGTGCTTGACTAGTGCTTGGATTTTCTAAGTTTGGATACAAGGGCATGGGAGGCCTAGGAGCCAGCTTACCAGCTTGAATAAGACAGTTTTCAACTCTAATGGCAATGCTATAAGCAGTAGGTAAGGTTGTGCCTCCCATAGATTGAATTAACATAGAAATATTAGAATTCAAAGCTTTAAGGTAATATAGAAAAGCACCTTCAGCTGTTGGCCTAACGGCCACTGGAATTCTATCCCAAGACCTTTGAAATCTAAAGTTGAAGTTGGTCAGCTGCTCATTGGGAGCTCTCTTGATAGTTGTCAATTGTTCTAGTAGAGACAAATTGTCTCCCTTTTCCCCAAACTGCTCATGGAGGACTATGCATAACTGATTCCAATTTGTGATAGAACCAGCTGCAAGGCTCCTAAACCATTGCAATGCCTTCCCTTTGAAGGAAGATGCCAGCAATTTGACAGCAACATCCATTTCATTTATCTCATGGATTACACAAACGTTGGCGATGTCTTTGACATGATCACCAGGAGTGGTATGATTTTCTCCATTAAAAATGGAATATTCTTCAATGCTGCAATTGGAACTGGATTCTGTGCATTGAGGGCAAGTGGACTGCTACCAGTGAAATTGACAAAGGGATTCGGTGGTTGTGCCATTCTGATTGGCCTGAGAACCCTTGTTGATGCGAGAAAAGGTCTACCAGGTGGAGGTGTAGACAAAGTCCGGTTAGGTGGAGATGGTGATCTTTGTGGTCTTCTTCCTCTCCTTCCTCCTCCTGGTGATAGTTGCAAGTGGACAAATAGCCCCTCTTCTCGAGTATTGGACCTGGTTTGAATTCTTCTCATATGCCTAGGCAACTTTTGCTACTACACCGTTGAATTCTATCCCCTTCGGAGTCGCCAGATGTGTCAGAGAACGAGCCTGAAAATGCTAGATTCTGCCAAGTTACACACCAAACCTGACAACATTTAAACTCAAAATTTTGAAATACCTGTATATTTGAGATTTTAGGGTTTGGGAATTGATTTGGAATGATAGTCCCGAAAACCCAAAAATGCCAGATTTTCGAAAACCCGAAATCCGAAAATCAAAAAACCATGAAATTTTGAAAGTCAAAATCTCAAAAATCTAAGAATACCCTTTTGAAGATTATCCCCCGATCTATCAACTGGTGAAATTTTGACTTGTTTCGAGCAAGTTAAGTCCTTGAAAATTGATTTCAAGGTTCAGCCTGGAAGGTGAAAAAAACTGAAATTCTAAAACCTGCAATTTTTTAGTCCAGATTTTCTTGAAAGTTCCTTCAAATCTTGTGGAATGACCTCTTGGTCCCACCGGGCGTGCCAAAACTGTTGGTGACGAATCACAGCACCCCTAGGTGTTGATCAGATTTCTAGGTTGATCATACTAACATCCAGTGTGATTGCACAACATTGAGTCCTTTCTCCAAGTGTGGGACTTGCAAAAATGAGAAAGGAATCTCCAGAGAAGGCTGGTTCCTATCCCTCTATTCAGATGCACACGTAAAATGTAGATTTTTTAATCAAAACCTAAACTAACTTGCAAGGAGACAGGGTAGGAAGATGCAAAAATAAAACCTAAACTACAGAGGTGATGCACCGAGGAATGAAGAACACCTATTTTGCCAATAAACACAAACCATTAAAATGTAATGCAAGATCATACACAGATAACAGATTTGCAGTGAAAGATCAGGAAGATGCAAATGAACACAGAGAGGGTTGAGAATCATCCACAGACATGCATTAATTTGCTCCAAAGGTTGATACAAAACACTGCAAAATGCCAAGAGGCAAAGTTGCATTACAGTTTTAAATGGGAGGTTTGAACTCCACAAAATCACCTGCCAGAGAGAAGAAGGGAGGGGCAAAACAAGAATGTCCAACCTTTAGAAAGAAGCCCCTCCTTATAATTTATAGGAAGAATGAGAGAGGGAAGAGAGAGAAATTCCAAATCTACCCCAACCACCTCCAAGCTATATTTAATTCATCTCATTATGGTGGTAGGTGAGAACCCTAGCGACCCCCAAAAGTGGCGAACTGTATTTTTTATTTTTAAGAATTTGTTCCCACCTAATTAAATATATCCAATCGTAGTTGGACAGAGTACCTCGTAAGCTTTCCGAGAAAGTCCAATCTTGCATGAATCCGAGCTCCCGGTCAAAAGTTATGGCCATCGAATATCTCGCTGTGGTCGCTTCTGTCAGCGCTCAAAATGTTGCGCCTCCAAACGGTGCGCCATGGGCGCATCTATCCTTATGTATACATACCCTTATGTGTGCCAAGGCGTAAATTTGGTCATGTCGACACTGTGTCATGTGCCATTTCGTGTGCGCCAAAGGTGCAACTTTTTCTATGTCGACACTCTGTGTCACGCGCCATTTCGTGCGCAAGGGCGCAACTTTTTCTATGTCGACACTCGTGTCATGCGCCATTCTGTGCACCAAGGGCACAAATTTTTCTATGTCAACACTCGTGTCATGCGCCATTTTACGTGCGCAAGGGCACAACTTTTTCTATGTCGACACTCGTGTCATGCCCCATTTCGTGCGCCAAGGGAGCAACTTTTTCTATGTCGGCACTCCGTGTCAAGCGCCATTTCGTGCGCCAAGGGCGCAACTTTTTCTATGTCGACACTCGTGTCATGCGCCCATTGTGTGCCAAGGGCGCAACTTTTTCTATGTCGACACTCTGTGTCATGCGCCATTTCTGTGCGCCAAGGCACTATTGGTGATGCAATAAGTATCGAGCTCTGAGTTTCTTTGATTTCCATATTCTTCTGCTTGTGTATATCTACCCGGGGGTAAAGATATATACAATAATTTTGGCGACTCAATGGGATCACCGCCTAATAGGTAGAAGATCGGTGGCCTTTTAGTAGTCCATTGGGCATGGAGTCATAAGCGGTAACTGAAACCAACCACGATATCTAATCCGAGCCTAATATCGCAAACCCTTCTCTGATAACACTCGAAGCGTAGAAATTCAACTTTGAGAGCAACAAAACTGTGCCGAAGCACTTAGGGAAATTGAAACCTAACTACAACAAGACAATGTGCATACGCACTTAGAGAAATTGAAAACTAGGCTAATATTTACAAGGGTAAACTTTCTCCTTTTAGTAGCAATGTTTAAGATAGATTCCGTTAACTTGAATCGAGATTTCTTCTCCATCCAATGTAGACAATTGGAAGGCATTACTACTTTTACATCCCGTGACCATATAGGGGCCACTCCAAATGGCATCAAACTTTGAATGCCTTCCTGGTTTTGCCCAATCTGCATCCCATTTCAGAACTAGGTCCCCCTCCTGGAAGGTCTTTTCTCTTGCCTTCTTATCAAACCATCCTTTTACCAAGGCCTGATCCTTCTCAAGCATCCGAGCGGCATGTTCTCTAATTTCTGCCAATTCCATCAACTCTGCATACCGGCCTCCATTGGTTAGAACTTAGCCAACTCCAACTGCTTCATGAGCTCCAATGCAGGCAATTCTAATGATATAGGCAATACCGCCTCTTTCCCATAGACCAATTTGTAGGGAGAACTACCTGTAGACCTCTTTGGCGTTATCCTGTCAGCCCATAATGCTGATTTTAGCTTGGTATGCCATGTCCTTTGGTTTTCATCCGAGTCCTTGATGATTCTCAATAAATTCTTGTTCGTGGACTCTGCTGTCCATTACCCCGTAGGTAATAATTTGAAAAGGTGCTCAAATAGATTCCATTCTTGACAGCCCATTCGTAATCTTGGAACCTATGAATGCCAATGCATTATCTAATATGATAGTGGCGGCACGCCGAACACGGTCACTATCCCTTCATAAAAGTCTAGTATGTTAGACTCATTTGCCTCTTTGAGCGTTATTGCTTTGGTCCACTTGGTGAAATAATCATCGCCGTGAGAATCCACTTGTGGCCTTGGCTTGAGTTTGGGTTGATGACCCCGATGAAGTCCAATCCCATTGCATAATGAGAGAGGGAAGAGAGAGAAATTCCAAATCTACCCCAACCACCTCAAGTCAGTATTTAATTCATCTCATTATGGTGGTAGGTGAGAACCCTAGCGACCCCCAAAAAGTGGCGAACTGTATTTTTATTTTTAAGAATTTGTTCCCACCCAAAAGTACCTCGTAAGCTTTCCAGAAAGTCCAATCTTGCATGAATCCGAGCTCCCAGTCAAAAGTTATGGCCATCTGAATATCTGCGCCAGGGTCTGCTTCCTGTCAGCGCTCAAAATGTTGCGCCTCCAAACGGTGCGCCATGGGCGCATCTATCCTTATGTATACATACCCTTATGTGCGCCAAGGCACAAATTTGGTCATGTCGACACTCTGTGTCATGCGCCATTTCTGTGCGCCAAGGGCGCAACTTTTTCTATGTCGACACTCTGTGTCATGCGCCATTTCTGTGCGCCAAGGGCGCAACTTTTTCTATGTCGACACTCTGTGTCATGCGCCATTTCTGTGCGCCAAAGGCGTAACTTTTTCTATGTCGACACTCTGTGTCATGCGCCATTTCGTGCGCCGAGGCACAACTTTTCTATGTCGACACTCGTGTCATGCGCATTTCTATGCGCGAGGGCACAACTTTTTCTATGTCGACACTCTGTGTCATGTGCCATTTATGTGCGCCAAGGCGCAACTTTTTCTATGTCGACACTCTGTGTCATGCGCCATTTCGTGCGCCAAGGCACAACTTTTTCTATGTCGACACTCTATGTCATGCGCCATTTACGTGCGCGAGGCACCTTTATTGGTGATGCAATAAGTATCGAGCTACGAGTTTCTTTGATTTCCATATTCTTCCGCTTGTGTATATCTACCCGGGGGTAAAGATATATACAACAAGTATAAAAGGAGTAAATGCCACCCCAAATTTTATCTATGATGATGTAAGGGCCAAGCCAGTTGGGCTTGAATTTCCTTTTGAATGTAATTTACAACTTTGCTATTTTATTTGTCTTCTTGTAAGACAAGATCATTGACATTTAAGTCTTGATTTCAGTTCTTGTGGATGTTAGCATGTGAAATGTGGGTTTGATATAAGCATATGTTTTCCAATGCTTGGACATGATGCAAGTATAAAATTTCTAACTCATGTAGACAATTTTTGTTGTAAGTTTCATCTTTAAGGATTCCTTTGAGAGAGATTCGGAGAGTCATTATTTCGAGTTCTAAGGGAATAACTACCTCGGAAGCATAAACTAGGGAGAAAGGGGTAGCATTCGTGGGGTTTTGAACACTAGTGTGGTAGGCCCATAACGCATATGAGATTTTATTATGCCCATCAATACCACTACAATCGAAAAATTTACGAAGGATTTTGACAATGCTTTTATTGGTAGCTTCGACTTAGCCATTTATTTGTGGGTAATAAGTCATGGAAACTAATTATTCGATCTTAAAATTAGCACAAAATTTCTTGACGTGTTTTTTTAAGGAGGATCTGTTATCTGTTATAATTACAATTGATACACCAAAGCAAGTGATAATGTGCATGGTAAGAAAGTTACAAATGTTAGGACTAGTGGTTATACGTAATGGAGCGGATTCAACCCATTTGGTGAAGTATTTGGTTGTGGTGATGATGAATTTGTGGCCATCTGTGGATTCGGGGTTGATAAGGCCAATTAAATCAAATCCCTAAAGGGAAAAAGGCCATGTGGGAGTGATAGGTTGAAGGTCATAGGTGGGCGCATGATGGAGATTACCATGCTTTTGACATTTTTCATAGCAATGAGCATAATCCAGGAAATCATGTTCCATTGTTGGCCAATAATACCCTTGACGTAAGAGTTTTTGCGCTATGGATTTACCAGAAAAATGGCCACCATAGAGGCTATCATGAATGTGAGATCTGATGGTGGGAATATTTGCGAAAAGGAAAGACAATGGAGTAGGTGACCGTCAAGAAAAGGCTTGAACAATTTGGTGCTAACGATAACATAATAAGTGGCTTCACAATGTAGTTTACGGGCTTCATGGGGTTATAAAGTAACTTGAATAGTTTGTTTGTACAAATAGTTATAGATAGGTGTGAACCATTCATTGGTGTTATGAATACGGGTGACAACAAAGGTGACACTAGGTATGGTGGAAATATATGGTTGTCATAAGTGGGTGATGATGAAAGTGGCTTGATCATTGTGAAGGTCTGCGGGATAAGGGAGGTGATACTAGCCATGGCATCGACATGGCGATTGTCTTTGCGAGGAATTTTGGTGATGGAATAAGACTCAAAGGTAGCTAAGAGGTATTTTACAAAGGAATTGTATAGAATAAGGTGTTCTTCCTTAGTGTGATAGGTTTCATTAACTTTGTTGATGAGTAATTGAGAGTCTCCATCGATGCACAAGTTATGAATGACAAGATGTTTAAGGGTGAGAAAACCTAAAATTAGGGATTTATATTAAGCAATATTATTTATGTAGGAGAATCCTAACTAGTATGTAAAGAGAAGTGGATCACCATGCGGGGTGATAAAAATAATACCAGATCGACACTAGAGTGACAACGAGATTCATTGAAGGACATGGTCCATATGTGTGATTCAATGGTATAAGTAGTGAAATCATCGCGATAGGAATCGAAAGCGAGAAGGGAAGCATCAAAGCGAGGGGAAATGACGAATTGATCGAAGCAAATGAGCGTTCCCCTTAATTATTTTCCAGCGGGATGAACTTAAGGTCTAATGCGTGAGTAGCATGATTGATGAGCTAAATACCCGGAAAGATGAGTATGGGACAAGAGGTAGCATAAAGGGTTGACTTAAGTGATAATTTGAACCTCATGGTTAAGGATGTAATGACATAACTTATCAGTAATGAAGACAAGGCCGAGGTATAATTTTTGATGTAACTATATTTACACTCATAAGACAGAAGGGTACAAATAATATAGTAGATGGCTCATTCGCAGAGGTGGGTATCATCATGTTGGGCCAATAGTGTGCCTAAGGCGTGGAAGGTAGCGAAAATATACAAGAGAAAGGGGTGGTTTGCTATTGATAGCTGGTTATCTTTCTTCATAAGACGCGTAAAGGGTTGAGTCTTATCGGACAATTGTGCTGATAAAATGATGAATAAATTGAATCTTACCTTGTAAGGAATGAAGTTGATGTAATTTTTGGTGGAGGCATGTCGAGGATAGCCTTGATTTTAGTGGGGTCAATTTTTATACCGCAAAGCATAAGATAATATATCCTAGTAACTTATTGGTGGTGACATTGAAGACACATTTTTGGGATTAAGGCGCACATATTACCGTAATCATTCAAATAACACTGAAGGTCACGTGCATGGTAAGAATGACGGTGAGACTTAGTGATAATATCATCAACATAATATTTGATGATTTTGTGGATGTAATTGTGAAAAATATGTGTCATAACATGCTGATAGGTAGCCCCAACATTCTTGAGGCCAAATGGCATGACAATATAGAAAAATGTACCCCATGGCATAGTGAAAGAGGTTTTTTCTTTATCAGTTGGATTTATTTTAATTTGATTATACTCAAGAAAAACCATCCATAAAGGAGAGTATGTCATATCCTGTGGTAGATTCTACTATAGTATCAATGTGTGGGAGGGGAAAACTATCCTTCAGGGAAGCTTTATTTAAATCCTGGAAATCAGTGCAATAGCGGACATGACCATCGGGCTTCATTACTGGAACAATGTTGGAAACCCATTCAGGATAATCAACAGCATGGATGAAGCCAACATCGAGCAATTTTTGGATTTCTTCTTTGACTAAAAGTGCAACCTTAGGATGCATCTTATGGATTTTTGTTGGACAGGCTTGACACTGGGATTGAGGAAAATGTTATGCATCGTGAGAGAGGTCTCGATACTTGACATGTCAGTATAGTACTAGGTGAAGATATAAGAAAATTCGTGAAGGTCTTGCTTGAAATCCTTTTTCTCAGCAGGGGTAAAGGAAGCGACTAACAAGAAAATACAAGGATTGTCACGTGTTCCCAAATTACGTTTTATGGTTTCTTCGTTGATCAGTTTGAAATGTTCCTAGATATATGGAACTATAGGAATAGTGTCATGTGGGTCAGTAGTATTAGTGGAGTTAAAAATTTCCCCAAACAAATGATATTAACAGATGGAAGGGATTGGCGTCATTTATGATTGTAAAAAAATGTTTGTGATGGGTATTTTGGATACTAAAAACATTGTTTATGTTTTTTGAGTAGAATAATTTGTTGTTGTCAAAATTTTACGTACTTAATCATATTTCAATTAAATTTTTACTGTAATCAAAAGTATTTTTTCATAGTCATCTGAATGATTGAAGAAAAATTTGTTATAGCTATTGAATTTATGTTTCAGATCTAAAATTGTAAATTTGAATGGAAAATGATGAGCATTTTTGCAACATTCTTGAATAAAACCTATGTTGATTGTTCGAATTTGACTAATGAGATAGAAATAATCAGCATGATGATTCATTTAAAAGGTGAAGTATGTCAAACCTTGGAAAACTTAGTTCATGATTGAAAATGGAAAGTCGCAATCGATGATCACAATTCTTTCCCGTATATGTCAAATGAAGATAATGGAATTTTTTTTTACATTTTGGAATGTGTCTATATATATATGGTTTAGTATCGATTATGAATTATTACTATGGGATCTGATTGTAAATATGTTCTATTGCTAAGGTTTTTATGCATCGAGTTGATGGGTCCAACATTGACCTCATGGTATATCATTACATGATATAGATTATGAATTATGATCTTGATCAGAAACATTTCTCTGATGATGCTAATGACCTTATAATACAACTAAAGTTATGAACTTGATTTATGGTTATTTAGTAGTAGCATACAACATTATAGTGTTGTACTATGTCGTTTCTTTGGTAATTCAGGGTTGTGAATGAAACTAAAAAGGTAAAGCTACAATATGTTGATTCAAATAATAATTGTGTGGCTATTTTCTAAGGTAATTGTTTAGATGGAATAGGTTCCATCATTCACTATTGTCTATAGACCTTACCTAGGTAAAGGTGTTCTATAGGATATTATTAACTAATTAGAATCATCATATTTGTGGATTGATTGAGTTACTAAACATGTTGATGGCTTGTGATATTTGAGGGATATAAATAATAAGGGCCAGGAAATGGTTAGCTATAGATCATCATTCTATCCTATAGTTTTAAAGCCAAAATGGTGGGCATTACCTTATACGTTATATTAAGGGTTGAAATTGTTTTCTAACTATAAGGAGATCATGTCATGGAAAACTAGGCCTTGAATTGTTGTGGACTATTCAAATAGGAAAGATCAAATAAATCGATCATGCAAAGGTTATAATTGCTTATTCACTAACAAGGCATTATTATTGTTTAATTATTCCTATGAATCTTAAAGGTAAAAATTGACCCATGTGTATAATGCATAATTGTCTTGGTCAAATAGCTCTACATCGGAATAAAGTGGAATCAGTGTGAAAACTATCGAATAGGGCAAGGAAATTAGAAGGCGGTGTTGATAGGTTCGAAGCCACCTACACGACACTTTGGCATTTATTATTACTTCATTGTATCGAATTTTGCGAAGCTTCATGGAGAAGCTACCGCCATGCAAGGAGAAGTCCCATTTTGATTTGGCATTGTTTTCGAAGCCCGAATACGGGGTTCTGCATGAAGGGTTTTTATTTCTCTATTTTTTATCTGTAATTGTAACAGTGGGAAGGGAAAATTCATGCCATGATTTTAGTGGAATCAAGGACCTTTTTAATAAGAACCTATGACAATTTTTAGAGGTTTCGGTGATCTATTTTCGACATCTCCCAATAAATGAAAGATGGTGAATCGAGGGCTCTTTACTATAAATCAGTGAATATCTGTTTAGTGGAATAATGTGGTAGAGGCATTAGAGGTCTAAATCTAGGATCGTTTTTAGTTTCGGTTGTGAAGGTTTTGAAGTATCCATTTTTGGAGTTTAAATGTTTTAAGAGAAGTTCACCATCATTCTATGGCCGTTATTAATGTTTCGAAAGCCTTTAAATTGTGAGATCTCTCTAAGGTTTACATTTGAGCCATATAAGGTTCGGTCACTGTCTTTTGGCGAGAGCTTTTGGGTGGAGGTTTCTTGATGATTTATGCAATAAATAAACAATGATCTTATCTCAGGCATGTTAATATGTCATAAATCAAATCTCCGTCATAAAAATTGGGGTTTTAACCGACCATGGGGTTATTGTGTCTCTTACAATCATGTGAATCCGGGGAGATAAATTCATGCCTTGAAATGATAATGGTTATGAACTATTATGTCAACCTTGGATTATGTATTCTTGTTGCATACCTAGAATATATAGTATATATATGAAGGTTAATTTTATACAGAGCTAGGTGACATAGGTTTACCTTCTTAATATTGATTACAGGGTGTTTTGAACCCTTTCTTGTTTATGGACTTACGGGTATATATAATCGTTTCTTCATGAAGGGTTTTGTGTGTATAGTCGATATGATTTTATATACATAGATTAATGAAAAATCTACATATATGTTTTTGATATATTACGTGAAAATTCTACTCCTCACTTTGTTATCATAGTGTGATATCAATTTGTATATGGGTATGTCTTGAATCCCATAATGAGATAATCGATCGGAAGGTTATACGAAATACCCATATAAGCTTGTAGTATCGATGACTATAGGCATGTACACGGTGTTTAAATCTGAAGGTTGTAAGGCAATGTTTCTCGAAGCGAGCTTCCTTATATCCAACATATAATGTTGTGTTTTGTGGGTAGTTCTTTATTATTACAAACACTACTGTCTTTGATTGAGAAATATGTGTAACACTTGATACACAAAGACTATAAAAAAACATTGATATATATATATAAATAAAAGAAAAAATTCTTTTATAGTTTATATGCACTGAATATTAACTATACTAGTAAGTATATGAGGAAAACAAGAATGGTTGACTTGTTAGTTAAAATGATTGGTAATGTTCAATACTAAATTATATTTGAATTAATTAAATATAGTTCAATCTTGTTGTTTTTTCTTAACTTAATACATTGAAATAGTTACATTTAAATGTAATAGACAACAAAGTTGCATTCATGAGTTTTCTGGAAATGTTTCAAATGGGTTATGTGCTCTTTTTGGTTAGTTATGTGAATTCAACCAAGGTCACATTTCATTTATGCAAATATTAAATGACATAAACCATTTAAGGGAGAAATAGATTTTATCATGGTTACTTCGTATCAATTGTGATTCTTTAACATGTTTCTGAGATGGAGCTTTGGAAGTTGGAAAGATGAATAAAGTTGAAATATTTTATTGTTCATTGTGATTTATAAAGGATGCTTATATCTGCAGCTTGAATTGTAAATGATCGAAGTGCCACGATTCTGTCATATTATGTAAGGGGAAAAATTAGACATTCTCGTTGTAATTGTTTAGAAAATAAAAAATGAAAAAGGAATTTATTGAATTCTATTAAGTCTTGTTTTATCAAGTATTTCTATGAATGGGGAAAATTCAAAACTTTGTTTTAGTTTTTATATTAATATAATATTATGAATTAAGAGTGCACTAATGTGTGAAATTAGTAATTCTATTTGAGGTGCAATGATAGGGATACTTATTATGGGTTGAATAAACATTCAATTTTTATCCTAAATACATATATATGCATACGTGTAAATTTATGTTCTATCCAACTTAAATGCAATGAGTATGGGGTTGTATCTAGAGGAAAGATTACACAAGTAGCATGATGGTTTGAAATGCCATAATAGACCAAGTTATTTAAAAATTACTCTATTTGTGAGTGCAAGTATTATGTAACCAAGGTTGTGTTAATAAGGTATAATCTTGAGATATAAGATGTCTTGATTGTGCATGTAAGTATTGAGTTGGTTTGTAAAATTAAGTTGTTGGTTCATTACCTTATTCGATTATATGACTCAAAACTTATAAGGACTAAGAATGTTAATGTTAAGTGAGCAACATTGATGTATTCTAAGCTGTAAGCATTGTTAAGGGAATTAGTGGATTATAAGTAGACTATTTTTTTAATAACTGAATACAATACTTATGTATGAGTAACTAAAATACATAAGTTTGCCTAAGTGTACTATGTATTGTTGTTTCATAGATGGAATTAATCCAAAAAGTGTTATACTAAAATAGATACTTACTTATGAACTATAATAGAAACTGTAGATTTATTTATGTAAAGGGATATAAATGTGCAACTATTATATGTAAATAATTAGGATTGCATGACTTAAAACATGAAATTAATGTACATGAAATGACTTTTGTAGATAGTATGTAAGAATTCTTTCGAATTGAGTATCTATGAAACTTTTATATTGCTACATAGTAACTTGAGTAAGTATTCTTCAATTCATAAGAAATGGAATTTCCATTTAAAGGAACTCAATGGGCCCACTCGTTATGGATGCCACCACGCTATAAGCTGCTTAATGACCATGGTCATTATTTGGCTACAATGGGGCAAGTGTTATGTCAATTTATCTTGTCAATCTCCCCTAAATGAGAAGGTCATAATGCTCTAAGATGCTAGTTTGGTTCTAGATACGAATGTAGGTAGTGCCGCATGGTAAAGTTCCCAATGTCATCTTATGATGAATACACGAAAGTGAATGATCTGTAATGATGTAAATCATTACAAATACACTCACTCTCCCTTAGTCATCCTAAGTCGACATTGCGGGACTTATTCATGCCGATTGATCTAGATTGGTGCCTCGTAAATAACTTGTAAATGATTAATATCTAACTATCTTATCCTAATCTAGATAACAATAATTAAGTGATTGGGTAAAGGAAAGTTCCACTTGACGAATGTGTCATCATGGAACTCAGCATGAAATACATGTCTCTGAAACTTTGATCAAAGTATTGCAAGGTTATTGATTACACTACCCTGATTTAACCTATATTTAAGGTGTAGGATTTCGGATGGGATTCTATGACAAAAACCTAGGTAGACACTTAGAATATGAACAATTGATTATCATTGATTGAAAATGAAACCATTGGTATATAGGATATACTTTGTAAAGAGTGATATGAGGGATCAAAGTTAAACCAACTCATACAACTGCACATGGTTAACTGTTATAGGATGGATTGATCTAGATGGGTGTTGTTCTAAATTAAGTGAATTCAAAACAAGGAAGCATGGGATATGAACTTAAGATTTATGCTAGATTTAAATATATGGGTGTTTAAATCAAGGAAGCATAAAGTTTTAAAAAATTCCCCTTGTATTGAAGTCTAAATTGAGGTTATTCTGATTGGTAGGATGTTTATTTTCTTGTGAGGATGTTTAAGGAATCACCTTTGTGGAAGGACGCTCGTGGTTTTAGACTTGGATTGTTGAGGAGTACCCTTAACAAGGATAACAATGATTTTGATGAGTGGATAAGAAGTTGGGGCTGTGGTGATGGAGAAACTAATTTTGAATGATTTGGTCTAGGGTGGATGGGAATTAGTTCTATGTGGGAACTTTTGGTCATGTGGATGAGATGAGAGGATCGTGTATGGTATCTACAATTTGAAGTGCTCTCAATATTTCTTGAATTATGTAGGTGGTGTAGAAGAAAAATGAGATAATGGGGATTTGGTCACGATATTCGATCTTTGTAGAGGTGTGTGAAGAAGCACGTAAAGAGGAACTGGTATGGAATCTAAGGATGGTACAATAGGCAAAGGTAAAAGAGATGTGGATGGGGGAGCAAGATTTGATGTAGTGGTTTGAGTAGATTTAAACGTGAGATCGACAGAGTAGGAATAGATATGGATATGGAAATATAAAGGGGTGTTTGGATCATGTGGTTAATGATGTCTATGTTAGATGGTGTAGATGGCGGATGGGTTACAATAGTGATGGAAGAGAGATGGGTGTCAATTGTGTTTAGTTTGGGTGGCTCGAGAGGATCATAGGTGGATTTAGGAGATTTGATGGGTGTGATAACAAATGTGGATGTGGGAATGGTGGATGTTGGAGGAATGGATGATGTGGGCATGGATAGGAAATATGGTTTGTGGAAGAAATAATCATGGTGAGAGGTGTGTGTGGGAGAGATGTAGATATTTCTTTAGGCATGATATGTGTGGATAGAGAGATGGGTGCAGTGAAGGCTAGTGTGGATGTGGTAAGAGTAGGACTAGTTGTTGATGAAAGAGAAGTAGTGGAGGTTAAGGTGGTAGGTAGTATGATCATGGATACAAAGGATGTGAGGATAGCCCTTGAAGACAAAGTCGGCATAATATCTAAGATAGAGGTAGATGATTAAGATGGTAAAATAGATGTGGGAGAAGATTTCGATGTATGATGTTGATTGAGAATGGGTTGAATGTATGTGAGGTAGACGGTGAAGATGAATCTATTGGTGGGGGATTAGGTAATGAATTTTGAAAACGTGACATGTTGAAGGTGGGATTGGATCAAGATGATAATTAGGGTCATGGTAAGATGATGATGATGGGGAAAGAAAAGGAAGTTACGATACTGAAGGATCATAAGGGATGTCCCCAGTGAGACATGTATGTCGAATGAAGGGGATATGTCATAAGGTGAAAAACTATCCGTTGATTGATATCTATGGACGAAAAAGTCGTAAATGGGGTTGTCATGGGAATATCCATAAATGAATTGGGTTTGGTGATATCGGATTACCCATGAAGGGCATGAGGTAATGGAGACAAATATGGTAGGGTAGAAATAGAAATGGTGTGAGGCACTGGGGATAAAGCTGATAGGGATAAAATAAGAGCTACTAGGCGGTGGAGATAATCATATATGGGGCTAGAGGAAGGCCTAGAAGCAACCTTTGGTTTGGATTGGGTTATGGTGGACTACTAAGAAGCGATAAAGGAAATGTTTTGTTCCATTATTAAAAAGACAAAAAGTAAACAATTCCTTTTATGTTTTGATTAAGAATGTGAAAAAGGGAGATAGATAACAAAGGACGTAGAAGAAGGTGAAGTATGTTTGGTTGTAGGTTTGTTGTGGCTAGGGAATGTCTTAGGTGGCTTCTTGTTAGGTGATCAAATCCCAATCATTCAACCTGGAAAGGAAATGTTTGGATGTGTTAATTGATTCATGAGGTTTTAGCTATGTGTGATAAATTAGAGATGTAGAAGATTGAACCCCTACTTAAACTATACGAGCAATCAACATGTAGAAATGAAGGGTTATTTTTAATCAAAAAATAAAGTGTCATTTTCAATGAGAACACCAACAGAAAGGGAGCTAGAATCTAAAAGGAGAAAATAGGAAAATAGGAATACTTAGGTAATGCGTTTCTTATTTATCTACACTTTTTAGTGATGAGTGATCAAGCCACGAACCCAACACGAATAAAAATAAAGAGAATTCTCACATTGCACTCTTTGTACAAAAAAGTAGAAAATAGAAAAGAAAGAGACCACCTAAAGGGTAGTCCCACTTTGGGTGTGCAAGCAATGTTGTTCAAATTTCACATCCATTATGAATATAATGCACTAGCTACTAAAGAAACTAACAACTCATAAATGATTGAGGGTTTATGCTACCTCGGATATGATACGCGCACTAGATGGTTGATTCTCGCTGTAACTTGAACAAATATGGATTATATAAACATATGTGGGGGTTTCCTTAAAATTTGGTAAGAAGAAGTGGTTAGCTCCCTTTCATAGATGTCAACCCTCATTTGTTTATAAAAGTGATGTAAATGATGAAATTTTGTAAACATACATAAGAAATAATTTGGTGAATCGGAAAGATGACATAAATTGATCTAAAAGCTAATTAGATGACAATAACTACAAATTGACTATTACCTTTTCTAGGTTGACGATGACCTAGGAGGGAAGATCTAGAATGTAAGATAAATATGTAGACCTGAAGGGTCTAAATGCCAACTAGAGGATGATAGGATCCTACGTATGTTGAGATTAATCCGAGGAAAGAACCGAGAGACATAAAACCCCAGGAAATGGCTGAAAATAATAGTAGAAGAAGTTTGTTTGGAAAAATGGACCAGTCGATGACGATCGACTGGTTTGAAAGCGAATGTAGAAGAATTGGATAAAGTTGAGGATAAATGGATGAGAAATAAAACACGCAAGTGTTAGATCTATAATATTTATTGCATCATAATATTTAGTTTATATTTAAATAATATTAAATAGTTTATATTCTTATTATTTAAATATATACTTTGTATTAGATTTGTTATTTATTAAAAAACTAACTATTTATTATATCGAGGTATGCCCCCTCACTTAATATGGACAAAACCCTTCTTGAGTTATTTAAATATGACTCTAGGTCATATTCATGATAATCAAATGAATCTTTATTGATCATGGGTAAATACATGGAGTAGAAGGAGGAAGGAGTTGGTGGACTGTAATGTAAATGTTTCTCATTATAGTGAATTATTCTTCATGGTGTTTTACCCATTTTGGATTTTTCCACATTCAAATGTGTGTCATTGTGTTCCTTTATTTATTTTAGTTATTTATTTCATTCATAGTAATGTTAGTTATAATGTTTATTTAATATTCAATGTTATTACAATTTTATATCTCGGCCCTGACATGGTACCAGAGCGAGATAATTAAAATTAATTTAACCTATTAAATGAAAGGATGCAACCGTTGGGAAGTTAGGTAGTTTGGTTGAAATATTATATAGACCCCCTCCCTTCCCTTTTTGAATGTTAGTTGCATAGGTGGAAGTTAATTGGAGTCTCCATAGTGAAGTGAAAACCCATTCCAATTATCCGAACTACAAAATTAAGGTAAGAACTATTAATTTTTTTGAATTTTTTTTATAGTTTAGATGCAATGCATGAATTCAAGAAAACCAATAAAAAATTCCAAGTGAAATAAAAGAGCCTGGAGACAAGATTAAAAAAATTAGGGCATTTGAATTTTTTCATTGGTCGTGTAAAAACCATGGCCTCCTAGTAATATTTTTTTACAAATTGAAATATGAAACCCTTTTTTTTTTCTTGTTGAAAAGTTTATCTAAATAATATTGTGACTATAATCTATGTAAAATATTTGTATAGATTTCATATTTTAAAAATAAAATATATAGTTTGTTATATACATATATATATAACTATAACTATAACTATAACTATAACTATATATATATATATATATATTTAAACCTAATTTAAATCAATATATATATATATATATATATATATATATATATATATATATATATATATATATATATTAAAAACTTATATTAAATTAAACCTAAAACTAACCCTATCAACTATATTGGAGTGACCCCCTTCCTACAGCAACCCCTCCTAAAACCGTGCCAAGTGGCACATGTTGGCCTCCTACGCAGTCCTTTAGCACTTGCGCCACATGGAAAACAAGCCCCGCCTACCACCCGACCTCTTTGTCTACATTGGTTTATTCCACATGGGAGACACCATAATAAGGGGAAGGATTTATAAGCCTTCCCAAATGGCTTTGGTTGTGACTTGACTTAACCGCTTGTGCTTGTAGCCCTTTGCGGGCATTGTTGGTTGCTCGGTTAGTATTAAAGCGGCTTGGCCACAGTCCTTTGACAATCTTGAGAGTGGTAATATGGTTGATATTACATTCAGTTGGTAATAAGTTTGATTATATGTGGTTATGAAATTCAGTTAGTAATGTGGTTTAAATAATATGATTTAAATAGCTCACTGAGTTAATGAGATGACTTAACCGAGTTGATTTATATAGCTCATCATATCAAGTTGATTATATGGGAAAGATCCCAATTTGTTTTTAGATATATATGAATTTTTAGAAATTATAAAATAATTTGTTTATTTATTTTAATATATATAGACAAATTATAAAATTTTATTTTGTAAAAATGATAAAATTATCATTTTTATCTATATACTTGTATGTCATTTTTGTTGTCATAATTTTATTGCGAAACTAAAAAAATTCACTCACGTTTCAATTCAAATTATTGATATCATTCTAATTTCCTCGTGTATAGATTATTTTTATACAGGATCTTTTTTGTGACGTAAAAGTGATCAAGATCAATTACAAGGATTGAAATACGATAAGGGGATTTATCTATCGAACTCTTATTTAATCCTTGTTTGTTAATTGTTTATCATATTTTTACACACAAATGAGATCTAATCAATTTTCAATTGAAAAATCATAGATGTTGAATGGAAACAACTACAACATTTGGAAAATCCAATTGAAAGTAGAATTTATGGCTCACAAATTATGGGCAATTGTAAGTGGAATAGAGAGAGCTCCTACTAGAAGACATGTAACTACTGATAATGTTGCCACATATCAACAAAAAGCATAAGAGGCAAATTTGATTATCTTGTGAAGAGTACAAGATGAATTTCTACTTCATATAGAAAATCTTGAAATTCCTAGTGAAGCATGGACACAATTAGAGTCGATGCATGAAGGTGCGCGTTTATCAAAAGTTATAAAATTGATTTTAAAACTCATGACAACTCCCATGAAGGGAGATGAAAAAGTAATTAATTATCTAGAAAAAAAAAAAAAAATTATTCACAATTAGATGGATTTGGGAGTAAATTAATTCATGATAAATTTCTCTATTTTATTATCCAATTAAATATCCATGAAAAATTTAAAAATTTCATTTCAATTTTAAATTCTAAATATCAAATAAAAAGACATTCCAGATTTATAAACCCTAAGTTCTCTTCTTATACAAGAAGAACAAGTAATGTCAAATTTTGATTCTAAGGATAATGCCTCACAGGAACTTCTTGCTCGAAATCAAAAGATAAAAACTTTAGATTTAACAAAAACACAAAGCAAACTTCTAAACCTCCTAGCAAGGATAAGAAACCTGGAAATCTAAGAGTTAGCTTTGATGGAAAATTTCATAATTGTGGTAAATTTGGACATAAGAAACATGATTGCAAATTTAAAAATAAAATGAATTCTAAATTTCAAAAGGGTAACAAATTTGTTCAAAATGAAAATGAAAATCAAAACAAGAATAAAAAAATAACCAAAAATCATAAGTAATTACTTGTATGTCGCTTTTGTTACTGCAAAAGAGAATGAATGGATATTAGACAGTGGTGCTTCTAGGCATATGACATTTAGGTATGATATTCTATCGATCTTAGTGAATGTAATGAACACATCTATTTAGGAGATCATTCCATTCTTGATGTTCATGGTCAAGGAAAAGTAAAAGTAACAAATGGTTTTATTAACAATGTATTGTTAGTACCTAATTTAAAAATGAATTTTCTTTCTTTCTCTCAGTTAACTCAAAATAACTATAGTGTTACATTGTTAAAAGATAAATGGTTTATTAAAAATGAACATAATGTAACTATAGTTGAAGGCATTCAAAGAGATGGTTTATATGTATTTTTGGTTTTCCTTATGCTTCTTGTCTGAAAACTCAAAGAAGTGACTTGCAATTGTGGCATGAGAGGCTAGGACATGTTAATTTCAGGAGTATATATGACATGTCTCGTCTAAACTTAGTAACCAGTCTGCCACCTATTTCCAAAAATCATGAGACTTGTGAAGGTTTCTTATGTGGTAAGCAATCTGCTAATCCTTTTCATAGTCATCATGATAATAACTCTTCAGAACCTTTAGAGCTTGTCCATAGTGATGTTAGAGGACCTACTGAAGTTCCCTCTCTTAATGGTTCCCTATATGCTATCACTTTTATTGATGATTTCTCTTGTATGATTTGTTCATATTTCATTAAAAGAAATCGATGTCTGTAAAAATTTAAAGGATTTAAATCTTTATTCGAAAACTCTTATAAATTTCAAATTAAAAGGCTTAGAAATTACAATGGGGGAGAATATGTGAGTCATGAATTTGAATCATTTTGTATTAAATGTGGCATTCAAAGGGAATTAACCACTCCCTATTCTCCTCAATAGAATGGGATTGCGGAAAGAAAAAACAACACTATTTTGGAAATGGCTAGGACCATGATTCATTCTTCTCAAGTTCATAAGTTTCTTTGGGAAGAAGCCATAAAAACTGCTATTCATATCTTGAACATAATTCCCACTAAATCCTTAATAAATTAATCTCCTTTAGAAAAATGGTCAAACTAAAAACCTAGTGTATCTTGTTTGAGAATCTTTGTAGACCTACTTCTCTCTTTATTCCAAGTCAAAATGGAAGAAGATTGATCAAATCTCCTTTCCATGTATCTTTGCATGATATGGTATAAAAACTAAAGGTATTAGTTTTGGGACCCTAAAATATTGGCTAAGTAAAAGAAGGTGTGTGGGTGTGTGAGGCCTATTTGAAGAAGGGCATGCTAGGAGAAAGTTCATATGATAGGGTTTTATGAAGGGTTATAAGAACCGATGGTGCACGTGCACAAGGAAAAGAAAAGGGTTTGGAACTTAGCAATATTTGGCATATCTAGAAAAGCACGAGGGAAACATGACCCAAATGCGCATGCAGAGTGGATAGAGTGCTAACTTAGAAACTTGGTGCCCATGAATGGAATATACCTTGAGATAGAAGATTCAAGAAGGTCATCATGGAAAAGGGTAGAGAGCTTGTGTATAAAGGAGCATGCTCCCATGAAGAACCAATTGGAAACTTGACACCGATCTATAACTTCAGAAAGGCATGGCGGTGCTTGCTAAGGCTATATATACAAGAACCGATAGAAGAAAAGGGAGGGATGCAGAGATAGAAAATGGAAAGGGGTAAACCTCTGCAGGGATACTATGAGAGCTCTATGGGTTGGGTTTAGAGGATCTATAGGAGTATGTTGTATCAAGGGGATGGGTTTGAATATTTTTTTTTGTACTAAGAAGGGTGTAAGTCGAGTTCTGATGCATGACATTGGTCTGCACTATTATATTGATCTATGAGTGCCTCAGTAAATGTAATGTGGTTATCAACGTACTTAATATGAATATATGTGGTTCATTTTTTTACTTATATATGTATGGATCAGTTGTATATATATTTCATATGAGTGGGTGTAAACCCCTATGTATTTCCTTCTCGCTATGATTGAGATCTATGTTTTGGAATACTTTTCTTATACGGATGAATACATTGGTCTAGAAGCCCGTTTTGATCTCTAAGATGAATGTATTGTTCATTTACAATCTCTTCACTTAATTTTTTTCATAACTAATGCATTCTCACACAACTCATATAAAGGAGGAGATCGACGCTCGTGTGTGCCTCGGGTGAGCACCCTGTGCCCGTTGGGTGATAGGCTAACACACATGGGGTTTCCTTATTCTTTGAAAGAGCATGAAAATGACTAATATTGGTGTCGTTTCTCGGACCATATTTTCAAAGTTGTTGTGAGAAATGGTATTTATCTTTGTCTTTGTAATGTGTGATGACAAAGCGCCTAACATTAGAAAGTGTTGAAACGTGGTTTAAGAGCAAGAAGGATGAGTTTTCTCAAAGATTGACATTGGACTTGAGTTCAATACGTGTATATGGGTAGAAGAAAACTCATACCATAAGCTATATGAGACATTATTTTGTTGTTTCCCAGTAGAATATATGAATGAATTTCAACATATGCATCGAGATCAAGTTGGTACTATAAATCATGCGTATGGACCCAAGATGACTATCGAGAGGTGTAGGATGTAGACTTGACTTGGATGCATGCTATTGATCACTAGTGGAAGGGAGTCTTTGGCAGTCACACTTTAAAATATGTCATTTCAACATATTCTTTCCCGTGAAGTTGTTGAGTTTGAGTTTCTAAGAAATCCTAGAGGATCATTTTTGAGTGTTATTCCTCTCACTATGAATATCTTGGTCATTACTTTGAGTTGAGAATCATTCCCATGGCTATCTAAGCTACTCTAAGAACTCGGGAAAGGAAGATAAGGTGGAGGAAGATGGCGGACATTGTGGGCTGAAAAGGAAAGGGAGGAGATACAACTCAAGTATAGCGAAGCTCGTGAAAGGGAGATGACTAGACAAGGAAAGGTTGCGAAGCATGATGGATCTATGGATTAGGTAGACAATGCGAGAGGGTGTTGAAGTTCATGCGAAAGACATGGAGCTTGTGTTGGAACATAATGATTAAGTAGTCTAGCCAACCCTTAATCAATATGGGTCCATCACAATTATATAGGTTAAATATTTAATAATATGAAATACTTTTCTATTATTAAATATTTATACCTAGGTAATATACATTAGGTAAGTATTTAATAATGTGAATCATTTATGTTTATATTTATTAAATAAAATCACCTAGGTATATATGTCAACCATTTTAAGTTGAAAAGGTGGGTTAGGAGACATGCACGATCATCTTATATAAAAAGGACTCTAGGTCCTCATTCAATATATTTGAGAAATATATCAAAGGTGTGCAATTCAAATGATTTGGTTTTACCCTTGGTAAATAGGGTTTTAGGAATAGGTGAAATTACTTGATGTAAAATAAGTTCTTTTTATTAAAAATTTATTTTCAAAGTGATTTTTACCCTATTGTGGTTTTCCACTATAAATATTGTGTCACCTGTGTTATTTATTTCATGTAAGTATTTCTTTATTTACTTATGTTATGATGTAATGTTTATTTAAATATTTATTGTAACATTATATAATATGTAATTTGATTAAATCCATATTTATTAGAATCCTCAAATTCTAACATGGTAACAAAGCAAGGTAAATTAAATAAATTAAGATAAAATGTTTTGTATTTTATTTATTTAATTTATACGGGTTTTTCAACCAACCCGGAAGGGTAAATTAAATAAATTAAGATCAAATGTTTTGTATTTTATTTATTTAATTTGTATGGGTTTTGTTAACCAACCCGGAAGGGTATTTATTATAACCAGACCCTTGTTTTCATTATTCAACCTAAAAGTTTTTCTTTGTGAAGAATCAAGGTAAATTAATAGGTGAAAAATTTGGAAACTTCTTACCTTCCGTGAAAACTTGTGTAGAGGTAAGGGTAAAATACTTGAAATATTTTTTTCTATAGTTTTAATATGTGCGAGTTAAATTTTTCAATGGTAAATTAAAGAGGAGACAAAGCTCCATCAAAATAGGATTTGAATTTTTTCCATTGGAAGTGTGAAAAATGTTGTCTCCTCTATAAATTCTAAGTTTTATGTAGAATTTAAAATTACATGGCCATGTAAATGTTTTAAAAAACATTCATGAGGGGGCACTATAATAAGGGTTATATGTGTTTATTTATTTTGTTAAAAAGTATATAAACTATAGTTTATAATTATTTATAGACTATATGTTGTTCTTTATTTACATTGTATAAACTATATACCTCTTTTTTAAAGTGAATATATTTTTACATTATAAATTATAATAGGTTAATATAATGTATTAAAATATAACCTCCTAATATTATATAGAAGAAGAAATTCTGGAAATACAGCAATTTTTGACTCCATTAAATTTGACGGTCAAATGACCATCATGAGACTCAAACATAAGGCAAGATACGGTTATTTAGATGTCAAATTTAATCGCTGGATCTTTTTCTACATTATTTTTTTCTAGAATTTTGAAATTGTTTTACATTCTTAAGGGTTTCTTCTTCACTTATATATGGTTAGAATTTTTTTAATATATAAGTCTAGGGTATAAAGCAAAGCCCTTTATATTGCGGTTGTTATTTTGATCATGGGAGGTTAATTAATTTGCATTGTAATGAAAAAATTAGTTATGATTAAATATTTTATGTAGATCTATAAAATTTAGATTTGTTTCTATTAAAACTATTGTCTTTTTTGATAAATATGTATCTAACTCTATGGTACATTGTATATTATAATAGGGTGTATTTTATAGGTTCAGAAAAATAATGACATCAAGATATTTCTGTCTTGACAAAACCCAAATCCTGAATGGAACCAACTACAACATTTGGAAGATTAGGGTCAAATCAGAACTTATGGCAAGGAAACTCTAGAAATTTGTTTCTAGATCTGAGGTTGCTCCCAGGTCGTCAAACAACTATAGATAACATGAATGCATTCTCGCAACAAATGCAGGAGGCTCTTTCCATGATTTTGCACAATATGAATGATGAGTACCTTCTACACATTGGTAATATCAAACATACAAAAGAGGTATAGACAAAACTAGAATCCATGCATAAAGGGACTCGTTTATTTAAAATTATTAAATTAGTTTTAGAATTGCTTATAACTCCTATGAAAGGAGATGAAAAAGTAGTTAATTTCTTAGACAAAAGGAAAAATATTAAAGCACAATTAGATGGATGCAATTGTGATTTAATTAGTGAAAAATTAATCTACTTTATTGTTCAGTTAAATATACATAAAAGATTTAGGAATTTTATTTCTATTTTGAACTCTAAATATCGAGTAACGAAAATGATCTACCGATTTAAATACCTTGAGTTCACTTATGATACAGGAAGAGAAAGTTATGATGAACTTTGACTCTAAGGAGAATGCCTATCAAGCACTTTTTGCTTAGAATTCAAAGTAAAAACCCTCGCAAGCCCTTCTCGAGATAAAATTTTTAGATCTAAATCTTCTTTTGTTGATAAGAAATTTTTTTCTTCTGATCAATTGCATGTTAGCTTTAGTGGTAAATGTCACAAATGTGTTAAATTTGGACATAAAAAGAAGATTGAAAAACTAAGAAACCTATCCATAAAAATAAAAAACAAAGCTGTTTCTTCTAAATACAATTTAAGGAAAAGGATAGCTCTAATGATGTTCCTAAAACTATTACATTATATGCTACGTTGTATTCTTCTATAATTCGAATGGATTTTAGATTGAGGTGCATCAAATCATATGAATGGTATTTCAAATTCTTTATTTTATGTTGTGCAAATAAATGAACGTGTGTATCTTGGTGATAACTCATCTTTTGAAGTAATAGAGAAAGGGAAAGTAAAATTTGCTAATGGTGTGTTGAATAAGTATTTATTTGTTCCTAAGCTCAAAAAGAACCTTTTATCATGTTCTCGGTTAACTCATGATGGTTTGGCTATTCAAATTTTAAAAGATACTTGGTATATCAATGATATTAATTATAATATAATAGTTGAAGGAATTCAAAGAAATGGTCTGTATATTTTTGATGATTTCTATTATGCATCATGGTTTGTTTCTCAAATTTTGAATAATTCAAAACTATGGCATGAAAGATTAGGACATGTTAATTATCAAAGTTTCTATGAAATGGCTAGATATAATATTTTGAAAGGTTTCTTTGGTGTTGTATTCTTCTCATGATGCATGTGAAGGATGTTTACGATCAAAACAAAGTGCTAAACCCTTTCACTCACATCTTGAAGAGAGTTCCTCTTACCCACTAGAACTTATTCATAGCGATGTTAGAGGACCTCTTGAATTAACTTCATTAAATGGTTCTTTATATGTTGTAACTCTCATTGATGATTTCACCAAGATGATTTGGTACTATTTTTTTAAAAATAAATATGATGTACTTGGGAAATTTAAGGAATTTAAAGCATCTGTTGAAAACTCTTCAAATTATAAAATTAAGAGACTTAGAATAGATAATGGGGGTGAATATGTTAGCAAAGAATTTGATTTTTTTGTATTGATTGTGGTATTAAAAGGGAATTAACTTCTCCTCATTCTCCCCAATCTAATGGTGTTGCAGAACATAAGAATAGGACTATTTTAGAAATGGCTCGCACTATGCTTCATTCTTCTAGTCTTCCCAAATTTATGTGGGTAGAAGCAATGAACACAACAGATCTACATTCTAAATAGGGTTCCCACCAAAGATATTCATCTTTCAAATCCTTTAGAAAAATGGTCAAATCAAAAACTTGATATTTCTCATTTAAATTTTTTTGGTAGTCCTTCTTCTTTATACATTCCTAAAAATAAAAGAAAGAAACTTGATATGACTTATTTTTCTTGTGTTTTCATTGGATATAGTATTAACACTATAGGTCTAAGGATTTACAACCCTGGAAAAAGGAAGTGGCGAAAACCACAATGTGGTGGTTTTGGAAAAATGATTTTGTTCATCTAATAATGGTAAAGATGTTCCTAACTCTATCAATATTTCTAATGATGGTTATGATTCTGATAATGAGAATATAGTAAATGGTCATGATGATGTTTCTTGTGTTCATACTATAGATGCTTCTGAATCTCCTAAATCCCTAGTTAAGAAAAAAAAATGGGCTCAATCTGTGTTAGAATGTTCTAATCCTATTGATATTAGGAAAATGACCAGAAGCCATCATATGTACCATACATTAATTATCTTGTATGAACATGAGTCACAAAGTTTTGAAGAAGCTTCTCGGGATAAGAAGTGGACCAATGCAATGCAAATTTGAATATAATGCCCTAAATAAAAATCAAACCTAGGAGTTGGTTCCACATCCAGGGAAAAGAAGTATCATAGGGTCTAGGTGGTTATACAAAGTAAAATATAATGTAGTGGTATTATTGACAAACATAAAGCTAGACTTGTTGCTAGAGGTTTCAGTCAGAAACTTGGTATTGATTATGTTGAGACATTTTCCCCTGTAGCTAAAATGAGTACTATTAGGACCGTACTTGCAATTGCCACTCAATTTGGGTGGGAAATCCACCAAATGGATGTGAAAAATGCTTTTTTGAATGGTGATTTAAAATAAGAACTTTACATATCTCAACCTAAAGGATTTGAAGAAACTAGTACAAAAACTATGTTTGTAAATTAAAAAAATCCTTGTATGGTTTAAAGTAAGCTCCTAGAGCTTGGTATGAAAAAATTAATTCTTTCTTTAAATAGTTAGGATATGTTAATTGTTATTTTGACAATGATCTATTCATTAAGCAAGAAGGATCACATATTATCATTATTTGTATATATTTTGTTGATTTGCTTATGAATGGTGATAGTCCTATTTTAATTTGTAGAATTAAAGAAAAATTGAAACAGTACTTTGAAATGATTGATTTAGGTCTCTTACATTATTTTCTTGGCATGGTTGTATTTCAATATAAATATTCTATTGTTGTTTCTCAAGCATAGTATGTAACTAATGTCTTGAAAAAATTTAACATGATTGATTGTAAACCAATTTCTACTCCTATGGAAGTTGGACTAAAAATTGATCCTACTTTATATAGGAAGTTAGTTAGTAGTTTGATATATCTAACTATCACTAGACTAGATATTTCCTATACGGTAGGAATTGCTTCTAGGTTTATGTACGAACCTTATAGAGATCATTAGAATCTTGTAAAAAGATTTTTAGATATATTAAAGGTATAATCATTTATGGGTTGCATTATACTAAGAATGAAAATGCTAACTTATATGGATTTTGTGATTCTGATCATACTGGTGATGTATTAGATAGAAAATCTATTTCTGGTTATGTGTTTAAATTTAGTGCAGGTGCCATTACTTGGTGCAACAAAAAGCATCCAATTGTTTCTATCTCTAGGAAATACAGTATAGTACAACATCCTATGGGTGGGAAATCCACCAAAAGGAAATTTGCAATAGGGTCTATGTCTAAATATGTTGTTTGATGAGATAAAGATGAAGGATCCATGCAATTTTCCTTTGTTCTATGACAAGCAAAGCACCATCGCTCTTGCACATAATACAATATAACATCAAAGGACGAAGCACATTGAGATACATATACACTTCATCCATGAGAAGGTGCTAAGTGGTGAGATAGATCTCAAGTTTGTGCCAAATGAAGAGAAGGTTGCTGATATCTTCACAAAGTTCCCGATTGCTACAAAGTTTTTTTCACTTTTGTGAAAAAATTAGATTTTCAGAGTTTCCATTGAGGGGGAGTGTGCATGACAATGTCACCTCCTAATGGAACTTGGTTTTTGTAAAAATACCTTCGGGCATGTATACCTCCTCGGCTTATTTTTAGAAAGAAGTGTAGAAAGATATTAAAGGTGGTCTTGATAAACTCTTTAGTGCTATTGAGTTTACTTGTAAACATCCAAGTATAAGCATATTATTAAGGAGGTCCATAGTTATAAAAGAATCCTATATGGTTGGGTTCAATAACCTTTTATAAGAACGTGTCAAAATATGTAAAACTCACAAATCATACTTAGCCAATAATCATGGGATGATCTTTGGGATTCCAAATACTTTTTTTATCAAAAGTTAACTTGAGAATGATGAAGGTGTTATAATTCCTTCACCCGATATGCTAGCCTAAAACCTTTATGGTTTAAGGATTATAAATCATGTAGTGTACCATGGGTAGGTATTCTATTAGCATATATTATCCCACTTAACACTAAGCGGGAATGTTGGAACATAATGATTAAGTGGTCTAGTGAACCCTTAATTAATATGGGTCCACCACTATTATATAGGTTAATTATTTAATAATATGAAATAATTTTCTATTATTAAATATTTATACCTCGGTAATATACATTAGGTAAGTATTTAAAAATGTGAATCATTTCTATTTATATTTATTAAATACACTCACCTAGGTATATGTGTCAACCATTTTAGGTTTATAATGTGGGTCGAGAGAGACATACTTGATCACCTTATATAAAAAGGACTCTAGGTCCTCATTTGATATATTCGGGAAATATATCAAAGGTGTGCAAGTCAAGCGATTTGGTTTTACCCTTGGTAAATAGGATTTTAAGGAGGAGGTGAAATTAGTGGATGTAAAATAAGTTCTATGAAGTAAAAGGTTATTTTCAAAGTGGTTTTTACCCTATTGGGGTTTCCCACTATAAATACTATGTCACCCTATGTTATTTATTTCCTTGAAGTATTTCTTTATTTACTTATGTTATGATGTAATTTTATTTAAATATTTATTTTAACATTATATAATATGTAATTTGATTAAATATGTATTTATTAGAATCCTCAAATTATAACGGCACTGAACAGTCTTTACTACCCCATCTTAGCAAGCATGGGAAAGAGGCCCCTTTAGCTTCTAATGAGAGTTCATCACATGGAGAAATAAGAGCCATCGGTGTGCATCTGAACCCACATGGCCACCAACCCTTGGTGCTTTGTTTTCCAAATCAAGGGAGAAGTATTGATAACCCAGTTGGTATCGGTGGGAGTGACCGATCGACACCTAGGAGATATAATTTTTTAGAGCATCCAAGGCTACACATACCATTCCAGTGTTTTGAGGAATTTTTGGGAAAAGTGAAAGTATGCAAGGTTTGGGAAACACATCTAGGAGTGACACAAGATACACTTCTGGAAGTGGAGAAATCTTGTAGACCATTGGCGCACAATTTAGTGGGACGTTGGGGACACTAGGCATGACCACTTCAGGCCCATTTCTAGCTCTGGTGGATATGGAGGCATAAGACTAGGTGGATCTAGTGGATCTGGTGGAGGGAACACCGAGATGAATCACGGGAAGGAACTAAAGATCGGATCAAGAGAACAAGGACCTCAGCCACCTCCTTAGGTGTTCTTTAAAATATCTTTACACTTACCAGATTACTAACATATAGATGATTCTTCATAACACGTGCACAATTGTGAATTCTATGGCGTGCGAAGGGGATCACTACGCCGAAGTAGAAGGCAAGTCAGTTTACAAAAATTTTGCAAGGGTGCACTTGCGCGCGTAGCTAGTATAGGAAGTTCGAACCCTATAATATGGTGGTATAATACGAGAACATTAAAGAATGCCTTTCTAGTAGAGTTCCATATACATGAGTTTGATAAGAAGAGCATCGGTGCTTTGAAAGAGATCCAGCAGGGAATGAAAGAGAGTGTGAAGGAGTATGATGCGTGGTTTAACAATCTCTTGTCAAAATTTTTCGTATGAAATTCGCACTTCACAACATGCTGAATGGTTTTGGAGGGTTGAAGAATCCATTTAGGAGGGCATTGTAACATAAAAATTTTTTCGACCCGCGTGAGGATCTAAAGGCTTCTTTACACACCAATCGGTTGGGAGCATTAATGCTAGTGTGATCCCTTTCTCGGAGGCTCAAATAATTTTTATGGCTAAGTAGTTAGAGAAGCTATTTGCAAGCTCTTCACATGGGACTGATAGTGGTCTTTAGTGCGTAGATTGTGAAGTAGATGGGAATGTCAAGGATAGCTTTCCTAGGAAGTCAAGTACACACCATAGTAGTAGATTGTAAAATTTGTCACGCGGTCCATGATGCGAGTAGATGTCCCTTGTTGTAGCATGTAATTTGAAAGAATGTGTCTTGCTCTGCAAGATATGCACCTCTACGATCCATTATACTAAGGATTGTAGGCTTATTAACCAAATCCATGAGGCCATTGATCATGGTGTGTGTCATACCAACCTTGTCAGTACTTCCAAGGAAGATGATCACCATTATGAAGGACACATGGATGAAGGGGTGCATGGGAGAAGTTCTCACAGAGGATTCCATGGTTGCAGTAACTACGGAGGAGGAAGAAGTGAGTTCTCATGAGAAAATTTCTAGAACTCTAGATCTACAGAACATTACAGGTGTGAGTGTCCTAATTTATTGTAGTACTCGTGATGCAGAAAGAAGCATAAGTATATGGAGTGGCCTGAGTTTTTTGAGCACATGAGCCAACAACACTGGAAGGATAAGGACAATGGAATGGTGAGTATAAATAATTTTGACACACATTGTATTCCTAGAGTGGTGCATGAGTTAGGGTTAGAACCTGTTTTTTAGTGACAACACAAGTAGAGGTTACGCGTGACAAGGAAGTACCAAGGCAAAGGGCTCTATTCTCAAGAGAAGAAGTTGTGCATAGGAAGTATCGGATCCTACTCACCAAAAGGAGGTGTATCAAGAGACAATAGATGTCATTCGAGTTTGTAGGAGAAATCCGGTGTCTAAAGGAGCAAAGTCCATGAAGTATAAGAAAAGGAGGAATCTTTGAGGCTCGTAGAACGACTGGATGAGGTCAAGGAAGTGTGAAAAATGTTAAGGACAAATGATATTATTCTCTTTCTAGGAGAATTACTACGGGAGAAAATTCCATGCACCGGAGAAGAGCAAAAAAGAAAAGTATTGCATGCAAACCTCACTCCCTGTATCCTTAAATATGACAAAGAGATCACATGAACACAGTTTTGAATGGTTAGTTGTTAAGAAAGCAGATTGATTGACACTAGAGCAGAATAAATGTTATAACATTAGATGTGTGACATCATATGGGAAGGCCCACATTACGAGACATCTTCGAATGTGCTTTATATGACAAAAAAAACTAAGGAAATGCCCATTGGAGTATTGAAGGATGCATTGATAACAATTCAAGGGGCCAAATTTATCTGGAGACTTTGAAGTCGACACACGCCGAGGAAGAGAATTTTCCAGCATTTTTGGGTGCCCATGGTGCTATAAGAACAATGCTAACATAAGGTTCAACACAAGATATATAAGTTTTGAGAATAAGGAAGAAGCGAGTCATCGTTTATTTAATGAGATGGGAAGTAAGTACCTTACTTTGAACCTTTGGGGGAAGAGGTCCTTGATAGAATTTATGTGTTCTCCATCGAGAGACCCAAAAATTATTCACCGTATATAAGGAGTTATCCAATTTGAGGATGCGTAGTCTTTGAGTGATACAACAAGCATGGCATGTGATAATTGGGTGCATGATACCTATGAATTAATTTGGTAACAATTAAGGGGATCTGTAAAAAAGTGACTAAGGTAGAATCATTCAAGAATCTAGGAGGAAATAAGTTTCCAAGTTAAACGGAGGGGCATACCTTGAAATTTTCAAATGGGACATGGAAGATCGGTGTAAAAATGAGGATGAAAGAGGAGGTATTCTCGGTTATAACCTACTCAAGACTTAACCGCATTGGTGGGATACATATCGGGAGAACCTCCCGGAGTGGCGTGAGGTAAGAATCACATTTTCTGTAAGGTTTTCTAAGAGTAACACGCCCATGGTCATTCAAGACTACCATGGTAAAGAGACTACTTCATTTCATATCCAAGCATGTGAGAAGTCCCGGATAGGAGAGTGCGAAGCATTACCATCATCATTATGGGTGCATAAGCTATATTCCACTCTACAAGGTTGTGCACACACATGGTATATCCACTCAAAAACATGCCGCCAGACAGGGAAATTGGTAGGAGATGACAATTGATCTCATCCAAGATTTTGAATATCGGAGCACAAAGCCATAAGTGGATAAGGCATTGTAAGTGATCAAGCACCTTATGATGGGGGATAGTGCCATGATAGAAGACATTCTACTATATTTTCTAGGTGAGCCCAGTTTAGAGGTGCACTTTGATGAGGATGAGTCGGAGGAGATATAGTTTCAGCCCGCGTTCATAGAAAAGGAAAATGGAAAGATGGTGTATGTCATATATGGAGAGGAAATGGAAAGTCTAGATGTTAACCACTCTGTAGGTACACGCGATGTTATAGATAACACTGATGAAAGGACACGAGCCTACCATGAGCCCCTGAAGATGAAAAAGGTTAACATTAGGTCAGAAGTAGAACCCAAGGAAGCTATCATTGGAGACTATTGGTTAGAGAAGGAGGTCTCAAAGATCATTGATCTGTTATGTGAATTCTAGGATTTATTCCCTCATGGGTATCATGAACTCAAAGGAATCCACCATTCCTTGGGGAGATGAAGATAAAACTAAAGGAAGGTGTATTCCCAATCCGAGAAGAGGCCATATTAGATGAAACTAGATTTATGCATACGGGTCAAGGAGGAGATATAAAAAATGATATCGTCAGGTATCATTGAGGTTGTGGAATAATCAGAATGGATAAGCTCAATGGTCATCAGCATCAAAAAGCACATAAGGATCAAGATTTTTGTTGAATACAAAGACTGAATATATTACGTGTCATTGATCTCTTCCTAACCCTATTTATTGAAGAAATCTTAGAGGGAGTGGCCGGGAGTGAATTCTACTCTTTCATAGATGGGTTCTCAGGGTACCACCAAGTGAGGATTTCAAAGGAAGACCATAGAAAGACAAATTTCATGAATGAATAGGGAAGTTTTACCTATGCGGTCATGCCTTTTGGGATGAAGAATGCACCTTCTATGTTCTCATGCATTGTAGTACAAGCCTTTCAAGACTTCATCCATAACTTTCTTTAGGTCTATTTGGATGATTGGACTATGTATGGTCTAGTAAAAACCATTGTGATAACTTACGTTGATGTTTGAAAGGTGTCAACGATTAAAGATATACCTCACCATCAAGAAATGTGTCTTTACTATCCCATTTGGAACCTTATTGGGACATATCATATGCAAGGAAGGCTTACAAGTAGATCCTACCAAGGTTGCAGCCATTGTGGGTTTAGTGGAGCCTACTAGACAAAGCATCATGTGTGGATTCCTTGGGCATACGGGTTACTATAGGAAGTTCATCAAGGGATATGCCAAGATCGAAGTGCCCTTGGAGGAATTTATTAGACATAAGAGTTCCTTTCATTAGGGGAGAGGCACAACAGAGGAAATTCAACACTTTAAAGGATAGGCTTGTCATAACACCCATACTCTATTTTCTTGTTTGGGATAAGCCTTTCCATGTTAATGTGAATGCATCGGTACAAGCTGTTGGAGTAGTACTAACATAAACTAGTGAAGGGATTGTTGACCATCCATTGTGTTTTATAAGAATAAATTTAACATCAACGAGAAAAAAATTACATCGATCGAAGTGCGAAGCACTATCCATGATCTATGTGTTGCACAAGTTAAGGAAATATCTACTAGAGACACAATTTGTATTCTCACAGAGACCACATGACATTAAAATTCTTGGTAAACAAGTCCATTCAACAAGCGCACATATGTTGATGGGTCCTGATATTTGAAGAATTTGAGTTCACAAAGTGGTTGTCTAGCCAAGGAAGAGAAATTTCTGAATCCGATCACTTCTCTAGAATTGACTCGGGAGAGGACACGCAAAGCATTAAAGATACCGTGCTAGAAGTGCAACTGTTTAGGTTGTATCTCATGCCATCGAAGTTAGAGGATATTCAGTGTTTCTTAAAACAAGTTTGGCATGAGAAGGGATGAAAGCATTAGAGAGGAAGCAGTTAGCCATACGTGTCGCACCCTACATGTTGGTTAGTGGTGATTTGTACAAACTAGGATGTGATGAAGTGTTGCGCCGGTGCATGCTAGAACATGAGCTCCTGACTATTATGGTGTAGGCACATGGAGGAAGTGTAGGTAGAAATTATGCAAGGGATGCAACTATGTGAAAGATATTACAAGTTGGGTTATGGTGGGAAACCCTATATCAATATTGCAAAGAGTATTGTAAGGCATGTGATCATTATCAGCACCTTGGAAAACCAAGGCGGAGGGATGAAATGCCTTGTGCCTTATTCTAAGTATAGATCCATTTGAAAAGTGGGCCATAGATTTTGTAGGCCCCATTTCACTAGCCACACGTAGGATGGGATCACGCTATGTAATCACTTGCATAGATTATTTGACAAGATGGACATGAAGTAGCGCCTACCAAGGATTGTATAATGGCTACAATAGCTAGGTTTCTATGGGAAAATATTATTACAAGGTATGGATGCCCATTGAGCTTAACTAGTGATAGGGGTACACATTTCCTAAATGAGACCATCCAGATTTTATTAGCAAAGTTCATGGTGGCTCATCATAAGACTACCCCTTACCATCCACAAGAAAATGGAACTATCAAAGCATTTAATAAAATACTAAGTCATACCCTGACCAAAATTTGTGACGTTGGTAGACAATATTGGGATGACAAAGTATTAGTAGTTTTATGGGCATATAGGACAACCTATAAGAGGTTGAATAAATCCACACGATTTCAATTGGTGTTTGGCACACTACTGTTGAGTTTCTTCTTACCTTCTATGAGTATAGCGTGTGTAGGAGGATTGGCCGATGAATAAGCACTGGAAGAAAGGATTGAAAAATTGATGAAATTGGATGAGAGACGATCATTGGCCAAGTGGATTCAAAAGGATGAATAGGCTAAACAAAAGGCATGATATGACCGCCACATAAAAAAAAACAATTTGAGGTTGGGAAGGTGGTATTTTTATATGATTCCAAGTTTTTGCACCATCATGAAAAGTTGAAAGTCCATTGGTTGGGGCCCTATATTATCTCAAACATCCTTAATTCAGGAATGTACTAGTTGAGAGCATTGGATGGGATGATATTTCTATGCCATTTAATGGGATTAGGTGAAGCCCTATTATAAATAAGTCTTCTTGGTGTTTGTAATAAGGTAGTATTTCCAATAATTTTAAAATTTCCCTTTATGAAATATCACTTCTTGTGTTTCCCTTTCTCGTCATTTGTTTTGTTGTTTGTTTTGTGCCTTGGGTGTTGGTAACCACATTAATTTTTATGGTTGCACATGTGCAAAGGCCCACACATCTATTTTAGTGTGTTTGGAGTGATGCGAAGTATAGGCCCGTAATGCAAGTTCAAATGGTAGTGGAAGTTGTGTTGAATGGCTCGGTTGATGGATACAAAGCGCGCAAGGATGAAGGAAGTGCATGGAAGAAGAGGTGGATGAAAAAGGTTGGTGTCAGGATAATACTTCATAGAAACCATGTACAGAGGAGGAAGAAGCATAGGAACAACATGAGGTAGGCGAGAAAAAAATCGGAGTGGAAAGAAGAAGTACGTTCAAAGCAATGTTGACATAGGCATAAGAGTCTTACGTTAGATGGATTTTTTGTGCACCAGAAGGTTGTAGAATGTTTTGCACAAGATTGGGCGCATAATGCCAACTTGGTGGAAAAATCCACATTTAGTGTTAAGTACGGTGGTAGGTAAAATAACATTTAATGCTAGAAAGAAGGAAAAACTATAAATAAGAAGTTGAGCACTTCATTATTTTACCTTGAATTTACAAAGTGAAAAGAGTTCTCGCAAACTAGGGAATCCAAAAGTAATCTGTGTGAAGAAAAAATTAAAAAATCTAAGAGGACGTGACTAAGGTAGATCCACAAACAAGCAGGAAAGGAGTACACGTGCATGAAGGAAGTTGTTGAGAAACATTGTCTTGTGGAAAAATTGTTCCATTTATGGTTTAACGGCTAGGGCATGGTGTTAGGAGGGCTTCTTTACAAGATTGAGCATTGGGGTTGGATAGAGTGGTAGAGCAGAGCAAGGAGAAGATGTTCAAAGTGTTAACCTAACTAGAAGAATTGCACTAAAGGAAGAAACCACCTCACCTAAAAATTAGATGGTTAAGGGAAAGCGGAAGAAGAAAGCGTGTCGTCACAAGCTCAAATGAAGAGTGGTATGCGAGAGATGCAATACTGGATGGGGTATTGCTAGGAAAAGTATGGGAGTCTCATTTGGGGAAAATGACTATAAGTGACTATAATCATCAGACCAGCATGACAAAAAAAAGAAATGGCTTTGGATTTGGTTCACCCCAAAAAAACAAGAGGACACCGGAGGGCATGCCCATATACATCAAAAAAGTAAAGGGTAAATTAGAGAAGGTAGGTTGGCTGCAACTTTGTGAATTACCCTACTTGTGAACACGTGAGTGCCTCTATCGGTATTTGGTGGCACACATTCACGAATACTATTTTTATTTTATGGGGCACAAGATGTGCATAACTCCCGAGTTGATTTCCAAGTTCACAAGCTTTATCTATGAGGGGATAGAATTTATGATGACCTAAGTGACAAGGAGCCCATCAAGGAAATAGTATTTACATATGAATATAAGAAAGGATCGCAATACTTTGACATTGAAGAGATCCTATACCCCATGATGAGGATGGTCACACACTTGGTAACCAAGCTCAATGATCAAGAGATATGGACTCAAGTGAACATGGCATGGATGAATGTATGCCAAAAAATATCTTAGGGGACCATCTACAACTTGTCTTCTTTTATCGTGCATGAAATAATTAGTAGCATGCAAGAAGGCAAGAATATACTATTTGAAAATGTCCACCGCACAATTTTTTTCTTAGAAATCGAGTTCTGATGTGCTAGAAAGGTTTGTTTGGGAGTACCCATAAGAGGATCCCTTGTCCATGAAGAGTTTCATGAAATATACATGTGATACCATGACATCCACTCACAAGGCGTGCTTAGAAAAGTGGTACAAACACATGAGGGATGCATTCAGGACAGAAAGGAGGAAACAAAGAAATTACCCATGCTCGTGAAAGGAGAGGAAAAATTCGTAGTGTACCAACACTTCTACATTAGCAGATTTAGGTTGAAAGATGAAAACATGGAGTGCAGTGGTGCAACCTACCCTTCTCTTTCACTGCGTAGTACTTCCAAGCGAGGGTGAAAGGTTTAAGGAGGCTAAGAGACTAATGTTAGACCTTAGTGAGGTGGATAAATACCACAGAGAGTTGCCCCAGAAGTTATTCTACCCCCAAAAAGTGCACATACATGGAGAGATATGTCTCCCACGAGATATAAATGATGAATACTGTAACATTGTCAATGTTTGGAAGGGTTGTAGCAAGGAGATACCTTCGCATAAGGCCAAAATTTAAAAAGGTCACATACTTGGAAAATGCACGGTATCCATTCCAAAAGACCCCACAGGAAGGAAGAATCCCATGCCAAAGAAGAGGATAAGAGAAGAGATGTAGAAAGCACAAAGTGTTCAGACTACACAAGTGGTAAGCATGCCAGAGACAAGTGATAATCCTAGTACTTATGTGTGGAGAAATAAGTCCTCGGTGAGAGAAAATACTCTAGAGGAAGAAGCATCAGAGCACAAAGAACCCATCACTCAAGAGAAGTCACCAGAGGAGGAGGAAAAGAAAGAAAAATCTCTTGTCGGAAAGAAGAAGAGGGCAGCGAAGAGGATGAATCGGAGGGTACAAAGATCTTGGAGGCCTATAGAGGAAAAAGAGATGATGATGATGATGAAACTGAGGTAGTTCAAGGCCCTCTCATATTCAAAGTACATGACTTGGAGGAGGAAGGAGAGGAAGAAGAAAATGAGTACATCTTTGTCAAGAGGAAGAATGACAAGGAAGAGGAGGATGCTCAAAACAAAGGGGTAAGCAAAGAAATTACAAAATAAAAAAGGACCCCAAGCCTCAAAAGGAAAAAATAGACGAGGCTGCAAAGAAAGAAGTAGAAAAACTCATCCGGAACTTGGTAGAGAAAGAGATAGAATGCATCACGGACTGGTAATTAAGGAAGCAAAGGATGAGAGCATAGAAAATGAATATGGTAGAATGGGAGATGATCCCGGTTTGGATGTAAGCTTTCCTAAATCCACATGTATGGGGAGAAAGAGCACATAAGCATCAAAAGTTCAGAGGATGGGCTACATTGATGATCCGAACAAGATGTTGCAAGTGTAATTTCAAAGCACCATACCAATGGAGTAACTCTTGGCTATGGCATCATTTGATGAGGATGGTGCATACCCTCGGATGAGGAAAATGATTTCTTTGGTATTTGAGTCCCACATCAATGAGACGAGTTCAAAGTAAGCGAGGGCGATAATGAAGGTACCGGGTTTAAAAGGAGACAAATCCTTGGTAAACGCTTAGTGGCTATATCAGACAAACAAATTTGCAATGTGTTGAACAAGGTTTCGGTTGAAGTAGAAGCCAAGATCTTTGGGAGGAATGATAGGGTGAAGTTCCTAGAGGTAGAACTGGAAAAGAAGGAAGAAGATCTTGAGGAAATAACCAAGGACTTAAAGTGGGAGGAACTAATCAGCACTCAACTAAGGCATGAGTTAAAAGAAGAGAAGGCAAGGGTGTGCGAGGTTTATAAGAAAGTAGAGATGATCACAGATGCCATTGTCTTGAAGCATCTAGATCTAACTCCACCAACATAGAAGTATGGATCCACCCTGGAATTCCTAGAGGACTTGACCCACGTCCTCACATTGGAAAGGTGACGACTAGCCTTGGAGGCTACATTGGAGGCATCAACGCACAAAGAGAAGGAGGAAAAGATGAAGGTTATGGCAATTATTTCTTGGTACAAGAAATTCCTTGCTGATGTGAAAGCCACCACCCATTTCACTATGGCCACCTATGAAAATTACACCGATAGAGATAGAGTGGTGAGCATTATGGTTGTCATTCATGAAGCAGAGCTCAAGGATTTCCAAGACAAGAACAAGGGGAATAGATCATAGTGTGACATAATTCTAGCCGAGGTTGAGAAGAAATCAAGAGTTGTTGATACCTTGCGGGGCTTAATCAAAAATAAGATGAAGGAGTTGTATCCCTAGATCACTTGAAGGATGGACACACTAGAGGATTTTGGAAAAAAATTGGAGGGGATCATGGAAACAATGAATACCTAATGAGAATAGCTAAGCTTTTAATAGGTTATCACCCTAGTAGGTGACCTCTGTCAATAGGAATAGAACAAGGTCAATACCTAGAATAAGTTGGAGGAAGACTTGAAGATATATTTCCCTATCCTCTTGTAGAAGTAATCATAAGTTTCCCCATTCTTTCATTTTCCCCCAAATTCTTCATTCCTTTGTTATTTACCCAAACTATTTAGGAACAATCATTCTTTATTCATTGAGAATATTTTCCCGAGGGTGAAGAATAGGTGTAGTGTGGGGTGATGTTAGGCCCCTAAAATATTAGCTAAGTACAATAAGGCGCATGGGTGCGCAAGGCATGTTGAAGAAGTTATCACAAGGATAAAGCATGTAGGACAGGGTTTTAGGAGGGTTTACAAGAACCAGTGGCGCGCACGTCCAAGGCAGAGAAAAGGGTTTCAAACTTAGCCATATTTGGCATACCGGGAAAAACACAAGGAAATCATGATCTGACTACACATGCAAAGTGGATAAGGTGCCATCCTGGCAACTTGGTGCCCACGAAAGGAATATACCTTGATATAGAAGATTCTAGAAGGTCATCATGACAAAGGATGGAGAGCTCATGTTTGAAGGAGCATGCTCTCATGGAGGACCACTTGGACACTTCACACCCGATCTACAACTTTAGAAAGGCATGGTGGTGCTTGCTAAGGCTATATATACAAGCATCGGTAGAAGAAAAGGGAGGGATGGAGAGATAGAGAATTAAAGGAGGTGAAGCTATGTAGGGATACTATAAAAGCTCTATGGGTTGGGTTTAGAGGATCTGTAGGAGTATGTTATATCAAGCGGATAGTTCTAAATATTTTCTTTGTCTAAGAAGGGTTTAAGTCCATTTTTGATGCATGACATTGGTCTGCACTATTATATGGATCTATGATTTCCTCAATAAATGTAATGTGGTTATCAACATACTTAATATGACTATATGTGGTTCCATTTTGTACTTATTCTTGTATGGATCAGTTTTATATATATTTCATATGAAGTGGGTGTAAATCCCTTTGCATTTCCTTCCGCTATGATTGAGATCTATGTTATGTAATGATTTTATTATCTGAATGAATACATTGGTCTAGAAGCCCGTTGTGATCTCTAATATGAATATATGGTTCATTTCCAGTCTCTTCACTTAAGTTTTTGTCATAACTAATGCATTATCACACAACCCGTATAAATAAGGGGATTGGCACCGCGAATGCCTCGTGTGAGCACCCAACAACCGTTGGGTGATAGGTCAGCGTGCATGGGGTGTCCTTGTTCTTTGAAAGGGCATGAAAATTAATACAATTAGGATCTTTAATCCTTCTAAAAGAGAAGTTATAGAAAATATGAATGATTAAATATTATAAATTCCTTTTTGTTCTTTTTATTCATCTTCTATTTCTTCTAATGTTATAAATGAAAAAGAAAATGAATTTGAATTTTTTAAAATGATATATGTAATGAGATTGTTCCTAGTACTTCTATAACTAAAAGACCTAGATGGGTTGAGTTTGTTATTCAAGACTCTAACTCAGGTAACCTTTAGAAAATGACAAGAAGTCATCATACATATCATGCCTTAATGACCTTGTATGAACTTGAACCCCAAACTTTTGAGGTATCCTTTTTGATGAAAGATGGCTAGATGCTATATAATCTAAGTACATTGCTTTAATTAAAAATCAAGCATGGGAATTAGCCCCTCCTCTTGAAAAATGAATTATATTTGGATCCAGATGGCTATACAAAATCAAATATAAAGCAGATGGAAATATAGATAAATTCAAAGCCTGACTTGTAGCTCGAGGGTTTACTCAAAAACCTGGTATCAACTAAATAGAAAATTTTCCACATTTGCAAAAATGAGCACAATAAGCATTTTACTTTCCTTAGCTGCTCGGTATGATTGGGTAATCCATCAAATGGATGTAAAATATGTTTTTTGAATGGTGATTTATAAGCGAGATATTTATATGACCCAACCAAAAGTATTTCAAGAACTAGTAAAATAAAATTATGTTTGTAGATTAAAATAATCTTGGTATGGTTTAAAAAAATCTCCTAGAGCTTGGTATTCTAAAATTAATAGTTTTTTAATGAAATTGGTTTTTCTAACTGTGCATCTGATAATGATTTATTTGTTAAAATTGAAGAAGATGCTATTATTCTCATTGTATTGTATGTTGATGATTTACTAATCACTAGTAATTCTAACACTTTAATTATGAAAATTAAAGAGAAATTAATGCAATATTTTGAGATGACAGATTTAGGTTTATTACATCATTTTTAGGCATGGCTATATTTCAAGATAAAAATTCTATTGTAGTATCTCAATCACAATATGTAACTAATTTTCTTAAAATATTTAATATGCTTGATTGTAAACCAGTTTCTATTCCTATAGAAGTAGGATGTAAACTTGATCCTAAACTTGCATGTGAAAAAGCTAATCCTACTTTATACAAGACAACTTGTAGGTAGTTTGATTTATCTAACTATTACTAGACCTGACATTTCTTATGCAGTAGGGATTGCTTCAAGGTTTATGTAGGAACCTTATTAGGATCATTGGAAGTTAGAAAAAATAATTTTGCATTATGTAAAGGGCACTATTAATTATGGTTTACATTATGTTTCATAAGAAATATATATATATATATATATATATATATATATATATATATATATATATATATATATATATTGTGATTCGACCATCTGGTGATGTGATAGATCATAAATCTACAAATTGATATACATATTCAAGTTTGGTGCAAGTATCATTACTTGGAGTAGTTAAAAGTAGCCAACATGATTCCATTTCTTCTACCGAGGTAGAATAAGAAGTGCTGATGGAAGTAGAAAAATAAGCCATGTGGTTGAAATGGATGTTGGAAAAAATACACATAGAAGTAAAAGGAATTACTCCTCTTCTATGTGATATCTAGAGATGTATTTCTCTTGAAAAGAATCTAGTTCATCATCAAATAATGAAGAATATCAACATACATATGCAATTTATTTGCGAGAATGTTCTCAGTGGTGATATAGATCTCTAGTATTGCCCAATTGAAGATCGGGTTAAAGACTTGGTCGGGAAGCCGTTATGTCTTTATGAAGTTCTGCAAGTTTCATGAAATACTTATCATTTTAGATTTTCCATTGATGGGGAGTGTGCATGGAAATACCACCTCCTAATGGTGGCTGGTTTGAATCCTCTTCCTCTATACTTCTACTCTGGTAAAAATCATTGTAAAAAGATCTTGTATGATCTAAAAGTAAAATGATAGAGTTTATGGAAAATACAATCCACTATGCTAATCTATTTATAAAGGATGTCCGTGTGTTATAAAAGGATCCTAGAGATGCGGTATAATAATATTTCCATGAGAAACAGTGAGATGTAATCTTACAAATCATGTTTAGCCTAAATCATATGTCTAATTTATGGATTCCAAATCCTTTTGTACCAAAAGGTAAGTTGAGGATGATGAAGGAGTTATAAATCTAGCAAAAGTACATATGTTAGCCTAAACCTTTATGGTTTATGGATTTGTAAATCCCATTGTACAAACAAGTAATGTTGACATATGGATCCCCACTTAATATTAAGAGAAAGTGTTAAAACCATAGTATTAAATGCATCATAATATTTAGTTTATAGTTACATACTACGAAATAGTTTATATTCATATTATTTTAATATAAACTTTGTATTAGGTTTACTAGTTAGTAATTAATTAACTATTTATTAAATCAGGGTGTGCTTGTCACTTAATATGGAGATAACCTTTCAGGTTATTTAAATATTACTATAGGTCATATTTGTGATAATCATGTCAATCTTTAGTGATCACAAGTAAATACAAGGAGTAGATGGAGGGAGGTGTTACTGGACTGTAATGTAAATGTTTCTCATTATAGTGGATTATTCTTCATGGTTTTTTACCCGTTTACATGTTTTCCACGTTAAAATATGTGTCACTGTGTTCCTTTTTTTAATTATGGTTTGTTATTTCATTCATAGTAATGTTAGTTACAATGTTTATTTAATATTAAATGTCATTACAATTTTATACCTCGACAACAATAAAAAAGGTTAAAGGGGAAGGTTGGTGAAGAATCTCAAAGTGTTGTTGCTTTGATTGTCTAAACCTACAAGAGATTAGATACTATAAATAACAAGATAATGTGATAAAATATGAATAACATAACATGATGATAGTGATAAATGTCACGATGGATGATCATGAGTGATGCAATCATGCTAAAACAAATTCATGAAGATCTGTGGATGTTTCAGGGATGTTCTAGCGTAGGGAAGGATGCCCGGGTTGCAAAAAAACCTGAAGTTGCATTAATTTGATTAGGAATAAAAGGAAAGTAGTTAGTTTTAAAGGGGTCGATGGAAACTAGGTTGGATCTCCGCCGATTGTGGGGACAATTTTCCAACCGGGCATGATTATCTTATTTTTACGAGATTTTTTGTTCTTTTAAGGATTGGCTGAATGATTTAAAGCATGAAGTCCGGATTAGGTTAGTTAGAGATGATGTTAAGTTACTTAGGGCACAAAAATATATGGGAGAAAATATTATAAATGCAAACGGATGAATTTAGGATAAAAGCATCCTAATTCGAAAGATGAAGTGTATTAATTAATTACTAGGAACTAATTAATTATTAAGAATAAAGATTAATGAGGATAAGATAATTGGGCATGTAAGATATTAAATGATTAACTAATTAATGTTTCTTAGTTAATTAATGAGGATTGGGAGGTAATTTAATTAAATAAATGTTATGATAAAATAAATATACACACACAATAGATGATGGTATAAATACCAAATTTAGGTGTCTATAATGAAGATTATAACTATCTCCATTTCTCCAAGGATGCGACTCTTGAGATATCTTCTTCTAGATTATTTTTCCCTATGACCAAATCCATTACAAGAATAACAATAACCATGAAATAACCTTACATACCTCATAACATTTGGATTCCTCATGGGATTAGGCCTTGAATAAACCTTCTTGGCATGAACACCTTACTATTCATCTCCTTTGGAACAATATCCAACTTCTTGAATTGCTTGATTAGTCTTATCGTCATTTTTATTCATAGGGTTTGTATCTCTTCCTTAATCTTAATACACTCTTCTTCATTTATCTTTAGTATTTTTGAAAAACCCTTTATTTCTGATTTCAAAATGATTTTCTCTTTTTTATGGAATGTGAAATATTCTAGTATATCTATAACAACTTCTTTAATACTAGCATGGTCATTCATACAAACTTCATAGGGCTTGTTTTTCAATTTTTCACACTCCTCTTCCTTTGTCTTAAAATTTGAAATAAAAACCTCCAGCTGGTTTTGAGACTCTTAATATTTTCTTCATCCTTATTGTACATGGTTCTTAACTCTTGGTTTTCTTTCCTTATATTCATAGCCATATTTTTCTTCTAGGATCACCTTCAAGTGGTTATACTTGCTTTAGAAGGACCTAGCTTTGATATCTGATTGTTGGAGTAAAAACACTAAGAGGGGAGTAAATTAGCCCGCACAAAAACTTCAATTAATTTTAGCCATTAACCTTCAATAAACATTCACCATATCTTATTCATTAAGATTGATCAATATAACACAACCATCAAAGCATATGCAAGAAGAACACAATAACACATGGACACCAAATTTAAGTGGGAAACCCTCAAGGGGAATAAGACCCAATGAAATAAAACTTTATTATAGTCATGTTTCAAATTTAATTGAGAACCAACAAAAATTGGAATACCAAACCCTAATTTAGTGAGGAACTAACCAAAAATGCATACCCCTAGTTTAGTAGAGAACCAACCCTATAAGGAGCACCAAGCATTGATTTAATTTGGAAACAACCCTAAAAGGAGGATAAAACCCCTAAGATGAATAAGAACCAACTCAACCACTTGAAAATGGATGATCGGGAATTATACATTTTTCACACAACTGATAGTGATCCAAATTCTTCTCCTTTATATTCAAACCCTCTTAAAACAAGATCTTCTTCAACTCACTCAAATATTCCCTCTCCTTCAATATGATCTCATACCTTCCCTAGCTCACCATTTCCTTCTTTCTCTCTCCCTCTCCAACTAACACACTTATTAACCTCTCAACAAGGTCACAAGGACCTTCATCAAATCCATCAATATTCCTCCTAGGTCACACTTTATCACTACCCAAATGACTAACACAAATGAACTATCTAATCTAATTTTATACATTTTTATTTTCACTAAATCACCTAGGTCTACCATCATATGGTAAAAATCATTTCCACATCATAATAATATCACAAAATTATCATGAATTGGTGCATGTAGGTCGCGAGAAACTCCTAAATTCTCAAATACCACATTTTGGGACACAACAAGCCCTTGTAGACACAAAATCAAGCACCTAGGTACATTTCTACGTTCTAAAATAATACTTGTATTTGTATGGTTCTGAGTGATAAAACTAGTAATTAATGACATCTTTGGCCTCTTTACTTTTTTCTCATCTTCTTTCTATTATTTGACACCCTAAATCCTAGTCAGTCTTTTGTTTCCTTATCTCTGTTATGAATTTGGACACCAACGCCTTGACCAAAACATTAACTCCCAAGCGTCGTTGTCCCCCTCCGGGTGCCACTGATCTATTTCCACATACTCACTCTTTTTGGAATCTTTTATCTTTTAGGCATCTTATTTCCATATAGGTCATCCTCCTAATTGCTAATTATGACATTAAAACAAAGGAATCATATAAATACAAAGCTATGTGACAAAAATAAGAGATCAATCTCTAAGCATCTATTATCATCACCTAATCTTGCATCAAAAGGCATCTAAAAGCATCAAAGGTATTCATCTAGTATTCATTCAAGGGAAAACGTATTGAATTTTCTGTATACACTTCATAGGAAGGGGAAGTTCATTAGTGCATCCACATAGCTATTTACTTCAATACAACTAGCTATTTCTCGCTATGAAGTGCACTTGCACAAGGGATTCCTAAGGAATGACTATTTCACACAAAGACAAGAACTAAATGGATTATGAGATGTAGTGCATTATTCTATCATAATTTAACTTAGTTGGGTGACTTTTTTGTTTAGTCGATTCCCCATATTTCATCTTTATTTTATGTATTTTATGTGGTATTGTGGATTTTACAGGTGAGGCTTTGTTTTGCGGGTTACAAGAACACTCGATGATCATATTATAACATAGAGGAAACAAACATCGACTATCGGTGACATTTTTGCAACACTAGAAAAAAATATGTCTAACCACTTTCAGATCATAAGCACTCGAAGAAAAATTGTCACACAAGCATCCCGACCTAGTCCAGGCACCCTAGTTCAGCCTTACTCGACAACTCTATATTTTACAGTGTAGAGTAATGATAAATTTTACTTTTTTTTAATCATTTTCTCATTTTTCACAAGTCTTGAATCAAGATAAAATAAGGTAAATCATTTTCTCTCTCTCTTTCAATTATTTTTTCATATTTCATTAGCTTATTACTTAAGTCAAATATATCTAGCAGTTGTAATCTATTGTTTCTATAATTTACTCTGTAATTAGGTTTTAGTAATAATTCTATTTTATGTTAAATCATTTGGTGAACCCAAATTAAAATACACTTGGATCCTTCTTTTTCTTCTCTCATGGATCATAAAAATATTCTAACATCATTGTATGAATTTCTTCAAATGCACCCATCTTGAAAATATGTTCTTCAAAAATCCCTAAACATTATGTGTCTACCTCACAAGACGTCACACACTCAAGCAAGTTCTATCTTCGATCATCTATCCGATTAATCTATAGGCCATTATACTTCATCTAATCAAACCATATTATATTCCATTCAAGCTTTCCACTCATTATTTCAAGATAAAATGTAGGCTAAGGAATCCACAATTACATCACTTAAAACTAAAATCCAAGATCTTAAGGATGTTTCTCAAGCCCGTGTTAGTTCCCCTTCTACACCTTATTCTACTTATATGACTACCACATGTTCTCATATCGGTGAACCCAAAGTCTTCTTGCTCCCCGCACCTCTCAATTTTGGTTCAAATGCTAAGTAATAAGATATTCTTCCTTAACTCTTTACTCCTAAATCGGTAAAATTGCCATCTACTCAATCTTATCCTCCTTATCAGCTTGTAAAATACCAAGGTCACTCATATTACCATTATCATCGAATCAATGGAAATAATGGAAATGATTTATATGATATTAAGAGACAAATTGGCCACATTAAGCATTATGGTCTCACCTCATTCGCTTCAAAAAATGATGTTACATGTTTATCTCTAATTACTACATCGCACTTTGGATTCCTAAATCTGATTCATTTATGTCTAATGAGTGTCATTTCATCACTTCTAATGTTCCTTCGTTAGTCACTCAAGCGTTGCCTATACAACCCACTCCAACTAAATAATCACCTCTCAAGGTCCATCCTCAATCACCTACTCCTACTAAGTCTTATATCGCATCAAAAATCCTAAGAAAACTCCTCTAAATTTTTGTCCTACCCCTCCTCCTTTCAAGTCTTCTACAACGTTATCAATCCAACGTGAGATACCACCATTCAAGATCCCTCCCCATCCTACGCCACTTCCATTTCCAATTAATTTTTTCAAACAAAATATTCCTTATAATGATGGTGAAGACACAATTTCAGCTCCGCAACCATTGCATGGTACTTCTTAAATTAATGCATAGATTTACATCACTCACATACATGGGGGAATCATAGCTTATACCCTCTTTTTTTCATTTCTATCAAATGTATCTATCATCTAATATACTTAACACTCCATGTTTAATATCGAATATTTCCTAAATATCAATACAAACCCTTTGATAAATGCATTGTATGTTCATTACCCTATGATGGAATCTCATGCTAAGGTTTGCACTTCACTATTCAGGGCTCACTACATCCATGAATCTTTATAGCATTTATATTTACATGGTTCATGCTTCACGATACATGTTTATAGCATTTCTTTTTTGAACTACTACTCTATGATGCACTCTTGTGATAAAGTTCACACTTGACTGTTGAGGGAATAATACATCCATTAACCTCACACACTACACATTTCATGCTCCACACTTCATGGTACATATTTTTAGCATTACATTCTCACACATCATACTACCCTATTATGGAATCTATTTCCAAGGTTTGTAATCAAATGCTAAGGGTTTAAATTTGAAATGAACCTCACCCCTTATACACTTCATGGTCTATTTTTCATGATACATTTTTCTAGCATCTAATTTTCAAACAATTTCCGGTGACGTGCTCGTGTTCTATGGTTCATTCTAAATTGTTGAGGTTTATTTTATAAATGAACCTCATCTCATACTCAATCGCTTGGGGTAAGATACTCCTATCCCACATATATTGCATGTCATCCATCACACTCCATCACATACACTACATCTTGCATATCTTTGTTGCACTTATTCTTGCTTCCCCATATTAGTTACATGTTGCAATTCACTTACTATGTTACACAAATATCTAGTATGCCATTATATTTATCATATACAAATGTGCATTCACTTATTATCTAGTTTTGAATGTATATTTATTATAGATATTTACTCGTAGAAATGATGCTTGGAATTATACCTCTTACCACTCCCACTAAACCTCATTGGGGAATATACATTTTATACTCTTACACATCAGAGGTGTTATTGTTTCATTATTTACTACTTCCTATTCTAAATAGCACACTACTTTCTATTAATTTATTCATGATTTGACATAATTTTTATTTTCTAATAGGATAACGGGTGATTCATGTCCAACATTTTATTTGCGGTAGAAGTATTTTCCACCATGGTTTTTTGACACTTTTCTTGATTTTTACTTCTATGATATTGTTTGTTGGCTATTCCCTATATCTTGTTTGATTGCTTCCTTTATGCTTTTGGCTGCTTTATCCCCGATTGTCTTATGAAATTGTGAGCGATGTGCCATGTTTGAAACCCAATTTCGTGGTCCATCTTGTATGATCATTTGTTTGTTACTCTTTTTTTCTATTACATGCTTTCTAATTTTCTAATAAAACATGCATCTAGCCACTTTATTTTCATGTGATTTAGTTTCTAGCATGCACATCCCCTCCCCCTACAAGGAAACAATTTCAAATAATCATCCGGTCCTCTCCTATTGATAAGAAACTCTACCTTAATAATTTAGTTGTTAAAACCAAGAGGTAAAATTCATTCAACCTTAAATATGGTAGGGTTTCTAAGATACCCATGGATGAATGTTGATGGATGTTTTATTGGAATTTTTACACACTGTGGAAGAATGAATCAAGATCATCTCGTGTAAATGGATTTGCAATCATAGATACTACACAAGATGGGATTAGTAATATTGATAGGCGTGTTTCGAAAAGGCGATTCAAGAAGTCAAAATAATTCCTTGTATGTATGTCAACCTTTTTTGAAAAACTTAAGTTTATTCATGAAGATGAGATACGACATATGATATGTGAAAATATGTGATCAAATGTTTACGATTTATTTATCTTATCTTAAAATACTCAATCGATTATGATTATATGAAAAGAAATATAACTAGGGCTTAAAATAAGAATCAAGATCAATGTCTAGATTCTCAAAAAAGTTTGAACCATAGATAAGTATGGTTCATCCTCCTTAGAGAAGTATAAATAAGGATCCTTAATATATTTGTCCTTGTATAAGTTTAAATATTCTACTTTAGTGTTGTATAATCTACTTCCTAATTCTAATTTGAACTCGGTGTTAGAACCTTTAGGGATGTCTAATCTTGTTTTGTGTTGATACTCAAACCAAGATAGGTCAGATTTGATACGTTACACCTCATAGTAAGCTCCCAAAACTCATCGATAACCTTGAGGATCCTCTGGGTGGATTCTAAGATGCTCTCTAATTTGAAAATAGGGGCTAAGTGGATGGGGCACAACTTGAGATTGTGTAAAAGGTTGTACTTATCCTAATGAAGTCGATGACCTGAATATTGACAAATATTTTGTGCTCATGATCGGTGATTGGGTCCACCTATGGCTATATATAAGAATCCATTTTTAACATAATATTAGTAAATCAAGAGATTAAATTAATTGATAATGATTTTTGAATGAAATCTAATTGCTAAGGAAACAAAATGCACAAGAAATGTTGCTAATTGTAGGAATCGCACGTGATTCTATGAGATTTCAACAGAATGATAAAATGAGAGATTTGATTACCTAGAATGTAACTATGATCTTATGAAAGAAAGAGTGAGTTAAGAAGTGATCGAGATAAGTATGCTTCAGATGAGAAATGATCTTAAAAACTAATAACAGACCTTGGATGACGATGAAGAGTGAGAGTATGATATGATCACAATTTGAATGAAGAATAGACTTCAGGATGTATCCAAAACACTTGGTGGTAGTGAACATGCTCTTGCTAGATGTAGAATGATATTCTAAAATTCAAATGAAACTTGAAAATGCTCCCGAATTCTCTTAGATGATCCCCAAGAGAGGCAGAGGAAGCTGGTTTGTATAGATCACCGACAATGAGAAAATCACCAACATTTTGGCTAGTTCGAGTTTAGGAGTGATAAGGGGGATAAATTTACTAATTGGAAGTATAATTCCTTTGGATTTCAAGAGATTTTGATGTTATAACTAGAGTGACATCAATATGTGTAGTTTGATGGGTTACGATTGGGATTAAGATGGTTAGGATACATAAGGAGTGTGTTTGGAAGGTTTCTAAATTGATTTCAAAATAGACCTAGCTAGTGTGAAAGGAGAATTTAACATGGGGAAGATATGGAGGATATATTAATTAATTATTTGAATAAACTAGGGTAGGTTATGTCTTAGGATAGGTGGGCGTAATTGATTAATTGATTGAAGGGTATTAGTGGATTACCTAGGTCGAGGGGATTATGGAATATTTTATTCGTCAATAGTTACGAATGAGTGTATTTAATCAGATAAGTGAATGAGGACAAGAGGATACATATTTTTAGTGTCTACATTTTTCCCTTTTTATCTAACGGTTTTAAAAATTGTTAGAAAAAAATAAAGAAAAGGTTTGTTCGTATGGATGATTCAACTCAATACAACACAACAAATACAAGTGTGTTTTATTCCAAAAGTTTCTCCAATCCAAGGGATATTGAAATAGAATGTGCTACTAAGGAATAAATTGATAGGGTAACCAAAGGGTTCAATACCTATAAAAATATTGATCCTTACTAGGGAGGCTTAATTTGACAGGAAGGTTAAGTGATGGAGGGCCAAAGAGCATGCATCCCATAGACATAAGAAAAGTCCCAAAAATTGTTTTTATTTTTGTTTTAATTCCAAGGATCTTTGGGTCCTTTAGAAGTGAGACAATTGTGTAAAAGTGTGCAAATAACATTGATTTCTTAAAAAGGGTAAATCCTGGTGATTTAAAGAAATTCCCGCTATTACGAATAAATCACAGTGATTGAATCATAGTAAAAATTGGGGTATATAAATACCAGAGCCCTATAGGTTTTCATTTTCACTCTGGGGTAAAAATGGTGTCGCAAATAGATTTTGAGCATCTTTTAGTGATTTTGAGTGATTTGATCAGGATGATGACCTCCAACAAATAGAAGAAACCATCTATAGCAGCGGTAAGTTGATTTTATTTTTTTGTGTGATTTTTGGATATATTTAGGTTTTGCTTCCGTTTTTGGGGCATATAGGTGCCCTAGCCAGAATCGTTAGTGATTGATGTAATATCCGGTGATTCAAAGCATAATCATTGAAGATTGAGATGAATTACTAGTGATTCACCTATGGTTTTGACAATTTTTATGAATGGAGTAAGAGTATTTTATGTTTTATATGTAATTGGTGTAAGGGATTGATTTATGAATTTTTGATATGTTCTTTGATAGTTTTGTTGATGGTGTTAATTGTTGATTTTCGCATGTTTGCAGATGGGTGCAAGGTAATCCATTCACAACCACATTCTACTGATTTTGGAGGAGGTGAGGACTATTATGTAAGACGATGATTGGGATCATATAGAGGTTGTTAGTTTTGGTACTATGCGACAGTATAAAAAGATCCATAGATGTTTAGGTTTGTGTAGACACCTAGATTTTGATAAAATCAGCCTTATTACTAACATTGCAATGACTATTTTCATCTCATTTCACTCTATTTCAAATAACGACACTTCGTTATCTAAAACTTATTATAACTCACTCAGGATGCCATTTTACGACAAGTTGATTTGTGTTAATTCTCTTAATCATCTAGTTTCACATTGATCAAGTTTTCTATCACATATTTAATCAATGAAAATTATAATTAGCTATCTCCCTCTTCCAAAACTATCAAAATCTAATCCAAATTAATTAAAATTCTCTTAGAAAGAATCCTAAGATTTTTTAGAGTCCTTGATTAATCCTAAAAGGTTAATTATCTCCTTACCTAGTCAAAAAGGTAATTTGATTTCCAAAAGGATCTATTTTTGCTTGTTCATTTGTCCCACATGCACTAGATTTTCAATCTTTCCCAAACAAAAATATGTAAATAGAGGGGTCACCCCTACCTTTAAACGACACCTTGTTCACATAATTGAACTTATTATTCATCCATCACACCTCATTTCATATCTTAATCTTGAGTCATCCACCATTGAAATAGCTTTATCGTGTATTTTCCTCCATTTTAGATGAGTAAGATTTATCTAAGCATGGTCTTATAAATAATCTTAGAGAGATATCTTCATCATTTTGCAAAAAACAACAAAACCAATTTGATTTCTTAGAATTTAACTTGGTTCACTTTCCTTAATCTTTCTAAAGCGTAAATTAAACTTAGGATGTTGTTTGTTTAATTTATAATGCATGATTTTGAATTAATTTTCTTATCTCTTATCTTGATGGTTATTGAATGATTTAAGAAGCTTTAGACTACTAAGTGTTAGTCTAGTTTATATAATTCTCTATTTTTTCTATAACACATTTGGAATACCGGTGGGAGTTAATCCATAGTCCATTAGAAGTCATTTTTAAGCTTTTAATTTCATATTCTAGCCATTTTCATGCATTTTAAGGTTAAATTGATTGGTTTCAATTTTTTTATAAATTTTGGTGGAATAAATATCCCTTTAGCATGTATCTTTCTGCGTTCAAGATAATAAATTATTAAAATATAGTTATAATCTAACTTGTTAACAATTTTCTATTTTTTCATGTGTATTTTGTTAGAATTTGAGGATTCTAATAAATCTAGATTTAATCAACTTACATATTACATAATGTTACGATAAATATTTAAATAAAAATTACATCATAACATAAGTAAATAAAGAAATACTTACAGGAAATAAATAACACGGGTGACACAAAGATTTATAGTGAAAAACCTCAACAGGTAAAAACCACTTTGAAAATAACTTTTACTTCAGAGAACTTATTTTATATCCAAAGTAAGATCACCTCCTCCTTTGAAACCCTATTTACCAAGGGTAAAACCAAATCACTCTATTTTCACACCTTTGATATATTTCCTGAATATATCAAATGAGGACCTAAAGTCCTTTTTATATAAGGTGATTGGGTATGTTTCCGACCCACCTTTTCAACCTCAAATGGTTGACACATACACCTCGGTTTATAATATTTAATATTAGCAATATTATCATTTCATGATATTAAATATTTAACCTAAAGTATATACCTACATTAGCATATTTAATAACATAAATATAAATATTTCATATTAGTAAATATTTACCTATATATTAGTGATGGACCCATATATATTAAGGGTTGGATGCAGACCACTTAATCATTATGTTCCAACACTCTCCCTTAATGTTAAGTGGGATACAATAACATATGCCAATAAATTACTTGTAATTCTTAAACCATAAAGGTTTTAGGCTGGCATATAGGTGGAAGGAATTATAATACCTTTATCATACTCAAATTACCTTTTGGTACAAAAGGATTTGGAATCCCAAAGATCATCCCATGATCAATGGCTAAGTATGATTTGTGAGTTTTACATGTTCTCACAGATTCTCATAAAAGGTTATTGAACCCAAACATATAGGAGAATTTTAAAACCAAGGACCTCCTTAACAATATGCTTGTATCTTGGATGTTTACCAAGAAATCAATAGCCCTAAAAGTTTATTGAAGACCACCTTTAATATATTTCTACACTTCTTTCTAAAAATAAGACGAGGAGGTATACATGTCCGAAGGTCTTTTAACACTTGCTTGAAGGTCTTTTTTTACACTTTCCCAAATGCCTTTTACATATGTCTCAAGGTATATTTATAAAAACTAAGTTCCATTAGGAGGTGACATTTTCATGCACACTACCCTCAATGGAAACTCCGACAATCCAATATTTTCAGGAAAGTGACAAAACTTGCAAGCACTTAGGGACTTTATGAAGATGTTAGCAATCTGTTGTTCATCAATATGAACTTGAGATTTATCTCATCAATTTACACCTTATCACGGGTGAAGCGTATATGTATCTCAATATTCTTCATCCTCCGATGTTGAATGGATTCTTAATCAAGAGTAATACAACTCGACCACCCCATAGTAAGAGAAACAATTCCTTTAGCTTACATGTGTATCTCTACCAACATCCGTTGCAACCACATGGCTTCTTTAATTTTTCCATTGTACTTCTCTGCCTCAAGTAGAAGAAATGAGACTGTGGATTGTATTTTTGTTCCATGTAATGGTTCCTACACCAAAAAATTTGAACACATATCCAATATATTTTATAATACAAAATCGGTATGGTTAGAATCAAAAATCTATACAAGATAGTATTTTCATTCTTATTATAATGCAACCCATAATTGATTATTCCTTTCAAATATCTAAAAATTCTTTTTGTAAGATTCCAACGATCTCTAAAAATGGTTCCGCATAAAGCTTGAAATAATTCCTATTGTATAGAAAATATCTTATCTAGTTATAGTTAGATAAATCAAACTATCAACTAATAACGTATATAAAATAGGATCAACCTTTTCCATATGTAGATTTAGGATCAATATATATTCCAAATTATACTTGAAGTAGAAAATGGTTTACAATCAATCATAAGAAACTTTTTCAATATAATGGTTACATATTGTTTAAAAAATAAAATAATAGAATGAACTATAGTCATACAAATAACATGATGTGAGAGACCTAACTCATTCATTTTAAAGTACTACTTCAATTTCTCTTTAATGGTATGAATTTAATCATAATTGTCACCAAACATAAATAAATCATCAACATATATATATATATATATATATATATATAATGATAATATGTGAGCCTTATTGCTTAATGAATATATTATTGTTATAAGAACAATTAACAAAACCTAATGTGACTTAAAGAAGGAAACAATCTTCACATACCAAGCTCTAAGAGCTTGTGTTAAACCATAGAAGAATTGCTCAACTTACAATCATAGTTTTCTTTACCAGTTTATTCAAATCCTTTAGGTTTAAACAATCAAAGTTATTCTTTTAAATCACAATTCAAAAAAGTATTTTTCTTATCTATTTGGTGGATTTCCCACCCAAATTGAGTGGTAATTGCAAATAAGACCCTAACAGTACTCATTTTAGCTACAAGAAATGTCTCAACATAATCAATACTAGGTTTTTGAGTGAAACCTCTAGTAACAAGTCTAGCTTTATGTTTGTTAATACTACCATCAACATTATATTTTACTTTGTATATCCACCTAGACCCTATAATACTTCACGGCTCAAGTTCATACAAGGTAATTAATACATGGTACATATGATGGATTCTGGTCATTTTCCTAAGGTTAATAGGATTTTGAACTTTTTAACATAGATTGAGCCTAATTTAATTTCTTATCTAGGAAGATAAAAGTTTCAGAAACATCTATAGTATCAAAAAATCATCATGACCATTTACTAAACCAAAATCAAAACCATCATTTAGAAGTATTTAATGAAGTAACTTCAAGAAAAGAAGACAACACATGTAAACTTTTCACTAGATTATATCTAGACATTTCATATAAGCTTTGATAATTAACATGTCCTAACCTTTCATGCCATAGTTTTGAATTATTCAAAATTTGAGATATAAAACAAGATGCAGAAGAGAAATCATAAAAAATATACAAAACTTTTATTTGAATTCCTTCAGCTATTTTACTCTCATTACTATCCTTGATATACCAAGTATCCTTCATGCATGGATTCTAGTTGTGTCCATACCTCTTTCGGATGTTCGATATTACCAATGTGTAGAAGGTACTCATTGTTCACATTGCATAGAATCATAGAAAGAGCCTCCTGCATTTGTTGCAACAATGTGTTCATATTATCTATAGTTTCTTGACAACCGGTGGGAGAAACCTTAGATCTAGAAATAATTATCCAGAGTTTTCACCATAAATTTTGTTTTGACCCAAATGTTGTAGTTGATTTCATTCAGGATTTGGGTTTTGTTAAGATAGAAATAATTAGATGCCATTGTTTTCCTAAACTTGTAAAACACACCCCATTATAATATACAATATATCATAGAGTTAAATACATATTTATCGATAATAAAAACAACACTTTTAATAGAATCGGATCTAAGTTTTATAGATCGAAGAAACTATTTGATCATAACTAATTCGACATTACAATGAATACTAATTAACCTCCCATGATAAAAAAATAACCGTAATATAAAGGGCTCTACATTATACCCTAGATCTATATAAAAAATATTTCTGACCATATAGAAGTGAAGAAGAGACCCTAAGAATGCATAAAAACTTCAAATTTATGAAAAAATTAATGTAGACAAAAATCTAGCTAGCTTAAATTTGACGTCTAAATGACCGTCATAATGGCTTATTTTTTGGTCTGTCGTGACGGTCATTTGACCATCAATTTTAACACAATGAAAGTTTTCTAGAACCTACGAGCTTAAATTTTGTCTAAATGACCATCATATTCTCTTATGTTTGGTCCACCGTGATAGTCATTTGATGTCAAATTTAACGAATCCAAAAACTTGCTTGTGTATTTTGAGAATGTGAAATTCCAAAATTTCTTCTTCTATATAATATTAGGAAGGTTACATTTTAACACATTATAATAACCTATTATAATTTATAATGTAATAATATATATATTAAAAAAAAAAGAGGTATATAGTTTATAGAATGTAAATAAAAAACAACATATAGTTCATAAAAATTATAAACTATATAGTATATTTTTTATATAAAAAACACATAACCCTTATTAAAGGGGTTTAAAGGACATAGACTAGGTTAAAAGAATTTTACTAGGTGCAAGTAGATTTATGAGAGTAGACATTAACTGCATATTTTACAGAGGAGTTAAGTGATTTCACCGGACCAATGAAATAAACTCAAATCCCTGTTTTTCATAAACCTTGTCTCCTCCCTTCATTTACTCTTAATTTTACCCCGCACACATTTAAAACTATGGAAATATTATAAACTATTTTAAAAATTTGTTTAAACTAACCATATATATAAAATATGATTTAAACTTAGGTTTGTTTCTTATTTAAAAAAAAAAAACTATATATGCCTAGATTTATAAGTTAAATATGATTTAAACTTAGGCTTAGAATATGGTTTGTTGACTCTTCCCTCAATCCCATGTAATTTTAATATGGTTAAATGCTTCTAATATATAGTATTTTTTCAAAACTATATAAATTTTAATATGATGTTTATGTAAATTATTATATAAACCTTATTCTATATTATATATATATATATATATTTAAAAATAATAATAGAGTTTTAAAATTATATAGGATATAGTTATAGATTAACTATAAAGTATAGTTTTTCAAATTGAATTCTTTTAGAGGGGACAAAGAACACGGGTATGAATTTACCTTCCGAAATTTTTAACCTACAAACATTTGAAATTATAGAAAAGATGAAAATTATTTCATATAGTAATAAATCCTTTCTTTTTATGTACGTGATTTTTCGATGCGGGTAAATATTTGAAGGCCCTTTCACCTGTGCACACATCAATCTCCAAACAAACATTAATTCCATATAATTTACAAAATGTAAATGAAAGTAAGAATCATATCATATTACATCTCCCCCTCAATAAAATTAGGGATTTAAAATTGAAAAACCCTAAAATTATTACCGAGAGTTTAATTGCACAAATGTAATGCCAAAATAAATTGGGGAAAAAAAGAAGGGGACCGGATACTTTTAAATACCCTTTCGGGTTGGTTGAAAAAAATTCGTACAAATTAAATAAATAAAATACACAACATTTGATCTTAATTTATTTAATTTACCTCGCTCTGTTACCATGTTAGAATTTTAGGATTCTAATAAATACAAATTTAATAAACTTACATATTACATAATGTTACAATAAATATTTAAATAAAGATTACATCATAACATAAGTAAATAAAGAAATACTTACAGGAAATAAATAACACATGTGACACAATATTTATAGTGGAAAACTCCAATAGGGTAAAAACCACTTTGAAAATAACCTTTTACTTCAGAGAACTTATTTTACATCCAGTAAGATCACCTCCTCCTTTGAAACCTTATTTACTAAGGGTAAAATCAAATCACTTGATTTGCACACCTTTGATATATTTCCTGAATATATCAAATGAAGACCTAAAGTCCTTTTTATATAAGGTGATCAGGTATGTCTCCCGACCCACCTTTTCAACCTAAAATGGTTGACATATACACCTAGGTTTATAATATTTAATATTAGCAATATAATCATTTCATGGTATTAAATATTTAACCTTAAGTATATACCTAGGTTAGCATATTTAATAAAAGAAATATAAATATTTCATATTATTAAATATTAACCTATATATTAGTGATGGACTCATTGTAGACACTAAAATTAGGTCACACTCCCCTTTGGTCCCTTTCACCAATAAACACCCTTTATTACATTTACCTAGAAAAATCCCTTCACCCCACTAATATTAATTTAATTAAATTAATTAAATTAATTCATTATCCTCACTATATTTATTATTTAAATAATATCGACACACACATGGAGTTCACATAGACACCTCACCAAGCCAACTCAACCTAAGATCTATTCTAAGTAAGTTGCCATACTTAACTAAGACTTACCCAAACCCTAAAACCAATGCCTACATTCCCTCTAACCACATTCCCACATGCTCACAAGATGCTCCAAGTCTAATTAATGGGATAACAACACGAGATCCAAGGAAATCAAGAGGATCACCCTAGTTTAGTACACTTAATAAATCCCGCCTTGTAGGCGGCACGGTTACCCCTAACCATCACCGGTTAAGCTGGACCGCCATCGATTACCAATTTTAACCCCAAAATAACCTTATTATGAAGGTTGAAAAACATTGGGAGAAGGTTGATGAGAAATAACACATCTCATAGAGATAACACATCTTCAGAGAGTAAATTCCAGCAAAAACCCACATGTAAGAAAGGAGATTGAGCATCTTCTCATGCACAGCCATCCCAGCCATGATCTGATCTATCCAAGCAAAGAGGAGAGTACATGCAGCCCATGCAGAAGATTTTCTTCAGTTGGTGATCACTTTCAACCTTTCAACCCCTCATCAGCACCTCCATCCCTCACACACAGGCATTCAAGATCGGAATCCAAGTAAGTATAATGTCATACTTTCCTAGTGTATTTCATTTCATCATTATTTTATCATCCATTGTTTACCTTGCCTCCTATTGACCTTCTCCAATAGTTCCACCTCCATATACCCATTAAAACCTCGCTAAAGCCTACTCCAGTCACCCAATACCTCATCTCAACCAACCAAAGTCCTTTGTGCAATCACAAAGGAGACCAAAAGCTTGTTCTGTGACATTTCCAGATCTCACGAAGTGGCCTGGTCACATCTAATTGTAATCGTCGGTCACCTCGACTAAAATCAGTCTCTGTATTTACCCATACAGCCCTGAACAAAGACCTACCCACCTAATTTCACCTCACTCTCATTCACCTGTGATCTACCCAAGACCTCTATTAGACCTGTAGAGACCCAGAACCAATCATTTGACCTTTGGATTCTATTCTAGCTTAGCCTGTTAGATTAGATCTATTTATTATTGTGTTTTAAGTGAGATACCTAAATCATTTTAAATAACAATAGGATTTACTTTGTTTACGGCATTAAATTGTTTAAAATAGTGGACTGACAGCCATCTAGGAAGTATCACACTTCCTGGATTTAGCATATGCTAGGTAGTTCACTGCCCATATTGTTTAATCCCTTATGGTGGTCTTGTTTTCATTACAAGTAGTTCCTCCTAGCCAAAAGGAAGCTCTCATGATTAGCTGTGGATCCGGAATTCATACGCGCGCAACAACCCATCAACCAACATTTGAATAGGTATTCCTCCTATGCTCGTTACCCTATCTGTTTTGTCAACACTTCAAAGAAACAATCTAAGAATCAGGTGAAACATTTTGGCATGCTCGGTGGGACCCATCTGGGGTTCCTTGCATTTCATTCATTCCTAGAAAAAAATTGTGTGTTTGTTTCCCTTCTGAAAAGCGTACACACTAATTTTATTCTTTGGTAACTCACCTCTTCTTTCTATTTATTCTAACGAAATTTTTTTCTTTTGGTGTAATAAAAAAGAACCATTTCTTTATGTTTTATGCATTATAGTGAAAGAGCATCCCTCTTCCTCTTCATCCTATTGTGTCATCCAATTTCACATTTCTTATTTTGGTTTAAAAATAAGTGCATTCCTTTCTAATTTATTACATTAGCTCACATTAATTAAGGGTAACCTATATCTTTGGAATTCATGCACAGTCGATGGTTGACAAACGAATCATAGAAAAGCACTTATTTACTTTTCTCTTTCTTTGAGTCTTACCAAACCTCACAAAAATTTAAAATACATACATTCTTAAACAACATCCTACCTAGAAGAAGCTATAGGTGATCACATGATCACGACACAATGGGCAACCATCTCATTTTCCTCTGTCGAGTCATACTTCAAAGCGAAGCCCGTCCCCACCATAACATACCTGAAACCTCACCCTTTAGATATCCTTCTTTGTAGGAAGCCATCATCACCAAAAAATTTATTTCACAATTCATGTGTCAGTCCCTAAATAGTATAAGCTAAACAAAAATAATAGAAAATACACTCCTAGGATTGCATTTTCTTAGTGTTTCTGCTTGGCTTGCATTTTGAGGTGAGAGATCACGTTCTTCATTTTTTTGTTCATCCTTGCACACTCCTCATCATAGCTGGTGTATTCCGGCTTCACCTGAGTGTGCCTGGGCCATATCATCATCATTCTCAGAATTCTAGGTCTGATTCTACATCAGATTTTAATTCACAACCACTTTCTTTCATCACTATTTCAATTTCACATTAATGCATTTCGGTTACCTATGGCCGCCATTGGTTATACCAAACTGATGTTGGTTCTAGGTCCTTTTACTAACCTACTCAAAAGGACATTTTACTTCACTGTCTTCCACTTTTCATAGTCCCCATCACTTATCAATATTCCCATTAATGTTTTAAACATTATTAGATTTGGCAAACCTATCAGATTTTACCTTATGCCATCTTACTGTTCACTCACTATCCATTTTCTGATAACTTCGAACGGTGGTTACCTCCGATCAGTGTCAGTTTTCCCTAACCGAAATTGGTTAGCCTATTTCACATTCCATCCACCATTTGGCACTTAATCCACTTTTCCTCACCAGATTCACCTGTTCATGCTATTCTCTGTGTCATTTACAGAGAAGTAGTAAACTACGATCGATCTTGGTTCACATGGTGCTGACCCGAAGACAAGAAAGCACACTTGTATTTCACGCCAGTTATCAACCACTCCCACCTAGTCCTTCACCACCTTCCATTTTATCACCAGCCATGGATCCCATCCAGCCTATTACTATCGCTACCAGAGATGAGGAGTTTGCATGACTCCTTGACCAGAACCTTGCTGCCTTACAGTTTTACCTTTCCCACTCGTCCACTCGAGATGCCTCGGGTCAGTTGATATATGACATGCCCATATCTATCCCCCCGACTCTCGTACCCACTCCCAAATTGGCCCCATCTAGCTTCGTGTTTCCCGCATCTACCTTACCCCCATTCATTTCACAGTTAGTTCCTATACCCGCTATGATCGCTTTGCATCTGTTACCTCCGTGACACCCATTACATCCATCGTACCCTCGAAAACTACCCCAAACACAACCTCATCTGCCCCTAATGTCTCACACATACCTGTAGCTACATTACCACCTCTAGTGTCGGTGACCCCTACCCCATTTCAGAATGTGGTTCTTTCCATTCCACAATCATTAGCCCTTATTGCCACTAGGGTTACCATGACCCTTCCACCCCCATATACATACTATCAACAACCTCCCATTTCATCCATTATACATTCCAGGTACGTACCCCCTGTTTCACTACCCTCTTCTCCACCACCCTACATGGAAGCCCATACATTGGAGTGCCACCCCTATTATATGCCCAAAACCAACCTTCTCATGCTACGGGAGGCATCCAATCATCACAACCCACCAATGACCTAATTAAATTGATGTTGGACAAGATGCAGACATTGGAGGCATTGATTTCTAGCTCCTGCAACACTCTCACCTACGACGAGATTTGCAATGAGCCTATTCACCCATCCATTCCTATCCGTTCATACCCTGTGCATTGGGAAATGCCTAAATTCAATCGTTTCAAGAGCAAAAAACCCATAACAACATTTTGCGGTCATTCAAATACATGGGTTATCTCGATTGCTCATGATGATGCCTTGATTTTGAGAACCTTTCCCATGTTAATCACTGGACCTGCATTAGATTGGTATAGTGGGTTACCTAAACACTCTATAATCTAATACTTGCATGCTCCATGACCGATCTATGAAGGTTACCATGATCGATCTATATTCCAAACGTCAATATGAGGATGAATCTATCACATATTTTTCGATCGCTAGCGTAGACTAATCAATAAACTTACCTTCCAACTTCCACAAACTGAACTCTTTGAGCTCCTCACATGGGATTGTGTTAAACATATTTCACTTACCTTGCAGGTCCAAACCTTCCAAACACTCGATGAGGCATTCAATATGGCACGAAAGTTAGAGATTCGGGCCATCGAAGACAAGAAAATCCAATTACACAATAAGAATTCAACATTCAATTCGAATGATACCTCTTCTTCTTCCAAAACCAAACCAATTATCCAAAATCTAAGGGCACTACTAACGCAATGGTCCTTAAGGCTGGTCCATATCATCCGTCAAATCAAAGGCTACACCCTCATCTAATCTCTCACTGTCCATACTTTTCAATTCAAACAAGAGCGGTGAAAAGTATACCCCATTGGGAACCTTACTCTTTGTCTTAAAAAAGCTTATCAAAGCAGGAGCCATCACCCTTCCACCTATAAAACAACACACTAGTTTTGACCCTACTCGCCCCATGCCTACATGGTATAAAGAACATGATTTTTGTAACTATCATCGCGTAAAGGGTCATAGTGATGACAACTACATCACTTTCAAAAATATTGTCCAAGAAATGCTCGAGAAAGGTGAGTTAACTATGGATAATCCCAATGCCACCCCCAACCAAAATATACAAATATGTAAAAAACCATTTCCCAACCATGCCTCTCCATCCAATCAAACCAGTGAGACATCAACTCATGATACCCATACCGGCAAGGTTCATAGTATCTTTAATGAGGTACTGTCACCTCCCAATTACCCCATATTCCATCCATAGAGGAGATCCTAGCCCAAAATCCTCCTTCCACATTAGAACCAACCTCCCCTGTTCCTTCACCAATAGAGGAACACCTTTCATCTCCTTCATCACCAATGAGGGGTCTTCTGCTAACATTGAGCCCATCTCACCCCTGGCTTCACCACTTAGAGAACCTTTACCTACAGTACCTCCTCCACCCATAAAGGAGCACCCATTATCTCCTCCACCCACAGAGGAGCACCCATTTCCTCCTCCACCCACAGAGGAGCACCCATTTCCTCCTCCACTTATAGAGGAGCTCCCATCATCTCCTCCACCTATCATAGACCCAATTGAGATACCTTTTCCTCTTGGTGAACATTCTCCATCAGCTACCCAGAATCTCGTAGACCTACTTTCGGCTCTCTTACCCACGGAAGCTAAAGCTAGCCAATTCCCCGTCTCTAAGACACATTTTACGAGAATTGTCATTAAGTCCTCACCAACTCCACCTACAGACATGTCATTCTCACATTTGGCTGATCATTTAGATTATGTGGATAGGGCTTTACTATGGGGGCGCCTCTTACTCCCCATCTCAACACAGATGTAGATATCCCTCGCATTTGATACCTCCACTCTCTACCTAAACACATTTCAACCAATCAAACCAAACACAACAACCTCTATCGCAACATCTTCCACAATACCTTTTAGAACTCAAACCACACCCTTACCCATAACCCAACCTACATCTAAACCCAAATCCATACCTACAATATCTTCCTCAACTAAACCTATTACCACTTTAGGGGTCACCCGACCACCAGCCTTACTCATCCACCTATTAAATTGGATTTAGATACATCCTCCGACGTCAATACCACACCTACTCGACACCCAAACCAAAGAACCAAACCCATCGACCTCATACTACACCTATGCTTGTCTCCGTCGTCTTAAGACCCCAACCGCCCAACATGGTCAAGAAACCTCCACCCATCCATAAAGCAATTTAACACAACAACCAATTCCTTCCTCACAAACCTCTAACCTACCCGGGCACACAACATTACATACACCCGCACATGCAGTATATTTACAAGAAATATCCCCAATACCTCAGCTATTTCTTTACTACCCACTACACTTCAGTCATTGCCCCTCACACCCCAAGCACGACCCTCATCATCTACCTTCACAACACCCCCATTATTCCTGTGTGGGTAACTGCCCTCTTCCTCCATCTACTTTTCCTTCTAGACCTCATACACCCACATCACCTTTACCCAAGAAGGTGCAACCCAAAAACAAAACCCCACTACCCCACAATAAGGTAGTCAAAACAACCACACACCCTCCTACCCATCCATCTACTGTACCCCTACCCAAACAAACATGACTGATACCTAAAACCACACCGGCACCTAAACCCATAGCTTGACCCATTCCTACTCTTCCAAAAATAGTTCCTCAAAAATCAACCACACCTGCAACCAAACCCACGTTCACTTCCCATTGTGATCCACTAGCAGGGTCCTATGCCAAAATTTTAACTAAACTCTTGAGACTTCATGTTATCACATTACCACCACCGGACCTTAGGTCCCCCTCAAACCCAAGCCAAAAGGGTTTGATGATACTAAAATTTATGCATACCATCATGTGCCAAGGCATGATGTGGAGAACTGCAAGGCCTTGAAAACCATCCTTATCCAATTGTGTCCACCAGAAACTAACTTTGATGATGATGACCTTCTTGACGAGGATCCTACTTCACCGACACCCATTCCCACACTACCCACTCAACAACCACAACCTCCACCCTCACAACTCCTAGAACCACCCCAAGATTTGAAATTAACATGGTTCACATCAGAGAACTTGCCACACCACCACCCCAATGTCGTTGCGCCCAACTCACCTCATAAGGATTTTCTCCTCCAGTAGGTTTTTGCCCTTCATGTCGTTATACCACTCATCCTACACCTTCTCCATTTTCCAAATCCCCTCAAATCAACATGATACACATCACTACATGTGCGCAGAAGGGAAAAGAAAAGGTAATTGACCCACCAACCAATCCTATACCCAACATACCATCTACACCCATACCTAAAATAACCATCCGTGGCCCCACGTACCCCATTTCTAATGGCGTCACACATCGCACCATGCTCAAACAATTACACAAATCTCCCTGAAAATGTCCTTATACAACCTCATCCAAACCTCAAAATCCCATCGTCAAGCTCTCATCGAGGTTCTTCAATATATTAAGGTTTTACTCGATAACCCTATACCCATAGCCTCCATTATCACACCCCATTATGTAACCGCTCTCACCAAATTACCACCTTCATCTTCACCCCACCTTGTTCACCAAGTGGCCTCCTTTAGCTTCTCAGAGGAAGAGATCACGCCACACCAAAATAATGACCCAAATCTAGCCCTCTTCATCTCCGTCCACATTGATGACATACGGGTATGCCATGTGATGATTGATAGAGGTGCTAGCATTAACATCATTTCATCCCATGCATTTTATCAGATGTGCATACCTGACAATTGCATGTATAAACATCCGGTCATGTTGCATTCATTCAACGATGCTATCACCTCCACACTAGGCACTATCATCATTGTTCCAAAATTGTTTTAAATTTTGGAGGGGGAATTCAATATAACTTGTTGCTTAGTAGACCCTCGATCCGTGTCATGAGTTACATTCCTTCCACTTTGCATTGTTGTGTAAATTTTGAACATGAAGGACACACTTATACCATTCCTTTGACCCATCACCTTTCAAAACATGCAATATGCTTTACTGACCCAATGATGTGCTCATACATGTCAATTCATCTACCTCCACAACCAATACCGCTTCACCTACACCTCCACCTACTAGTACAACCACTGCTTTCACCACACATACCTCCTCCATTCCTACCGCTACCATAACCTCCATGGCTGACCCATTAGCTTCCCAATCTGTTAACTCCACCTCCGCATCGACCTCCGACACATCATCCATTCCAGCTACCTACATACCAACCATTGATCCCTTGGAAGGTGTTTTTCAATGCCTCACTCTAGGTGAGTACCGCCTATATAGTGTCAACACATTCCTTACTCCGCAGGAGTATGAAAGCCTTCACCAACACCCTCTTTATGATCACCATATTGGAGAATGCCTCCTTTATGGTCCTCCTCATCTTCGTACAAGTATCACCTATCGAGACTTGATAGTACTACTTACACACCTGAATCACCATCACAAACCCATCCATTTTCTGTTGACTTCCAATCACTTACCAATCGCCGTTGTGCATAGAAGGGTTTTGGTTTTGGCTCTGAGCAAGGCTGCCATACCATTATTCCATGTACCACCCACAAACATAACAACCTTAGTGGTATCGGCTTCCCCGAACCTCCTACCAAATAGGCCCACATTGAACTCATTGTGGACACTAGCCCTTCTTCACCTTCATCTTCATTACCACTTTCACCCGCTCCACCTTCATCATAACCCTCACCGAGTAGAGTTGATGGATCCTGAATCTATCCCTCCTAACTTTTTTTTTCATAAACACCATTTCCTTGGGGCATTTGACTTATTAATGCGAAGGTGAGGCCGCTTCCACTCTTCCATTCCTATATCCTAAAATGATTGATGACGACACACCTACAATTAACATCATTCAATGTCAGGATGATGAATCCATGCTCACCTACCTTGGTGCGAGAAGACTCATATATTCACCGGTCACTACCCTCGAGATGTAAACCATTTTGAATGAATCGACTATCGAGATCAATATTGATACTCAAGATGACCCACACATCCTAAAGATCGAGACAATCTTTAGATGCTTCTTGAACAGAAGCCATCACTTCTTTTCTCCGAGATCATAACCACACTTTCGCTTGGTATTATGCGTAGACATTCCCGGTATTGACCCCACCATAGTGGTCCACAATATTGTAACCGTTCCTGATGCCAAACCTATCAAACAAAAGTAGAGAAAAATGCACCCTCGCATTTCTCTTCTCGTCAAAGAAGAACTTCATTGCCTTCTTTCAAAGTGTCCTTCATCTTACCCATTGATTATCCTCGTTGGATTTCTAACATTGTCCTTGTTACTAAAGTAACAAGGGGACCCCACATTTTCATAGAATTCCATGAACTCAACCTAGCCTAACTGAAAGATGACTTTCCCTTTCTCGGTATTGATCAATCTGGTTGACTCCTTTCTGCTGGTCATGAGATGCTATCACTCATGGATGGCTTCTTGGGTTATAACCAAATTTTCTTGCCTAAGAGGATCAACACAAGACCACATTCATCACCCCTTGGGGGACCATTCACGCTATCGAGTCATGCCTTTTGGCCTTAAAAATGCTTTGGTGCCACATATCGGCGTGTTATGACTTACATCTTCCATGATATCATGCATCACATATAGGAAGATTATGTGGATGATATCTTGGCCAAATCTAAACATCTCTCTAAGCACCTCACCATCCTCAAAACCATCTTTGATCGCCTCATTAAATATTGTGTCTACCTTCAGCCTAAGAAGTGTGTCTTTGTAGTTCTCTCAGGTAAGCTCCTAGGATTTATTGTTTCCCTCCGTGGTATAGAAGTTGACCTTGTTAAGGTCAAGGCCATCCTTGAAATGCCTCCACCTAATAACCTTCACCGAATCTGTAGCCTATAAGGTAAATTGTAGTCCATTCGACATTTCATTTCACAATTATCAGATTAGTGTCAACCATTCCATCATCTCGCTTAGGAAGGATATTTCCTTTAACTAGGATGATGACTATCAAAAATATTTTGAGGCCCTAGAGCAATACCTTCTATAACCACTGTACTCATTCCACCTAAAGACGATCAACCTTTTTACCTATACATATCTTCTTCTTGGTCATTCCTTGGGAACCATGTTTATTACATAAGCCATACTGAAACCCACTTATTGTGATGAAAAACACGGGGAGCAGGTAGTTTATTATATAATCCATACTCTTTTGGACTAACATCAATCCCTTACACTTCATGTAGGCCAAACCTTATCAAAATCAATGTGCCATGCAATGGCTTATGCTTTTAGCTGATCTTGACCTCAAATTCATTCATCAAAATTCTATCAAGGGCCAAGCTATCACCGACCAACTAGCCAACACACCTATTTCAAGGGATCATTCCTCTAATTTTGACTTTCCAGATGAGTCAATTGCTACCCTTTCCCTAGATGAACCCCCTTACCAAATGACACTTTTCTTTGACGGTTCTAAGTGTTAGTTTGGGAAAGGGGGGCTGGTATTATCCTTATTCCTCTAGATGGAGAATCCATGCCTTTTTCTTTCAAACTAGACTTTGAATGCACCAAATAATATTGTCGAATACAAAGCACTCATACTAGGTCTCAAGCCACCTACGCCCTAGATGTCAAATATATCAACATCTTTGGTGATTCACAATTGGTCATAAATCAAGTCAATGGTATGTACCAATGTCATAATGAGTTACTTCAAAAGTATAAACAACATATCGACATACTTGTGACCACCTTTGATCATTACACCCTTCAAACCATCCCATGTTTAACCAACAAATTTACAGATACCATGGCCTCGCTTATCTTCCCAAATACTCACTTCCGCATCGATTCAAAATATTTGTCACTGTACAATGCCTTCATTCACCTTCTTATTTACCTCACAATGTTTACTCGATGGGAACCAACACCCCCGACCGAGTGACCTTTGGTATAAACAATACTCACTACCTTTCTCTCTCCATCTTACCTCCCGATCTTACCTTTAATGGACAACGTGCGTTCCTTAAAAATGTCTCTCATTACGTCATTCTAGAGGGAATCCTCTATAAGTGTAGCTTTGATGTTATTCTCCTACGATGCCTCATGATTTCTGAAATTCTTTATACCATTAAGGAGATTCATGATGGCATATGTGGAGGTCACTTTAGTGGCCTTGTTGTTGCTAGGTGTATTCTTTACCTAGGCATTCTTGGTGACCCTTAACCATGATTTTTGTGACTATGTCAAATGTTGTGTCAAATGCCAACAACATTCCAACCTTCATCATACACCCGTTCATGCCGTACAGGTCTCTCGTGACCTTTGGCCCTTCTCTCAATGGGGTTTGGATCTTGTCAGAGAAATCAATCCTCATTCTTCCCAACGCCATCAATGGATCATAACTACTACCAAATAATACAAAAAATGGGTGGAAGCCATACCACTCATATCCACGAAAGCTAAGAAAATATGTGAGTTCATTAACCATCACATCATTTGTCACTTTGGTGTCCCTCATCATCTCATCACTGACAATGGAAAACAATTCAAAAGTAGAACATTGCAAAAACTTTGTGACACCTTCGGCATTCAGCTTAGTTTCTCATCACCTTATTACCCACAAACCAATGGCTAAGTCGAATCCACTAAAAAACCCTCAAAATAATTCTCATGAAATTGGATGATGATACGGGAAGGATTAGCATACACACATTTGTTTTTCCCTGTGGGCATACCACACTAGTATTGACACTTCCATTGTGGCCACACCCTTTTCACTAGTCTCACGGTACAGAGGCTGTTACGCCTCTCAAAGTCCATATCCCTCACTCTGTATTTCTCTCCATGACATGCTTACCGATGATGAATTTTTCAAGACCACTTAACACATCTAGAGTTATTCAACGAACTTCATCTTAACACTCTGGATCACCTTTAAGTTTACCAAAAATGTATCAAATGTTATTATGACAAATGTGTTCATGAATGAACCTTCCAAGTCGGTGACCTTGTCCTAAAAGAAAATCAACACATAACTAAAGCGAGAAAAAAGTAAACGGGAAAATTTTCTCCTAATTGGCTTGGACCATACATGGTAAATCATACCTATAGATTAGGTTCCTATCTTTTATCTTCACTTGATATTAAACCCAAACACGAGCCCCTTAATGCATTACGTCTTCGACCATTCTATTGTTGAATCGTCATCCTACCTCACCCTTTGTCTCTTTACAAGTTCATCCCTTGAGTGCTATCCACTCCATACACCTCCCTAAAGATTAAAAAGAATCATGTGAGTACCCATCACTTGTTATCTCCTCTTGAATATGTGTACCATTTCACTTCGCACATAGCATGATTCTCATGGATAATTTTCATGTACCTTTAGATGATATCCCATGGTCATTCCACCTTTCCTTTTGAACAAGAGTCCTATCCTCCACCTTGGTCTTATCCATGACTTCAAAGACCTCACATGGGACCAAAATCCTTGAGTCAAACTTATAATAAAAATGACTCCCTCAAAATGACATCTTCCTTTCAAAAAATTGTTGCTATAAATATTTGCTCCCTCGAAGGACAATTATGTGAAATTTAACAAATGAAAAAAAATGAGAGAAACTGAAACTTCCCTCATCGATCAGCTTCATGAACACCTCAAGGAGTACCATATTATTTATCCCATATAGACTTCCCACATTGATTAATCTATCAAAACAAAAAACCTTTTAGTCATGGACTTGCCCATTGTGACCTAGGACCCCTTGCCCAAAGGCCTTGTTACTTCAACATATAAAATTAACTACCTTTCACCCTCCTTACCATTTCCACTCTCATTTCCTCAATTTCCTTAAGGGACATCTTGGAATTTAGACATTTGGTGATCTTGTGACTCCTTTCATCGTATAAAAGTCAATCGTGTAATGTATTTAGGGTCTTATGTTCATCACCTCTTCTAAGGTATTATCTACTCGGTATGATCCTACCAAATTAGGTGGCTTTATTTCCCCCTCTTATCTTTTAACCATATTTGTTTACATTTTGATTACCTTATGCAAGACTTAGTCCTCGACACTTACCTTTGGGGTAATCCTCCTCTTTCACCATAATCACCTTCACCTACATCCTTTAACCTATAATCTACCCACACCAATTAAACCTAAACCCACAACATACCCAAAAACCTACCAACTCATTTTAATATTCTTCCCTAGCTTATGGGAGAACTACATTGGCCTGAGGTCCCTTTTCACCGGGACTATGTAGGCAACACTCCGAGGGCATGGGGCCCTTGGAGGTTAGCTCAGCCATTCTCTACCCTAAAACAATTCATCAACCATGCCTAACTCACCATTTACATCACATTTCACTTAGTTCCCCTTTTCTAACAAAATTGGAAATTAAGCCACATACATAACAAGTTGCTTCCCATAGCATACATTTATTACACCTACCATCTCTCTATCATCACTATGCATAGATTATAAAACATTTCATATATGACCCATATTATCATTCATTGCCTAAAAATATTGAATCACAACTTCACTTACTTTCAACTCAACCATGCCTAACCAAACCTAACTCAACCATGCCTAACCAAACCTAACTCAACCATGCCTACCAACCTGACTCAACCATGCCTATAACCTAACTCAACCATGCCTATAACTTGACTTGATCCATGCCTAAACCAACCTAACTCAACCATGCCTCGTAATCTAACTCAATCCATGCCTATAACTTGACTCTATCCGTGCCTAAACCAACCTAACTCCATCATGCCTAACTCACCTAATTTCAATCCACATTAAAGTAAAAAATCCATATCTCATCTAATACAAGCCATAAACCAATGTCTCATAAAAACATCAAAAAATCACAAAATACCATGTATCTCAAAGATATAAATAAATAAATGTGTATCTCAATAGACATGTCTATCTCATCATGTCTATCATCTCAAAAATGTGTCGGCACGAAGGCCGATCTCATATATAAAAAAGAATGAATCAATATAAAATATCTTCGGCACATAGGCCGGTATATGCTCAAAATATAAAAATCACTCGTACATCCTCACTGTCTTTGGCACGCAGCCGGCATATATATCAAAAAATCACTAGTATACATAAAAATCAGGTGATTGCATATCGGGCATCTCACCGGATGTCCTCCATCTCTATGTCACTGTACCCTCAGCCTCATGTGTCCCTACTGACACCTCACCTAGTGCTAGTCACCGTTCACTTTGGTGGCCTCTCTCCCGATCAAGCCTCGAGCTCACTAACCTCCTGTGCTCTCTACACTATGCGTGCAAGATCTTGTCCTCTCACTAGGCGCTGTTGTGCCCTGTACTCTCTGTAAGATAATAAGTCTATCCTAGATGTGATGAGCTGATCTTGATAATATCTCACCTCACATAGGGCATCCGTAACCTAGATATAGGCATGGTCTATGGTTTTCCCATAGGTCTCGGCCCCCTATACCTACCTTGACAACAACCCGCCCTACGCCGGCTGTGAACCGGGATCTACTCCCTATGCTTGTGGTGGTGCCCCCTACCCTTGTACCTATATGTATGCCTATAAGGCCCAAATCTATGCCTGGGCTGTGGCCAACTAGCCCTGTAAACCTGCCACCTGAGCCAGTAAGGCTGCCACCTAACCATCTTTATCTCCATCTCCTCCATCTCCTCCATCCTCTCCCTCGCCATGTGGGCCTACAGACTGGCCACCTATACTCATATCTCTACTACCTCTACCTCTGACCCCTCTAGCTATGTCTGTAGTATACCTATCTGGGTAATTAACATCGCTACCTGCCCTTGTAGGGCATCTCTTTGCAGTGTAATAGTAGCTAAGTCTGGCTACCCCGGTCTAGGTGGTGTGGCTCGTAACTGAGCCACCCACCACTACACCTGTACCATCTGTACGTCTGGCGTCATCTATCCATCGATCCACTTTCTCCTCCTCCTCCCATGTAGGCACTGTAGGTTGTGGTAGAGGTAGAGGCCTCTCCACGTCATCTCTCCGATATTGTGGGAAGGATGGAGGAATGTCATGTACGAGCCCTAACTGCCGTCGGACCTTATCTACCAGGATCATCTCATCCTCCCCGACATGGTGACCCTATATCCACCTCTCTAGCTAGATCTCAGCTAGCTCCTCATGCATGTGCCTATATGAGGGGAATCCCACATATGGCCTCCAGATAATGTCCACTCCAGACAACCCCTCTAACAACTACCGAAAATGGGCCACATCATGTGTTGGCCTATCTGATCTCCGCTCTCCTACCACTGAAACCCATCTCCTGTATCCCACCCACACATATCTCGCTGGAAATACATCTGCTCGAGGCATCCCTATAGGTCGAACATAGACTATGTGTTCATAGGCCAAACAGTGCAGTATAAATGTACAACATAGGCTAAACCTGCGTAACCACCCATATGCCCATAGCTCTTGATATATAGCTGCACCAAGAATGCTTGGTGCCTAGGAAAACCAAGTCTCCTCTACCATCATACCATGGATCACCCCATCAATGATCAAGGAAAGTGTCCACCCTCTCGCATCGGTAGTGTATAGCAGACACCTTGCCTCCATTAATAGAACTACTAGCCTTGTCTCATCTAGATGGGCTAGGTAAATCTCGCCATATCTCAAAATGGCGCTATGAAATCTCGGATACACCACCCCCTCACCAAAAATATCCCGATTAGGTCCTCTAATGCTTCGGAGGAGATAGAGTAAACCTAGGCATCCAATATGGGTAACCACAAAATCGAACACGTCCTCTAGGGTGATAGTCATCTCACCGTCGGAAGGTGGAACGTGTTGGTCGCGGAGTCCCATCTATTGATGAGTGTGACCATCAAGTGTGCTACCGAAAAACATGTCGGTAGCATATGAATCCCACTCAAGCCCACTACCTCCACATGTTGCAGCTCCAAAGGGGTCGCTAAGCCGTGTAATGTCACCAGCAGAGGTGGAACTCTGTCCCGCATGTGTAACTACGCTCTCCCTTGCATCCAATCTAAACACGACATTAATCCATGACCATATTCACAAATTATCATTACCCTCCACACTATTTTCAGCCTACCCATATCAACTACCTAACCTACATCACTTTTGCACCCTTGTGCCTAAAAGCTTGACCGGTACCGATTTATTCTAACTAAATTTAGTCACCTTTAAACCGGCATCGGTCACCTGTTTGGTGACCGCTACCGGTTCACCTTTTGGACCACAATTATCACTTAGCGGCATTGCTCACATGTTTGGTGATCGATACCGTTCTACCCAACCAACGGTGACTAAGCTTGATCGACGCTAGTCACTATCGTGGTAAATCCTGCGACTTACCAAACACCCCCTTTTAAAAAAAAAATCCTCCCACCTGCCCCTTTTACCCCACCTATAATGTCATACACTACCCCAGGACCTATAACCCCCACCTATATAATTTACTACCCTTACCCCATCTTATTTCCCATTATTCCACCTTACCCACATTTTTTTTTCCTATACACACAAACAAAAAAACACAAACCCTACCAAGAATAATAACATTAACCTCTCATCTATCTAATCACCAATATAGAATTAGGCACTTACCTCATCATGATACCGCCATCTATGTGGCATGTCTGGTCATTGTGCCAATGGCCCGCTCGATCCTCTCTCGGCCTCTACCATAACCGACTAGCTCCCACAACCTCTCGAGCAATCAAATCTCTCTCCCTGATCTCGTGGACCCACGACTCACCAACAAAACCCTCTTCAAATCACACTGTCACTCACTATCCCATTTCCTCTAGACACTTTTCCCTCTTTTTCTCTCTTTTTGTCATTTCTTCACTTCGCAAATAACAAATGAAAAATAAAAATGTGGATTTTTGTTTTTATAACCCACCCGACCTAACCGACATCGGTTACCATTGACCGGCATCGGTCGCATGCCCTACCTAACCGTCATCAATTTTCCTATACCGACGTCGGTTATCCATGACTCGCCATTGGTCACCCTCACCTACACATTTCCCTTACTTTTCCATTTTACCCCACCCTTTATCCATCTAACCTTTACCCAACCCATTACCTTACCTTTCCTGACCTCATCACTTCCTACCTCCATTTTTCCTCCTTTAGGGACTTCTTATTATTTTACCCCTACCTTGTCCTTACCCATGTCATGACCTAGATATTTAGACTTGGACCATCGCTAGTGACCTTTGATCTCATGTGTTCACTATACCTTGCGGCATCTTGTTACTTGAGTTGATTGACTTGATGACCTTACCTAGCCTATTGTTGTGACCATTTATCTTGGCCCTACCTTTGGTGTCTTTGGAACATACCTAAACATTCCGTGCCTAACCTATATCGTGTTTCTGACCATAACCTATACCTTGGATACCAAAATCACTTCAACCTCATTTAGATGAACCTATTGACCTTAGAAAATGTAGAGTTTTCCTTCTCTTCAAATTGGTATTGTGCCACAGTTTATATGTGTCCATGCATTTGATCACATTACCTTTGACCCTTTCCCATTACCTAGATTACCCGAGTAGAAATTTTTCATTTTTCCCCGTTCCCCATCTTTCCCTTTCTCACATTCACCTTTTATCAAACCACTCACCGCTTCAACCTACTACCTCGTCAGTTCTTGGTTTGAGGGGCATCACCTTCACCCACACATGGGGCAACCACATTTTATTTTTGTTATCATTGCTTACCAATACAAGCTATGCAAAAAAAGGGGCAAAATATAGACACTAAAATTAGGTCACACTCCCCTTTGGTCCCTTGACCAATAAACACCCTTTATTACATTTACCTAGCCATAACCCCCTTCACCCCACTAATATTAATTTAATTAAATTAATTCATTACCCTCACTATATTTATTATTTAAATATCTTATTTAAATAATATCCACACATATAGTTCACTTAGACACCTCACCAAGCCAACTCAACCTAAGACCTATTCTTAGTAAGTTTCCATAACTAAATAAGACTTACCCAAACCCTAAAAATCAATGCCTACATTCCCTCTAACCACATTCCCGCATGATCACAAGAATATCCCAGTCTAATCCATGGGATAATGACATGAGATCCAAGGAAATCAAGAGGATCACCCTAGTTTAGTAAACCTAGGAAATCCCACCTTAACCGACGCCGGTTACCCCGACCATCACCGATTAAGCCGGATCACCATCGGTTACCCCTTTTAACCCAAAAACAATATTATTCTCAAGGATGGAAATTATTGAGAGAATGTTGATGAGAAAGAACACATCTTAGAGAGATAACGCATCTTCAGAGATCAAATTCTAGCAAAAACCTGCATGCAAGGAGATTGAGCATTTTCTCCGCATAGCCATCCCACCATGATCTCATCTATCTAAGCAAAGAGGAGAGTACATGCAGCCCATGTAGAAGATTTTCTTTAGTTGGTGATCACTTACAGCCTTCAAACCCCTCATCAGAACCTCCATCCCTCACACACAGGCATTCAGAATTGAAATCCAAGTAAGTATAATGTCATTCTTTCTTGGTGTATTTCATTTCATCATCATTTTATCATCCATTGTTTACTTTCCCCTATTGACCTTCTCCAACACTTCCACCTCCATATACCCATTAAAACCTTACCAAAGCCTACTACCAGTCACCCAATACCTCATCTCGACCAACCAAATTCCTTTGTGTAATCACAAAGGAGACCAAAAGCTTGTTCTTTCCAGTCTCACATGCGTAAATCGGCACCGGTCACATCTAACCATCGTCGGTCACCCCGATCGACATAGATCTTTGTATTTTCCTATACAAACCTATATAGAGACCTACCCACCTAATTTCACCTCACTCTCATTCACCCGTGATCTAACCGATACCTCTATTAGACGAAGAGACCCGGAACCAATCATTTGACCTTTGGATTCTATTCTAGCTTAGCCTGTTAGATTAGATCTATTTCTTATTGTGTTTTAAGTGAGATACCTAAATGATTTTAAATAAAAATAGGGTTTTACTTTGTTTATGGCATTAAATTGTTTAAAATAGTGGACTAACTTCCATATAGGAAGTATCACACTTCCCGGATCTAGTATATGCTAGGCAGTTCACTGCCCATATTGTTTAATCCCTTATGGTGGTCTTGTTTTCATTACAAGTATTTCCTCCTAGAAAAAAGGAAGCTCTCATAATCAGCTATGGATCTAGAAGTCATACGCTTGTAACAACCCATCAACCAACATTTGAACAGGTATTCCTCCTATGCCCGTTACCCTATCTGCTTTGTCGACACTTCAAAGAAACGATCTAAGAATTAGGTGAAACACCCATATACATTAAGGATTGGCTAGACCACTTAATCATTATGTTCCAACATATTTTGTGGGTTTTCAGTGGTCACACGCAGTGTTTTGAACTACCATGCACATATCATTATAGGCGTGCACCCACTTCCCGGCCATGCACCCATAAGTTTGTATTTTAACCTTGTTAAACATTTTAACAAGGGGCAAAAACATGTCATTATCTGTATGCACATGCCTATTTTCATGTGTACCTATCTCTTGGAATGCGTAGGTGTTTATTGAGTACTCTATCAAAATCACCTTTTACCTTTCACGCGTACTCTATCTCTTGGGACACATATATGCTAAATCATGTGCACATATGTCATTCTGCCCACACAGGTGTAAATCCACACCATTTTTCCAATAGTCCGTGCACATGTCATTCTAGGAGTGCACCAATTGCTATACACACACATATGTCATTCTAGGAATGCAGTGTCTTTGATAAAAATTGAACATTATTACAAGTTGTAGAATCATATTTTCTATTTTTTTCTAACAATTTACTGTGTTTGTATCAATGGTTTGTAGGTTCTTTTTATCATTTTTTTGTGCTAACTTAGTTATGTGTTTACATTTTCACTTCAAATAGGTTGTTGGAATGCATATGCTCTCCCTCACACCTTCTTGGAGATCTTGGGAATAAAAATGATTAAAATACCTTTTTTTTCTTTCTAAACACTTCAATTCCAATTTTCTAAAGGATTAACTTCAAAGTTGGCTAAAAGGAAAGTTATTTTTCACAATTTACTTAACTATTTTCCATTTTTACAAGAATTGAGTGAGGTGTTTTTGTTTTGCGTGCTCTTTATTTACATCTTAGGATGATATGAGAAATAAAAAAACATCTTATCTCCTTTTATGATGTTATTGGAAAATTTTTAATCTTGATGTGTAGAACCAAAAATCGCATGTCAAAGAATTAGAGGATAAAGTAAAACCTAAGTCATTTCTTATAGGTTTCCAAACGCAAAGTGTGATGAAAAAACCACATTAAAGTCTAAAATATAAAACAAACACCACATAATCAACACACTTTATTTGAGGGTTTGGATAAGGGTATGCCTCGTCCACTTTAAACTAGGACACAACCCCTTTTTCATAAGTCTTAAACTATAACAATGGGGGTGGTCCTAGGAACTCTAAATTAGTCAACCGCCGAGTAACCTCGTGGACAAAACAAGAAGTTCTCTAACATACCCACTTGACTAGATTTTCATTTTGTGAGTTAGAGTAAAATTTATCCATATCACGATCCCAATGAGAATACACGTGAACACATTCATTTCTTACTATATTTTAAGGTGATAAAGTAAAGATGAGATACTCTAGGACTATTCAAGATGACTTTCTTGGTAAATCGAGCTCACAATAGATAAACTTGTGACACCTAGTTGAGCAAACCAACTAGGAAATCCTATTGTCTTGGAGCCTAATTTTTGTATCAAGCTATCATATTTTGTAGAGCTCTCATGAAATGATGAATTTCTTGGAGTTAAAACCTTTTTATATGAACAAGGTGAGAGTCGAATTAATTTGAAGCTAAGTTTTATTCATCATGGAATTAAAACGTGTTACTTTGGCTTAGTTATTCACTTACCCTAAGATAAGCCGAAACTCTGTAGAAGTTATACTTAGTTTATTTCATAATCACTTGGTCTACACCTTTTTTATTTGTTGTCTATTTTGGGATAAAATATAACAACTTGTAGAAATACATCTAGAATAAACATGTCCACCGTTTTTGTATTCTACTTGCATTGCTTAGGTTGCATAATGTCATTATGTAAGTGGTGAAAGTGTGTGTGGTACGTGCTCAAATTCTATTTCACGCTTTATCTCAAACTAACATTGAGACACATTATCATTTTAGGTATTCTTGTGTCATATTTTATTCTCCTTAGAATTGTTGTGTTGTTTGCATTGTCACGACACAATTTTGATACTTACGTCACGGTTTATTAAACATGACCTAAGTGTTCGTAGTGTAATGTTACACTACCCACATCATTAGCAAGTCCTTAGAATACTTTGACATAGTTGGGTGTTCAAACTTTACCTATATCTTGAAAAGGTGTTGATTACTTTGTTAGGAATTGTATCGATATTACTTATGGTGTTAGTATCTAACTTTCTCACGGAGCTTAGGTAACGTACCCTCGTAGTATAGTTACATGGCTCGTACAGGTAACCCCCATTTTTATTTAAGGTTTTGGGTATTATGTGGATGTAAGATCACCTTAGTATCCTTTGATTGGGGATCACATTAACCTTTTTTTAATTCTTATGCCTTCATTTTTAAACTTGAGTTAAGAATTATCACTACATTAATCATCTAAAACATATAACTACCTTTGACAATAATTTACATAGGGCGTAGTGTCCTTTCTTGATTGATTAGTTTATAGAATTTTTTTTTGATTGTTTCATATGACTTGATTGAATCCATTTATTAAAATAATTTTAAATGAAGGAAAAATTGTTACATAAAAACACCTAGGTTTTTATACTCTCGAGTACATTAAATGAAACCTTGTGTAAACAACACTTACAATGCTTCATATTACGGAAATGGATTCCAAGAGGTATGAGATAAACCCTTTTCGGGACACAACTTAGGTCCCCTATCTCTCAAGTGAAATAAACATATGACTTAGTAGATCATAATGGAGATGATAGTGATTCCTTTAAAGACATTGACAATGTTGATGTCTCTCAATTAGATGAATTCCTATTTAGAAACAGAGATCGAGTTCTTGCATGCATTCTAGAGTTAGGTGCCATTGTGCCACAAGAACGAGGAGTCTCTAACCAAGATGCTAACAGGAAGGAAAAAGAAACACAAAGACCACTCCTTACTAATGACGACATTGAGGGAAGACACGCTTCTACCTCTGGTACCAACATGGAGAATGAAACATCAAGACAAAGAAGTGGTTCTCAACCACCACCTCGTAAAATGTGTCTCCGAGTTAGGGTATAAAATGAACATGAATAACTACCTCCTCACCAAAATAATGAGGAAGGGTATCCTCAAAATGATGAAATTACTATAAATAACCAATTTAAAACCCTTAGAAAATAACTAGAGAACTTAGCTTCTTCATAAGCAATAACATGAGCAAGAGTACATAACAAGAACAACCCAAAACTAAGGCTAGCGAACTTTACACTATGCCTTGAGAAGAAGACATTTCAAAACCAAGTCTCATACGTAGACCACCTTCTCCTACAAAGGATCAAATCCTTACACAAGATTTGTAGTCCATGAAAACTATGTTTACCACGCTTTAGGAAAGTAATGTAGGCCACAACAAGAAATATCAATATGAGGAGTTATGTCCCTATCCTTTAGATAGATACATGTTCCTAATACCATTTCCAAAAAAAAATTTACTACCAAAAATTTAACAAATATAAAGGAAAGGGTGATCCTCATGATCATATCAAAGACTTTTACATGGCCTGCCAAGAGGTGGCCTATAGTGACAACTACCTCATATGTCTATTTCCTAGAAGATTAGGAGGGAAAGTGCTAGAGTGGTTCTTACATTTACCAAAGGGGTCTATAGTCACATGGCCTATGCTAGTAGAAAATTTCATGTGTCATTTCTTGTTTAACATGGAGAATGACATCACCATGCTAGATCTTTCTAGTGCAAAACAAAGACCCAAAGAACCATTTGTCACTTCTTGCAGTGATGGAAAGGCATAGCAAGCCACTTTCCCTATATAGTTAATTAAAAATAGTTACTAAGTATCTTCATTCCAAATTTAAACCCAGATATCACATTTAATTTGAAAATGCATCGTGTCTCTAACTTGAAAAAGTTATTCTGAATGGAAGACAAATCGAAAAGTCTTTAATAGTGAAAGGAATGATCAAACAATTAGTCAAAGACCGACAAGATTCAAAAGCGGTGGAGAAGCAAAATTATTTAACAGAAATAAAAATGTTGTGGGCAATGGCATCATAGACTCTAAATGAGTCCAAATAGTTCAAATAGTCCAAACAGTACAAAGTGGTCCTCTCCTAAAATTAATAAAAGGACCTATTCAAAATCCGCTTAAAAGATAAGTGTTTACTCCCTCACTGATTCATTGTTTTCCATTTTGAGACAATTAAAATTGGTAAACATGGTGTAGTATCCAACCACAATACCATACGAAGATGATGCACCCAAGACAAGGTACATAGATCACGATTATTGTGATTTCCATCGTATAAAATGACGCAAATGGAAAAGTTTTTAAAGATGAAACACTTCATTTAGGACCTCATCGAAGATGAGAAAATTAAAGTATATTCCCCAAATTAGGAAAAGGGAAAAATACCAAGATGGGAATATTATAACAGCCCTTTCCTAACCATAAGAGACAAGAATCAAAGAAACTAAATTCAGGTCAACCATATGATGATTATAGGGCTAGAAACTATATAAATACCCAAGCCAATAATCCTTTTAATTCATTAAAAGGTTGTATTCATTCATCCAATGCATAGGTCAATACCATTAGGATCATAAGTAATAATCGCATCATCGTAATATGATGTGCATGCCAAGAAATCCCATATGCCCCATTGAATATTGTCCCTTTATCTCTACCTCAAGAGAATTGATACAATTTAATAGATCAACTTGAGAAAACTGCTACTAAGATTTCAATCTTAGACTTACTCAAGACATAAAACACCCATAAAGACATTCTTTATAAACCCTTCAAGAGTCGAGAGTGTCCACAAATGTTGTGCCTTTACGCCTCAAGAAATTTTTTCACACCTTGAGCTTGATGACTCCATCTTCTTTAACCAATATCAAATCCCATGTAATAATGTTACCCACAACCTACCTCTATACATTGAGGTAGTTGTTACAATTAGGAATATTAAGAGATTTCTTATAGATAATGGATCCAGATTGAATATTTACACCTTAAATCAAGGTAGATAGTTGGGGTACAAAGACAAAGATATGGATTCTCACGTAATAACCATTACAACATACAAAAATGAGGAGATTCAGTCGGTGGCACTATAATGATTTCTATGGAGGTAGGGCCGACAAAATATGATCCAAAATTCCGTGTTATTGATCTAGATCTTCTATTCAACATGTTCCTAGGTCACCCATGGATCCATTCCATGCAAATGGTGCCTTCTACCTACTATCAATGCATTAAATTGTATAAAGGAGGGCACCCAGTTAATATTTGTCGAGATCTTGAACCATTTCCTCTCACCGTAGAGTGCTACATAGCTTCTCCGGATCAACATACGAAGGTCCTTAAGAGTACATTGTGGTCTCATTACAAATAGAAGCCTTAAAAGCTATATTTGATACTAATATGCTATAAGCTGAGCTTAAAGACTCTTATTCATCATTTAATGCCTTTTCTTCATGGGAAATTAAAATGGGATCATATGGTATGAAAAAATATTTCAATCTTCAACACGCCCTCTTAGTGTTTGACCTATCACTATCACCTAAGACACGTGGTAGACTTCACTTCTAATTTACAAGGTCACAAGCTAGCTGCTCTAGCCCCTTTGAGAGGTTTGCTCATCACGGTCTTCTATCGGATAAAAATATGGTAGATGACCCTATAAATCAAACAATGGAAGGAATGAAGGCTTCATGTAACAAAACTCCCAAAGTATGCCAAAACAGAGAATGATGCACGTAATAGGGTATCGGGTTTTACAGTGTGGATCGGATACACAAGGAAAACTAGAACCTTTGCAAATCCCCTAGGAAATATAATAAGCATGGACTTGGTGTGAAGAATCATAATCTTCCACCCTCTAAAATTGATGATACATCCTCAGACATTGAAGATGATTCACTTCATTCAGATAGTGATGTGATTCTATTGTAGTATCTACGAAGATATTGCCTCTACTAACATGTTCCTGGATTGTGACATATTTTCCCTATCTTAGTACAATATCCAAATAGACTCTCAAATCACCCTTGTATATCCCAACCTTGTTTATTGGGACCGAAAAAAATTAATATGTCCATTGATTTCTTTGAAAACAAAGAAGCCATAACATAATTCATGGGTATCGAGATATTTCATTCCATGCAGTGATCACAAGAAATGTTTATTAATAAAATTATAGGAATGTACATATTTTGGGGAATAGGAATAAATGTGTGGTCACCTAAAAGAAAAACAACAAGGGGCCGGTACCACGTAAAAGACATGCAAGAAGAAAGAGCTCAAGTCCCATAGTGAAAACAACTTTAAGGCCTTTGTAGCTAAACAAAAGGAAGATCCAAAGTGGAAAAAATAGTCAACCCACGTGAATATAAAACTCTGTTTGATCCACCTATAGAAGGTGATTATACTCTTCCCCTTGATCCTACATGCATACAATATACTTCCAAAATTTTGGTCAAAGAGACTGTCAACATCAATATCATGTCAGAATAGGATCCTAAAATGTTAAAACTAGGATCTTCACTCTTAGAACAAGAACATAATACATTTTTGGAGTTGTTAAAGGAATTTTATAGACATATTCATGTGGTCTTATGTGGATATTATAGGTTTGGACCCAACCCTTGTTGTGCACCCGGATGTCAAACCTGTAAAACAAAAATTAAGGAAAATGCACCCACGTGTCTCACTCTTGGTAACATAATAATTGGAAAAGCTACTAGCAGATGATTTCATTAGATCAATTGATTACTCGAATGGATATCAAAAATAGTTATGGTCCAAAAGAAGCTAGTATTTATCCGCATATACATATATTTTGGAGATATCAACAAAGTGTGCCCTAAGGATGACTTCCCTTTATCTAACATCAACATGATTATCAATTCAACTACTGGGTATGAAATGTTGTCCCTCATGGTCGTATTTTTAGGATATAATGAGATCGACATTGCAGAAGAAGATTAACACAAGACTACATTCACAACCCTTTGGGTAATGTTTTGTTACTAATGAACGCAATAACCACATATCGAGAGAGCCATGATTGTCATCTTCCATGACATGATGAATGAAATCATGAAAGACTATGTGGATGATATTCCAGCTAAATCAAGAACCAAAAAGAAGAGCACTATGAAGTGCTACAACATATCTTTCAATACCTCGAAACTACAAGGTTTGTTTGAACCCTAAAAAGTTCATCTTCGATGTACTATGAGGTAAACTCATGGGTTTCCTCATTTACAGAGAAGGATCAAGGTAGATCCCACAAATGTTGTATCTATCAATGAGATACCGCCATCAAAGCATCTCAAACAACCAAGAAGTTTACAAGGAAAAATTTATACAATCCACCAATTTATATCACATCTTGTGGATAAGTTCCATCCCTTTATACATATTTTGAATAAAGGTGTTTCTTTCAATTTGGGGTCTTAAATTCTAGAAATATTTTTAAATGCTCAAGAAATATCTAACTAGTCCCCCATTTCTCATAGAACCTACCCTAGCCAAACCTATGCTATTATATATCTCAACAACTCAGCAGTGTGCTATAGGTGCATTGCTTTCCCAATATGACCTAAACCATAAAGAATGAGTTGTGTATTATCCGAGCCAAAATTTAATTACATATGAGTTAAATTACCCTCAAATAGAAAAAGCATGCTTATCATTGGTATTTTCTTTCCGAAACTACGCCACTATCTCCTTAACAATAAAACAAAATTTATCTCCAAAATTAAGATTATCAAATATATTTTATTAAAAACCATGCTTTATAGGATGGATGGTTAATTGGATCATCTTCCTAAGCAATTTTTACATTGAATTTGTTAACAAAAATTCACTTAAAGGACAAGTACTTGTTGATCAATTGGATGAAGCTCCCCTACCAGAAAGGAACCATTGATTTAATTCATCATATGGAAGATGCACTTTGATGGGTTATTCAACTATCATGCTGCAAGATCTCGTGTGGTGCTCATTACCCCATCAAAATATTTTATATCACATGCCTTCCGACTAGGATTTTCATGTATAAAAAACATAGCTAAATATGAAGTACTCATTTCTCGGTTTGAAAATTAAAATTGGTGGGATATCAAACAAATCAAGGTCATGGGTGATACACGACTTATCACTAATCAAGTCAATGATGAGTAGAAAATTTAGGATGAGAAGCTCATCCAATATAAAAATATGCTTGATACATTAAAGGTGTAATTTATGTGGGTAAACTTTGAATAGATGCCAAAAGGACAGAAAAAGTCACGAGATGCTATGGCTATGATTAGGGCTCTGCTTAAAATGTCACCTCAGATGAATAAAATTCCATTCTTCATTGAAAATCTATGTGAATTCTTGTATGACATGCCAAAATCATGTCTGGTATGTGAAGTTGATGGTACCCTTTCACCCTGATATGATCCCATTTCCACCTACCTAAAAGACAACGCCTTCCCTCTCATCATTACCCATATTGATAAAAGGCCCTCATTCACTAAATAGCCTATTATACTCTTTTAGGAGAAAACCTATATCATAGAGGATACATTGAAAATTTATTGTGTTGTATTTATATGACTAAATAATTCCTAGTAATAGAGGAAACACATGAAGGAGTCTGCGAGGCACATACAAGTGGGATGGTACTTGCTAAAAAATTGCTAATAATGGGTTACTATTGTCCTACAATTGAATCAATTTTTTTATTATGTTAAGAAGAGAGAAATATGCAGTATGGGAATCTAATCCATTCACCAATGCAAACTCGTAACCAATCACAACTCCATGTCCATTTTCAAAGTGGGGTTGGATCTCGAGGAAGCTTACTCCCACATCCTCGGATGGTCATATCCACATCATTACTTCCACCGAACACATTACCAAATGGGTATAGGTAGTGCCTATCACATATGTCATTGGTGCGCAGATATCCAAATTCATCATGAATCACCTTATCTATTGTTAGGGCATTTCCTCCGCCACCATGTAATAAACAACAAGTAAGTTTTCTAAGAACAAGAAACTAAAAGCTTTGTGTCAACACTTTCACATCCATTTAAGTTTGTCTACTCCCTATTACCCTCAAGGTAATGGACAAGCGAGATGACACTAATAAACCATTGTTTTCATTATGAATAAAATGGTAAGTAAAACAGATGCAATAGACACTTGTAAATCTATCCCGCCCTCTCGGGCCTATAGAAATTACATCAACACCCCTACTGGTGCTACCCCTTATTCCTTAGTTTATGACACATAGGTAATTTTACCTTTCGTAATTGATCTTCCTTCCCGAGAATATCCCTCACAGATTATCTAGAAAAAGATGAAGACTATAGAGTGACTTGACTAGTAGAGTTAGAGATCCTTGATGAGAAACGAAAGAAAGGTCTTAATCATTTAAAGGTCTATCAAAATCGAGTATCTAGAGGATATAAAAAAAGGATGATACCTCACCAATTTGAGATTGGAGATCTAGTATCAAAATAAAATCCGCTCATCACCACCAAGGATCGAGAGAAGAATGGCAAGTTTGAGCCTAACTGGTTAGGACCCTATGATGTGGTTGCTAAGTATGGTTTGAGAGCCTATAAAATTTCTCATTCAGATTGTGAGGAACTAAAGGAACCTATGAATTGCATACATCTCAAGTGGTTCTACTCTTAAGCATGGAGTTCATTAGAAAAGTATAAAAGAAAAAAATAGAAAAATAAAAGAGAAAATAGGTCATCCAAGTGTGAAAACCATGCAATTGTGGTGCTTTGGACGATGATACTTGGGTGAAAAATGGTTACCGGTGCCTTGGGAAGATTTTTTTCTTCCTAACCACTTCGATATCTCAAAGGTGTACACTTTCCTTAGTGTAGGGTTATGTTTCTTAGGTTAAGTTTCCATTTGCATCTATCTTCCATGGCCTTAATCCGGTTGATCCATTCTTGTATATGTGTGAAGGAGTTTATTTTTGTATATTCTCATCTAATGTTGGGGGCACTTTCACATCTGAACCTTCTTGAAAATACTTGCATGGTATTTTGTTTGTGTATATTCCCACATACTTAGGGGCATCTGTTGATGGTGAATCACAGCACTCCCTAAATGTCCTAACTCGATGAGTTGAGACTCTTAGTGCGATTGCATAACATGGAGCTTTTCCCAAGTGTGGGACTTTGCGAATTGGTAAATCTCTTCGGATAAAGGCCGGTTCCTATTCCTCTATTCAGATGCACACATAAAAATGCAGAGGGTTTACTCAAAAACCTAATCTAACTTGCCAAGGAGATAGGGTAAGAAGATGCATAAAAATAAAACCTAAACTAACAAAGGTGATGCACCAAGGAATGAAGAACACCTGTCTTGCCAATAAACACAAACCAATAAAATGTAATGCAAGATCATGCACAGATAACTTATTTGTAGGGAAATATCAGGAGGATGCAAATGAATATAGAGAGGGTTGAGAATCATCCACAAGCATGCATTATTTGCTCCAAAGATTGATACAATACACTACAAAATGCCAAGAGGCAAGGTTGCATTACAGTTTTAAATGGGAGGTTTGAACTCCATAAATTCACTTGCCAAAGAGAAGAAGGCGGGGAAAAACAAGAATGTCCAATGTTTAGAAATAAGCCCCTCCTTACAATTTATAGGAAGAATGAGAGAGGGAAGAGAGAGGAAATCCAAATCTACCCCAACCACCTCTAGGTTGCATTTAATTCATCTCATTATGGTGGTAGGTGAGAACCCTAGCAAACCCAAAAAGTGGCGACTGTATTTTGCATGTTTAAGAATTTTTCCCACCCAATAAAAGATAACCAGTTGTAGTTGGATATAGGACCTCGTAAGATTTCCGAAAAGTCTAACCTTGCGTGAATCCGAGCTCCTTGTGAAAAGTTATGGCCATCTGAATATCTCGCGGGGCACGCTTCTTGTCGGTACTCAAAATGTTGCGCTTCCGAAGGTGCACTGGCGCATCCATCCTTGTGTCGACATGCCCTTACATGTGCCAAGGCAAAAATTTTCCATGTCAACACTGTGTGTCATGCGCCCTTTACGTGCGCCAAGGCACGAATTTTTCCCTGTTGACACTCTATGTCCTGTGCCCTTTAGGTGTGCCTTGGCACATCCATTTTCATGTCGACACTCTTTGCTTTGCGCCCTTTACCTGTGCAAGGCACGAATTTTTGCATGTCGACACCTCTTGTTGTGCGCCTCTTACCAAAGTGCCTTAATGCGACTATATTTGTGTCGACATCCTCTTACCTGCGCCTTAGGCGCATCCATATTTGTGTCGACATCCTCTTACCTGCACCTTAGGTGCATCCATATTTGTGTTGACATCCTCTTACCTGCACCTTAGGCACATCCATATTTTGTCGACATCCTCTAATGTGTGCCCTTTACTCGCGCTGCAGGTGCATCCATTTTTGTGTCGACACTCTTGCTTTGTGCGCCCTTTACTGCGCCAAGGAGTGAATTTTTACATGTCGACACCTCTTGTTGTGAACCTCTTACTCGTGCCTTGGCGCGACTTTATTTGTTTCGACATCCTCTTACTGCGCCTTAGGCACATCCATATTTGTGTCAACATCCTCGATGTGCGCCCTTCTGGTTGGAAACACAATAAATGTCGGGGTTTGAGTTTCTTTGATTTCCATATTCTTCTGCTTGTCTATATCTACCTGGGGGGGAGATATTTACAACAACATCCATGCTTGTTTTTCATTACATGGTTTAGGAAAACTTTGGAAAATCCCAAAAATAGTTGTATAGCTTCAGAAAACAAAAAAACATTCAAAAATGTTGGAAAAATCATAAACATTGGAAAAAACACTAAAAATGACGATGCTACAAAAATAATATAACATTGTCTTATGGAAATCCAAAAAAAAGATATGAGCATTATCCTTGAAAACGTTATCTTAAGATGACATAAAAAATAGTACAAAACAAATCATAACTATCCTGTAAAAACAAAATAGTGATTTGATTACTTTTAGTTATTTGTTTATATATTTTTGATTGCATTTCCTTTTCATGTTGTGTGCTTTAAATTGGATTCACTAGCTTAGTTTAAAGTGATACTATAATTTATTGGTACATAGGCATTGAGTTCATTTTATCTTACATACTAGTATATAATTGTGTTGTGTTAGTTAGATTTGATTAGGTTGTATTTGTTGATTGAATTGTATCATCTAACATCTATCAAATCATTTACCCTTTACCATCACATCTATATATATCATATACATCTAAAATAAAAAGCTAAGATACATACTCATGATCATGTACGCTAAGCTATCATCATATATTATCATCAATGCGGGTAAGAGGGGTTGTAAGAATCCTAATCTATCACCCAACCCAATATCATAAAATAAAATGTGGGTCTTCATAAGTATTACATGCAGGATAAAATAACATCATCTATTGTTATCTCATATACACATCTATGATAAGTAGAACATGAATTAAAATACATCAACTTGGGCCATCTCTCTCATAGCTCATAATAGATCATAGTAAAAATTGGCAAAGACTCTATAAAAAATGAACTGGTCATGGTGATTTACCCCACTGAGGAGGGGTATATAGGGTAATTTTGACTAGGAAAAATGCATTTGCACCCACCATGAGGGCCAAGGTGCATCATTTCGCTATCGTGATAATTATAAATTCTTCTATTATTCATTGTAATGATTAGTTTTATTAAATAATTATTTTTGACCCGTTCCTTAGCCAACGAAGATATTTTTCCTATCAGTGCCTGTTTCATTTCCCTAAGGAAACATTTGTGCTTTTAGATGATATTCTAATCAATTAATTCTTCTTATTGATAAAAAATATAAAAAAATTCAAGATACTAGATTTTTTTAAAAATTACAAAATTATTTAAAATCCAAAAAAATTGTAAAAATTTAAAAATGGACTAAAACTTGGTAAGAAGCTCATACGTAGCTGAAATTTATGTCACACACATGGTCCTCATTTCGTATCTTTCTTGTGTTTTCACATGTTTTGAAACAATGAATGAGAAATCATCTGAATTTATAATCATTTACAAAGCTATCCTTCGGGCTTCATCTATATTTTGGGTCACAACGAGTTGCGTGGTACTATTTTATAGTGTACAAAGATTTTTCATTGGACCCTTGTGTCCACCATTTTTCCCCTCGCATATATATTTTCTTAGGGCACATGATTTTAACCCATGTCATTTATCAAGATCAATTGGGAACTATAACTCGATAACAAAAACATTTTTGCAACTATCTTGAACATTGTTGGTTTGAGTATGTGTGTTTGTACTTGTTTCCCTATTAGATCAGCTTGTTTACTTCTCATATTGCATTGCATTCTGTATGTTGCATGGAGTTGGTATTTTTAGCAATGGGAATTTGTTCATACTATGGCTTTTCATGTCATTCTACACTTTTGTCGTATGCTTAAATTTTTAATAAGAACCAATGACATAAATTCTAAGCAATATGAAAAAAATAAAGTTGTTTATATTGGTTATATGCAAGCTATTTCCATTATTTTATATTCATCTTTCTCTCCTCCATTTTTTCTATCTAACACTATTCATCCAAAAACTTGGGGCAATGGGGACAACCATTTACCCCCTTCTCCCCTTCATTTCTTCTATCTATTTCCTTCCTCTTTTCAATTTTCGATCATCTTCTTTCATCACCCCATCGATACTCGATTTGGCATCCTTAATTCTACAAATTTTTCTTCTCCCCCTTTAATTTTTTTCTATAATTGTCTACATGCCACACCAAAGAGGGGAAAATGTAGAAACTTAGATTTACTAACATTGACCGACTATCTTCATCTCCTTTCTCTCTATTTGAAATAATGACACTTTGTTATCTAACTTTTCTTCTAACTCACTAAGGATGCCATTTTACGATAAATTAATTAATGATCATTCTCTTAATCATCTAGTTTCACGTAGATTGAGTATTCTATCTCATAGTTAATAAATGAACCTTATCATTGGCTATCTCTCACTTCCAACACTTCCAAAATCTAATCCAAATTCCTCCAAAAACTCTTAGAAAGCTTCCAAAGCTTCTTTAGAGTCCCTAATTAATCCCAAAAGGTTAGTTAGCTCCTAATCTAGTCAAAATTCTACTTTGACTTCCAAAAATATATATTTTGGATTTTTCATTTGAGTCACATGCACTAGATTTTCAATATTTCCCAAACAACAATCTACAAATAGAGGGGTCACCCCTCCTTTCAACCTAACACCTTGTTCACACAATTAAAATTCATAATCATCCTTCACACCTCATTTCATATCTTAATCTTGAGCCATTAACCATTAAAATAGATTTATCTTTCATCTTTCCACCTTTTTAGATTAATAAGAGTTATCTATGTATGGTATTATAAATCATCTTAAAGAGACATCTTCATCCTTTTGGAACAAACAACAAAACTAGTTTGATTACTTATAATCTAAGTAGGTTCAATTTCATTAACCTTTCTAAAGATTAGAATAAACTTAACATGTTCCTTGTTTCATTCATAATGAATGCTTTTGAAGTTAATTTGCTTATCTATTATCTTGATGGTTATTGAATGATTTGTCTTAAGATTTAGACTACTAGGTGTTAGTCTAGTTTACATATTTTTCCAATTTTTCTATAACACATTTATAAAAAGAAAATTAATTTCCAAATTTTACCCTCTCAAATATGTTTTCTCAAAACCTGCACTTATAGGATTGATGGCTAATTGGAACATCCTCTTAACCAAATTTGGCATTGAGTTAGTTAACCAAAATTCACTTAAAGGACAAGTACTTTCTAATCAACTGGCATAAACTCACCTACCGGGGACAGAACCATGGTGTTTGGATCTTCTAGATGCATCTATATTATACATTGAAGAATCCATCGTATGGTAGATGCACTTTGATGGGTCATTAAAATTTCATGGTGTAGGAGATGGTTTTCTTCTAATCACCCTAACAGGATATTTTATTCCACATGACTTTCAACTATGCTTATAATGAACAAAAACATAGTTTAATATGAAGCACTCATTGCGGGTTTGAAAATTTCCATTCGATGGGATATTAGATAGCTCAAGGTCATGGGTGATTACGTACTTATCATCAAGAAAGTCAATGATGAGTAAAAATTTAAGGATGAAAATCTCATCCCATATAAAAAGATTATTTACACATTAAAGGATTACTTTGTGTGGGTAACCTTTGAACAGATGACACGGGGATAAGATAAGTGGGCACACACTATGGCTATGATTGGGGCTCTACTTAAAATACCATTTCAAATGAAGAAAATGTCCTTCTTAGTTGAAAATTTTCATGAACCCACGTATGACATACAAAAATCATGTCTAGTATATGAAGTCATTGGTCCCCTTTCACCATGGTATGATCCCATTTACACCTACCTAAAAGACAACACCTTCCCTCCCAACATTACCCTTTATCGACAAAAAGGCCATCATTCGATGAATATCCCGTTATAGCATTTTAGGAGGCACCCTCTATCGCAGAGGCTACGATGGGAATTTACTACGCTGTCTTTATATGACTGAATCAATCCTAGCAATCAAGAAAGCTCATGAAGGATTTTGCAGGGAACATACAAGGGATGATACTTCCTAAAACATTGATAAGAATGGGTTACTATTTTCCTACAATGGAAGCAGATTGTTTTCATCATGTTAAAAACTATGAACTATGCCAGATGTATGAGAATATAATCCATGCACTGACGCAAACTCTACAACCAATCACAACTCCATGCCCATTTTCAATGTGGGGGTTGGATCTCATAGGGAATCTCACTCCAACATCCTAAAATTGTCATACCCACATCATTATTTCCATTGAGTAATTTACCAAATGGGTAGAGGCAATTCCTCTCACATATACCATTTATGTGAAAATATCCAAATTCATCATGGATCACCTTATCTACCATTATGGCATTCCTCCGCCACTATAGAAAGAAATGGTAAGTCTTTTAAGAACAAGATGGTCAAATCCTTGTGTCATTTCTTTCACATTTTTTAAAGTGGTCTACTCCCTATTACCCTCAAGGTAATGGACAAGTGAAGGCCACTAATAAAATCCTTGTTTATATTATGGAGAAAATGGTAAGTAAAACATGCCATAATTGGCACTTGCAAATCCATCCCGCCCTCTTGGCTTATAGAATTTTCATCTGTACCCCTAATGGTGCTACAAATTATTCCTTAGTCGATGGCACAGAGGCCATTTTACCTTTGAAAATTGAGCTTCCTTCCCTGAGAATATCCCTTAGAGATTATCTGGACAAAGATGAGGACTACAAGATGGATTGACAGAGTTAGAGCTCCTTGATGAGAATCAAATGGATGACGTCAAAAATTTGAAGGTCTATCATAATTGAGTATCCAAACAATAAAAAAAAAGGATGATACCTCACCAGTTTGAGGTAGAAGACCTAGTATTAAACTAAAATCAATTCAACACAACCAAGGATCTAGAGAAGAAAGGAAAGCTAGATCCTAACTCGTTAGAGACCCTATGATGTGGTTGTTGAGTATGGTTTGAGAGCCTATAAACATTCCCATTCAAATGGTGAGGAACTAAAGGAAACTTTGAATTCCATACATCTCAAGAGGTTATATGCTTAAGCATGGAGTTCCTTAGAAAAGAAGTAAAGAAAAAAAGTATAAAAGGATAAAAATAAAAAGAAAAAGTAGGTCATCCAAGTGTGAAAACTATGAAATTGTGGTCCTTTGGACAAGTCCTTGGGTGAAAACTAGTTTTCAAAACCTTGGGAGGATTCGTTATACTTAAGGACTTCTAATCTCTTAAAGGAGTGCACTTTCCTTAGTTTAGAGTTAGGTTTCTTAGGTTAAGTGTCCTTTGACATCAATCTTCCATGCCCTTGATTTGGTTGAATCCATTCTTGTATATGTGTCAATGAGTTATTTTTTTATATTCCCATCTAACGCTAGGGGAAATTTTACATTTGTACCTTCTTTAACATACTTGTATGGAATTCTGTCTTTTATATTTTCCCATTCCTTGGGGTGTCCACATTTTTTTCAAGACATAGTTTGAGAAAACTTTGGAAAATCCCAAAAACATTTGTATAACTTCATAAAACTTTCAAAATACCAAAAGTATTCAAATATGTTAGAGAAATCAAAACATTCAAATATGTTTAGAAAAGTAAAACATTCAAATATGTTTCAAAAACTTCTAAAAGTCAAAAATCATCCTATAAAATGTCGTTCTTTGGTTTTCACTGTTCATGTGCGCGACTTCGGGATAATATGGATCTACCTTATTAACAAAGTTATTTTTCTTACTATTTATGTATTAAAGGGAAAAACATGTTTCTTGGTATTGTAGCATAATGCACGATTGCTTTTCATAGAACCCAAGTGTCCTCCGTTATTCCCCTTGCTTGTATATTTACTTGGAGCATCATTTTTAACACTTGTTAATTCACATAGGTCAAAACTAAAGATCGATAAAAAAACATTGGTAGCACTATCTTAGATATTTTTGTTTAAGTATGTGTTTTTGTACTTTTTCTCGAGCTTAGGATAGCTTGTGTACTTTCTCATATTGCATTACATTATGTATGTTGCATGGAGTTAGTAATCATTATACTTTCTAGTATTACATTACATTATGTATGTTACATGGAGTTGGTGTTTTAGAAAGAGACATGTTTTTATACTATGGATTTTCATGTTATTCTACACTTTTTCATATGCTTATATTTTTGATAAGGCCCGATGATGAAGATTCTAGTAATATGATGAAAGGAATCTTGTTTTACACAAGACTAGATCGTTGATAGCTCAATATCTTAACTTTGGTATTTTTCTTATATATCCAATTTCTTCTCTCTTCCCTATTCTACTATTTCACTTGGGAACTCTTGTCCCTCCTCATCATTCTATCTTCTTTATTCTTCTTTTAGTTGTCGATTAAATTCTTTCATCACCCCATCGACACTCTCAAGGGGGCATCATTCATTCATCAAATTTTTCTTCTCCCCATTAATAAATTTTGTCTCGTAATTATCTACTATATATGGATTGATGTTTCTTACACCACCCCAATGAGGGTAAAATGTGACACCTATATTTCAATAAATAAATCTTATTACTAACATTTCATGACTATCTTCATCTCCTTTCCCTCTATTTCAAATAATGACACTTGATTATCTAACTCTTCTTCTAACTCACTCAAGATGCCATTTTATGACAAGGTAATTGGTGATAATTCTCTTAATAATAAAGTTTCATGTTGATCGAGTCTTATATCTCATATTTAATCAATGAACCTTCTCATCTAGAAAACGTGCATGATTTAATTAATAAAAAAATAAAAGCGCACGGTAAAATAATGAAACCAAAGATATTATATTTCATTAGGACTTTCTATTCAATAGAGAGGTTAAAATAAATAATTCTTTTTCTCCTATAATGATGGAATCAACATATATCAAATAGATCTCCCCACAATCTCTCACCTTATCCCTTTATTCCTCACACCTATAATCTCTTTAAGAGATATCTACATGAGTTGTAAATAAAACTCATCACACACAATAATATTATTTAATGTTCACAATAACTAAATATTAATTCCTAACATTCACCCCCTTAGTGTGAACATGGGGCAAGTAGCACCTGAAGACATGAGTATGACAAAGTTTTGTAATTGCTATCTGGAACTTGCTGCACATGACCACAACTATGCGAAGGATTGCATCCTACATTTGCTCCATTAAAAGAATACGGTTGGCATTCCACTAAAAATCATATTCATAAAGAAGGAAGGCAAGTCGGAGGATCTCGTAGTCAAAGGATCTCTAGTCAAGCTTCCTCTTTGTAAAAAAGTCTCATAGTTCAACATCTTGTACACCACATCAAAACACCTAAAGTAATTGTATTTGGAATTTCAATCTTACATACTCATGTGTTTTTATTTCTCAACGACACACTTAAAAAAACACTCAACACACAATTTAAAAACATGGCCATCAACTCATTTTTGCGGCCTCATCGATGGTGCCTGACGAGAGGTCGTGAATCATCCTCATGCCTCAATACCTCCAACCTCCATCATTTTTCTACTTAGTTAGCAAATATATCTTTTAGGCTCATATTACAATTCTCTTGGGTGTCGGTTTCAACCGATAATGCACCCCCTCACTATGGACGTCACGTACAAGTGAAAGTGTGTCCAAACAAAAGTGAGACAATTTTTTTAAATTTTTTTAAATTTGCCAAAAATGGAAAAATAATATTTTTATCCAAGTAACAAAAAGAATAGGATCAATGCGTAGAACTTGAAAAAATACACATTTAAAAAAAAATGATACCTCAATCCGAGTTATCAGCTGAAATTTATCGTGCTTACAAGTTCTAAATTCAACTTCTTTCGGACCCTTTCCAAAAATGGAAAATTTCTTTTTCTTGTATGTCCATAAATGGAAATAAATAGATAGAATACCTCTGTTACAATGGATCTGTACTATAGCTGAAACAGATTCCTAGATGACTGTGGATTCACCCGAGAAAGACGTCGACACATCCAGATGCCCAAACAGCTACGGATTCACCCGAGAGAGACGTCGACACATCCAGACATCCAAACAGCTGCGGATTCACCTGAGAGAGACCTCGTCAAACTTAGATGATATGTTTATTTTGAAACTCAAACACAAACCAGATTTATTCCTAGCAATGGCACCGGAAGACAATTACTTCCATATCAAAATACCTCAAAAACTCCTATAGGAAATCATTGCAGTCTAACCTACTCTGATACCAAATATAGAAAATGTGCATGATTTAATAAATAAAAAAAACATTGCATGGTAAAATAATAAAACTGAATATATTGTATTTCATTCGGGATTTTCTATTCAATAGAGAGGTTACAATAAATAATGCTTTTATCTCCTATAATGATGGAGTCAACACATATCAAATAGATCTCCCCATAATCTCTAACCTTATCCCTTTATTCCCTCAAACCTAGAATATCTCTAATAGATATCTACATGAGTTGTAAATACAACTCATCACATACAATAATATTATTTAATGTTCACAATAAATAAATATTAATTCCTAACATCTCATTGGCTATCTCCCACTTCCAACACTTCCAAAATCTAATATAAATTCCTACTGAAACTCTCAAAGAGATTTATAATCTTGTTTAGAGTCCATAATTAATCGTAAAGGTTAATTAAATCCTAATCTAGTCAAAAAGGTAATTTTACTTCCAAAAACTCTATTTTGGTATGTTCATTTGTCTCACATGCACTAGATTTTAAGTCTTTCCTAGACCAAAATCTATAAATAGAGGGGTCACCACTCACATTCAATGTGACACCTTTTTCACACAATTGAACTTCTTATTCATCCTTCAAACCTCATTTCATATCTTGATCTTGAGAAATCCACCATTAGAATAGCTTCATCTTTTATCTTTCCTCCATTTTAGATTAGTAAGAGTTATCTAACCATGGTCATATAAATCATCTTGGAGAGATATCTTCATCCATTTGGAACAAACAAAAACAAATTTTATTTCTTAAAATCTACCTAGGTTCACTTTAATTAAGATTTCTAAAGAATATAATAAACTCAACATGTTGCTTGTTTCATTTGTAATGCATGCTTTTGAAGCTTATTTACTTATCTCTTATCTTGGTTTTTATTGAATGATTTAGCTTAAGCTTTAGAATACTAGGTCCTAGTATAGTTTTCATAATTTTCCAAGTTTTTCTATAAAAATTTTTTACACTGGCATTGTTAGAGAGGTGTAAATATTCCATTAACATTTTTTGTTTCCCATGGGAGAGATCACCATTACCTTTGAGGACATCCGCGCATCTTGATACTGAGATATATAGGGTGGTGGCGTACACTATTGCGAGACAAAGAGAGATGGCATGATGACTAGATTGTATGCGGCGGATGTCACGGACATTAGATATGAGTCAGGGGGGTTTTCTTTTAGTCATGTCTATTCACTTGGGAGAGAGGGTTGTGTACAGATGACCATGATGATGATGGCCATCATGTGTTATGCCTTTCTAGATTTTAGGAGTGGTCACTTTCCATGGATGATGACAGGGGTTGTGGCTGAGATGATGGAGAAGCATACTATTTTTGAGTGGGGACCTACCCTACTTGCTTAGAAGTTTAGAGATTTATGGGCCTAAAGGGCTCACAAACATTATGGTATCGACATTGGTTTTGTCTTACAGGATTTATATTTAGAGAATATTACTATTGCTTGACCAACATGATTTCCATGGGGCATCGTGATCAACACCTTGGTTTCATGAGGTGGAGGTCAGATAGGGGTTGGGTGGGGAAGAGGAGGCAGACAAAGTAGAATAATTTTTTTTCAGATTAAAGGTGAGAGATGTTTATGAAGGCCCTATTTAGATTTACTATCTTGGCCATACTATCCTTAGGATTTAATTGGTTTAAATAATCCTACATGACTTCCATAACATAGAGTAGGTGAGATTGAATTTATTATTTTTTACCATGTTTGGAGCTAGTTTATATTAATGTAGGGAGTACCTGATGAGCTCATTAAATATAGTACGGAGGAGAAAGATAAAGATACTCGAGGGTAGAGGTATCAAGACCTACCATTACTCACAAGTTCTTTGGGGCCTACATGCCCTAATGAGAAGATGGAAATTTTACAAGTTGATCATGGGGTCTTACCCAGGAGTGTACTTCTGGTGGGTTCCATCCTTGAGTATGTTTGTGATAATGAGTAGCACAGAGGGCTGCAAAAAGGGGTAAGGTGAGTAAGTTCTTAGATAGATGGAGGAGCATAAGAAGAGTAAGTAGAGCCTAGCTCGAGGATTAGGAGGATGAGGGCGATGATGACCTAGCTACAGTTATTGTAGTGATGATGACTAAGAATTCCAATGTGGAGGGAGAGAGTGACATGCATCGAGAGATGGAAAGATGACCTTCTTGGTGTTTAGGATACCCTCATTACAGAGAGAGATGAATTAATTGTTGAGAGGGATACGGCGGTAGTAGAGTTAGATAGTCTCTGTGTACATCTTGTACAGGTATTTGTAAATAGAGTCAAGTACAAATGCCATAGGGATTCATTGAGGAAGGCCTTAGGGATCAAAGGGCCTTCCATATCTTGGGTATAGTTATCAGTGATGGCTTGTTCTAATAGGTAGAGGGGAAGAGTTACAAAACCTCCTCCATCTGTCATGATTTTGGCTGCTCATTATGACTTTGTGTAGGCCGAGTGATACTACTTTGTTGATTTGATCATCTAGAACTACCTAGATGCCAATTTATATGTAGATTATGTGGATGCGTAAAGGGGTGGCTAAAACAGTAGCAAGGCCTATTATGAGTGCAGCTAGCATGGGAAAAACACCTTGGAGGACAGAGAGAGTGGATGGTGGTGAGGGGAGAGCCATAGGTGAGTTTTTGGTTACAAGTGATCCTAAAGGGGGCAGATACATAGGTGTTGTTAGAGGGAAACTTGATCCTAGAAGATATGGCAATGATAGTCCAAGACTTGGAGATGTAGATTTCACTAGTTGATTCGATGCATATGATGACATAGGCTCATAGAGGTCCTTTTTTATGATGTTGACATATATTGATTTATTTGACATTGATTACAATGTATACTGAAATTATATATATGATGATAATTAGGAGTTTTATGGCTTATATTGCATTTTAATTTGCATGTGTTCTATGTTATATATTTTTGTATTTTAAATGTGTTAGTTTTTACATGGATTTTGATGGATATTAAGAAGCATGGTTTGTAAACATGTTTGGTTACATATGATTAAGTGTGGTTTAATGTTTAATTGATTCAAATGATTTTTGAATTGTGACCCTAAAACATGGTGTATAAAAATGTGACTAAATAAAATTAGGTAAAAATGAAATGATTTCCCCACCATGGATTTGATATACATGTGACGGGTTTTGAAAAATGTGATAAAACTTGCACTTTTAGCCTTATCAAATGTTAAGTAAGATTATCAATGGCTAGTTACACAAATCATAATAGAAATGTGGGTTTGAATGAATGTACCTTGCTAGGATGATGGGGTGGGTCTTATAATATGTAGGCCAATGTGTGAGAAATGGATCTCCTTTTTAAAGGTTCGTAGGAAGATGCCCCAACTTTACATATTATCTCTAAGAAAACTAATTATGGTGGGAATATTACTATAATGGGAAAGTTGATTGATGTAGGAATATTTCTTGGATGCTTTTGATATGTATATTTTTTGAAGGATGATAAATGTCGAAAGGCTTTTCTATGAGTATCCATCCTTCAAGGGTAGGGTCTAGATTATGAATTTTAACAAGATGTTCATCCTTCAAGGGATTGGTCCATAATTTTGACAGGTAGATTTCCTTCGAGGGATCAATCTAATTTTTATATTTTTGATAATGATTTAGACTTGTGAATAGTTGTCATTGATGGATCAGTTTATTATATTTTGATATTTTGATAAGAGGAGAATCTAGATGATTTTTACATTCAGTTTTGAGCTTAGGGAAAGACCCTAATAATTTTTTTGAGGAGTGGAAAAGACATGCATATGACCTACACATACATGCCCCATGTCATGTTTTTTTTCATATAAAATGGATGGATGCAATGATTTTAAGGGGTTCCATGAGAAGGGAGATTTTTTTTTGAAATGAAAGATGTGATTAACAGATCTATAGTGCTCATCTTTAAGGTGTATTTAAGATGGTGATGGGTAGACACATACTTTCAAATCATTACAATGATATGATGAAATGATAGAATTTGGATGTAACTCTGTTATGACAACCAATTCTTCAATAGTAGACAGCCATAAGTGCGATGCATTCAAAGTTTCCTTTTCAAGTTCCCATCAAGATTGATGATATGCTCCTGACCCATACTTATGAGTAATAATGTATGAAATAATCCAATTTTTTGAAAAATTTCCATGTTTAATCCGTTCTAATGTAGTGAAATTTTGATTCTTTTTAAGAACAAGATCACAAATTTTAAAGTCATGTTCTTTGACATGTTTTTATATGCTCTATTAACAAGTTCTTAATAGACTTGATGATGTTCAATGGATGTTTACCATAATTCATCTAATAATTCAAGTTGTGGTAAGCGGTCTTGGTGATATTATTCGTTAGGGATGAACTCATCAAGAGATACACAAAGTAAAGAAATTTGGACTTAGAGAACTAGGATTTCCTATGAGCCATAGATGAGTGAATATGGTGTAGCACATATAGGTGTGTGGATACTAGTTTGATAAGACCAGATAGAAACAAGATTTGGAGATGCCAATTCCTACCTACATCGTCTACTATTTTCATAAGGAGATTATTAAATGTTTTGTTAGAGGCCTCACTCTATCCATTTTCTTGGGGATAATATGGTGACGAGAAACTAAGTTTGATATTAAATGTATCAAAGATATTTTTAACTTATTTATTTTTAAAGTATTTTCCATTACCTAGGATGAGTTTATGCGAGGATACTAAAACAAAATATGAAGTTAGTGATAGGAATTGATTTTTTGAGGTCAAAGTAATGGACTCAACCCAATTAGTAAAGTATTCGGTTGCTGTGATTATGGAATGATACTGTTGGGATGTTTTAGAATTGATAGCACTAATGAGATCTAACCTCCACCTAGAAAAAAGTCATAATTCATGAGCGGGTTATAATGCTTGACTAGGAACAAGAATGAGATCGAGTGGAGTTGGTATTTAACGCATTTCTTTATGTATGTATAACAATATTTGGTGATGGTAGGCTAGTAATACCATAGTTGTATGACACGTTTAGTTATGGAATTAGCACTAAAGTGACGATAATAGATGCCATCATGGAATTCCTCAATTACTTTTTTGATTCCTGTGATTTTAGGGAATCGTAATATTATACCATCAAATCTAGGTTTATAATGGATACCACCTATAATGATAAAGTGAGTGACGTGTTGATTTGAAATGATCGTTTAACACCATGTGATAAGTCGATGGAAATTTACATTTGGTGAGATACTCATATATCCGAGTGTACCGTATATTAGGTGGATTATTTTCAATGACACTAATGGGAGGAAGATAATTTTGATGTGAAGGGTTGTCAACGCATTGAAAAACTATGTAAATTTTAGTGTTATCCTTCGATTTTTCCATTATAAAAGGGAAGAGGGATCTTAGAGATGCCATAGTGTCTCGCAAACCTGTTAAAAGATCAAGGAATATCTGAATGGTATAATGATTGAATTTGTTGAGGATAAATTCATAAAAAATTATATTTTTGTAGGATTTCATTTTTACATTGATATTCTACTTTAACCAGATTGATGAAAAGTTGTGAATCTCCATAGATTTCTAAGATGTGAATGCCTAAGATAATAACATTATTTAGACCCATGATTAAGGCTTTATATTCTACCATGATGTTAGTACATTAAAATTTAAGTTTGAATCCTAATGGAAGTGGAATATTCAATGGAGGTATGATAAAACTCTGGCTCCTCCCCCTTGTTGGAATTTAACACCTTTAAATAAGAGAGTCATTTTAACAAGGATAAAATCAGATTCATCAATGTTTTTGATGGATTCATCGGGGAAGAATTCAATAGGGATTTGATTATCTGAAAGGGGTGCATCAGCGAGTTGATGTGAAATGGCCTTACCTTTAATAGATTTTTGCCATATAATTTTGAGTTTTAATTTAGTCATGAGCATAAGCCATCAAGTTATGTGATAATTATGATAAGTTTTAGAGTACATGGTTTTAAGCTGGATTAAATCGGTGACGCAATTTGTCTTGTGATTGAGGATATAATTTCAAAGTTTTGAGGTGGAAAAATATAACACACAACATTAATTTTCAGCTTCAGTCTAGCATGTTTCATACTCATGGTATTTGTGGCTGATCTATTAGATGGCCTTTTCATGACCTTTATTATCATGGTCGATGAGCGTATATCCTAAAGTATGTTCTAAAGTGCATATGTATGGATAAAATGGCTCCCCTTCATGAGGTAGAGTAATCACAAGAGGTGATAATAGATACGTTTTTATTTCATTGAAGGCCTTCTGACAATCAGAATCCTGATGAATTTTTACGTCATTGCAGAGAACATGGTGAAATGGTTGACAACGTTCAGAAAGTTATGATATAAAATGTCAAATTGAATGCAATTTACGTTGGAGTCTCCGAAATTGTTTAAGATTAGATGGTGGAGGCATTTCAATGATTTCTCTAACCTTTTCCATGTCAACTTTAATACCTTGGATAGAAATGATAAATCCTAAAAGATTTCTAGTGAGGACACAAAAAACACACTTTACAGGATTAAGCGAGAGACAATACTAGATGAAATGAGTGGAGATTGACTTGAGAATGTCAAGATGGTTTTTTTATTATTTGGACTTTTCTAAAAGGTCATCAGCATAATATTTGATGATTTTATGGATAAGGTCATGGAAAATATACGTAATGGCACGTTGATAAGTATCCCTCAATTTTTAAGACCAAATAGCATGTGAGTAATGTGAGAAGGTTCCTCAAGGGGTGATAAAATAAGTTTTTATTGATCTTCGGGGGCAATAAGGATTTGGTTATAATCAAAAGAGTCATCCATGAGGGAAATAATTTCATGGCTAGCTAGTAGTTCGATGAGATGATCTATGTTTGGAAGAGGGAAGTCATCTCTAGGACGGGGAGAGGTTGAGATCCCTAGAATCTATGCAAATGCTTACATTTCTTGAAGTTTTATTTATGGGGACGATGTTAGAGACCCATTGTGGATAGTCAATGGATATTATAAAATTGGTAGATAAGAGACATTGCAACTCCTCCTTAATAAGGAGAGCTATAAGGGAATGTATTTTATGGATATTTTGTCTAAGTAGCTTAGCATCAGGATACATGACTATGTTGTGTACAAAGTGATTTTAGAATCTATTCTGGGCATATCACTATATGACCAGGAAAATGCTTGATAATATTTTACTAATAATAAAGTGAAATCGTCTATTTATTGTGGATTCAAAGAATGACCGAACTTAACTATAAGAGGATCCTGACGGATACCTAAGTTAACGTTGAGAGTGGATTCGTTAAGGAGAGTTGGTGTGTCATATGGTAGGGATTTCTGGAGAAAGTAATCTTCAGCTCCTATATGGGAAAGGATATCCTGGTCATCCTCACACCAAAGGATATCTATAGTAGTTGAATCTTACTTAACCATTTCTTTCCAAATAAGGGGTAATTATTTTGGTGGGTGATTGAATTGATAAGTAATTGGCCCTAAAGATATAACATTGATAAAAAAACAAAATTTAGGTGGGATGGATATAGTCTTATCTCGTGTCCATAAGATCTTTAAGGTTTGCTAGTGATGATGATTACGGTTTAGGAATAAACATGGGTCTAAAGCGAGCTCAAATGTAGTGGATTTGGATATTTCGGGAGTGGAATTTTTATGCCTAGACCATATTTCTCATAGGCTCTAAGATAATGTTGGATGATTAAATTTTGGTTTCCTTTTTCATAAAAATTGAGGCCAATAACTCTACATTCACAATGGTGAAGATACATACAAGAGAAGTCTGGATTATCTAGGGAACTAAAATCTAATGTGAATTACATGCAATGGTATAGATTGATAACATGGGATGAAGGATTATAAAGTCCCCTATAGAAATGTTTTGTTTTGATATAAGGACCATAAGAGATAACATCTCCTACATTTGGCTCATAGATGGGTTGCTTATCAAGGTGACCATATGTTATGCGTGAAGGGATGTAGTTGAGCATAAGGAGACAATATTCCCCAAACGTAAGATGTTTTACAACCTCATTAAGAGAGGAATCATCTAGTAGCTTAGAGGAGATGATAGATGGGATAGTAGATGCTTCATCGGATGATTCAGAGTGGATTTTGGTACAAGGACATCATTTTGGTGGGACATCATGTAATAGTCAATGAATGGGTTTGGATTAGCAGGGAAAATGAAAGTCTTAACTTTGAGTTTGTAGTTGAGACAACAATGGAGGGTCGAGAGACACAATGCATGGTGGATATCCAAGGGTGTACTAGAAACATGTTATATTGAAATGCTCCTATAATATAGAAAATATCATGTAGGGTTTTGAGGCTGACTTTAAATGGTATGATAACATTTTCTATAGTTAGTGCAATAATGTCATTAAAATATCTTATTAAAACTAGAATTTGAGTGATAGAAATATTGGGTAGTTTAAGTTGGTCAAAGGTGAGTGAGGATATGATGTTAATGGTGGCATCGCTTATCAATCATGACCCTCTTGATGGATATGTCATTGATCTGAGTGGTAATGAAGAGTGGGAGGTCGTTATCCTCTGGTTTAAGAGAGGAAATTTTAGATAGTTCAAATGATAGAGTGGTAGATGCTTTAAGGGTACACGTTATCCCAAAATTCACCCCTCAAGGTAATTTGGATAACTTGCATGATTTCCACATGCTGGAGAAAGTAGAATTGGTTCAAGGCCTAAAATTGGGTTTTGGGGCCCCTTTAGTTTCCACTAACTCCCTATCCAAGAAACATCCAAGAAGTTAGAAAAATTTGAGAAAATCTGAAAAAATTGGCATGTTCTAGTTCAAATAAGATGTTTTTGTCCTAGGCCGCACAGGTTTAGTTGGGACAGTCGGGACCGAAAAAACCAATTTTCTCGAAATGGAGGAAAATAGTGAAAATCGGTTAAGTTGGGTAGAAATTTCCTAGACCACACATGGGATGTTGGGAAAACTAGGTCTCGTATCGCTGAAATCCTCGTAGGCGGTTCAAATCGGAAAATTTTGATAAATATGGCTTGTACGGTCTACGGGACATTGGTACAAGAGTTCACCGAGATGCTGAAATAACTGATCATAAAGGGATGCGGTTGGATCGGAAGTGGCGGCCCTGTGGCCCGATCAATGGAGGTATGCATGGGACACGAGTTCTCTGCGAAAACGATTTTTCCAAAAGCTCCATAGAAGGAGGCTTGCGGGGGGAGTGGAGGTTTTTTTCCATGACATCCGGGACAAAAGGGCATGAAATAGTTGAAATGCCCGCATACAAAGGAAATTTCAATGTCTGATCCTCCCAAACTTCAAACGGCTATAACTTTTGACTCGAAGCTCCGATTTTCATGAAATTTCTTATTTTTGATGAGGGTAGATATGTGAAAATAAAATAAGTATCTCTAGCTTTGATAAATTAAATTGTAACTCCCATTAAATGAATGAAATGCCTGGAAAACCCAAAATAGCTGCCCACACTCATAAGGCCATAAATTTTGCATTTCTCAACAAAAACGCATAAAATTGATAGCATTGGAATCATTGTTTCGAGGAAAATGCATAGAAATCAAGAAATTGGGAATTTTATGAGGTATCAATAAAGAGTTTTAGAAAACATTCCCATTTAGAAGTGATTCTAGTGGTGTTTGGGACACATTCAATGAAGCATGGGATGACATATTTCACTACTGCAAGTTATGGGACAATATGGGGGGCCTTTTATAAGAAACAGAACATCATTTCACTCCATTTACTACCTTTTTCAATTGGTGGAAGGATAGATTTTGGGATTTTCATTTTCCTCTCTCTCTCTCTCTTCTCAGATTCTATAAATTTGAGTGTTGGGCTCACTATAAAAAAGGTAGATAGTATTTGAATAGTAAAAACTCTATAAAAATTATTTTCGAAGCTAGTGTGTTGAAGACCCTTGTAGTGGCTCCTTGCATGGTGATACAGGCCCTTATCTTATAATAGATTGAATTATGCATATCTATGAAGCAATAGATGTGATTTTGTAGATGTATCTTCCCCTATTGTGTTTGTTTGCATTCATCTTGCCATTTCAAACTCATTGCAAATATATTGTGTCTATTTATACTCTTGCATGGATTTATTATCATTGTGCATGTTTGGAATATTGTTGTGAATGCATTTACTAGACTTTGGAGAATTGTTATCACTCCTCTAGTATGTAATTTTCTCTTATTTTCACACATTGGAAAGTTATCATCATTACCTCCTTTTCTGGTGTATCAATTCTTTAGTGTAGGCTTCATTTTTTATGCACCCTCTCTTCCTGGTCCCTTGTAAAGTTAGAATATGATTAGATAGTTTTTCCTACATTAGAGTAGATTGTGGCAGGTAGTTTAGGAGTAAGAACTAGCTTTCTTTGGAGGTCTATCTCAAGTAGAAAGTCCCACAACTTGCAAATAGTACCCATGTTATCCAATCACACTATGAGCTCAAGAACACACACTTGTGCAAACCATAGGGTGTTATGATTCATAAATAATAGTACCTACAAAGTTTGTGAATGGAACATGATCATTGGCTGGTATCGATAAGGATTAGAGGTCTTCTATCATATCTTGTTTATGAAAAGGAGATGTTTAAACCAGTTCATAAAGTGACATCGTGATGGGGGATTGGTGTAATTTTTTGATAACAACATTTTTGTACCATAGTGAATGAGGATTCTTTTGCTTGTATTCATACTTTAGTTACGTGTGAAGATGTTTGACTAGATGTTTTGGGAGCTCATGAAATAGATATATTTGGTTTGTTAGATGAAGTGATAGTTCATGAGGTGGTGCTTATAGCGATGAAATTTTTACCTTTCTTATGCTCAAATGGATCTTTTTCATAATTTTGTGAATGATTAGTTATATGGAAAATTTCGATTTGATGAGTAGGTATTTTAGGATTGGATTCTTAATGTTTTGGTGATGACAATGTTGATGTTAGTGTTGTGATTGATTAAGAAGGAAGGAAGAGTGGACTGCTGATTTCTTGAACTTTCCAATGAAACGCTATATAGTCTACTATGGAATGGCCTCGTGTTAGGTAGTAATCACATAAAACATTCAAGTCATACCAAACATGTTTCCATCCTTAATGATCAAACAACTTAGGATTTGGTAAGCGAGTAAATGAACACCGAAGGAGGTCATCCAAGATGGTGGTGTAATGCCCCTTAGGTGTAGATGTGGATGATAACAAATTTTTTTCTATATTTTCCTTGGGAGGAAGCAAAACCTTGGTTACAAGTTGTTTATTTGTTGGTCGTGGTAGATTTTTAGGAACCATAACAGATGGAGGGTGAGGACCCGGTATAGGTGGCCATTGGTGTGCGTAATTGGACTATGTGATGGTTAAAGGATGAGGACCCAATATATATTATTTCTATGGAATGATGGGTGTAGAGATAGACTCAATGTAGGAGATTGGTAGAGGACTTTGACCTTGAAATAATAGCATGATTACTAGGTATGAGGGAGTGAGTTCCATGTAAAGGGATTTGATATGGAAAAACATATTGAGGTATTTTGAAGACTTAAACAACACCTTGTTTATGAGGCTCTTTTGTGGTTTTGGATGGACTAGGTGTGGTCGATGAGGATGTAATGGGTGAGTTATATTTTCTTGAAGTTTTTGATTGATTTTAATATCTAACTTTATATTTAGCTTTAGGAGTTGTAGAGGATGGAGGTATGAATTTGTTAATGGTATGTGATGAGGATATGGAAACAATTTTAGTAATATTTTCAGTAAGCAAAGATTTAGTAGTCATAGTTTTAGGATCGTTGAGTACCTTTGGGGTTGATTCTACAGGTTTTGATTCGGTAAACAACAAGGTGGGTTGAGGGATAGGCTCTAATTTTATTATTGTATTGATGGTTTGGAAAATGCTTGTTTTTGGTTGAGTCTAAGGATGAGGGGTGATTTGGAAAAGGTTTCTTAAATATTTCAAGATTTTGATTTGGGGTGCATTTGGATTGTCCAAGTAGAGTTTTCCCTTGTTGATCAAGCCTTTAAGTACGTTGAGGAATGTGTGACACCTCTCAATGTCATGTTCGTTAACTCTTTGGTATTTTCAATAATCATTATCTTAGTACTAAATGGGTTTATATACTTACGCGTCAATAGTTAAAATAGGTGGGAGATATATCACATGTCGGTGGTAAGTAGTTTGTCAAAAAATATACTATAGCATATAACTAAGTTGTTGATGGGAACACTTGGTAGTGGGGTTTTCCTTGGGAGAATATTAAACTACAATGGTGTTGGCAGATGTTTTAGACATCTCGGGGTTTGATGACGGCTTACATGAAAACTTCGACTTTGGGTTTCTTAGGATAAATCTTAACCCGATTATCTTCTAGAGCTGACAATTCCAATTTAGGGGCCATGGTGAAAGCCTCATAAAAAGTTTGGAATGAATATATTTGTAACGTAGATTAAATATGTTTGGTACATGAGTGGAAGAAAAAATCAATTAGTTCCATTTATAGCAATGAAAATAATAATTGATTAATTATACCTCTCTAGCGAGAAAAAAATGTAATAGGTTCATCTTTAAATTATTTGATGGCATATACAACATTGATATTGACTTTGCAGGCTATATTTATGGACAAGTGTTCTAAGAAAATTTGGGAAAGTTGTGAAAAGGATAATAAGAATGTTTGAGAATGCAATTGTACTAATCAAAGGCAAGACCGACAAGGGACATAAGAAAGGTCCTTACCATAAAGTCTTGGTCATGAGTTATTAGATAATAGGCATGAAAAAATCACGGATGTGTTGTTGGTGATATTCCTTTCTGTAAAAATTAATAAACTTTAGAAGTTCCTAGTGAGGAAGATATGATTTATACAACACTTGAAGGGTGAATGGGATCATTAAAAATATTGTCATAGAAGAGTACATTCTTGGGTACGAGATGAGGTTGCTTGAGACTAGATATGTGGTTCATAAGATCTTGGAGAGGATCGGTTGAACTTGTTTATTGGATGGAAAAATAGGTGATAAGTGTTGGGCGTCCAAATGTAGGTAACTTGAAGAGCACATGGAATGGCCCAGTTTTAGATGGGGAATTCGACATGATTACATAACATTGAACTATCTTGAATGTGGGATTGTGAAATAGGATAACTCTCTAGTGAGGGAAGTTTCTTGATCCTAACCTAATTTCCAAATACTTATCCTAATGCAGGAAAAAATATTAACTAATCCTAATCTAATGCTTCGAATATGACAGGGAGAAAGATACATGGAATAAAAACCTACACTGAGAGCAGTGATACACCAGGAAAAGAGTGTTGATTAATCTTCCCAATCCTACAAAATGGATAAAGGGTGAATACTGGGGAGGTTGAAAAAATGCAACACAAATCCATGTTCCACCAAAGCATTAAGGGAAGGTTGAACAACTGCAACACAAACCCAAAATGTAAACAATCTTCATTTCATGGTAAACACAAAACACCCATATCTTGTAATAACTATGAAATATGCATAGAACACCCTGTTGCAATGAGAGGTAAGAGAGACACAAAAATCATGAAAATATTAAAACAACTAACAAAAACATAGTTTTTATTGCTCATGAAGTATACATAATATATTACATGTGGGAGAAAGGCATGAAGCCATTACAGTGTTTGGAGGAAGGCTTAGAGCCCCAAGAAGAAATGGGGTGCATGGGAGAAGAAAGATGATCAACCTTTTGCACATGCAAACCCCTTACAATTTATAGAGGAATAAAATGAGGAGAGAGAGGGAAGAAAATCTAAAAATGCACTCCAATCTCCTACAAAATCAGATTAGTTTTGTTGTGGAAGTGATGGGAAAGTATTCAAAGCCCATACTCCATTATACCTTTCTTGTTGGGGAAGAAAGGAATCCCATACCTCATCATTTTGGTAGGTGAGAAATCTGAAACCATTCCTCTAAAATGGTGGTCGAGAGATTTCAAAAATACCTATTTTATAAAAATATGAGCTCACAAGTTAAAAGTTATGTCCATCTAAAGATGAGGGTGCCATTCTCGTAATAAATCCAAGATCAATTTTTTGGACTCGAAATTGCATTGTGCCCTCCAAAATGTGTAATTTCTGAATTTTAAGATTCAAAACATTGGGAATTTTGACTTTGGAGATCGCTATAATATTCATCGCTCAAGTCGGCTCGAGAGTCCCAAAATTTTATAAAAATATGAGCTCACAGTTAAAAGTTATGTCATCTAAAGATGAGGGTGCCATTCTCAGTAATAAATCCGAGATCTATTTTTTGGACTCTAAAATTGCATTGTGCCCTCCAAAATGTGTAATTTCTTACTTTTAAGATTCAAAACTTCACCATTTTGACTTTGGAGATCGTTGTAATATTCATCGCTCAAGTTGGCTCGAGAGTTCCGAAATGTCGAACCTCGAAGTCTAAAATTCAAAATTCAGATTTTGGACTTTGAAATCATGTTCCATGACATTGTTCATCTTTCAATCCAAAAGTTTTGAAATTTTGAAACCCTGACGTCCAAAATTTAGACTTTAGGTTTTGGACCTTTGCCTTTTTGAGGATTTGGGACATCGGGTTTTGGGGTGTCAGGACTTTGCGTTTCAGGGATTTTGGATTTCAGGTTACAGGGATTCCAAAATTTAGGTTTTGGGAATTTGAGACTTTGGGTTTTATGGTTTTAGGTAATGTTCTTTCACCTGGCACATGAAACCTTTGAAATCCCAAAGGCTCAAAGTCCAAATTTCATACTTTGGGTTTTGAAATTTTCTTCTCCCCATGTGGCACTATTTACTACAAGCTCGAGAAACCTCTGAAATTATGAAACCATGAAATCTAAAATTTTGGAGTTTAGGTTTCATACTTTTTTCTCCTTTTTCTGCACTTCTTTCCATCGAGTCTTCGAATTCAACTTCAACCTTCCTCTGAATGACCATACCTCCGAAGTCCAAATTTCAAACTTCATAATTTCTTCATTCCCCAAACTCCTTTGCAATATGCATGGCCTGCCTCTTGAATTTCTTGGCTTGATCCTAGAATGTGAGCTCCCATGCTTGAATCGATCCTTCATTTTCTCTCTATGAGGTCTTGTTTTTCCAATTTCAGTTGAGAGGAAAAATTAGATAACAACACCAGGATCAAAACTTAGCTATTTCTATTATTAAAGCTATTTTTGGAGTTATCATGCTGAACACACAAATACATGAAGACTTGCAGTCCATGCAAGGTTATTTTTGGAACAAGCATCAGCCAAACACCATGCATAGTTTTGGCTAATAATATGATTTCTACTCAAACTTAACTATAGGAAGTCTATTATTAGAGCACTTGCATGTTTTGCATCCTTTTGTAAAGGCACATGGATATTATTAGCATGTGGCCTATTTTGAGAACGTGCATGGGAGGTGAAGGGCAAGTCCCAACCCCTATATATATGTATTTATTTTCACGGTTAAGTAAGTGTCAATTATTGTAGAGTTATGCTGCTAGTTTTGTCACGCGCATGACTCATGAAGATACCTTTGTAATGTATGAAGCTTTTATGTTTTACAATATTTAATACAATGGATCATATTGGCTAGATAATGGTGTTGAACATGACTGAAACTGGTTCTTGTATGGTAAATCTTGTTATAGTCATTATTTAATTCATCTTTTATATATTCTAATATCTATATCTGGTTTATAAACTGTGGACCATTTATTGTTAGTTATGAATCTGAATATACATATGTACTATCATGCTAACATTTTGTACAAGAAAATCTAGAAGAGGGACTTGGTTCCTTTGCATGTTTTAGGTGAGCTCTAAGCTTAGGTGAGTAATGTTCCAGTGCACTGGGTCATTTATAATGAATTCTAGGTCAGTATCATTGGTTCCATTTCGGGACTACTTTCTTAGATTTTTTCAGGATATTGCGTGATGAATATGTATGGTTGACGTTAAAAAGTGTTGAGGAGAAGATAATAGATATGTAATAAGAATACACTCAGAGATTCAGCACTAGATCGAGTATGACACATGCGCATGGGTTGGGAATAATCTATATGACTTCTTATATGAGAGATTCTTTGTTATTTTTCCCATAGAGCTATACAAGTGGCTGGTTGCTTATGTGTCTAAAAGGAATTGGAGGTTTCGTACACTTGTCTGGATGTAAGAATAATTTCAATCCCTCTATGATGCTGATCGGATTTGGACATGCACTTTGGAAACTTGGTTCTGTGGTGTTCCAAATAGCTATATTTTGTAGCACTCAATTTCTACTTACTCTTTTCTGGAGGTAGCTGAGTTTCAATTTTTACGTTATCCTAGGGGATCATATCTACATGGAATTCCACTAGTGATCAAGATCTTGATGGTAACCCTAAATTTGGAAGAGAAGTCGATGGCTAGCTAAACCCCACCACGCATGGGGGAAGGAGTAGGTGTGGTGAAGGATGGTGGACCTAACGGAAGATAGGAAAAGATAAGAAAGGTGGACTAAGATAAATGAGGTACATGAGAGGGATTTGGAGAAGCATCATGAGGTTACAGAATGGATGGATTTCTTGAAAGAGATGGCTCGTGAAGAATTTGAAGCTCATGTAAAGGATGTGGAGCTAGATCATCTACAACTCCCCCATTTTTGAAAGCATGACTAAGAACCATCATTGAACTCTTATGAGAGCATGATATCAAAGACAACATGGGATAAATACACGTATCTGAATCTACCTGGCGACCTAGCCCTTCCACCTAGTTTTTAGTTTCTAAGTACAACCAAGAGTCAACAAGCTAGCTTAGGATGTAGAGTAGCAAGAGGTAAAGTTGACTCATAAATAGGTTTAGGAGTAAATAAAATAGCAAGTACATTTATGGCTAGGAAAAATATTCCTTGTTATTTGGAGGTCTGATTAGAGGTACCTTATTAGGCACGTTGGTGGCATAGAACATATACGTGCAACACTTTGGACTCATATATGGGAGTAGTACAACTTCACAGACTTTGGGAGTTCATTTTAACATCATTCTTGGGACACAAGGTAGTGCATCCTCTGGTTCAATTCCTATTATAGGGGAGGATCAAGAGGCACATGTGGATTAGGATCTAGCTGATCTAGTGGATCATGAGGTGGAGGTAACAAAGAGGTTTTTATCCGGTGGGCATGGTCCACACAAGCCATAGAATATTTACATGGAGATATAATTGTATCTCAAGCGTATAGGAAATAGAATATGTTTATGAGCATGTCCATATGTGTGAGATACTATTGTGCATCAAGGGAATTACAACTATAGAGTACAACGCTAGTTAATTTGAAACTACATTTCATGGACACGTGCATAATCGGTATAGGAATTTTTACGTTGATCATTTTTGTGTCAATTATACGGCATTATGAGATGCTTTCCTTAAATAATTTTATATCCCTAAGTTCGATTAGAAAATTATAAGTGCACTCAATAATATCAAGTAGGGCACTATTGAGAGTGTCGGGAATATTATGCTCATTTCAAAACACTATTGTCTAAAATATCTTATGATATCCATGAAATTCAACATGCACAATGGTTCATCGGAGGCCTAATCATGTTGATGAGTGTATTCAATCCTCTCCATTAATAATTCCAATCCAAAGTTGGTGTCCGATGGTTGTACGGATTAAGAGAAAAATATATTTGAAAAATAGATTTTTTAAACACAATCACAACTTGCTTAAAATAAATCACACATGCAAAAATGTTAAGACACGATTATAGAAATAAAGTTTGCATAAAGGAAATCACACTTACATAAATGAAATTACTGAATTAAAAATAACTGAAAGATAAATAAGACACCTATAGGTTCACAAAAGAAATTGTACAGAAGAAGGATTACATGACATAAAATTAGAAATCACAACAAAAGGAAAAATAGACAAAAATAAAGAAATAAACATAACACATCGATCCATCTTCCTTGGAATGAGTGGCCAACTCATTCCTTGGAAGAGGACTTAATTCATACTTTTAATTCAAAATCTGCAGAATAATTTCACTCAGAAGATTGATGAGGAAGAACGGATATATTATTCTTGGTAGTGAAAATTACATATAAGAGTGTGGGAGGTTGCATTTATAATTCATGAATCCAACCAAATCCTTATTTTTGAAAATACAATATGATCTTATCTTTATTCTAATCCTAACAACTAAGATCTCCATCTCCACAAAATATGGAGAGAGATATATTATTAGAGTCAAAGTCTTATCTCACTATTTTAGGAAGATTTGCTCCCAAATATTTTCCTTGCTTTTTGGTAATAAGAATCACAATGATTTTATTCTCCTACTTTATTGGAAGGAGGTTTTTCCTCAAAAATTACTTTGACCAAATACCTCTCCTAGATTTTCCATTTGACTTTGTTGTTTCTGACTATGGAACTTTTGGTGCTCGTCTGATACACTTTTTCCTTGGACTGTAGCTCACTAAAAGTTAGATTTATCTTTATTGGTAAAACTTGTAGAAAATCAAAATGATGTTTCTGTTAAAAACATTGCTATGAACAAAAAGTTCCTCATATTTTTCATTTGAGTTTTATGTTTCGTTTGTGGAACTTTTAGTGCTCATTTGATATAATTTTTCCTTGGACTGCAACTCAATAAAAGTTAGATTTCTCTTTATTGGTAAAACCTATATAAAATATGAATGAGGTTTTGTTAAACACATTGCTATGAAGGAAAACCTCTCTCAGATTTCCCATTGGATTATCTTATTATTCATAATTCCTCATTTTATGCAAGTTCTGAAACTAAAATTGTAAGTGCGAGCTAACTCCAATTGTTCGTGAGCTAAATAAACACAACTATAAATTTTGCACACAATATTAGATTAAAATATTTATTGGATTGAAATTGCATAATTTTTTGAGAGGAATTTGGATATGAAATCATATTTTAGTTTAGATATACTATTTATGATCAATTCCACTTTTCCCGAACTAGCATTATATTTCTTTTATGGCTGCATACACAAGACTTTGCATCTTTCCTAAATATTCAATATGATTAGTCAAGAAAATAGATAACATAAGACTTATAAAGAATGAATAACATATATATCATATATTATATCTCAAAAAAACTATAAGTTCCAAGATTAAATTTAAATCCACTTTCAAAGGGTAACTTGGAAGGAAAAATTATGGTAATTTATGGACAATTTATGGCCTCATCATTGCCCCACACCTATTCTTATGGATGTCCTCATGTATTATTATATTGTCTCCTCTTTTTAGAGTCTTATCTATATTGAGTTTATGCATGTATGCATTCCATCTATAGTTTAGGACATGCTCTTGTGTGGATCTCGTCGCATCTGTTTATTTCCTTTCTTTTATAATAGGTTCCTATGTAGATTGCCTTTTACTATTTTTGATTTCCTTTCTTTTTTATAGCAGGTTTTGTGTGGATGTCCTTTGGATGTTTTTGATTTCCTTTCTTTTACAAAGTATGTTCTTATGTGGATCTCGTTTTGTTGTTTTTTATTTTATTTCTTTTACAACAGCTTCGGTGTGGATCTAATTCTTTTTTTTTATTTTCTTTCATTTATAGTAGGTTCTTGTGTGGATCTCATTATGCTGTTTTTAATTTCCTTTCATTTGAAACAAGTTCTTATGTGGAACTCCTGTTGTTTTTAAATTTTCTTCTTTTACACAGGTTCTTATGTGGATACATTTCTATTGTGCCTCATATTTAAAATCAAAATGTATACCTCATGCTTCTCCATCTCTCCCACACCTAATCTCATGGATGTCTTCATGCATGTTGTTTATTCATGGATGCCCATAAATTAAACTCCAAAAATTTTATTCCAAAGAGGTTCACATATTTTCCATATTTGTAAGTAGGGGAGATATGAATTTTATCTTGCATTCCTTGAAAATCTTAAAACTAGATCTAGTTGTAGAAAAAAACTTACAAGAAAGATTAAAAATAAAATAGTAGAACAAAATAACCTAATCATACCTCTAGTTTTCCTTGTCCTCCTATTGTTGACATGGTCAAATAGTGCTAAGAAAGAAGACACCAGGTAACAATTGATTTTTATTTGAAGAAGAGTTTTCCCCCTTTTGCCTTTGATTAGCCAACAATATGGTTTTCCAATTTTTTTTTTTCCCTTTGATTGGCGAAAGTTGGTTTTCCAATCAAAGTTTTTTTGCCATTGATTAACCACTAAGCTAGTTTTCTAATAAAAATTTTTGACATTTTTTTGGCTGAAATGATAGCATGAGAAGGATTCAAGAAAAAATTGATCCATCATCAAATTATATTCATTAAAGTTTAACCTTTGTAAAATGGGAAGCAATGTCTGAGATTTCATAAAAACCTCTTTGCATACTTGATAACTCAAGAAGATTTCCAAAAATTGTGTATAAAATTTCTAGGTCTTCAAATTCCAACTTGAATTGTGCATTATCAGAATCACCATAGTATTCTTCAAATCTCAAACTAGTGATTTCAGGAGATGGATAGTGTTATGTATCTGTAGGTCCCTCCAAACTGCTCCTTGGTTGATACTATTGGTGCTAAAAAATGTGCATGTTGGTATCAAAAACAACTCTAGAAACTCTTGTGTATGTTAGCATGAAAAAAGTGCGTACCTTGATATTCACAATATGATCTTCTTAACATTATACAAGCATATACAAAAATGAAGAAATTGAAAGACATGAAAAAATGTTTCTAATGGATATGGTTAAGGGATTGAATTTTATCATGGGATGAAAAAATAATTTGGATGGGTGGATTTATCATGAGTGAATTTTTACTTTGGATCTAAGGATGTCCCTGAATATGGATGAAGTTAATTAGAAATTCTACCACTTCATTATTACAAGTGAAAAGCTAGTTTTTACTAAGATTATGTGCAATAAGATCACTAAGTTGTTAGTTGATACAAGTGCAAGTGATGGTAGTTTTCAACAATGGAATTTGATATTTCATAAAATAGATCTACTTTCTAGATTCAATATCATATTTCTATAATTTCTTCATAAATAGAATCAATATCTAAATTATTTTTCCTTTTCATTATACCTTCTTAATCAAACATCACAGTCATTTTTCTTATACACAAAGTTAGTTTGTGGGAAGGTAATTCTTTAAAATCTAAACTTCCTAATTACGAAATAAAATTTCAATCTATATTGCATGAAAGAAATATTAATGTGTTTGCAGAAAATTAAATTTTAAAGAAATACCTCCAAATAATTCCTGTCACAAAATTTTCGAAGAGGTGTTCTACTATCACTAGAATATTCTCTTAGAAAAATCTAAATCCCTTAATAACATCGTGTCCCCATAAACAATGCCAAAATGATGAGGGTTTTCAATCCTGTCCATTAATGATGTCAATCCAACGCCGGTGTCTAATGGTTGTATGCATTAAGAGAAAAAATATCTTTGGAAAACAAATCCATTAAACACAATCAAAACTTGCATAAAATAAATCACACATGTAGAAATGTAAAGACACACTTGTTATCACCGAATCACATCACCCCTGTGTTTATACAAGTGCATATACTTGAACTCATGGTGTGATTGGATAACATGGGTACTATCTCCAAGTTGTGGGACTTGCTACTTGAGATAGACCTCCAGAGAAAGTTGGTTCTTGCTCCTAAACTACTTGCCACAATCTACTCTAATGCGGGATAAGCTAACCTGTTCTAATCTAAATTTCCAAAGGACCAGGAGAGAGAATGCATAAAATAAAATCCTACACTAAAGTGGCGATACACCGTAAAAGGAGGGTGTGAGAGTAGTTCTCCAAATGTGTGAAATACTGAAGCAAAGTGCACACTAGAAGAGGTGATGACAGTTCTCCATAATCTAGCAAAATGCATTCACAACAATATTCCAAGCATACACAATGATAATGGATCCCTACAAGAACATAATAATAGACACAATATTCTTGTAAATAAGGTTAAAGGGGCAAGAAGAATGCAAGAAAACACAAAGCAGGGGAAGATACATCCACAAACTTGTATTTTATTGCTTCCTGGTATGCACAGTTCAATCTATTACAAGATAAGGGCCTGGATCACCATGCAAGGAGTCCACAACAAGGGCCTACAACACATTGGCTTCACAAAGAAATTTTGGTAGAGCTTTGCTACAAAACTACCTCCTCTTTACAATGAGCCCAACACTCCAATTTATAGAAAAATGAGAAGGAAAAGAGAAGGGAAAATGGAAATCCCGAAATCTATCCTTCAACCACCTGTAAGAGGCATTAAATGGAGTAAAATTATTATATATTACTTGTAAAAGGCTCCCCATACTGTCCCATGTGCTGCAGCAGAGAAAGAATGATGACCATGCCTCTTAATTGCACTCCCAACCACCAAATGAAACACTGTTGTGAACCCAGCCACATTTTCTAAAAATATTAACCAATTTCTGATCAAATCTAGAATTTCTTGATTTTTTTCATTGGGATTGGAGCCATGATTCCAACAGTACCAATTTTGTGTGATTTCGTTGAGAAATGCAAAAGTTATGGCCTTCTGAGTGCGGGCAGCTATTTTGGGTCTGGCAGGCGTTTTCTGTCATTTGACGGGAATGAGCATTAACTGAATGGATCTGAATATATTTATCTTAATTAAATATATCTACCCTCATCAAAAATAATCACATCATAGAGGACATCATGCTTGTTCCAGAAAGTCCAATTTTGTGAAAATCGGAACTCGAAGTCAAAAGTTATGGCCGTTTGAAGTTTCATGGGTCAAACGTTGACTTTTGTTCTTTGCCTTCGGCCACTTCGGCTTTTCACGTCCCTCACATCCTACGTGTACCTTTGTCCCAATTGTCCCGGATGAAAATCTCCTGCTTCGGCCGATTCGGGCTCCCTTGTTCCTGCTTGCGGCAAAGACACGTGGCGAGATTCCTTTCGCTCTCGGCTCCTTCGGCTTTCCGCGTCCCACGCGTCCCTTTGGCCCGGATGTCCCAGTATGAAAGTCCTCTGTTTCGGCCAAACCGGCTGGTTCGCATCCTCCATGCACTTTTGTCCCAACTGTCCCACTGCCTGGGACAAATTTCTCTGAACCGCCCGAAATGGACTGACTTGCACCAAACCGGTCGATCCGCGTCTTTTGTGTACCTTTGTCCCAACTGTGTGAAACAAAGACTTAGTCAATTTTTTCCACTTTTCTACCAGTTCACCTTTTCACGTCCCATGCATCCCAACGTCCCAGATGCCCCTTTACTTCTGTAGATCGCTGGCGGTCTTTGGTGATTCACGCCCAGATGTCCCTTATGTCCCGACTGTTGCGAGGACTAGGACTTAGCCATTTTTCATGATTTTTCCTGGCCCAAGCTTGTTTTCTGCAACTTTTTCACATTTTTAAAACTTGTTGGGTTTTCCTCTTGGACAGGAGAGTTAGAAAGAAGCCGAGGGGACCCCAGAAACATGATTTTTTTCCTTGAATCAATATAATTGCTTGGGACTAAAGAATTTGATGCATGTTATCAAAATTACCTTGAGGGGTGAATTTTGGATAACAACACTTGCAGAAATAAAGTTTTCATGAAGGAAATCACACTTGTATAAATGAAATTACTAAATTAAATATAACTGAAAGATAAATAAGACACTTGTAGGATCACAAAAGAAATTGTATAGAAGAAGGATTAGATGATATAAAATTAGAAATCACAACAAAAGAAAAATGACCAAAATAAAGAAACAAACATAACACATTGATCCATTTTGCTTGGAATGAGTGACTAGATCATTTATTGTAAGAGGATTTAATTCATACTTTTAATTCAAAATCCACGGAATAGTTTCACTCCAAATTTTTTTTTATTAAGGGCAAATAGTTTTGAAGGGACTATACCCTGTATACAAAAGGGCTCAAAATCTAGATAGTAAAGATGAGAGAAGCAACCTAGAGAAGGGAAAAACAATCAACCAAGGAAGGCTCAACAGCCAAATATTACAATATAGGTGAAAAAAGGATCTAAACATACAAAGATCTAGAAAAAAGAAGGCAAGATCAAAAAGGAACCAAAAGAGAAACAACATAAGGAGCCCCGCCACAAAACAACTCAGAACCACCCGATGATAGCCACATCGCAGCCAAAAAACAACATCACAACAGCCCTTTACTTGATGGCTCTGTCAATTTTGGTCTTGATAGCCTACAGTGACATGAAGAAGGCAATGGCAGTGGCCTGAGAGGAGTCTTGTAAATCTGCTTGGGCAATTGCAATGTCCCTTTTCTCTTTAGGGCCCCATATGTCCTCATTGATCCCACTTAAACTGCAAACACTGTGGACATGTTGTTCAATGAAATTATAAATGCTTTTGAGGGCAGACAATATGCAGTCATTTCAGCTTTTAGCATTCCCCAATCTACCATCTAAGGACTGTAGTTTCTTGAAGACTTCACCAATAACCCCCTCTTCCTCCTCACTTTGAAGGATCCTTTACCCTTAGCTCTTTCACTCCAAATATTGATGAGGAAGAATGATATATTATTCTTAGTAGTGGAAATTACATATAAGAGTGTGGGAGGTTGCATTTATAATTCATGCATCCAACAAACTCGTTATTTTAGGAAATAAAATATAATATTATCTTTATTCCAATCATAACAACTAAGATCTCAATCTCCAAAAATATGAGAGAGAGATATTATTGAGTCAAAGTCTTATCTCTCTATTCTAGGAAGATTCGCTCCCAAATATTCTCCTTACTTTTAGGTAACAAGAATCACAATAATTTTATTCTCCTACTTTATTAGAATGAGGTTTTTCCTCAAAATATTACTTTGATTAAATATCTCTCCTGGACTTTTGATTTGAGTTTGTTGTTTTCGATGTGGAACTTTTGGTGCTTGTCGATACACTTTTTCCTTGATGCACTCACTCACTAAAAGTTAGATTTCTCTTTATTGGTAAAACCTGTAACAAATATGAATCTGATTTTTGTTAAAGAGAATTATATGAATAAAATAATCTCTCAAATTTTCCATTGAACTTTTCTATTTCTATTTGTGGAACTCTTAGTGCTCAAATCGATACAGCTTTTCCTTGACTGTAACTCACGAAATGTTAGATTTCTCTTTATTGGTAAAACCTCTAGAAAATATGAATGTGGTTTTTGTTAAACACATTACTATGAAAAAAATCCTATCTCATATTTCCCATTAGATTATCTGATTATTCACAATTCCTCATTTTATGCAAGTTCCAAAACTAAAAACTTCAAGTTCCTGAGCTAACTCCGATTGTTTTGGAGCTAGCTAAAAATGACTATAAGTTTTGCACATGATCTCAAATTAAGATGATTCTTTCTTTTAACTTGAATAAGTTTTTGAGATCAATATGGATATGAAATCATATTTGAGTTTACATATACTATTCATTATCAATTCCACTTTTCCCAAAACTAGCATTATCTTTCCTTTATGGCATGCATACACAAGACTTTGAATATTTCCTAAATAATCAATAGGAATAGTAAAAAAAAATATAATAGAAGACTTCTAAAGAATAAAAAATATATATATCCTATATTATATCTCAAGAAAACTATAAGTTCCAATATTACATTTAAATCCACTTTCAAAGGTAACTTGGAAGGACAAAATAATGGTCACTTATGTCCACTTTATGGTCTCATCACATGCCTTTTATGAGGAACTCTCACATAAGACTTATACTGAGACCCACATGAGGCACTTGAAGGAACTTTACATGTTGAGGTAGTCAGAAGCATAGACACTGGAGTTTTCCCATTCTTGGAAGCTCAGATTGCAGCAATGGAAAAACAATTGGAGAAACTATCAGCTAATACAACACATGAGACATGTACTAGAATTTGGTGCACAGATTGTGAAGTAGAAGGGAATACTAAGGATAGTTTTCCTCATAGGATAGTGTGCTACTTGTTACTTGGATTGTGAGATATGTCATTTAGACCATGATGCGAGCCACTATCCATTATTGTAACGCATGATAAGGAAGAATGTGTCCTGCTACTATAATATTTTCTGGTCCACAACTCATAATACTAAAGATTGTAGGTTGATTGATTAGATCTATGATGTAATTTATATTGGTGTATGAAAGATTGGAGTTTTGATTAACTCTAATGAAAAAAGTGACCAACATGATCATGAACACACTCAAGGGTGCTATGATCATAATGAAGGGTGCTTTAAGGGAGGCCATGGTAAAGGTCAAGGATACTGTGGTGGATTCAGAGGATGAGGCCGCAACATTAGATGAGGTGTGTTCCCTTATGGAATATGTTGTACATGTGGATCTCTTAACAATTGCAGGTTTGAATTTCTTTGGAACGTTACCTTTTCTTTTTACGAGAAAGAATCATAACTATGAAGAGTGCCCAAATTTATACGATAATCGAGCAACAAAAATAGGAGAAAAACAGTGTAGGGATGGTTAGAATAAAATGCCTTGTGGAAAATCGAGTGGATGCCCAAGTTAGCACTAGATACCGAGATGGTATGTGTGAAGATTAATATACGCACTAAAAGGTGTGGGTGCTAGAAAAATGTTGCAAAAGAAGACTACTATTATGAAGGAGGAGGTTTTACATGAAAAATATCCAAAACCTACACATCGAAGGATGTTTATCAGGAAACCATGGAGGTACTCAAAAATCTGTAGGTAAAATACAATGTTGAAAGCAAGAGTCGTGGAAGTTGCAACAAAAGAAGGAAGTCGATACTTTCTAGTCGGATGTTGATGATCTGAAGGAATTATGCAAGATGTTGCATCAGGAGAACATTATTCCATTACTAAGGAGTTGGTTAAAGGAAACACTCCATGCGCTGGTATTGAGAATGGATGGAAGATTTTGCATGCTAATCTCCCTCCTCATAGCTTGGATTACGACAAGGAGATCAATCTGAATGTTATTGTGGATGGATGCCTTTTGAGAAATATTTTAATTGAAACAAGTACGGAAGTGAATGTGCTTACTTAAGATGTATGGGTTGAGATGGGAAGACCTCCATTAGATCCATCTTCCAATGTACTATATATGGAAAATTGGACTATGGCCATTCCAATTGGAGTCTTGAAGGATGCATCCATTACTATACAAGGGGCTAAGTGAAGAAGTGGAAAACTTCCAACTCTACTTGGGAACCCTTGGTGCTATGCAAATAATTATTATCTACAATTCAATAAGGGATATATCAGTTTTGAGAAAAATTATTAATGATTTATTATTCATTTAACATATGGGAAATATGTACCTTATGTTGAGCCTTTAACTAAAGAAGATCTAAATAGAATTTATGTGCTCACAATTTGAGACCCGAAGTATTGAGCCATCTAAGGAAGGATTTCTCAAGTGGGATGATGGATATTCCATCAATGATACTAAAATTTTTCCTTAGGAAATTAGGCGCATGGAACCTATGAGATGGTTGGGCATGAGGTAAGAAGCAAAAGCGCATGTGTAAATAGGACACGTTGTGTTTAGGTGATTAGGAAATTTTTTTACCTCGGTACACTAGCGAAGGAAACCCCGAGCTATTTTTATGAGCCTTGGAAGTATATTGGTAGGATCGGGTGGATAGAAGTAACATGTTGGTTTATACCCTATGCGGGACAACAATGTCTGGTGGATGGTTCATAGGGATAATCTCATAGAATGGAGAGAGGTGAGAATTTATCTATCACCAAGGTTTCTCGAATTAATTCACTTACTCAAATTTATTAATATCATGGTACTAATCTGTTTAGCAACATGTTCAATAGTATGAGAGACTCTTTACTGAGAGGGATAGGAAGCTTTACCACCTTTGTTATGGTTGCACAACCTTTATTTAACCTTGTAAAGTTGCGTGCGCATGGTATTTTTATGCAGAGTTTAATACAGAGACTAGAAATCGGAAAGACTTGACTGCAGGTATGATCTAGACTTTAACTACTTCTCCACTAAACCTTTGGTGAATGAGGCATCTCAGGTTATGAAGTGTTTGAATATGGGAGATAGTGTAAAAGTTGAAGAACTCGTTTAGGAGTTACTTGGTGAGTCAGACCTAGAAGCGCATTTTTAAGAAGTAGATGAGACAGATTAAAAATTGCTTGAGCCCGCTTTCCAGAGAAGGGGAAAGGAAATATGGTCTACTTCTTGGAGGATGAAGAAGTGGAAAATTTGGACATAGATCATTCAGATAGTATGCGTGAGGTCTTAGACAAAGTGCAGATGAGAAGGCGCACGCCTACCATGAACCTATGAAGACAAAGAAAGTGAACATTGGAATGGATGTTGAACCTAAGGAGGCCATAATTAGAGATTACTGGTCTAACTCTGAAGTGGCTAAGATAATTGAGTTATTATGCAATTTTAGGGCCTATTTTCTAGAGGCTACCAAAATTTGAAAGGATTGCATGAATCTTTTGGTGATATGAAAAATAATTTAAAGGAAGTTGTGCAATCGGTTAGGAAGAGACATTAAAGGATAAACCCTAACATGCACATAAAAGTTAAAGAATAAATTGACAAGATGTTGAAATCTGGCATCATTGAGCCCATAGAGGAATCGAGTGGGTTATCTTTATGGTAATCATCATAAATAAATATGTAAGAGGATCTCTGTGGTCTATAGGGAGCTTAATTTTGCATGTGTGATTGATCCTTTCCCTACACCATTCATTGACGAAATATTGGAAAATGTTACAGGTATGAAATTTACTCTTTTATAGATGGATTTTTGGGTATCATCAAGTAAGAATTGCTAAATAAGATCAAGAGAAGAAAAATTTCACCACTGAATGGGGAAGTTTTGTATACACAGTAATGCCCTTTGGATTGAATAATGTTCCTATAGTATTTTAATGCATTGTTGTTCAAGAATTCTAGGATTTTATTCACAAATTATTGTAGGTTTACTTGGATGATTGGACCATGTATGGGCTTGTCAAGGATCACTGTGACAATTTGAGGTTAATGTTTGAGAGGTGCAAATATTTAAGTATATATTTAAATATCAAGAAAAGTGTATTTTGTAAACCTTTTAGAACTCTGTTAGGGCATATCATCTATAAGGAGGATTTGTTAGTACATCTAGCTAAGGTTGTAGTCATTTTAGGCTTGGACGAGCCTACTAGTCAGAGTGAGGTTTGTGGTTTCCTGGCCCACACAGGTATTACAAAAAAATTATCAAAGGATATGTTAAGATTGTCACACCCTTGGAGGAGTTATTAAAGGGAAAAGAAAAGTTTTATTGGGAGGAACCGCACCAATGCACATTCGAAGCGATGAGCGAAAGGCTTACTACGATGCCTATTATGAATTTTCCTTCATGGAATATTCCTTTTAAAGTTCATGTGGATGCCTCTAGGATAGCCATTGGTGGAATTCTAGCTCAGCATTGAGGAGGTATTGTAGATCTTTCTATTTGATTTACTAGCAGAAATTTGACTCCTCTAGAACATAATTATATAACTATGGAGTGCAAGGCTTTGTCAATGATCTACATGCTGCATAAGTTTCAAAAGTACTTGCTAGAAAGATCTTTTGTTTTCTATAAAAATCACATGGCATTGAGATACTTGGTGAACAATCCCATCTTATAGGGGCACATATGCCGATGGGTTTTATTATTCTAGGAGTTTGACTTTACAGTGGTGGTAAAGCCAGGTAAAAGCAATTTTGGTCCAGATCATTTGTCAAGGATTCAATTAGGAGAGGACGCACAAAGTATTGAAGATATAATGTTGGATGCATAGTTATACAAGTTAAACCATGTGCCCTCGGAATTAGAGGATATTGTTGTCTTTTTACACACAGGTATGGTGCTGAAGGAATGAAGGACTTGGAAAAGAAATAACTTGTAATTCACACCATAATTTTCATGTTGATCAATGATGACTTATACAAATGAGGATGAGATGAATTTTACACCAATGTGTATCGGAGCATGAGCGAATGGCAATCATGGAGGAGACCTATGGTGGTATTGTAGGTGGGCACTATGTGGGTGATGCCACCTCATGCAAGATTCTACTAGCTGGTGTATAGTGGGAGACCTTGTACAAGGATTGCAAAGAATATTGTAAGGCATGTGATCACTATCAAAGCATCTTGGAAAACCTACCAAGAGGGATGAAATGCCTTTGAGGCCTATTACTAGCAATAAACCTTTTGAGAAGTGGGAAATTGACTTTGTGGGTCCTATTTCCCAAGCCACGTGCGAACCGGATTGTGCTACATCATCACTTGTGCAGATTTACTTATGATGTGGGAAGAAGTGGAACCTAAAAATTATTTTTACAGAGGCTAGAACAATAAGGTTCTTATGGGAAAATATTCTTACTAGGTATGGATGTCCTTTAAGTTTGACAAGTGATAGAGGAACTCATTTCCTTAATGAGACCATCAGGATATTATTGGATGAATTTATGGTTGCACACCATAACGAAACATGCTATCAACCTTAAAAAATGGGACTACTGAGGATTTTAACAAGATATTGATCCATAATTTGATAAAAAAATTTGATGTTGGAAGGAAATACTAGGATGATAAAGTTTATGTTGTGCTTTGGGCATATAGAACAACCTAAAAATGATTAAATAAGGAAAAACCCTTTCAGTTGGTGTTTGACACAGAGGTATTTCTTCCCATGGAATTCATGTTACCTTCTTTCTATATTACACGTGCGGCAAAGAGGTCTAGCTAATGAGAAAGCATTAGAAGAAAGAATTGATAAGTTGATACAACTAGATGAGAGGCATGCAATAGCATGATGGAGTGAAGAAATAATAAAAATCGGGCCGAAGGAATGACACGACAAGAACATCAGCAAAAGTAAGTTTGAGGTTGGGCAGATGGTACTCCTTTATGATTCAAATTTTATGTACCACCCAGAAAGCTTAAGGTGCATTGGTTGGGACCATATGTTATCACTCATATACTTGACTCAAGTGCTTGCCAATTAGAGACGCTTGATGGAACATGGTTTCCCAGTTACTTCAATGGGAGTAGGCTAAAGCCCTACTATAAATAAGCCTTCTTGGTGTTTGTAATAAGGAAGTATTTCCATTTAGATTAGATTTCCCTTAATATATTTTCTTTAGATGTGTTTCCTTCATCGTCGTTATGCTTTGTTAATTTAGTTCAATTTTATGTGTAATATGCACACTTGCGTACGCAGAAGCTAGTTACAATCTAAAAAAATTTATGCACAGAGGAGTGCACATACCCTCATTGTGGGGTGGATACAAAAGGTTATTTTGGTATAAAAATAAATAAACTCATGAGTGACCATAAAGGGAACATGATTTCAAAATTAATTAAAACTTCAAGATAAATTACTCAAAGTTAACAAGATGTGTAAGGTGATGAGCGCTTAGTATAAAACAAGGAGGTTATAACATTAGAGACTACATTTGTTGGGTAGAAATGGATAAAATACTTTAGCATAAGGAAGTGCGGGTAGAGGAGATATGTGACAGATAAGTAGTGGTACGCCAGAAAGTTATGACCGAGGCAGAAAAAGTTTGAGACATGCGAGATTGGGGCATGGGACAACAAAGTGCAAAACACACTCAATGGAAATTAATGTTGTGTATGGTAGCGGGTGGAGTAATTAAGGAAGGGTATTTTTCAAACTTGTAATAAAGTAGGCGTTTGCAACGTCAGTTGTTACCTTACGAGTTTGAAGAAATTTGAGATGTAAAAAGATGAGCTGGAGATGACAAACACTATGTAGATCGAGTAAACCTATCAAGATTTAAAGCATGTTGTTGAGCATCCAGGAATGGAAGTAGGATTCAAGTGGTGGTGCATGTGTGTGATGAGGGGGTGACTTAGGTTTTTTTCACATGGAAGCTAGGATTTCATTCACACTTATAGGATCAAAAGGAGAAATGCAACCACTAAAGGCTTCAACTGTGGAGAAGGAGGTTGACAACTCAACAGAAGAATGGCTAGTTGAAATGCTATACCTAGAAGAGGGTGACTGGGCGTGGCTAGAGAAGACAAAAATAACATAGGGTAGGGTTTCATAAATAAACCACTAAACTAAGATGAGCTTGAAAGACATTGCAACTAAAGTGTACGGGAAAACAAAACCAGCGGTTGGTAGACAACACTAGGGTTTTAGATGCCTCTCTGAAAAGGTTATCGAGAGCATGGGGATCATGAAATTTATGGAATTACCTGATTTTGGGAAGCCCATGCAGTTGTATCAATGGCTCATGTCACGAGTGCATGAAGATTTTTTCTACTTAGCAAGAAAGAGAATGAGGATAACCGCCAAGCTGATTGGGAAGGTGATAGGGTTACGTGACTCGGGCTTAGAGATCACTGGAAATTTATAAGATGATGAGGGAATTGATGTGACGGCCACCATACATAGGTATAAGAAGGTGGTTCGAGCCTTGAAAGTAACTAACATTGCAGACATGTCTACCAGGTTTGCAACACTATTAGAAGTGAGCAAGTTGGGTTCCATTGGGCTATAGAATGAGGTAAATATGTGCTGGTTACATATAGTGCACAAGATGGTATATAATACATACTACAACAATGTCGAGTAAATTGTAGAAAGCTTGGTGAATGAGGCATGCATCCATCTTGATAAAGGTGTGAAAATAATTTTGCGTACCATCTTGTTGATTTTATTTAGTGAAATTGGCGTACCCGATGGACCAAGGGAAAACATCTAGGAGTTTCCATTGGAAAAAAATCCCTAAAAAAGAAATATGCTAAGTATACTTTGCACGGGGCTATTTCTAATACATATAAGGAGCACCTAGAGAAGTGGTTTAGGAGGTGCACATGGAATTTGAGGGAGAATGGCATGTTCTACATGAATTTCCTAGGTGCTAGACAAAGAAGCTGAATTTGTTGTTTAGAAAAGCACTTCAACTTAGGGCGCTTCCATATGAAGTCTTGCGAGAAAATCCCATGGTGTAAGTTTCTATTCATTTTTATTATAAGGTACTTTAATGACTCTCTGAACATATTCTATGATGCATACAAAATCTAGTTTGACATGGATAAAGTAGATGCACATGTGCACATTCTAGGTAAGACCTATGTATCCCAAGGTAAAGAGGCCTATGTTAAAAAAATGAATTATAAAAATGTGGTCATTATGCAGAGATTTTATCCATAGGAAAAATTGAACCAGTGTGCATGTACATCTATCTAAGGCCAAGGTTCAAGGATGGAAAGGTAGTGAAGGGAACGGATATGACACTTGCAAGAACTCCGAAGAAGGGGTAGAAAAAATAACCTCAAGGAAAGTTGTGTTGGCGCCCCCTACTTGGGAAGATCCAATACCCATTGTGTTAAAGAATGTCATGTAGCATGAGGAACCGAGAAAACAACATCATACCTTGATTCATATAAGGAGATTTATATGGAGAAGGATCACATCCCGAGACACTAGATCAGAGAATTTGCATCCGGTATGAAGATCATCGTGCCTAACTCCTGTGAAGAATTAGGAATAAGAAAGGATAAAGTACATAAAATATGTTCTAGTAAAGGATAGTGAGGATGTTTCCCCATAGAAAAGTGTGAAGAATGACAAGGCCGAGTCCAAGTATGGGAGAGCATTGATTAGAGGCACCCCTAGTGTGGAAATATAAGAGGATGAGGATATTGGAGAGTGAGTAGTCTATCATGAGTGTCCATGAATAACACTCAAGTGAAGGGTAGAATATTTCTAGTGGAGAAGCGAAGCCTTAGTACACCTGCATCGAAATAAGGAGAGAATGAAGAAGAAGAAGGAGACCATAATGTGGATGATCTTGTGAAACAAGATGTAGGCATTGTGGTAGAGCAATATGAGGGCATGTTTGTTCATGAGGATGTTGGAGAACATATAGGTTAGAATGAATATTAAGCGGTAGGTACTCATACTTTTGGCTATATGGCTTACCCATCAAAAACTATCCGTGCTCGCTTTTAGAGCACTCTACCCAATAAGCAATTGTATGGATGGGATTGGCTGGACCAAGAGATGGTGAATATGCATGCTCGTAAGAAGTTATCATGGAGTATGTAGAATCACATGGATGAGCCCTATTTTTATGTCTACAAGGAGGTATGTAGTTTGAAGAAGATGAGGAAGGTGCCACATACACGCCATATGACCATCAAGCCCACAAATTTTTTAGATGAATAGGTGAGCAACACTTTGGTGAAAGTGTGAATAATAGTAGCATGATAGAATATTGATAAGGAAAAAACAATATCGGTGTTATTGGATGATAAGAAGGATAAAGAAATAGAGATCAAGTGACTCACCCAGGAGTAGGATAATATAGTGGCTAAGGCACAAAATGTTAAGAAGATAGAAAAACAGATACTGCAGATGAGATCTTACAGAAGAGGCCCAATTTACGGAGAAGGTGCCATGAGATTTTAAGTATGAAATGCATTATATGTGCACAAAAATAGACTCATAGCACCCCTGGATGCGAGATCGGGCTTCTAGGTTGATCACTCTAGCATCCGGTGTGATTGCACAACATGGAAACCTCTCCAAGTGTGGGGACTTGTGAAACCGAGAGAGGAATCTCAAGATTAGAGGTTTGGTTCCTCAAACTCCCTCCGATTTAGATCTATATTTTGTAAAACTACGAGAGGTTCGAGATCCTAATCCTACTCTAAAGCTGCAAGGAGACGGGGATAAAATGCAAAAATATGAAACTAACTAAAGGTGGTGATGCACCAAAAGGAGTGGTGAAACATTTCTGTCAAGCAAATAGACACAGACCAAAGTTTACAACATAAAACATACACAGACTGATAAGATATAATTTAGGATTTGAAATGAAGCAAATAATACAAACAGAGGACTGAAAACCATTCACTGAGCTTGCATTATCATTTCCAGTGTCAAAATCACTGCATTACAACCTCAGAGAGGTAAAAACTGTTACAATCCTTTGGAGAGGTCTGATTCTTGTATCAATCACTTGCTGGAGGTGAAAGAAGAACTCTGCTATGTCAAAAATTGTTCCCCCTTTTTAGAAATGAGCCAAATCGGCTTTTTACATTGCATGGGTCGAGCCCAGGGGACAGAAAACATACAAAAACATGAGAGCCCATCCCTCCTTGACTGCAGATGCATTAAAACGGCATGGGGGACCTTACAAACCCATACCCTATCACTTTGACTGAATTATAGGAGAATGCGACCCATTCTGCATTAAATCTGGTCGCTGAAATGTCACTTCTGGCCATGAACACGTGTCAGAGCTATTTCTCAATTTTCTCTCTCTAGACTACACCAAAATTCAAGATTAACCCTAGAATCATGTAGAGAATTTCATAAGCTTTCCGTTGATATAAAGAACGTGCAAATCAAGCTCTGGATCGAAAGATATGTCGATCATGAAGATTTAGGGCACAAAACAGGTGAAAACATGTTTTGAAAATCTTTCCGCGCTCTGCCACCTGGATGACACGTGTCAAGCGCTGATTGGATGCGTAATTCTCTCTCCTTCCCTACTTCATTGGACATGTGTCCTCTTTTTATTGGCTCGGGTCAGTGCTTGAAACCTCGCCCTTTGACTTTTGGACTTTCTCCCTTGTGACACGTGTCGTGATTTGATTGGTCGCGGGTCTGCCGGCTTTTCACGCCCTTCGCGTCCTCTGTCCCGGATGTCCCAAACTATTTGGGACAAAAACTCCCAATCCACCCGAAATGGGCTTCCTTGTCCCTCATTTGGCCGATGACACATGGCATTGCTTGATTGGCTTTCGGCTCCTTCGGCTATCCGCGTCCCACGCGTCCCTTTGTCCCAACTGTCCCAGTCTTGAAGTTCCCGTTTCGGCCGAACCGGCCGGTTCGCGTCCTTCGCGTCCATTTGTTCCAAGCTTGTCCCTGGGTATGCAGGACAAATTCTTCTTAACCGCCTGAAATGGGCTTCCTTTTCTCTCGGCTGCTTCGCCTTTTCGCGTCCTTTGTGTCCATTTGGCCCAGATGTCCCACCTGCTTAGTGTGAAAGTTCTCTTTTTTGGCCGAACCCGGCGGTTCATGCCCTTCGCGTCTTCATGTCCCAAATGTCCTAGAGCAGTTAGTCGATTTTCTTCTCCTTCGGCCGAACCGGCTTTCCGTGCCCTTCGCGTCCCGGCGGCTTGGATGTCCTTTGCTTGCGCGGCGGGCTGCTGGAGCCTTTTCGGCGATCGCGCCCGAGCGTCCCAAATGTCCTAGACTACTGCGAGGACTAGGACTTAGCCAATTTTCACAATTTTTCCTGGCCCAAGCTTGTTTTTTGCAGCCTTTTCACCTTTTCTCAGAACTTGCTCTTTTCAACCTGGACAGGAGAGTTAGAAAAATTCTGAGGGGACCCTAGAAACATGATTTTTGCCCCTGATCCATCCATTTGCCTAGGACTTGAGAATTCTGATGTATGTTATCAAATCAACCCTGGGGGTGAATTTGGATAACAATTTGGTGACTCAGTGGGGATACCCCTGCTAGGTAGAAGATACCAGTTTCTGAAGCGTAGTCCATTGGGCATGGAGTCATCAAATATTCTGTTTAGAACCCCAACTGACTCAGAATGTGCAAGGAGGAAGATGGAATGTCACCTGATGAAAGCAAGGACTGCTAAACATCTCCATGGACCAGAAGTTGTGCCAAAGCACTTAGGGAAAACAAAACTAACCTACAGCAAAACAATGTGCACAAGCACTTGGAGGAAAGAAAATCTAATCTAATATTTACAGAGGTAGTGAACTTCCCTCTAGAAGCAACACTTGAGATAGATTCCATTGACTGGAATCTGCAGTTCTTCACCCTCCAGTGAGGCTAATTGGAAAGCATTGTTGTTCTTGCACTTTGTGACCATGTATGGGCCACTCCAAATGGCATCAAATTTTGAATGCCTTCCCGGTTTTGCTCTATCCACATCCCATTTCAACACTAGATCTCCAACTTGAAAAGATCTATCCTTGGCCTTTCTATCAAAGGTCTTCTTGATCAAAGCTTGATCCTTTTCCATTGCTTGGGATGCCTGATTTCTGATCTCTTGCAGCTCCATCAACTCTGCATACCTCACCTCCATGGGCTCAAATTCAAGCAACTCCAGCTGCTTCATGAGTTCCAACGTTGGCAACTCAAGTGACATGGGCAAGATTGCCTCTCTTCCATAGACAAGCCTGAATGGAGAGTTACCTGTGGATCTTTTGGGAGTTATCCTATCAGCCCATAAGGCTGATTTCAGCTTGGTATGCCAAGACCTCGATTCTCATCAAGAGTCCTCCTAATGATCCTCAACAAGTTCTTGTTTGTAGACTCGGCCTGGCCATTACCCTGAGGGTAATAGTTTGATGAAGTGCTTAGGTAAATACCGTTCTTGACAGCCCACTCAGTCACCTAGATCCAATGAATGCCAATGCATTATCAGAGATTATTGTGGTAGGTACACCAAATCTGGTTGTTATCCCCTCATAAAAGTCTAAGATGCTAGACTCATTTGCCTCTTTGAGTGCTACTGCTTTTGTCCATTTGGTGAAGTAGTCTGTGGCTGTCAAAATCCATTTGTGCCCTTGGCTTGAATTGGGATTAATGACTCCAATGAAGTCCAAACCCCATTGCATGAATGGCTGGTCAAGCTGAGATTGGATGCGATGGAAGGGGCAGCAAGTCTCTCTTTTCCTGTGAAGAATGCACAATTCTTACACCTCTTGATCCATGCATAGCAATCACTGAAGATTTTAGGCCAATAATAACCAGCCTTCATGATTTTTAGAGCTGTCACTCTTGGTGCAAAATGGCCACTAGCTGGTCCATCATGGAACTCTTCTAATACCCTTTGAATCTGATTTGTGCTAATGCATCTCAGTAGCACTCCATTCACATCTTTCTTGAACAAAACTCCATCAACAATGGCATACGGGACAGCCTGCAATCTGAAGTGTCTCCTTTGGGTCTTGTTCATCTCTAGAGGGCATACGCCTGTGACTAGGAAGTGCATAATACCTTGGGTCCAGCAAGGAGTGGGGGAAGCATTGTCTTCTTCTTGATTGCCACTTGGCTCATGGCTGTCCTGGACTATCAAAATAGTTTCTTCTTTGTTGCATACTTCTTTTTGCTTCCCCAAAACCAGCTGCTCACACAATCCTTTCCCTCTTACCAGCTTGGTGATCTTGATCTCAATGTCATATTCCATGACACGGGTGATCCAACCTGCCCTTTTCTCATTCAAATCCTTGTTGAGGAGGAAGTCCTTAACTCCAGCATGTGAGACCAAGCAACTGGACCTTGTTGTTTGAGATTAAATGCTTGAATTTCTTCAAGCTTCTGATTCTGCAAGCACATGCTTCTCAATAAAAGAGTACCTCACCTCATAGTCATCTAGCTCTTGGCTGAAGAAGGCAACCAGCTGCTCATCATTATCTTTGTTCTGCTGTACTAGAATGGCAGAAATAGTGTCATCACCTCCAAATGCATAGAGGATGAAATCCTTGGAGAAGTCTAGGTTGATGAGAGTTGGTGCTTGAGAGATAGCTTCTTTGATTGCTTCAAAACTCTCCTTGCCTTCTGCTGTCCACTTAAAAGCCATGCTCTTCTTTAACATTTTGGTGATGGGCTTGACAAGGGCTGCAAAATCTGGGACAAACCTGCGGACAAAATTGATCCTTCCCAAGAAGCTTTGAAGAGCCTTCTTGTGACTTGGCAATGGTAGTGCTCTTATGGCTTCAACCCTCTCTGGATCAATTGCCAGTCCCTCTTTCGAGACAATATGGCCTAGGAGCTTTCCTTCATGTGCAAGAAAGATGCACTTCTTGGGATTCAAAGACACTCGAACTTTCTACACCTCTGAAACACTTGCCTGAGGTGAAAGAGATGGTCTGTTGCATTCTTTGAGAAGACAGTGATATCATCTAGGTATACCAGCACTATCTTGTTGATCAAGCCTTTGAATGCCATGTCCATTGCCCTTTGAAAGGTAGCACCAGCGTTGGACAGCCCAAATGGCATCTTCTTGTAAGCATATGTGCCCCATTTAGTTGTGAAGGCTGTCTTGAATTGGTCTTCTCCCTTCACCATAATCTGATTATAGCCTGAGTAGCCATCAAGTAGTGAAAACCTTTCTGAACCAGCTACAACCTGCAATATTTGCTCCATGGAAGGGAGTGGATAATGATCCTTGAGAGAGGCTCTATTCAAATCTCTGAAGTCGACACACAACCTGATCTCTCCATTCTTCTTTCTGACTGGGACTAAGTTGGTGACCCAACTTGAGTGTTTGATGGGGAAGATGATATTGGCCTCAATAAGCTTGCTTAACTCTTTTCTCATGAGAGGTTCAATATGGGGATTCACTGGCCTTTGCTTTTCTGATGGGCTTGGATTCGGATCGGCTCAATAGTATGTTGTGCCAACTTTGGGTTGAAACCTCTTAGATCTTTGTAAGTCCAAGCAAAGACATCTGGGAACTCTTGAAAAAGTTGAACAAAATCAGATTTCTCTTGTGAGGTACTTACTTTGCCAATCTGCAATGTTTTGCCTTCTTCCACTAAAATAGGCTATGAATCTTCACCCTTTACTTGAATGTTTGCTTTCTCCTTCTGGAACTGATCATTCGGGTTGAAGATTGACTCCAAGGTTATGAGGCCTTTTGGTAATTTGTTAGTTCTCAGCTGCACCACTTGGTCACCATACTCTGCTTGATGCCTTGTCTTGATTCTGGCGGAGAACTCAGCTTCTTCTTGTAGGAAATTAACAATTTGTTGATCATTCTCGAAGACTTGCCAACTTGTATTGTTATCCGGAACAGCTGGTCTCACAACCAATTTGATATGAGGCTGAGATTTTTCACTTTTGATACTTTCTACAACATCAAATGCAGCCCCAATTGCTGCAAGTCTGTCAGCGGCTTCATTCTTTTTTCTTGGGATGGAATTGATGCTAAAAGCTTCAAGATCTTCAATAAGATCCCATACCCGATTTTTGTAGTTCTTCAACAGATCATTTTTGGCAGCATTTTTTCCTTTGACTTGGTTTACGATCAGCTCACTATCACCAAATACTTGTAAATTCTTGATGCCTTTCTTCATTGCCCAGTGCAGTCCATGAATTAAGGCTTCATACTCAGCCGTGTTGTTTGAACAGGAAAACTGGAAACGGAAGGCTGAGTAATACCTTATACCTTGCGGTGAAATGAGCATAGCTCCTCCTCCTGCACCTTGTCTACTCCTTGACCCATCAAAGAACAATTGCCATACTTCATTCTTGTCTTTATGATCCGGCTTGGTGATGCTGGGGAGAGGTTGATTCTCTTCATGTAAACAATAAACTCCTAGCGCAGATTCTTCTACTTCTTGATAGGGATCAAAAGCATGTATCTTGTTTTCCCATTCATCAAGAGTTAGATCTGGGATGCTTCCAATCTTGGTGTCAGCCTCATCAGTGCTAGGGTGATCTTCTTGATCAAATGTTGAGCAATTGGCATTAATCGACTTGGAGTGTAAGGCTCAATATGGAAGTTTGCAATAGGTTTGGATCTGATTGTGGCCTTAGTTCCATATCTTGTTCTGAATAGCATGTGTGACCAATCAGCAGACAAATACCCCCCAATCTTGGCTGTGAAGTCCCTTGACAAGCAAAGGGCAAAGAGTGGTGGAAGGTCTATGATTGATACATCTTGTAAGACAACAACATTTGGACATGCATGCAAGGTAAGACTCAAGTTTTTAATCACTCCAACTATTGCTATTGCTGTCCCATCTAGCTGCACTACCCCTTTGGATGTTATTTCATACTGGAGCCCTAGCTGATCAGCTATTTGTTTAGGCATTACTGAGCTACTTGCCCCGGAGTCTATCATGCAATTATGTACTAGCTGATTTCCAATGATTAATGAAACATAGAAAGGAGGGGGCTTCAACATTTTACCTTGTTGTCCTCCATGACTTCCTTCAGGCTGGGCAGCATTTGTAAGCACTTTGTCTTGCATCTGAACCTGCTGATTTGAAGTTGGCCAATCCTTCATGGCAGCTTGCAGCAGATCTCTTTGTCCTGGGATGGATAGGGATTCCCACATTGATATATTGACGTTAGTCTTCTTCATCTGTTCAATGATACTGAATGGGGATGAAGTATCCTTTTGTTGTCCCTTGGTTTGCACATTTACTCCTTGCACGTGGGCAGCAACAGCTGGCATTTGAGTTGGCCTAGGGGCTATTCTTGGCTGCCCTTGTGCATTTGAAACTGGGACTTTGCTTGCCAATCATTTGTGGAGCCGTGGAAGGTTGTGGATTGGCTGGGGCTAATGGTTGTTCTTCACCCAAATTTCTCCTCTTTGACCTTGTGTTGGCTGCAACACCTTGAGAAACTACTTGATTCATGCCACAGAAATCTTCTGCTTGCCAGTTCACCAATGTGGTGTCATTTGGGGCTGATTGTTGTTGGAATGTTTCTTGTTGTTGGTTATTTCCTTGACTGCCCTCACCCTCCACACCAGTAGTTGTCACCATCAATGCTTGATTGAGAGCACCATTGAAACACATGGATTGGTTATGAGGCTCATTGCATGGAAAGCACCAATCATATTCCTGAGCAATGTTGTTCTGTGTTGGCACTAATGCTTTAGAGGCAGATATGGCATTTGGATTATAGGGCTGGAATGGTCTATTGGCAGGAGGCCTTGTTTGATTCATATTTGCAGCTGGATTAGGTGGTCTTTGTGGTTGGTATGGCTGCCTATTATTGAGCTTGGAGCTTGGGGTTGATAAGAAGGTCTGAAACCTTGGGCTTGTTGCCTCTTGAGAGTAACTAGCTCATTGCCTAGGTTTTGCAATTGTTTCATGACCTCTTGGAGTTCATTTGAAGCACTAGAGGATGAAGTAGAAGTTTCACTTGAACTTTGATTTCTAGGGGTGGGAACAGGAGCCAAAGTGGGTGCTTGACTAGTGCTTGGATTTTCTAAGTTTGGATACAAGGGCATGGGAGGCCTAGGAGCCAGTTTACCAGCTTGAATAAGACAATTTTCGGCTCTAATGGCAATGCTATAAGCAGCAGGTAAGGTTGTGCCTCCCATAGATTGAATTAACATAGAAATATCAGAATTCAAAGCTTTAAGGTAATATAGAAAAGCACCTTCTGTTGTTGGCCTGACTGCCACTGGAATCCTATCCCAAGACCTTTGAAATCTGAAGTTGAAGTCAGTCAGCTGCTCATTGGGGGCTCTCTTGATAGTTGTCAGCTGCTCCAAAAGAGACAAGTTGTCTCCCTTCTCTCCAAATTGCTCATGAAGTGCAATACACAGCTGATTCTAGTTTGTGATAGAACCAGCTCCAAGGCTCCTAAACCATTGTAATGCTTTACCCTTGAAGGAAGATGCCAGTAACTTGACAGCCACTTGCATTTCATTGATTTCATGAATTGCACAAAGGTTAGCAATATCTTTAACATGATCACCTGGAGTAGTCTGATTTTCTCCGGTGAAGTAGGGAATGTTCTTCAAGGCTGCAATAGGAACTGGATGTTGTGCATTGAGAGCAAGTGGGCTGCTGCCTGTGAAGTTGACGTAGGGATTGTTCTGAGCCATTCTAATTGGTCTTAAAACCCTTGTTGACTGAATGAAAGGCCTACCAGGTGGAGGAGTTGAGAGAGTTCTGTTTGGTGGAGATGGAGACCTTTGAATCCTTCTTCCTCTTTGCCTTCTTCTTGGAGATAATTGTAGGTATTCAAACAACACTTCTTCTTCTCCAACTCTTGACCTTGTGGTGATTCTTCTCATGAGTTTTCAGGCCTGCACTTGGAACCAGTTGATTCTTCCCCTTGGAGTCGCAGATATGCAAATAATAGCTCTTTTAAGCAAGAAAAATGCAGCAGATGCACATCAACCCTGCTACAATAAAAATGAGACCTCTAGTCCCACCGGGCATGCCAAAACTATTGTTGCAGACTCACAGCACCCCTGGATGCAGATCAGGCTTCTAGGTTGATCACTCTAGCATCCAGTGTGATTGCACAACATGGAAACCTCTCTCCAAGTGTGGGGACTTGTGTAGGCGAGAGAGGAATCTCAGATTAGAGGCTGGTTCCTCAAACTCCTCGATTTAGATCTATATTTTGCAAAACTACGAGAGGTTTGAGATCCTAATCCTACTCTAAATTGCAAGAGAGACGAGGGATAGAAATGCAAAAATATGAAACTAACTAAAGGTGGTGATGCACCAAAAGGAGTGGTGAAACATTTTTGTCAAGAAAATAGACATAGACCAAAGTTTACAACATAAAACATACACAGGCTGATAAGATATAATTTAGGATTTGAAATGAAGCAAATAATACAAACAAAGGACTGAAAACCATTCACAGAGCTTGCATTATCATTTCCAGTGTCAAAATCACTGCATTACAACCTCAGAGAGGTAAAAACTGTTACAATCTTTGGAGAGGTCTGATTCTTGTATCAATCACTTGCTGGAGGTGAAAGAAGAACTTTGCTATGTCAAAAATTGTTCCCCCTTTAGAAATGAGCCAAATCTGGCTTTTTACATTGCATGGGTCGAGCCCAGGGGACAGAAAACATACAAAAACATGAGAGCCCATCCCTCCTCAACTACAGATGCATTAAAATGGCATGGGGGACCTTACAAACCCATACCCTATCACTTTGACTGAATTACAGGAGAATGCGACCCATTCTGCATTAAAATTAGTCGTTGAAATGTCACTTCTGGCCATGAACACGTGTCAGAGCCTGTTTCTCAATTTTCTCTCTCTAGACTACACCAAAATTCAAGATTAACCCTAAAATCACGTAGAGAATTTCATAAGCTTTCCGTTGATATAAAGAACGTGCAAATCGAGCTCTGGATCGAAAGATATGTCGATCTGAAGATTTAGGGCACAAAACAGGTGAAAACATGTTTTGAAAATCTTTCCCGCGCTCTGCCACCTGGATGACACGTGTCAAGCGCTGATTGGATGTGTAATTCTCTCTCCTTCCCTACTTCATTGGACACATGTGTCCTCTTTTTATTGGCTCGGGTCAGTGCTTGAAACCTCGCCCTTTGACTTTTGGACTTTCTCCCTTGTGACACGTGTCGTGATTTGATTGGTCCGCGGGTCTGCCGGCTTTTCGCGCCCTTCGCGTCCCTTTGTCCCGGATGTCCCAAACTGTTTGGGACAAAAACTCCCGATCACACGAAATGGGCTTCCTTGTCCCTCATTCGGTGATGACACGTGGCGTTGCTTGATTGGCTTTCGGCTCCTTCGGCTATCCGCGTCCCACGCGTCCCTTTGTCCCAACTGTCCCAGTGCTGAAGTTCCCCATTTCGGCCGAACCGGCCGGTTCGCGTCCTTCGCGTCCATTTGTTCCAACTGTCCCGGACTGTCTGGGACAAATTCTTCCAAACCGCCTGAAATGGGCTTCCTTTGCTCTCGGCCGCTTCACCTTTTCACGTCCTTCGCGTCCTCATGGCCCAGATGTCCCAACTGCTTAGTGCGAAAGTTCTCCTTTTCGGCCGAACCGGGTGGTTCGCGCCCTTCGCGTCTTCATGTCCCAAATGTCCCAGAGTAGTTAGTCGATTTTCTTCTCCTTCGGCCGAACCGGCTTTCCGTCGTCCCACGCGTCCCGATGTCCCGGATGTTCCCTTTGCCCTGCCCGGTACCACAGCGGGCTTTTCGGCCGATTCGTGCCTCGACGTCCCAAATGTCCATTTGCTGCGAGGACTAGGACTTGCCAATTTTCACAATTTTTCTGGCCCAAGCTTGTTTTTTTGCAGCCTTTTCACCTTTTCTCAGGAGAGTTAGAACTTGCTTTTCTGATCCATCCATTTTGGGACATGAGGAGAGTTAGAAAAATTGCAGGGGACCGGACTAGAAACATGATTTTTGAGAAGATCACTTCCACTGAATCCAAAATCCATTTGCAAGAGGACTTGAAGAAATGTTTCTATATGAGTTATGTTATCGATAAGAAAAAAATCTAAAGGACCGGTATGAGTTTGAAGGGGAAATTCAAAGTGAATATTCAAAATTCATTATACCAAAAGAAGAAAAGGGTACACAATAAGATGGTATTTTGGGAACAAGCATCAACAAAAAGCATGCATAGTTTAGGGTAATAATAGGATTTCTACTCATAGTTAACTATATGAAGTCTATTGTTAGAGCACTTGCATGTTTTGTATCCTTTTGTAAAGGCACATATCTATTATTAGGGTGTGGCATATTTTTAAAACATACATGGGTAGTGAAGGGAAATTCCCCACCCCTATATATATGTATTGATTTACATGGTTAAGTAAGTGTTAATTATTGTAGAATTATGCTGTTAGTTTTGTTACACACATAATTCATGAAGATAATTTTATAATGTTTTAATATTTTTTGTTTTATAGTATTTAATACAATACTGGTTGGATAATGGTGTTCAACATGGCTGAACCTCGTTCTTGAATGGTAATTCTTGTTATAGTCATTGTTTATTTCATCTTTTATAAATTCTAAGATCTAGATCTGGTTTATGCACTATGGACTATTTAATATGGGTTATGAATATGAATATACATATGTAATATCATGCTAAAATTATGTACAATTAACTCTAAAGAGGGACTTGGTGCCTTTGTGCACTTCGGGTGAGTGCTCATCTCAGATTGAGTGATGTGCCAGTGTGTCTCGGTCATTTACAATGAATTCTAGGCTGCATCATTATTGTTGTGAGGATGGCCCATAATGAAATGAATACTTGGATAGGTTGTGAAAGTGTCTTATATTATTGAGGAATGTTTTCTTGGTTGAGAATATTGTGTTCGGGAATATTATATAGTCTAACGATTTGTTGAGGAACATTCTTCTAGGAAGGAACATTTTTTACGTGAGATACTATATTGTGTAATGTTTTGTTGATGCATGTATTGTTGAGGTACGTTGTATCGGGGATATTTTTATATAGGATAATTTGATGATATGGAATACTTTATTGGGAAGATAAAGGTTTCAAGGGTCATATGTAGTGGTACTATAATGGTATTGATGTATAAGTGAGTGGTTGTGAATATGTGAGTGCTAGAAAGATATAGAAGAAGCAATAGAGGATGGTGTTTGTTGCGGAATGTTTTCTTGTGGGATATTGTGTTGTGGAATGTTTTGGAGAGGTGTATATTGTGGCATGGATATTAATGGCTGTGATGGTTATGGTATGTGTTGTGAAATAGGGTGAGTACTAGAAATGGTGCTAGTATTGTTTAGAGATGTATTTGTAGGGATATACATGGTGATGTTTCGAATGGGGCTAGTAACTAGCTATGAGTATATGAAAGTAGAAAAGGATACATAAATTGATGGAGATTTTGTACTTATGAATATAATGGAGGGTCGGTGTGGAAGTAGCAGTATTACTTAGGAGAGGTGTGGACCTATTGAAGGGTTTGGTGAAGATGTAAATTATTGGGCAGATGTGTTTTGTGATTAAATCATATGAAGGTCATAAATAGGGATTGAAGAGACATCATACATCTCGGAGTTGATTTGGTAGAAGATTTCTCACTTGATGTTTCAAATGGATTATGGGGATGGAATATATTTCAGGTTTACTAAAATTTTGTGTTTCGGATTGACTGTTAAAGCTTATGACTATAATTGTTGAATGAAAGGTTCTTTATTTTTATCAATAATATTTGCAATGGTAGATGAAGGATCACGGGTGTATGGAACTAGTTGGGATGTGAGCTGCTATTGTTGGACATTCCTATCTATTAGATAAGCGTTGAGAGAAATAGGGTTTGAATCTAGCATTTCTTTGAAGATAGGGTATCCCCTATTATAGAAAGGAGGTTCACACTCCTCGATTGAGAACTAAGAAAAATATTGTTTTTCTTCTCCCACTTCATATGTATGATAGATTCGATTATGATATTGATGCGTGGAATTCAAAATGTTTTGCCTCATCTCTTCATTATTGTATGTTTTTTGGGCATCAGGAAATGGAGTGGATGTAATTGTTTGATAATATGGGATTTGTTATGGCATTGGAGTAGGAAATATTGTAGGAAATGGTGTAGATGATGGAGTATAAAATGGGACATGTTATTGAAATGGTATAGGTAGAGGAGTGCACATGTTTTCAAAATTTTGATTACGATCATGTTTTATGGTAATTACCATGGTAAAAAAACACAAAAAAACATTAAAAAAAAAGAAAAATGACTAATTGGGTTGATTTACAAACAACAAGCTGAAGCAAACAAAATATTGTTTATATTTATCTTGATTAATTATGAAAGAGTGAAATGTGCAAGATGGTTAATGAGGGTCCTAGCAAATAATAGTCTATAGTTGGTTTTAGGGATGTTTAAGGATGGATTCCTCGATATACCTGAAGGTACATGAGGCTCGTCTCTGCCCGAGATGCCGAAGGGCTTGGTATTAGGCCTACCCCCTTCCTCCATAATCCCACTCCGATAAGGGAGTCGATTCTTGAGCCAATATATACCAAAAGATAGGAGATTATACACATCCAAAACATCAATTCAGTTTCCCTATTGAGTGATGAAATACCAATCATTTTCACCTAGGTGGGATTTATTTGAATGATTTTTTGATTTATAAGTGGTTTTGTTGTGTGTGGGGAAGAATAAGTGGATGCAACAAATTTTCCTCCTAATTATACTATTTGAAGCAAGAAGAATGTGCTTTTTTAATTTTTAATCCAAAAAGAAATGTTGATTTTGATGAAGATGGAAAAACAGGAATGCAAAACATGAAAGAAAAAAGGAAAGTTTCACGAATCACCACTAAACACTCCTATTACACACACACACACACACACACACACACACACACACACACACACACACACACACACACACACACACACACACACACACACACACACACACACACACACATATATATAAATTTTTTGTTAAAGCTAGCAATATAGCAATCAAGAAAACAAGATTTCTAGAAACAAGACCCTGCAAGAAGATTAAGAAAAATAGAAAGAAGAAATGAGAACTAGGAAGTAAAAAGAAAATGGTGAGGCTATATAAAAAAACAAACAAAATCACTAACAATTTTCCCAATTGCAAGCGCTTAGCATAATCGCAGGTGATTATCACACAAGGAATTCGGGAAAAAATGCTAATTTATTGATGAAATAAAACAAATAAACAAGGAACAGGGTCCCACCGGGCATGCCAAAATGTTTATAAGCAATTATACCTTAATAATTTAATTGATAAGACAAATAGGTAAAATTAGATCAACCTCAAATATGGCAGGGTTTCTAAGAAACCTATGGATGAATGTTGATGGATGTTTGATTGGATTGTTGTGCTCCATGGAAGAATGGATCAAGCTCCTCTCCTGCAAATAGATCTGTAATCACAAAAACAACACAAGAAGGGATTAGTAATATTAATAGGTGGGTTTCCTTGCAAAGGCCAGTTCCCATAAGTCAAAGGAATTCCTTGTATGGATGTCAACCCACTTTGAAACACTAAAGTTTATTTATGAAGATGAGATACAATATATAATATGTGAAAATCCATGATCAAATGTTTAAAATTTATTTAGCTTATTAAAAATACTCGATTGATGATGATAATATGAAAAGACATATGACTAGGGCTCAAAATCAGAATCAAGATCGGTGTCTAGATTCTTAGAGAAGTTTTAATGCATAGATAATTCTAGGACATCCTCCTTAGAGAATTATAAATTAGGATCCTTAATATATTCATCCTTGAAGATTTTTAATATTATTCTTCACTTTCATATTTTCATGCAAAATATAAGTTAGAGTCTTCAAAGCTGACTTCACTTCCCAATTTTGATTTGGACTTGGTGTTAGAACCCTTAGGGATGTCTAATCCCACTTCGTGTTGATACTCAACCTAATATAGGTCAGCTCCAATACATTACACCTCATAGTAAGCTTCCCAAAAATCGTCATTATCATTGAGAATCCACTCGGTGGATTCAAAGATGCTCTCTAATCCATCAATACGGGCTAAGTATATGGTGTACAATTCAAGGTCGTATAAAACATCCTCATCGCTCCTAATTGAGTGGATGACTAATGATCGGAAAAGATTTTATGCTCATCATCAGGTGATCGGGTCAACCTATGGCCATCTAAAAGAAGCCATTCTTGACAGAGTATTAATAACACAAGAGATAAAAGTAATTGATAAGTATTTTTGAATGAAATATGATTGCTAAGGAAATCGAATACACAAGAAATGAAGGTGATTGCTAGAATCACAAGTGATTCTGTAAGATTTTGTCAGACCTGATAAAATGAGAGATTTGATTACCTAAAATGTAACTATGATCCTATGAAGGTAAAATGAGATAAGAAGTGATTTGCTAATAATTCTTAGGATGAGAAACAAGGTTAAAAATTGATAACAAACCTTAGATGACGATGAAGGGTGAGAGGTTGATACTGATTGTAGCTGAATGATGAATGAACTTTAGGATGGATCCAAGATAGTTGATGGTCATGAACATGATCTTACTAGATGTATAATGACATTGATAAATTCAAATGAAGCTTAAAAATTCTCCCGAATTCTCTGGATGATCCCGAGAGAGGATGAGAAACGTGTTTATATAGATCACCAACGACCGAGGAAATTTCTAACATTTTAGGCTAGTTCAAGTTTAGGAGTGATAAGGGGTGATAAATTTTCTAATTGGAACTATAGTACATTGTGGTTTTAAGGGATTCTCATGTGATAACTAGATAGAGGTCGAGATGAGTAGTTTGATGGGTTAAGATTGGATTAATTTGGTTAGGATAAATGAGGAGTGTTTTTGGAAGGTTTCTAAATTGATTTCAAACTAGACCTAGCTAGTTTAAAAGGAGAATTTCACATGGGGAAATATGGGATTATAGATTAATTAATTAATTGAGTGAAATGGGGTAGGTTATGTCTTAGGATAGGTGGGAATAATTGATTGATTCATTGAGTGGCATTAGTATATTACCTAGGTCGGGGGATGATGGCATATTTTATTTGTCAATAGTTACAAATGAGCGTATTTAATCAGATAAGTTAATTAGGACATGAGGATACAAATTTTTAGTATCTACATCTCATTTGGGAAGCATTATCCTAGCGATGTCACATCACCCTAAAATAGGGGTAATACATTGCTTGAACTAGTCATCCCATACATTAGCACATATATTCGGTTAACATATGTATAATATAGGAACAAAACAATATATAGTTATAGAAACGACCAAGAATCTAAATTATGTCCTTAGTTCAACAATAAGATACTAGATCTAGACACTAATTCTTTGGTGCTCCTGACCTCTCTAGGTGCGTATGTCTTGGGGTATTTAAAACTACTTTCTCAGATCAACACAGTTCATATAAGTTCATAGTAGTTCATAGAGTAGTTTTCACAAGACGAGCACATTTCTTCACTAAGTAGAATGCATTCTTTCTCCATTTAAACTCATAAAAATACAAAAATAAATACGATACAACTCGGAAAAAAATAAGGATCACACCATCTATAGTGGTGTATAATTGGGAAACAATTATGAAAGGAGAGTAACACTAGACCTCTCTCCCCAAAACTTTTCTTCTATGGTGTGAGGTCACCTAAAAAAATTGCACTTGGTGTGAGATCATCCAAAAACTTGCACTTTACGTGAGATCACCTAAAAATATATCTTGTGGCATGAGATCACCCAAAAAACACTCTTCTATAACATTTTAGGACATTTTATATCCTTTTACACTCATGTTCATTAGGTGCACACTTTCCTTTTACTACGTTTTACACAATTTTACATACTTTTATAGAGTTTTCATAATATATGACTTTGATTACTCTTTCGCTATTATTTTACAAGTCCTTCCTTAATATGCAACAATAAGCAACTCTAAATTAAACACAACATCAGAACAACCATAGGTATAACACAAGTAAAACACAAACCACTTCACCCCTAGGATCACTTCCTCTTCCTTAGCTTACACACTTCACTTTTGTCACTTTACGCTTTAACTTGTCTCTTCAAAGCAAACTATCACCATCACAATCTACATGGTTATCAGGTACACATCTCTTATCTAATTTTTGTTATTTATTATTCACTTAAAACCATAAATTGGGAAAAATGTATATATAAAATTATGCACTTGGGTACATTTCTAGGTCCAAAAGCATACTTGCAATTGTATGATTACTAAGCAAGAAAACTAGTAATTAACAGCTATAGTTGTCCTCTTTTATTTATTTCATGTATTTTTTCCATTATTTTACACCCGCATCCCGGTTGGTACTTTAATTTCTTATCTTTCATGACTTCATACATCGGTGTCCAGAACCCTTGTACCCTCTAGATGCCCCCGACGTCTTTCCACCTTACACACTTTTATTGGGCCTCTTTTATCTTTTAGGAATCTTATTTTCTTATGGGTCGGCCTTTCATTTTCCAATAAATTTTTTTAAAAAAGGAATCAAATAATTATTAAACTATGTCACAAAAATAAGGGACGCTGATCTATGTATCTATTATCATCACCTACGCTTACATCCAAAGGCGAGATAAAAGAATTAAAGGCATTCATGTAACATCCATTAAAGGGACAAGAGAATGGATTTTCTACATACACTTCATAAGAAGGGGAAGTTCATTATTCCCTCCATAGATATATTTAAATTGGTACATATATTTATCATGTTCTATCTAGTGTACTTTAACAATGAATTCATAGGGCACAATTCTTTCACACACATAAGAGAACTACATGGATTCATAGATGAAGTGTAACAATTAGTCATAAGTTCACTCGGTCGGTGGTTATCGAGGTCAGTATAACTCCCCATATTACATTTTTATTTTTGGTATTTGATGTGATATTGTGGTTTTTTAAGGTTATATGCATCGAGTGATCATATTGCGACATACGGGTGACCAACATCGACTATCGACACACTTTTGTGACACCAATTTTTTTATTCGACCACTTTCACATTCATGGGTGCCTAGAGGAGACTCTAACACCTAGGTGCCCCCGACCTAGTCTTGGTGACCTATTCGAGCCGTACCCGAAAGAAACATATTTTATAGTGTGTAATAATGGCACAATTTAATTTTTGTTAACCAATTTTCCTATTTTACATTCATCCCGAATCAAGGGAAAATCATTTCAATCCTTTTCTATCTCTTTTGCACTTATGGTTTCATTTTTCATTAGGTTATTTCTTGATTCAATTGTATCTAATAGTTGTACTCTTTATTTTCTATTAGTTACTCTGTAATTATGGTTTAACAATAATTCTATTTTTGTTAAATCAAGCTCTAAACCCCAAAACAATAGTCCATGACTAAAATAATTGAACAAGCAAAAAAATTCATCAAAACATATAACACCCTTAAATATGTTTTCTAAGCACCTTTGAGTAACCTCCAAAAAGAATGAAATAACTCAAAAAAATAAAAAAAAATCATGAAGCCTCTTGAGACCATGCTTAACCAAGAACCCGAAAATTGACCTTTAAAAAATAGGTCATAAATTGCTCATACTATGCAAAAAAATCAAGTTGTATATATGATTAGAATTATCTTGTACTCAAGATGACAAAATTTTTTTAACCACATCTTAATTCTACTTGTGGCTCCTACAAATCGACTTTTACCACAAACTACTCAAAACTACCGTGAAAGCGCCTAAAATCCTCTCCTCATAAACATGGAACATTTTTAAATTTAGAGGCACCACCATGATCTCAAATCATCATGTACATGTCCTAAAACTTCCATTCTTAAATAAATGATAAATTAGTCAATATGTTTGTTGGTTAACGTTTGCATAAATTGAAATTTTCGAGAAATGTTCCTTTCTAGGTGGGGCCCAAAAATAGCCAAAAACTATAAAAAAACATCATTATAAATATGGAGGAGCCTCTTCAATGTAAAATTATCATAATAGTGAAATTAATAAAAAATGGACCTCCATAATAATTTTTCTACAAGTCACTTTCAACCTAGAGTTATGGGATGGTTTTAAACATGTTTATCTTCTTAACAATCATTCATAAAAACATGACAATCAAACCAACGCATTATTTTTGTAAAATTTTCATACCTAACCTTATAATATATGCCAAATATTTTAGGTCCCTGTGTAAATCCAATCCACAATGAAATCAAATGTTTCCTCAAATCTTCACCTTTACAAACCCAGTTTTAGTAAAAATACAATATCTTCAAAAATAGTCATCACCTAGACTTGAAACTTGTCATGTAGTATCATCCATGCTCAAATTATTATGAATCTCTCCAACTAGATAAAATTACCTATGCAGTCCTTCCTTTTTCTCAAAAACTCGATACAAAGGCCTTAGAAACCTCATAAAACCCTTGAGTACTGTTAGTATACAAATTGATTCTCTGCGAGGATTGAGAAGCATCACGAAACTAGAAAGATGCTTGGAGACAGAAAAATCATGATATAAGTCATTTTGTAGCTGGGGAGGGGATTCACTGACTCTTTGTCACTCGGGCATTGGAGAAATGGATAACACCTTACTAAGGGTTTGATCTACCCTAACTACTTTAGGTTGTGCCTTCAAACAGGTGAGAGGACCCGCATCTTTTGTAACCCATGTTGGTGAAGGATAAAAAGAGATCATTCTTTGCACAATTTTCATGAGAACCTTGAGAAAATATGATTAGTACAACACAGTCTAACTCTCACGAGTTGTCACACTAGAGAGTGGAGATGTTTCTGGACAAGGTTTGGGTTACTAAAGACAATAATTGAAACATGGTTATCTCTGCATATTTTGGCAATGAAAATTGTTAAATATTTGTGGATACATAGTACAAATAGGGGTAGATCTTGTAGGATTTATCCTTTGAGAATTTTTTGTTGGGAAGTTAAGTAAGATAAATTTGATTATACGGATCTTTGAGAGGCTTTACAAATAGTGGAACACGCACAAAAAAATGCTTGAAAATAGCCAAAATATTCCTTCAACCATAAGGTGTGTATCAATGGAGGCCCAGAGATGCACAATTTCATACACTCTTCAAGAATTCAACACAAAGGCTCGTGTTAAAGAATCAATTAAACGTTGGAAATCCTGATTAGTCATGCCTAAGATACACTCATAGGCTAACAAACAATCTTTGTCAACACAGTGGAAGTAAAATGATTTTAAATTGTTTATTTCATTACAAGATGAAAGCTCTCCTCACAATGAAATTGCAAATGCCATAATACTACCACATGGATAAGATCTTGTGTGATTCAGAGGGATTTTAAGAAAATATTGCAATAGGAACATGAAAAACTATTTGAAAACATTTTGAAATAAAAGAAAATGTAATTAAGCTCATGATTAACACAAATTCATTCAAGGTTCATTAGATTCATCAGTAGGAAAAATTTTCCTCAACAATCTCAGATCTTTTCAATAGTTGTACACTTACAACAATCTTGACATGATTAAATCCAAGAACATAGGAAAATAAACTAGTTTCTCATATGGTCTCTAGGAAAAAGGTTTTTCTCAAACTTTATCAAAAAAATTAACCCCCATTTTGGCATCTCCATTTCATGTCTTTATATCACTCACTTTACATCAAATATTCCCCCAAAAGAAGAATATTCGAGGAATACTTTGTTTGTTACAGATTTGTTTCAGAAAGTGATATTTAACAAATTTACACCCAAAAGCTACCAAGTGTACAAAAGATAAGATTTTTCAATTATTTCCACCGGTTGTTTTAACTGGGGCATCTTGTCATATCCTTTGGTAGCATGTCCATCCTCTTTTGATCATGTAGCTTCCTTCTCCACATCCTTTTCCTCTGCATCTTTCTCTACTGATAATTCATTTTCTGCAGGTGCCCGAGCAACTCTGTTTCAAAACTTCAACTTTTGCACTTCTCAGATTTACAAATCGAGCTCCACAATCAATTCGATTTGCACTTCACTGAAAAAAATGATGAGAGACCATGGAATTAACCAAAAAGGATGAAAGCAATTGAATCCCTTAAGGTCCTTGGTTTGCGTAGGAGCAATAATGGTGGCAAAACTAGATGCATTGTATCACAGTCATTAAATCTGTCTTTCACAACTTCAAATTTGAGTTGTCCATGTGGAAAAGATTTGAGTTGAAGTGGGTCTGGGGGTTCTTTTCACATTTTGTATCACTTAAAGAAAATGAGTACCTTTAGAAAATTTGGCCCGCCCACCCACTTTTAATATAGGCCCTAGACGTGGCTTTCCTGGGCGTCGACAAGGATGTGAATTACGTTATGACTTTTATTCTTTTTCAAAACAAAGATGAGAATCTCAATATTCCTTGGTGACCCACCTCTCTGGTTTTAACTTTTGATGTGGGCCCGAGTGGATTTGGGACTCACTTTTATACTTTTACTTCATTTCAAAACAGATGTTAAATACTCCAAAGTGATCCAGCGATCCACCTTCCCGATTTGAATTTTCAATGTTGACTCAAACATGTGACATTAATTGGTCCCCCGCAAAGTCACGGATCATTTTATAACTTTATTCCTTTTCAAAAAATAAAGCCAAAAACTTCAAAGTGCTCGATATCCCGCCTTCGTGATTTTGAAATAAAAGCGGCCATGTGTCCTCTTGCGGGAGTTACGAATTTATTTTACCTTTTTACTCTTTTTCCATAACGCCTTAAAACACAAAAAGGCTTGCTTTTCCGCAACTAATCAAATTATGAAATGTGTATGCCTTCGGGGAAAAAATAAGAAATTTTCTCCACCACTTAATAGTTTTCACTAGCTAATTAGAAATCAATGGAGCCGTGGGGCCAATTTGACATTTTTGCAAAAGTGAAAAGTTCACCAAATAGACCCGTCATAACTTGTCCAATTAGAGATCAACATGTATTTACGGTAGTTGGGACAAAATTTGACAAGGAAAACATGACCGTGGAAAAATAAAATGCGGGGAAACTTTACCATTCATGCCCGAGAACTCAAAATGTTCCTCATGGACAAAGAAACTAAAAATAATACATTGCTAAACATGATCCACAACCGTTGAGAAGGATTAACAACGGCATACAAATGAAGGATAATTTTTTCATGCATCCATACGGGGATACAAAAATACTTGAGACCAATATGAGTGACAATTTTTTTGAAAAACAGGTGAGATTAAATTGAGCACCAACATTAGCTCTAACTCGGGGATGGGCACTCCCAGCGAGTGCCACAAGAACAACATAGCAAACCATGTGCCAAAAATCCATTGGGCAATGGAGTCAAGAACTGACCTCCAAAACAAAGAAATAATAACCAACTTCCCAAGAACGAACCGAGAAACCAACAAAAACCAGTCACCAAGGACCAGGACAAACCAAGACAGAAAAAACACAAAAATAGAACAAATCAAACGACTATACACTATACAATGATGCGTACCTTGATTCTGAGAAATCAGTCAAGGAAATGTTTCAAGTGCCTTCCATTAACAGGAAACTCAAGCAATTCCCCATCTAGGTCTTTTAAGAAAAAGGTATGCTCACCAATCTAAATGTCAATAGAATAAGGGCCCATCCATAATGCATCAAACTTTCCATGCTTTCCCTTATCCTCATGTCTACTATCCCACAATAGCACAAGATCTCCCACACTGAAAAATCTTGGAGATACTTTTTGTCAAACAATTTATTTAATTTCTCCCTGAACTTCACATGTATTTGATGGGATTCTCTTCTTTCTTAATCTAATTCAACAATTTGATTAATACTAGCATCATAGGGAATGACCTCTTGGTCCTCCAATTGTTGAATAAATTGATAAGAAGATAATTGCATATGCAGGGGAAGTAGAGCTTGAGTTCCATACACCAACTCAAATGGAATTTTTCCAGTAGCTCTTTTAACAGTGATTCTATCAGCCCAAACAAAAAATTTCAACTGCTCACCCCACTTTCGTTTGTTTAACTCCAAGGTTCTCTGATTATCTTCAACAAATTTTTATTACTTGATTCTGATTGTCCATTTCCTTGGGGATTGTATTTGGAAGCATATGCTAATTTGATCCCATATTCGGACACATGGCTAATAATGGTTTAGATCAAAACCTCATAGCATTGTAAGAAACTATCTTAGCAGACTCTTCAAGCCTATAGATTATAAGATTTAAAATGAAGTCCATGACAATTTTGTGAGTTACTTGCTTGGTGGGGATTACCTCCACCCACTTGGTGAAGTAATCAGCGGTCACTAATATCCACTTGTGGCTTGCACTTGAAGAATTTGAAATCTCACCAATGAAATCCACTCCCCACTACTTAAATGGGGCTTCAATTGATACATGATGCAAAGGGAGGGAGCTTGAAGCTTTCAATCTTCCTGAAAAGCACTGAAAAATCTCACACTTCCTAACCAAGAAAGTTGTATCTTTAAAAATATTTGGCCTCTAGTAACCATCCCTTAAGATCTTATGGGTTGTTACTCTCCCTAAAAATGCCCCCATAAACTCCTCCATGTAAATCATTAATTATTTTCGTGGCTTCATCCTCAGTGATACATCTTAGAGAAATCCATCAGGGTTATTCCAAGCTAAACCATAATCGGTGATGGTGTACTTACAGGAAGCAAACTTAAGTGCTCTCTTTTGATTCTTTCCTAAATACTCAGGCATTGTAGATGTTTGAGATAAAAAATAATATCCTTGTACCATTCAGAATTTATCAATTTCTCAAGAATATTCAATATTTCTTCTTCAACCTCATTTATCTTAACTATTTTCAAGTTTCTTTATGTCATTAGCTTTGCTTAGGCCCAATCCCTCGACCAATTTTGTAGTTTGGATGTCTATATCATATTCTTGTAATTTATTTTCCCATCAGCATCTTTTACTTGAAATTTTCATCTACGATAGGATATCCTTAACCATGGTCCGGGAACATAACTAATGACTTTAGAGTTCAAAATATATGGCCTAAAGATGTTTGTGGCCCTGACAAAGAGAAGGCATGTTTCTCCATGATAGTAAACTTTAATTCTACTCCTTGTAATTCTTTACTAAAGAAAGCAATTGGTATTTTAGCTCCTTCATCATCCTTTTGTAACAACACAGATGTAATGGTATTCTCTGAAGCAAAGGAAAACATTTGGAAATCCTTTTTATAATCAAGAGTCTAAAAAGGGACATTCTTCAATGCTTCCTTAATCCTAGTAAATGCTTGAATAGCTTATTCTTCACATTTGATACTCTAATCTTTCTTCAACATACGAGGATTGGATAGTCAATTCAACAAAGTTGGAAATAAATCTCCTAATAAAATTTATTTTCTTGAAAAGGACTGAATTCCCTTTTTGGTTCTTGGAATAGGAAATTTACTAATGGCTTCTAGTCTCTCGGGATCAATAATAACCCCTTCTTTTGACACAATATGTCCAAGCGACTTAGCCTTTTCAACCCTAAAGTGTCACTTCTTAAGATTCAAAGTGATATACCATATTCCCTGCATCTAAATAACATCTTTTCTAAATGTTGCACGAGATCACTTCTTTTCCTTGAAAAAATGTCACATCACCCTGATACACAAAAATGAAGTCATTTACATATTCAAAGAATGCTACATCCATTTCTCTTTGAAATGTGGCTGCAACATTCATCAGGCCAAACATCATTCTAACATACACATAGGTTCCCCATGGAGTAGTAAAAGTGGTTTTGATTCTCTCTCGACTACTTCGAACCACTTGGTTATACCCAGAGAAACCATCTAAAGTGGATAGCAAGTCGGAACCAATAACTAATTGAAAAATGTTATCCATATTTTTCAAGGGATATTTTTCCTTTATTCATGCCTTAAATTTTTGAAGTCAACACACAATATTATATCCACATTTTTATTTCCAATAGGTACCGGGTTTCATACCCATGAGGAGTATCTTGTAGGTTGTATAATTCCCCATCCCTTAAATTTTTCAAATCTTATTTCATTTTTGAGGAAAGAAGGTGATTAATTGGTCTTTATTTCTGCCTAAACGGCTTGACATTGGCTTATAGGGGTTTTCATGCTGAAAAAGGTCTTCCCTATATGCCTTCAATTCAATCTCGAATACGACCATGCCAAGCAATCCTCATACTTTTTAATAATTTCATATATGATTGCTTTTCTTCTTTATTCAAATTCTGCCTAACCATATTTTCCGAGGTTTATATTTTGTGCCCAGGTTATGTTCCTCAACATCCCTTGAGGCTGACATGTTTCTATTAATAATGCAGTCAACATTATCAAAATTTGATTCCAGTGCAACCAAACCTCTAGGATTAGTATTAATTTTCAATTGGATAATGTGCTTACCAAATAAGGTCTCTTTTCCTTCACCTGCACAAACCATTGGTTCCTAGTCCATACTTTGATTGAAAAATTCTCCTTTATGGTGTAGAAACCTTTGGACTTGAGCATCATGTTCAAACACCTGCCAGTGCTTGATATTGTCAGGGATAGACGACTTGGTAAATATTTCAATATCATATTCACAATAAGGAGACATTGTACAATTTTAAAACCTAGATCCCAATACTTCCAATTTATCTTCTATAGTATTATAGCTCCTATCATGATGTATTATATTTAAAGTATCAAACATTTTAATTAAGTCCTAAATTGCATACTTATCTTGTTTCATTCTTTGATTTTTTTTTGCATACAATTTTCTAACTTGCTTGACTATCAAATCTGAATCTCCTTTAACAACAATGTCTCTAACACCGTATTTCCATGCAATCCTTCGACCCAAAAGAAATGCTTCATACTCAACAATATTTTTTTGTGCACTCAAAATTGAGTTTAAAATAAAAGTTAAACTCCTCTTGGCTTGGAGATATCAAAAAAACCAACGCCATTACTAGATCTAAAACAAGCCCCATGTAACATTAAAGTCCAAGGAGAACCAACCTACTCACGATACTTTCACTCATCAATTTTATGATCCTTACAATCAACATATTCCACAAAGTTCTTAACATCAACATCTATGTATAATACTTCATAAGAATCATTGTTAGGGTCCTTAATGAGATGTAACATTTTATTCTCACCATATAACTTCACAAGGCTGCCCTCAATTGGTATGGTTGCATAAGACATGTCCATTTGCACACTTCCACCCACACTAGCTACCCATTTTCTAGATAATGACATCCCCACTTGGTAGGACAATCCACGTACCACATTCATGGTCAAGCATTTTCCTGGATAAGCTACTAGTTGCACTACCATTCCTTTGACATATCCAATTACTGAAACTTCTCTTGAATCCATAGCATTACATTTCCCAAAAGTTGTTGTTACGTTGATATTTAACTCATTCATTACCTCAAGAGGCATTACATTACATGAGGCTCCTGAATCAAACATGTAGTTATGTACCATCCTATCTTTAATAATCAAAGTGCTAAAAAATGGATTGAAATCCAACTAAGATTCAACTAGAGAAGTTCCCAAATATACCTTAGATGATTCACCCAGTTCCTCAATGCTTGTGAAATTTACGATTCTGAAATAATAGGAGGAATCTCTACATTATTAACACTTTTTCCCTTTTCTTCCTTAAATCCCAAATATTTGAATTCCCTTTTCCTATGCTCAGGGATCTTGAGTAATTCAACAATGGGAACAATGAGCTTCATCTGACGGAAGATTTTGGCTATGTCACAAGGAACATATTTGGGTAGGGTAGTATTAGGAGGGAGATTCACCACTTCCTCTAATAGTATAGGAGTTTTCAGAGTCTGGGCATGGGCAAGAGCACAAGTTTTATTTGGGATAGTTAGGCCTTTTCCATATGTATCTTCCTTAGGGGTTTCCCTCAAGATATTTGTAAGAACTAGAACTTTTGGCTTGGTTTATGGCCCTCCCCCTTTGACAACCATACTTCTGGTGTTATATTATTTATCCTAAGCAACTACTACATTCATCAACAACAGCTTGCATGTCCTCTTCGGAAGGGATCCTCCATCATACTTTTTAATCACCAAAGCCCTTAAGTATTCAAAATTATGATTAAGAAAATCAAATGCTTTCACCATTTCAATTTTTAAAGTATTAATAAGAGGAAGAGGTAATACCGGGTGAACATAATCGCATAAGTTTTCAACATGTTCTAGAACTTATTAATTGATTGAAGTTTCCCCTACCATGAGTTTACAAGGCATTCCATCATGCACACATCATCATACATCTGATCATCATCTACTTCCTCAACTTATTCATCTACATCACATGGGGAGTGTGGTAATAAACACTTATCACACCACTCGATAACATTGGCCTCCTCCACAAAGTAGCAATCCTAGTAGTCAAAGGATCAGGAACCAATCTATTCTCCCTGGGTTGAGGCTATTTATTTCCTAATCCCATGAGCCCTTTCCCTCTATCATCTGGTCTATGATTAACTGGGATGATTTCCAAATCTCTCCTGACTGTGTGGCTTGTGCTAACCTTGGGAACTTTGTCCTATCCCTTTTTCTGCTCTGGCCAGTTTATAGGATATCTCTTTAACTGCTCCAACAAAATTTTTTACAACCTCTTCTAGATCTATAACCTATCTTGACCGAGGATTTTCATGATTGATCAACTCAACTCCTTACCTCTTAGGAGGATTTCTAACTACCTTAATATTATTCTCAATTTGTAAAGCCGTGGTGAAATACTACCTCAATGTTCGGGTTCTTATCTCTCAAGGAATCAAAAGCGTCAAAATATTTTATCAAACATGACTCATCACTTGGCCTTAGGATTATGGGTATCCTATTCAAGGTCTTACTGAAATGAGTATTGAAATCATGGACAAATTGATTTGGATTTTTCTTTATATTTTCAAATTTAGATAGAAGGAACCGGGATCTATCTTATTCCCATATTGCAATCTAAACACATTTTTAATCTCAGTCCATGAAACTATTGAATTATATGGTAAAGCCTTGTACCAGTCACATGGATCCTCCTCAATAGTCTGAATACATAGTTTTATATACACGTCTTCAAACTCAATTTCAAAATCTTCCATCATATTGAAAAAGAGTCTTAAATGGTGGTCACTAGTGATGGCATTATTCCCTTGAAATTTTGGCAACCTATTTCTGACATCTTGTGGCACCATATTAGGATATCCACTTATAGCTATGAAATATATAGGTCCAAAAGTGTTGATAACAAAAGGAGTTCTAGGTGGAGGTTGGGCCATATTACCTTGAGGAGGTGATCTTGTAGGAGAATCAAAATGATAAGGGATGAGGGGTCTCTGGGGCATAGGAGTATAACTCTCAAAGTAAATATCCTCTAATGACTCAATTTCTTGGAAAACCCTATCAACCTTGGAAGAAATAAGGGAAAACTGAGAGGCACGCTTTTTAGACACAAATGATGGCCCCTCTCTAGTTGGAGAACTCAAATTTATATAAAGATTACTTGGTTCTAGAATCACTTGAAGACATATGGTAATCTTCAACCACAAAATGATCATCTTTCGAACTCGATATCTCCTTTTTGATTCTTGATTTCCAACAACTTTCCAAACTTGTTTTTTTCCTAAATTTTATTTTCCTAGTTCTAGAAATAACTTTTAGTAGGATCCACAGTGAAGAAAGACCTTCTTCCCTCCATCTTTATACAGATTAATGAAAAATATCACTTGACACGAGGTTAAGACACGATAATAATCAAAATTACAATTCAACACGGAGTCGCCAATAAGGATTTTCACCTTATTGTGTAGATGAACTATAAGTAACTTTCTAAGTGTCTATCAATGCTTAATTTATGTAAAGCTTAATAGATCCAACCTTACTTTACCCACATTTATCACTATTGACACAAATTTTGTGTAATAACCACTAGAAAATTGAAATACTACATAATCAACTTGTAATCTTACACAAATCTTACAAATATCAACAAAGGATGATGTTTAAACAACATATTTGCACTTAAATCATGTAAGAAACATTACCAGGTTCAGTATGTGTATACATTTGTACAAAAAATCATTGGAAATAATGCCACTTGGGTGTTGTTGATGCACAAAAAGGTGCCATTGTGCAAATAATCCTCTGCGATAAAAAAATCCCCAAACAACAATGCCACTTCGGTGTTGTTGCCACACAAATATGTCCTAATGTTCAAGTAATCCATGCAATTGAAACAATCCCTAGAAATGTCACTATTTGGGTGTTGTTGCCGCACAAATATGTCCCAATGTTCAAATAATCCTCTAAAATTAAAATAATCCTTGGCAACGGCACCACTTAGGTGTTGGTATCCAAATTGATTCTCCTGCGAGGGCTAATGTAGCATCACAAACTGGCGGCGGGATGCTTACAGATAGACAAATCATGATATAAGTCGTTTTGTAGCCAGAGAGGGGATTTAGCTGACTCTTTTCACTTAGGTGTTGGATAAATGGATAACACCTTACTAAGGGTTTGATCTACCCTCACTACTTTAGGTTATGCCTTCAACCAGGGTGAGAGGACCCATTTTGTAACCCATGTTGGTGAAGGATATCAAGAGATCCTTCTTTGCACAATTTTCATGAGAACCTTGAGAAAATATGATCAATACAACACAATCTAACTCTCACAAGTTATCACACTAGAGAGTGGAGATGTTTCCTGGACAAGGTTCAGTTACTAAAGACAATAATTGAAACACGGTTGTCTCTACATATTTTGGCGGTGAAATTTGTTAAATCTTTGTGGATACACAGTCAAATAGGGGTAGCTCACGTAGCATTTATCCTTTGAGAAGTTTTTAGTGGGAATTTAGTAAAGATAAAGTTAATTATATTTGGAGATTTGACACCTTTACAAATATTGGAATACTCATAGATAAAATGCTTCAAAATAGCAAACATATTCCTTCAACCAAAAGGTGTGTATCAATGGAGGCTCGAGAGATGCACGATTTCATACACTCTTCAATAATTCAACACAAAGGATCGTGTTAAAGAATCAATTAAACATGGCTTCTAGGAGACTCAACCTTGAGTCTCACTGCTTTGAGGGGTTGAACCTTTGGAGGACATTGCTCGTGATCTGCTGAACATTAGTAGTGCCAGTCCCCAGGCGGCACCAACGGATAACCCTTCTAGGAGATTGGAGGCCTTAGAGGCTGAGCTTAAATTGCTGAAGGATGAGGTTAAAAACCTTGCTAAGCAAAAAGGCAAACAAAGCATTGAGGGGGAAGGGAGCATTGGCAATAGCCAGATTGATGACATATACAAAAAACTGACCTCCTTAGACTCCCGCCTAGGGAAGATGAAGACTAGGCATGAGTATAATATTGCAGCCTTCAGGGCCATCGAGGAGTTCATCGAAGGTCATGCAAGAAGTGTTTCACAACTTAGCGGTGTCCCGGCTACACTTTGGGGCAATGAGAAAGAGAGCAAAAGAACCAGAGAGGAGCTTGATAAGACGGATGCTGCTCATATGACCACGCCCCGGGCATGTATCATGCTTGGAAAAGAATAAAGATGAGTATTGATCAAGCTGCCAAGAAGTAGTCCCGACTACTTTTGCTGGTCCTTATTGTTTTTATTACTACTTGGCCGTAGGCTTGCTATTTTTTTGCCGTTGTTTTTTGTTAAGTCTCGATTGTATAGTCAGTTTCGGGCTTCGTTGTTCTTTTTCAGAACTTTTGTGCTTTGCTACATGCCTTCTCTCGCAAAATATTCTCTCTCTCTTATTCCGGCTTTTAGGCCTTCTTTTTTTGTACACAAGGGTATAGTCCCTTTCAAAAACTATTTACCAATATTAAAAAAAAAAAGAATCAATTAAACATTGGAAATCCCTGATTAGTCACGCCTAAGATACACTCATAGGATAACAAACAATCTTTGTCAACATAGTGGAAGTAAAATGATTTTAAATTGTTTATTTCATTACAAGATGAAATCTCTCCTCACAATGAAATTGCAAATTCCACAATACTACCATGTGGATAAGATATTGTGTGATTCAGAGGGATTTTAACAAAAGATTACAACAGGAACATGAAAAACTATTTGAAAACATTCTGAAATAAAAGCAAACACAATTATGCTCATGATTAACACAGATTCATTCAAGGTTCATTAGATTCATCAACATGGGAAATTTTCCTCAACAATATCAGATATTTTTAATGGTTGTACACTTGCAACCATATTTACATGATTAAATCCAAAAACATATGAAAATAAACTAGTTTCTTAGATGGTCTATGGGAAAAACGTTTTTCTCAAACTTTCTTAGAAAAATTAATCCCCCTTTGGCATATCCATTTCATGCCTTTATATCACTCACTTTACATCAAATCTTTTCCCACAAAATAAGAATATTCGAGGAATACTTTATTTGTTACATATTTGTTTCTAGAAAGTGATATTTAACAAATTTACACCCAAAAGTTGCCAAGTGTACAAAAGATAATATTTTTCAATTATTTCCACCGATTGTTTTAACTAGGGCATCTGGTCATCTCCTCTGGTAGCATGTCCATCCTCTTTCGATCCTGTAGATTCTTTCTCCGCATCCTTTTCCTTTGTATCTTTCTCTACTGATAATTCATTTTCTGCAGGTTCCCGACCAACTATGTTTCAATACTTCAAGTTTTGCACTTCTCAAATTTAAACATAGAGCTCCACAATCAATTTGATTGCACTTTTCGACAAAAACAATGAGATACCATGGAATTAATGAAAAAGGATGAAAGAAATATGAATCCCTTAAGTTCCATGGTTTACGTAGGAGTAACAAGTGTGGAAAACCAGATGCATTGTATCACAACCATTAACTTTGTCTTTCACAACTTAAAATTTTTGCTTTCCATGTGGAAAAGATTTGAGTTGAAGTTGGTGCTGGGGTGCTTTTCACATTTTGTATCACTTAAATAAAATGAGTACTTTTAGACAATTTGGCCTACCCACTCGCTTTTAATATAGGACCTACACGTGGTTTTCTTGGACATCGACGAGGCTGTGACTTAATTTATGAATTTTATTCTTTTTTAAAACAAATCCGAGAATCTCAAAATACCCCAAAGAACCCGCCTCTCTACTTTTAACTTTTGATGTGATCCCAAAGAAAGTCACGACCCACTTTTTTACTTTTACTTCATTTAGAAATAGAGCTTAAAAATCTAAAGTGCTCCAGTTGACCCATCTTCCCACTTTGACTTTTCAATGTTGACTCAAACATGTGATATTAATTGGTCCCCCATGGAGTCACAGATCATTTTATAACTTTACTCCCTTTTACAAAACAATGCGAAAAACTTCAAAGTGCTCCGATAGCACGCCTTCCCGTTTTTGACTTAAATGCGACCACATGTCCTCTTACGGGACTTAGGCATTTCTTTTACCTTTTTACTCTTTTTTCCATAACACCTTAAAATAAAAAAAAGGCCTTCTTTCCCGCAACTACTCAACCTATGACACGTGTACATCTTTGGGGAAAAAATAATAAATTTTCTCTACCACTTCATAATTTTGACTAGCTAATTAGAAAACATTGGAGTGCTGGGGAAAATTTGACATTTTTTACAAAAGTGACAAAAGTGACAGTTCATCCAATTGGCTTGCCATTTTGTGTCCAATTAGATATGAACACGTATCTGTGGATGTTGGGACAAAATTTGATTGGAAAAACACGACCATGGAAAAATAAAATGTAGTGGAAACTTCACCATTCATACCCAAAATTCAAAATGTTCCTCATGGACATGAGAAATCGCAAATAATACATGGCTAAAAATGATCCATGGCCATAGAGAAGGATTAATAATGGCATACAAATTAAGGAGAAAGTTTTCACACATCCATACAGAAGGCATAAAATACTTCAAACCAAGTGGATCGAGAAGTGTTTTATACAAATAGGGCAAGATTAAATCAAGCACCAACAAGACTAACTGAAACTCCTCACAAATATCATATATAATGCCAAATCACTCGTAAAATTATTTTACTTTGATTCCTTGCTCTATATATCATGCTTCTATACCAAACCATAAGATCTAGGTCTAGGAATAAGCCTAGAATGACTCATACAACACATGACATCACATGAAATGACATTGATGAAAAATTCCAGACACATTAACACTATTTACACACCTATTGGACATTTCTTAATCTCATGAAATTCTTCAATCAACTTAGGAGATCCCATCCTTTGACCATTCTTTGGAACACACCTTAACAACATGCTACTTCATCCAAGCAATAATAACAAATGCAATACACCATCATAACACCTCATGGAGACTCACATAACACCATGAAACCTTTTCCATTAATGTCCTTAGACATAAATGAAAATTACTAGACACAATTTCCATGTTTTCCCAAAAGTGGTAAGCACTATAGATATAATAGTTGGTGCAAAGTCATATAGGCATAGAAACTGTCTTTAGAAGTTCACAATTGGATATTAGTATGAGTTCTTATCGAAAATGTTCCCAATTGGTGTGGGGTGGTAGAATCATGTAAATTAACAAGATGCTCATATGAATCAACAATCATAAATCATTAGATATGTAGTAAGATTTATTTCAAATAACAAATTCTAAAGCCATACACACCGTAACATTTTGAAATAAAATGTGGGCTTCCTAGAATAATATTTATAATACATTAGAAATAGGATAAATATGTTTATTATAATCAATTTCCTTTTTATGATGTAGAATATAAGTATCACAAGTATATATACCATGACTAAGTTCATATTCTATAGTAACATGAGGTTCACGTTTTTCATTTTTTATGTCCATTTATAGATTTAAGTTAAAGAAGTATCTATTATCTAAATAACTCTCCTAGTTATTTGTACAACTTACATACATATTCCGGTTTAGAGATCTTCATTACAAGTTGCATGCACTGATTTGTCTCCTTAGCACATTCACTTGGTATCTATTTCCTCACACCCTTTTCCATTTTCATTTTCCTCTTTGTTCCACTCTTCTCTTATTTAATCCTACACATGCGCCTTTGCACTTACATCAATAAGCTAAGTCCTTAGCATGCCCGCGCACCCTTTCCTTTGCACGCATTACAATCGTACATGCCTTCCTTTCATCGTCTTCTTGCTCCTCAATCTTCTCGTACACATACCTTGCACCCTCCTCTACACCATTCTCGTGTCATCTCATACTCGACATACTTGAGAGTGCCACACGCAACCTATTAAAGGATGCCAATAGAACATCGAACCGTTATAACAAATCAATGAGTGACACGTGGTACAAACAAAAATAATATTTACACAAGCTTGGTCATCCTTTAGCAAATTTGTGCACACCACGTGTCTTACATATGCACGTGGGCCTACCAATGTTCTCGTAGACATGTTTTACTATAGAGCCCGATCGGTGTGCACCTAGTCTCAATCAATAGTGTTGACGTGGGAAACAATGATAGACATTTAAATGAAAATTCTTGGCGATTTGGTACATGAAAGATGGTAAAACATTAATCTAGATATTGATGAGTAGATCTGATTGCTCCAACCACCTTATTTTATCTTATCCACCCTTATACCTTCCGTAACATGCCAAATAGACTTGGGAAACGTATTTGACACATTTTAAGGCATTGAATGCTTCTTATTTGTGATTGTATTTAAAATTTGGCTTTTTCTTTCCTTCTCCTCTCCTTCCATCGATTCATCTATAAATGTAAGAGATGGGCTCATTTTTAATGTTGGACACTCTAGATCCTTACGCATGTGCTAAGGACTCCATATCTTTGTATTTTTGTTGTACACCTCTAGATCTTACTCACGATGTGAATATCAACCTTCAGTCACCATTATAACAGTCTATGCATTTATGGAAGTAATGGAAGCATCATTTTGTGGTTATTCTCTATCCTACCATGTTTGCATTCCTTCTTCTTTCCTTTATTTTACTTTTTTTTCTTGTTGTGTCATTTTACATTCCTTGCATTTCCATTTTTCTGGTTGCATTTCATCAAAATTAATCGTGTAAATGCGGTTTAGTTTGTGCTATGCTTTCCTAGTCTCCTTAACATATTTCCATTCATTTTCACTCAGAAAAGATAGTTTTCATCCCTCTTTTTCTGGTGCTATCACCTTGGTTAGCTTAGTTTTCCATTCTATTATCCTTCTATCCCTAGTCTCTTTGAATTGTTATCTTATTTTTCCCTTTTAGCATTAGGAGTAGGAGTAGCAGTGGAAATAAATAGAGGAACCAGCCATCTTTGGAGATATTTCTCAAGCGTGCAAGGTCCCAAAACTTGGGGATGGTTCCATTGTTGTCTCAAAAGACTTGGTTCTTCTAGATCTAAGACATAGGCATAAGTTTATCAACCAACAATTTGTGGCACGCCCAAAGGGACAAGCAATGAAATCTTAAATTTCATATTGCTAACTTATGGTGTGTGAACTTAGTATTTATAGCCTTTGGAAACTTATTTCAACACATATGGCTACTCCCAACATTTCAAATCTCCTTTTTTCAGTCCCGAGCACCTTTTATGAGAAGATTGCATACCAAATAGAGTGTTGCAGCTGAAAGATCTTTTGACTACCTCTAGATTTTGACTAAGAAGCACACGTAAAATATATTCCTCATGTGCATCTCCATCTCCAGTGCACCACACACACTCTACTCATCCTAAAAACAAATAAGCATTCCCTACCATGGTGCTTCAACCTCCTCATCCTCCAAGGAACTTCACCATTTTCACTGGAGGAAGTCCTCTCAATCTCAATGCCCAACATGATATGCTAGTGGCTACACTCAAGAGTATTTCATACTTCAGAGGTGAAAATCAAGTCAGCCATGTTCAACACATTTAAGATATAGGAAGTGTATGCTATGTCTATCTGATTACACATGATGATGTTGTTTTTAGGTTTTTATAGCCTCTTTCAAGGGTAAAACACTCCAATGGTACCATGGCCTAAGACCTACATCTATTGCTACCTGGGATGAGCTTGGAACGACTCTATGCAATTACTTTGAAGATAAATCAAATCATCTATCACTAGTGGAGTGGTTGAGTACAAAAAACCTCACGCCCAATGAGAGGATGAAGGATTTCAACATTAGATTCTAGAAGACTTGTGACATAATTCCTCAAGTGGCAAGGCCTAAAACCTTACATACTTTCTTGTACTATCTAAATGATTTGAATAGTGAAATTTAAGTGATGATTCAATCCATGGGAGGTAGAAACTTACCTCCCATATAACATTGCAATAAGTGTAGAAAATAGTCTCATTCAGGCTGGTAATTTGGCACCTAGGCCTCTTATGCCCTTGTTCCTAGAAATGTCTCCAAGGCCCCAACCTTTTGTTGCTCGAGTTACAATGCATAGCACACAAACAATTGCATCGACATCTTACTCTTTCCGCACAAAAAGGAAGATGATGAATTAAACGCCCGATTAGAAACTTGTCCAAGAAGGTCATATCATTGGAGAAGCAGTAGGCGTAAACCTATAGAGGTAGTTCCAATCAGGCACAAAGCTAAAGAAATCAACCTTAGTGCAATAAATATGAAAATCATAGATACGGGTAGAACAAATAGAATGATAGATGGCATGCTAATGCATACTTTCCTTTGCAAGTTATTCCTCCTACAATACCCCTTCTAGCGCCATCACAAGCCAAGAACTTGTTCTCGGTTCATAAAAACATGGTGTAATAATTGGAGTTGTGTTTTCATTACAATATGCCTCATAGTCAATATCATTGTATTAATGTGCACATGCAATCCTACATGATCCAGAATGCTTCTAACTATGAGCCTTCTATCAATATAAGTGAGTTTGAGAGTCAGAAAAATCCAGAGGCTCCTCCTAAGGCCAACTTGGTATTCTTTAGCTACTGAGGAATTTTGCGATCAATCAAGTTACTGAGATGATGGAATAATATCGGGTGCTCAAGTTGTAGAAAACATAAGATACAAAAGGAGAAGGATAGAGTTTGGCGTGTAGGTAAAAATTCTAACAACACAGTAACTAACCTCAAAAGAAGATATATGTAGCCAATGCATCCATCATTAAAAGCACTTAAGTTCCTACACACGAGGATCCACACAAATTTCCTCCAAAGTAGCGCGCACCCCTCTTTTGATAGGTAAATATTTTATTTCAGGTAAGGCCCCTGCCTCCATGCTTGAACAATCAGAAAGTATGTTCTTGTTCCTCAAATGCATAAGTCAATGGGTTTTCCATTCAGCATTGTGGACCAGATGAAAAGGAAAACATAAATGTCACAATGTGGGATACACTCACTTTTCCCTCCCGGTGTAAATTTTTACATAAAGCTCGGGTCAACTCCACACATTGATCCACCCATCTAGAAGTCACGTGCCTCTGTCAATATCATCCAAGAAGAGGAGAAGTAATTAATTAAAGTTGTTAAAACCCCACCCTTCTATATGTCTTTGATCATAGAAAAACATCTTGTCCATAACAATATGATTGACTTAGGTGCTAGTACTTCTTTCATTCCTATGAATATTTTTGATGTCTTAGGTCTTAAGTATAGCCCCCTCACAAAAGGATTCCTAAAACTTGATGGTTCAACTGTCACTACCCTAGTAATAATCACGGATCTTGAGTAAACTCTCCATGCATGTCCAATTTTAACAATAACTGAAGATGTATCAATCATTGATGTACCCCCTTTGTTTTATTTATGTTTATCAAGAGATTTTATTGCTAAAGTGGGTGGTTACTTGTATTATGATTGGTCTCATATATTAATCAAGACAAGGTATGGTACCTTATTTACAATACAAGTTGAGCTAATTTTTTCCAATCATGTAGAGTTATATGTCCTATCCCCTCTCCAAGTTAACTATTTAATTCAAGAAGAACAAGTTCTAGTATCGAAAAGTAGCCTCTTCAACCTTATATCCCGATCTAGTACTTGATGAGTGGGCAGAGAGGCACCATAAATTTGACCCATATCTTGAAGAGTCGGAGTCTTATAAAACTGGGTTTGGTACTTACTGCATTCTTGAAGAAGAAGTTATACTATCACGCACAATCAAGAAAAGTGAAGAGAAACCTAGTCTATGGAAATTATAATTTGATGGATCCAGAATAAGAAAAGGCATGAGATTAATATTTTTAATCATTTCCCCTAAGGATGAGAACTTATTTTTCATACATAGGTTGTAGTTTATATGTTCTAACAATGTGGCAAAATATGAGGTACTAGTGCATGATATGCTTATTCCTATAAATAAGAATATTAAGGTGGTGAAAATATTTGGGAGCATATAATTTTTATCCATCAGTTACCAACAAGTGTGCGGAAAAGAATAAGCTTCTCAAGGCTTATAGAAAAGAGTTTGGGACCTCATTAAAAGCTTTGATGCTCTAAATGTGTAGGTAGTGCCGTGTAAAATGAATAAGGAAGATGATAAAATAGTCGCTCTTGGTTTGTAGTTCTCTCCTACTAAGGACTTTGTCAAAGGAAACACTTAACACATTAAGGTGGTGATTCGACCATCCATTGTAGATAAAAACTAGTTGGCAAGTGTTTGAAAGTGACAAGAAAATCATTCATTTCATCCAAATGAAGCCTATTTCTCATCAAATATGCAAGCTAATTTGCATGACATATATGATGATCAAGTAATAAAACTAAAGAAAAAAGTTTCCTAAAGGGCTAGTCACCTTAGAGAAAATTTTTAGCCTTGATGATGAGTTCAAGGGTGAAGAGAAGTATATGCACATTGCTCAAGAAGACTTCTCCCACTCACTAATACACATGGAAATTAGTGGCTGCTCACCACACTTGCACGCATGACAAAAATCGGCCTTAATTTCTCTTTTTCAAAAATAAAGTGATATATTCTCATGGGAGTATGAAGACCTCAAAGGTTTTGATCAAAGTGTTTCTTAACACTCCATTGACCTTGATCCTAGTATCAAGCCCTTCAAAAAAAAGAAGTAACCATTCAATCCAAAAATAGACCCCATCAAGAGAAAGGAGTTATCGAAACGCATTGAGGAGAATATTATTTTTCCCATCAAGTACTCTACCTTGGTCAGAATTTAGTTCGGTGTGCAAGAAGAACAGTGAAATCGGACTCTATGTTGATTTCGAGAGATTTGAACGAGGCATCTCAAAAGGATAATTATCCTCTTCCTTCTATGGAGTAGATTCTATAGACTATGGCTGACGTGTAAATATTCTCAATGCTAGATGGATATTATGGCTTCCATTAGATCCTGGTCAAGGAAGACGATTAATTCAAAATGGTGTTTACAACCAAGTGGGGAAAATATGTGTATCGAAGATATCCTTTGGTCTATCAAAGGCAAGTGAAATGTTTCGGCATGCCATGGACATTTCCTTCAAAGGTTACGTCAATGAGTTAAAATTTTTTACCTTGATGACATTAAAGTCTTCTTAAAGAAAATCACGGATCACAATGAAAACCTATAGAAAGTATTTGAAACATTTAGAAGGTATGGGGAAAATCTTAACCCCAAGAAGTGTAATTTTTATTGATACAGGGAAAACTATTGGGCCATGTGGTTTCAAAGGATGACATCGCAAATGACCCCAAGTGCATTTCATCCATCCCGGATCTTTCCCTGCTATCGCATAGAAAGGCCTTACAATCCTTCGATTGTAAGATCAATTTTGTTAGGCATTTTATTCATATATTTGTAGGACTAGTTTGGCCCATCATCCTAATGCTCAAGAACATAACTTTTAGATGGACAATAGAAGGAAATGAAAGCTTCAAAAAAAGAAAACAAGAGATTGCTTCGCGCCAACACTCATCAACCCGAATTACCCAAGGGATTTATCCTTTTTCTTATGGAACTGATGTGAATTTTTTTATTGTCCTAACACAAAAATTAACAAGGGATGGAACATCGAGTGGCATTATTCATCCAAACACGAAGGATTATGAATTAAAATATAGTCACATGGAGAAACAGATCTTCACCATCATGCACGTGATCAAAAAATTCAAGATTATGCTTTCCAAAATCACATCAAGGTCTTAGTTTCCCACTATTGTGTTAAATACTTCATCATGGGAGCAGAAATAAGTGATAAGAGAGCAAGATGGGTGGCCAAAATCATAGAGTATGATAATATAATGCAAGCCACAAAACTAGTAAGAGGTGGCACTCTCTGTAAAGCACTTCTTTGAGGACACACAAAATGAATCTTAGACTTCATTATTCCTTGAGGAGGACCTTCCATGGGTAGAACTTGAGAAAATATAGATCCCTGGTGTGCACAACTAGATGAAGGAAATGATCACCTTCCTTTCCAAGGGTACATACCCTCCTGGTTTAAACAACGAAAAGAGAAGACATCTAAGGTTACAATATATTCATTATGTTTTCATTGATGGACTTATCTCCAAGAATAAACTTGATGGCATGTTGTTAATATGTATTGATGACACATAAAATGAAAGGTGTTAGCAGAATGTTACAATGGATTCTCTGGTGGACACTTATATGTCAAGACTAATACAATGAATATCATAATGACAGGTATATTTTTTCCTACTTTGTTTATAGATGCACACAAGTGGGTCAAAAAATGAAAGGAATTTTATTTCTTTACTAGAAAAAAAGATTATAAGTTCTTCCTCTTTAACCAATCCAAGAAAATCAACCTTTTGTGTAATAGGGTCTCGACTTCATAGGCATGATCAATCAACCTCTAAGCTGGCTGGACACAAATGGCTGCTAAAAGAAATAGAATAATTCACAAGATGGTAAGAAGCTATCATGCTCAAGGAATCAACTAAGTCATTCATCCTTGAATTTTTTGAAGGTATAGTCATAAGTTTTGGCATTCCTAAAACCATTATCTCTAATAATGCAAAGGCCTTCCTTAGCACTAAAATCACTGATTGGGCTCTAAATATGGGCATCTATATGAAGACTTCTTTCAACTATTAACCTCAAGTCAATTGTATCGTAGAGTCAACAAACAAGAACCTAATTAGGATCATGAAACACACAATGAACATCAATAAAATAAACTGACATACAAAGGTATCATGCACACATTGGGAAGATAGAATCAAAGTTTGAAAAGAAATAGGAACTTCACCTTACAAGATTATCTATGGAAAGGGGGTACCCTTCCTTTGACGTTGAGTTAAACTCATTGGCACTTTCTCAACAGGTTGGAGTTGGAAGGAGAACACTAGAGATAAATGAGAATTGAAGAGTTGGTTAATCTTTAAGAATCAAGGAACTCTACGATGATCAAGATAGATCAACATCAAAAAGTAACAAAGAAAAGGTTTTCAAAACAAAGGCTAGGCCTCAATATTTCAAAGTCGGGAATTTTTATTTAAATAGAATGTTGATAGAGCTAAAAAGGGCTCCATTCAAAGTTTGATGTACTTTGGAGTGTCCCATACATCATTAGTTCATGTAAGGAGGCTAACTCTTTTGAGTTAACTCATCTTGATTCATGCGCACTTTGCAAATCCCAAGAAATGGAATCTATCTCAAACCCTTCCATTAAGTTTGTTGCATCATTTTGTATATATTAGAGTAATTTCAATTTCTCCAAGTACGTTGCATGCACATTATTTATTTTTACATAGTTCTTTCTTCTCGTGTGCTTACCGCACATACTCTTCTTTTTTTCTTCCAGGTGTCGGTCTTCTTTCAACAGTTCATAGGATTCGAATAGATTCAAGAAATTATCTTTCAAGTGACTTGGGAGAAATTACTCAAAGCTAAAGGTGATAATTTCATGACTACATAGTAGAATCCATGCCTAATGTATGCTCTAGGCTACTGATATCCTTCATCTAACAAACAGATGGTCCTGAAATCCACAAAAACTATTATCCAAATAACTCTCCTAGTTATTTGGAAAACTTACATACATATTTTGGCTCAGATATCTTCGTTACAAGTGGTGTGCACCTCATTTGTCTCCTTGGAACATTCACTTGGTCACAATTACCTCACATTCCCTTACACGCTTCCCCTACGCCCTTTACATTTTCCTTTCCCCCTTTGTTCCACTCTTCCCTTGCACGCATCTTCTCCGTGCATTTTCCTTCTTCCTAGCAGCTACTTCATCCTACGTGTGTGCCTCACACTTGCTTCAATTGGATAAGTCATTGGCATCCCTTTGATCCCTTTCCTTTTCGTGCATTGTAATTACGTGCACCTTCCTTCCATCATATTCGACGCCTCAATCTTCTCGTGCACACACCTTTGGAAACTCCTTTGATCCATTCCATGCCATGTCATTATCTCGACATGGTTGAGTGTGCCATGCATAACCTATCAAAGAAAAAAAAAAGAGTGACAAACATTTGCAATAAATTAACGAGTGACACATGGAAGAAATGACAAGAACACTTACAGCTTGGTCATCCTTTCAACATGAGATCCATGTGCGCCACGTGTCTTCAGTATGTGCGGTGGCTATGAAAATATTTAGAAAACACTATATTTTTCTACAAATATCTAATCGATGCACGCCTAGTATCCATCGATAGCATGTTGTTGACAAGGGCTATAGTGCTAGAAATTTAAATTCAAATTCTTGGTAGATCTGATAAATAAAACATGGAAAAACATCAATTTGGACATTGATGAGTAGATCTAAATTCTTTAACCACCTGATTTGATATTATCCACCCTCCTACCTTCCTTCTCAAGCACAACCAATAGACTTGGGGAAACCTATGTATAGATTTGCAGGCATATTTACAAGCATTGAATGCTTCTTTTTGGTGGTTGTATTTCAAATTCAGGCTTTTCGCTCCTTCTTCTCCTCTCCTTCCATCGATTGATCTATAAATGTAAGAGTTGGGATCATTATTAATGTTGGACACTTTATATCCTTAAACATTTTCTAAGGACTTCATATCTTTATATTTTGAGTTACTGAGACCTTGAGATCTAACTCATGCATGTGAATATCGACCTTAAGTTGCCATTGTAATAGTATGTGCATTTCTGGATGTAATGGAAGCATCATTTTGTGTTTAATCTCTATCCTAGAATGTTTTCATTCCTTCTTGTTTCCTTTATTTTACTTTTCTTACTTATTTTGTCATTTTGCATTCCTTACATTGTGATTTTTCTAGTTGTGTTTCATGAAAAAAGATCTTCTAAATGCGGGTTGGTCTATGTTACGTGTGTCTAGCCTCCCTTAATGCCTTTTCCTTAATTTTTCTCATAATAGATAGTGTCCATCCCTCTTTTCAGGTGTTGTCTCCTTCCTTAGATTATTTTCACATTCTCGTTATCCTTCTATCCCCGGTCCCTTGGTCTTGTTAGCTTAGTTTTCCCTTTCAACATTAGGAGTAGCAAGAATAAAGAGAAATAGATAGATGAACCAACCTTCTCTTGAGATCCGTCTCAAGCATGCGCAAGGTCCCACAACTTGGATATGGTTCTATTGTTGTCTCAAATGATTCAGCTTCTTCCATATCCAATACACGAGTAAAATTTTGACAACGAACAATATGATCATGTGTAAAATAATTGCAATTGTTATTAGAATAATAATCATGATATAAAATATTAATATAACATAGATGAAGTAGAAAACTAAAAATTTCTTGAGAGTGAAACTCATATACAAGTTATGTGTTAAGATCAAGTACATCCATTTTGAAAGAATTTACAAATGATATGCTTACATCCATAATTTCCTTGTATTTGGACATTTTACAATCTAGATTAAATACTGAAATCAACTATATTAGTTTTATTATACAAAATATTGGAATTTGATTTGGCTATTATTGGAATCCAAAAAGGGGTATTTTTGGAATTTGATTTGGCTATTATTTGAATCCAAAAAGGGATTTTTGGAATTATATATCATGTATGAGGGATATGTATTTAAGGGTTTACATTTTTTTAGTACGAATAGGAAATACTTATTGGAATAATTAATACATTTATAGCTTTACAAAGCACAAAAATACTTATACTACCCATTCTCATATAAGAATTTTTTTATCTTCTATTGAATGGGCATATGCCAATTCTCATATAAGAATCATGGAAGAAAAATAGAGGTGATAGTCGATTCATTTTAGAATGGACGGTTGCCCATTCTTACATCTTTTATGGTGATATTAAAATTTATAAGTTCAATATTACTTCAATGAGTTAGAACATTTAGAAAATGCATATGCCCGTTCTCATACAAATAAAGAGTTTTATTATTGTGATGAGAATTGAAATATGCCATTTCTCATACTAACAAAGATTTTTATGATTATGATGTGAATGGGCATATGTGCATCCTAATAAGCGTAATATATAAAGAATGAACAATTTGGATGTAATTTATTTTAACTATGGGGTCGTGCACATTTGCATGTTGTATATTTTACATATTTTGATCATATATATTTGTATCTAATATTGCTTCTAATTTATGATATCAATAAAATTTGACAAATGTTTAACTATAACGTTGATTTATTTGCATAGAATGAAAGTAGGAAATGTGTTGTTATGAGATAAATACAACATAAAATGATGGTAATAATTGATTTTTTAAAAGATAGTCTAGAAAAATAAACCAATATTTATATATTTTTATGAGATAGACTAAAAAAACCAATTATTTTATATTTATTAATCAACACAATAGTAATAAGTAAAATCAATCAAGCTCAATATTCATGGAAATGTGTTGTTATGATAAAAATACAAGTCACAATTCTTTTTGTATAAAATGATGGTAATAAATCCATTGTTATGAAATAGACTCATAAAACAATATGATTGAATATTAATGACAAAGACTACAAAAATAAAATATATATATATATATATATATATATATATATATATATATCAACATAATAGTATCAAATACACTCAATTAAGCTCAGCAATTGATTTTTCAAATGTTTCCAAAGATTCGATTTAAATTTTAGTGTGGATGCACATGATTTAACCATGTACATAAGTGTGTGAAAAAATTTCTATCAGAATGCATTGTGTTATCAAATTTCCAGCTAGAAGGCAATCCAAATAAAATTGCCCTAGTTTTGTCATGAACAAAACATTTTGTTTCACCTATGAACAATATGTTTTCTACTCCATATATTTGGGTGTACTTGTTGAGAACCTTTTGCATATTTTTTTGTAAACTGGCACAATATTCCCCTTCTTCGATCTTAATTTTTTTTTCTAATTTCACACTCTGATATGCCCCAAAAAAAATCAATTCAATATTTCTTATCCAATCAAATTTTTGAATGAAGGCATGTTGTTCTCTTGAATGGAGGTATGTAAACCACAATCCAATATCAAAATGTAGTCACGATATCCTTAACAATTCAGGGATAAAAGTACGACTGAAGTATCAATAACATCCATATATAAATTATGGTTGTATTGTAAGTGATCTAAATTTAGAAATCCCTAGACCTCCAAAGAGCTATTCTCCTACCCCCAAAACCAGTAGCTTATTTCCATGCAAAAGGAGATCTAAAAACCAACCAATAACAAAAATATTTTTCAATAAATTAAATCATAGATTATATTATCTGATTTTATTGATAATTACTTTCTTTTTGTATAATCCTATCAAAGCTAGTTTTGAGCATTAAATGGTAAACTATAAATAACATCCTAATTTATCATTATATACTAATCACATCATTTGGATGAAATGTGAAAAAACTAAAAAATTGTAATAAACACATTTTGAGCATTACATACTAATAACCATCAATAACATCTTATTAAAGAGTATATAATAATCACTTCAAATGGAAAATGGGAAAAGAACTACAAAAATGTAATAAACACAATTTTATATATTCATTTATTCCACTATTGTTTTCAATAGAGAACATCTCTTTAAGACATGATCTAAAGGATTTTTGGGAACTCAAATCTTCCCTAAACTTGGACCACATTCAAGAGCATCCCGAGACCTTTCCGATAGTATGCAAAACTTAAAAATGGATTCCCTATTAATATTTTATTGCTAGTCAAAGAATGGGTCTTAAACAGGTCAACATAGGTCAACAGGTCAACAAGTGGACCAATTGGAAGGTGACAAGTGGAAAATGGAGAGAGGGAAAAATGAAGGTTGTTTGAGCTATTGCATCCTCGAGTCTTTGACACACGTAAGAGCGGGCAAGAACAAGAGGCTCAAATTTTGTAATGGAAGGGATCCCAACTGCTTTGTGAGAGCTATATTACTTTCGCCGAGGTACCATGGCCTCAAGACACCACTTGGCTTACCACCACCAGATCAGCTTTGCATTACAGATAATTGAGCTTGACATTTCCATTGCAGCTCGACGAGCTACTATTTATTAGCTTGGTGGGGTGATCAACTCCCCACGTAGTTTATCACTTTTATTTCCACATGAATTGGCATATTTACCAACCGACTTCTATATTTGGATCAATTTTCTTATATTGGCCGAAGCCTCGTTGTTTGGGATATTAATATTATCTAATTCAAAATTGTTAATTGTTCGGGCTTACCTATTATTGACCTTTGCCTTATCTATCACTGTGTGTCCATAGTATACCATTTAACTCGGGATTCCACCTTATCATTAGACAAATTGTCACCACTTTATGGTATAGTCTATAGTTATTCAGGGACCTTATCCTTTACCACATTAGCACCTCATTGGCGCAGCAATGACGTCGAACCATCCAGCTCGGCCCAAATGGGTATTACAATGATTCACATCTCGGCACCTATTAAACACGACTGAGTACAGTTAGTGACCAAGCTATTTAACTTCTTGTTGGAACGATTATGTGGCCCACAAAAATAGCACTTAGCCACGTAGAAGAAGGGGGAGTTCTGTCCCCATATAAACATTGAACCCCCAACTACCCACAACATGTGGGATTTTGACCCACTTAGGATTAAACAATTGCAGAATAGAAGGAGGCCGAGAAATTGAACCTCAAACCTCATAGGACTAAGTTGCATATGCCCAATAGACTTCGCGAGGAGCTCAAATGTGATAAAAATGGCTCGCTGCATTTTATAGAGGACTGTGTGTAGGTTTGTGGAGGATAGTGAAAAGGGAAGTAAGAATTAATCTTAGGTTTTGACGCACTTAGAGGCATTTTCAAGACTTGGTGTAAAAATAAAAGTTGCTCGAAAATAAAAAAAATGACGATATTATTTTTCCATGAAGTGTTATATATTTTCTATTGTGTGCATTTAAATCTCACATTTGCACAAGAAAAGCACCGTGGAAGCATTGTAGGAGTCACATATCTATCTTGGAGTAGTTTCTGATATTATTTAGAGTTCCTTGAGTCATAGATCAACTCATATGCAAGTATAAAGTTCTATTATTCATTATTAAAGGGTTAGTTGTACTTAATTGGGAATTAAATAGATTGATTCTCTTTTCAAGAATCCAGAGACGTAGCCTTTGGGTGAACTCCATTATTAATCTATTTTTCGTGGATTTATTTCGGTTTTTGAAGCTTTTGATCAGATAAAAATCTATAATATGGATTAATTTAATTAATTAGATTAAGAAAACACTTACAAATGGGAAATTGAACTTAATTGGAACTTTCATTATCCATAATCACAACAGATAAAACTAGATGCACATTTTCCATTTTTGGAATTTAGAATTCAGATCAAGTGGATGATAAATTCAACTTGTGATTACTCGAATGGACTTGTAATAGATTGATTAAATCACGAAGTTTGGTATTAAAACGATTAATTAATCAAGTAAGATAGAGTTATGAAATTGGGTTTCAAAACACCCAAAATTGGTTCTAAAAGTACTCTTGATCAATTTTAGTTATAGAAAATTAAGATTCTAGAAAATTTTAAAAGTACAGTTTAAACAAGTACCATTTTCGGATCAAGTTGGTATCAAAGTTGGTTTAGCTCTTTATTTGCTTCAATTGATTTGGTTAAGTTTGGGTTTTCCATTTTCTAGGCTTGATCTTTGAGTTTCGGTGTGCATAAATTTGAAGTACATGTGCAACTGAAACTATGGGAAAATTGTCTAACGAGACCAAGTTTGAGGAAATTGAAGCATACGATTAGCAAATTAAGGAACAGAATGCCTTCCTGAGGTGTCAATTATTGACTCTTGAGGATCAAATTGATAGTTTGAAAAAGAGCTAGAATCTAAGGATGAACTCTTAATGGTGTTGCAAATTAATGGACCCAAGAAACAGGTACTATATACTATGATGCATCCACTAATACAAATGAATACATTGTAAGTATTTCAACACTTAATTCCTCTCCCAAATCCAAGTTGGATTCTGATATTGCTCTAGGTGAATTTGAAAAAAACACCAAAGGTATATGATCTAAAATTTTGAATAATATGGGTTTTAATGGAATTAGCCTTGGTAAGAATAACCAAGGCATAACTAACCCCATCTTGGTGGAAGAACATCCTCGTTATGCAAGACTAGGGTTCGTTATTATAGGTAAAAAGGAAAGTGGAGAGAACTCAAAGGCCACTGGAAGAAGACAAGATTCTAACATCAAAGAGGCTTACCTAATAGTTTTAGGTGATTCATCCTCAGTAGGAGGATTTGGAAATAATTCACCATGAAGAGGTATAGAAATTCCTCCACCTTTGGTTTACCACAAATGTAAGGGAAAAGGTAAACAAAATGATCCACTTTCTACATTGGAAAAGTTTGATTATGATATGCAAGCAATATTGTATAGTTACCCATGCACATTTTTTGGTTATCTAATCATTGTGTGGCCAAGTGTAGTAAGTACAAATCCATGTTGGAGAAAATTGAGAAATTTAATTCTCCTAAACCTGTCTCGGCTAAATGAAGTCAAGGTAAATTTTCTAACAATATGGATCCTAAAAAATGGAACAAAGAATTTGTGGTCACTGTAAGAAAATAGGTCATGTAATTGAAAAATGTTGGTAGCTACATCCAGAACAAAAGTTAAAATTTGTTAAGAAGGATAACATTAATAAACCAACCAATTTTAGGATTTCACGAATCATTTGAAAAGTAAAATGTATCAACCACCTAAATAGGAAAACTTGTTAAAAAAGGGGGGTAAGAATTTCATCAGTTTTATGTTTTCACAGTGTAAATGTTGAATGACATACAAACTAACAAAGTAAATTTTGTAAATCCTATTGAGTTGTAAAATGGATAAATTCCATATTTAATTTTTGCTTGGTCTTGGTGAAGTATCCCGAGGAGGGAGATCCACATGATAGGCTAAACATACTTGGTGATTTTTTTGTTATGGTTTTGAAGCTTCATTCTTTGAGCAACATGTACAGTTATTCCTAAGGGGCATGATTAGGGTATCAAATGTCTAATTTTGGAAATTATATTTAGTATGTTGTTCTAGTGAAAATTGTTTCTTGTAGGAATTATTTGTGTGTGTACAACTTATACAAACTCTTTTTTTTCTATGCATGATATTTGCACATGTATAAGTCTTTTATTAGGCTTAATATTTATAACTGTCAGATATAGTTGCAAATAGCATGTATAAGTTTTTCACTAACAAGTTGTGAATGAAGGTTACATTTGCATTGTTAATAGTGGTGAGTGTAGGACCAGATTGTACAGAGGAATAGGACAATTTTATTGTCATATAATTTGCATTATAACCCATGGGTGATGTTACTTTTAATGGTTTTGATTATTGCAATCTTGAAAATGAATATTTGAAAATAATATTTGACACATAAGATTTACACAAAAACAAGATGGTATTTGTGTAATTTATTAATATCAAAATCAAACATTACAAACAAATGAGAGAGCAACAATATTTATAGATATCGAGACAAAGTCTATCTCATCCAAAATATATGGAAACAAATCACCTAATCTAAGTAAATATGTAGGAATAACATATTCCCATTAACTATCCCTATTTCCCCTCATGGAAATCTTCCGAGAACTAAATATCCAATATATAACATCATCCCACAAGCCAAGGGATAAGATAACTAAAATACAACTCACTAATAATTGAGTTTAGCCAAGCTAACTTAAGTAATTATAAAATTAATTTATTACAATATCACTTTAACTCATATGATGAATTAAGTGTTAGTTTATTTCAACATTTCCCCTTAATTCATCATACTCTGAAGTGAACATGAGAGAAAAAATCTAAATACATAAAATTTGGGACGTGCAAGAGACTTTGTGAATATATCTACATGTTAATGTTCTATCAGGAAAGGTTGTATATGTATATTGTTGTTCTAAACATGTTCGTGAATGAAATGTAGTTTCACCCTAAAGTGTTTGGTATGGTCATTAAAAAGTAGATTCTGAACAATTTTTATTTCTCATTCATTGTCTACATGTATGATTGTTGGATCTTTCTGCGGTATTCCCAATCCTTCAAGTATACGTTGCAGCCATATCGCTTCACAAAAAACACCACCGCTGCATGATACTCTAATTCTATGGAGGATATTGAAACACAAGTCTTCTTATTTATCCCCCATGATATCGGTATAGATCCAAAAAGAATACAAATCCCGATGTGGATTTCTGTCATCTATGTTTCGCATGATCTCAATTTGAATATCATATCAAGAAGAATTTATTGTTCTTCTTGTCTTCTAGGCCATAGTTCATAGTTCCTCTGATGTACCTCAGTATCTACTTTACTACTTTCTAGTGAGAAACCATTGGTTCTTGTATGAAATAAGAAAGATAGTCAACTTCATAGCCGGTATCCGGCCTCACTGTAATTCAAGTAGATGAGACTCCTGATCAAATGCATATAGAGATTTTCATTTACTTTTTGTGATGGATATGTTTGAGAGAGTTGAAGTCTTGTCTCTATAGGTGTGGAAATTTGCTTAGAATCCATCATATTGAACTTATTGAGCATTGTCTTGGCATATTTCAATTGTGGCACAAAGATATGATTTTCTCTTTGCCAAACTTTAAGTCAAAGACAATAATGCAGAAGCCTGAGATCAGTCATGTCAAATGATCATGTTAGACCTTTCTTTGTAACTCAATCATCCTCACTCATCCTCTAGTCATGACTACATCATCGAGATATACTACAATTATCACTATCTGCCCCCTTGGTTTTTGAGATAGAGATTAGGATCATATGGACTCCTTTTGAATCCATGTTGAATGAGATTCTCATAGATTTTGATATACCATGCCCCGACATACGCTTTAAACCATATAGTTTTTATGAGTCTACATACCTTTTCCTCTTTACCTAGTATGAAAAAACCTTCTAGTTGAGTCATGTAAACTTCTTCTTGTAAATCACCATCAAGAAAGGAAATTTTCACATCCATTTGATCTATTTTCCAACCAAATTGTGAAGCTAGAGAAAATATTAACAAGGACATTTTTATCTTATTTGTGGGAGCAAAAGTCTCCTCATAATAAATGCCTTCTTTTGTTCATATCCATTAACAACTAGTCTATCCTTGTGTTTATCACTACTTCATTTTGAAGATCCATCTTCATCCAATCGTCTTTTTCCTTGTTGAAGATCTCGTAAGTTTCCGTGTATTATTTTTCATAAGTGACTTATATTTTGCATCTATAGAATCTTTCCAAGGTTTAGACTATACGGATTATGAAACTATGAATGAATAAGTACTTTCAACAACTTTACCCATTAAGGCCAAATTGACCTCATTTCGATCCATATTGTGAGTCCTCATTCCAATGGTAGATGTGTTATGGGCACTATATAATTTTGCATATTTGATCATACTTGTAAACCATTTAGGCATACTTTTAGTGGATCCTATAGGAGGTTGAATTTTACCATCTTCCCCATCATCATTGTCATCATCAAACTGATTACCATCCTATATTTTTACCATAGGGATGATTTTTTCATCATGTGAGTGTATGGAAGGACCATTTTCTTCTTTCTTTTAAAATAAATCAACATCCCGACTAGTGTATACACTCCTTGTTCTTGGATCCATTAGTCTCAGAGCCAAGTACTTCATCACCGTATCCCAAGAAGATAAGTTTTTCTGATTTCATATAAATCTTAGTTATTTGTTTCTTAGGAATGTGCATACTTGCTTTACATCCAAAAATATAAGGTGTGAAATAGATGTCTTATTCGATGACCTTGCTTCCTATGGTGTTACTACATCAAGAGCTATAGTGGGAACTCTGTTTAGTAAATAAACTTCCATTTTAGTTGCTTTGGCCCAAAACATTTTTGATAAACTTGCATCATCAATCATACATTACACATCATCCATGATAGTATGATTTATCCTTTCAACAAAACCATTTTGTTGCAGTGTGTGAGGAGGATCCATTTGATGATGAATGACATGTGTTTCCAAAAAATCATTAAACTCATTGCTGGTGTATTCTCCCCCTTGATCAGAGAAGAGTGTTTTTTATTTTCCTTCTATAATCTATTTCAAAAAGGGATTTGAACTTCTTGAAAGTTTCAAAATCTTGGTCTTTTGTGGAAAGACAATTTATCCACAATTTTTCTTGAAAAATCATTAACAAAGAGCATGAAATATTGAAACCTAGAGTGGCTAGGACTCATTGGTCTGCATAGATTGGTATGTACCAAGTAAAGTTTTTCCTTAGGTTGAAATTTACTATGTTTGATTGATGCTATATGTTGTTTTCCTACCAAACAATGCTTAAATTTACTTGTACACTTTTTTATAAGTGGAAAACCTCTAACCATGTTGTATTGATGAAGTGTGTCCAGATAGCCAAAACTCACATGTCCAAGTCTTAGATGTCATAGTTGAGCTAATGATATATCCTGGTTACAAGTGCTTGATCATTTTTTTGAACAAAATACAACTTCAATATTCTTCCCACATTCGAAGATTTTGTAAAAAATTTCAAGCTTCTTGACTTATCTTGAATTAAGCACATATTTTTAGCACCTTTACAATCAAATTCAATTTTGAGATTGTGATCTAATAATTGACTCACGGATAATAGATTTTTTTTGTTAAACAATGGAAATAAAGAACATATGTAATTTTACAATAATGTTTCCCAAATGGTAGTGAAATGGAACCAATGCCTTCAAAATTGTACAATGTATCATCACCTAAAGAGACATGATTTTTAGTGGGTAACTTACTCATTGTGAAGAACCAATATTTCTTTCTTGTTATGTGTCGATTTCACACCTAGTTGACATACCAAATTTGATTTGTAGAATTTGATACTTCATTTGACTATGAAAAATATAGGAAATCATCATTATAAAATTGTTTCTCTTGTTTGACTACATTTCCTTGTTAAGTTGGTTTATTTTTCCATTTTTGATTATGTTGTCCCCTGTTTACTCGTTGTTGGTCGATTTTGTTTTATGGTAATAAATATTTTTTCCACATTATAATCCTTTTTTGAATGTGTTCTACAAAAAATTCTTTAATTCATGTCCTTTCCATCCCCACACGGAAATAATCTAGGAACAAAATATGTAATATAGAACATGATCCCACAAATAATTGGATAAGACAACTAAAATACAACTCACTAATGATTGAATTTATGTAAGATAACTTAAGTAATTAAATATTACTTTATTACAATATCACTTTAACTCATATGATGAATTAAGTGTTAGTTTATTTCAACATGTAATTTTGGAAAAATTACCATGCTATAAATGGGGTTTTGTGTTTTGATATGTAGGGAATGATTGAGCAGTCCAGTAGAGTGAATTTCCATTTTGTGGTCAAAATGATCCTACTAGAGAAGAGTGACTCAGAGGATTTTTTTGAGTACATATCTTCCCTAAACAAGAACTACGCAAAAGAGCATCTCGAGATCTTTCAGACGGTATGAATAACTTTAGAAATGGATTCTATATCCATATTTTAGCACAAGTCAAAGAATGGATCTTAAATGGGTCAAGATGGGTCAACAAGTCAACAAGTGGACTTATTGGAAGGTGACAAGTGACAAATTGTGAGAGGGAAAAATGACAGTTTTTTTTTTGATTTGTTTGCAACCTCTGATCTTCGACATATTTAAGAGAGGGCAGTAATAAGAGGATAAAATTTTGTAACGAAAGGGAGCCCGACCACCGTGAGATATATATTACATTCGCCGATGTGGTGGGCCCATAAGCGACCATGTGGCTTGCCACCATGAGATCAAATTTGCATTGCAGGTCATTGAGCTCAAATTTCTATTATAGCTCGACGAGCTACTATTTATCATCTCGGTGGGGTACTTAACTCCCCACTGAGTTGAACATTTTTATTTCCACACGGATAGGCATATTAACCAACCGAATTCTCTATTTGGATCAATTTTATTATATTGGCTCAAGCCTCATTGTTGAGGATATTTATACTATCTAATTCAACATTGTTAATTGTTCGGTCTTACCTATTATTTCTCTTTGCCTTATCCATGACCATGGGTCCGCAGATACCATTGAACTTGGGATTCAACCTTATCACTAGATGACTCAATACCCCTTTATGGTATAGTCTATAGTCATTCGCGACCTTATCCATTATAATCTCGGCACATCATTTTGCAGCGAAGGATTCAAACCATCCTTATCATCCCAAATTGGCATTACACTATTCAAATTTCAACACCTATCAAACACAAGCAACACAAATAAGTGACAAGCTATTTAACCACTTGGTGGAAAGGTTATGCGGCCCAAAAAAGTGTAGATGTAGCCTTAGCCATGTAGAAGAAGGGGATCTATCCCCATACAAACATTGACCCCCTCTAACTACATGCATCATTTGGTATTTTTACCCACTTAGGATTAAAGTGGGTCACAACATAAAAGGAGGTCGGGTGATTTGAACTAAGGACCTCGTAGGACTAAGTCGCATATGCCCAATCGATCATCGAGGAGCTCGGATGGGATAAAATTACATCTCGCTGCATTTTATAGAGGAATGTGTGCATTTCTCTAGAGGATAGTGACCATGGCAGCAAGAATTCATCTTAGGTTATGAGGCACTTAGGGGAACTTTCAAGAGTTCTTTGTAAAAATCAAAGTTTCTTAAAAATCAGAGAAGAAGACAATGGTGTCTTTGTTTTTCATCAAGTGTTATAAATTTTCTATTTAAGGCATTTAAAGGTCTTATTTGTAGAGGAAAAGTATTGTGGAAGAATTCTAGGAGTCACATATTGATCTTGGAGCAATTTATGGTATTGTTTAGAGTTACTTCAGTCATATATCAACCGATATGCATGTATAAATTTCTATTAGTGATTATTCAAGGGTTAATTGTACTTCATTTGATATTGAATAGATTGATTATTTTTTGAGAATATGGAGACGTAACCTTTGAAAGGAACGATAACCATATCATACCAAGACAAGAACACATATGCTAGTCAAACACCACGATCTACTAGATGAAAGAAATTCACTAAAATAACTTTACATAAACCTTTGCAAACAAATGAACAACAATATCATATATTATTATGGAACTCAATGCAATACATTAAGAATGGGCCTTGCTTAAATAGGCAAGGAATAACAATCTAAGAACTATTCAAGGTCGTAGATCAAGCCATAAATCAAGGAAATAACTAGTCATCAAAGAACTAGTCAAGACCATAGATTTAGGAGAGAACTAGACATCAAGGATCTAGTCAATACCATAGATCAAGGAAAGAACTATACCTAACAACTAGATAATATCTCCTAATATCTAAATAAGATAAAATAAATATCCACACACATAAGTGGGTGAGGATAAATATAATAAAGGTAAATAAAGTACCTAGGTGAACATGAGCTAAGGTAAATACCTACTCTAACACCCCCCCTCAAGTGAAGCTAGGGGCCAAAATAGAAGTGGCATGTCCACAGTATGAGTCCCGACAACTAGGCCTGATGAGGTACTCATGTATAATAACTGGGAAAAAAGGGACACCGTAAGGTACCCAAAACCAGTAACAACAAAGTAAAGAGAGTAAAGACCCGCTCCAAGGCATCCCAAGAAGCTCAGCTAAAAAAATTGTACAATGCTGAAGAATTTTGGTGTGTACTATGGTCTGAATCCACTGTTCGATCACAAAACTCAAAAACAATTGACACCGGGATTCACGAATAGCTCCATACAAGTAAATCAGTTGTCAGCGGAGTGATGTCGAAAGTGAAAAAAAAAACCAAACATAATTTTTTAACTACTACAAATAGGTGTGCCACGATCCAAGAACAATAATCAAAACAACAAGCCAATGACACAAAGTCCAGAGTGTCACGATCCAAGAAAAGCCAAGGTAACAAGGAAACAACACGAAACTCGAAGAAGCAGGATCAACACCGTACCCTCCCATACTATTGAATGGGTGGAGTGACACTACAAATCTGTATGAGTTTCTCAAAATCAACTACTCAAACAATAAAAAAATAACACTGGACTTCACTAGAATAGATCCCCCACAAGAGATATTGTCAACATGCCAAAAGTATCAAAAATACAGATACAAAATCTCTCAACAAACAAGAGATATACACTACACACGCTAAAGAAAAATTCTCAAAACAAGAAGCATCAAAATGCAGAAGGTATAGAAAGTGGAGCAAGAGGCCGAATGGTGGAGGAGCCATGCCTATAGAGTCCTCTCAATGAATGTCTATGTCACCTCCATGAGTGATCATATATCCACCATAAATCAACACGGATGGATGAAGAAGATGCCTGCATATGACTTGGTGCAAAATGCACAATGGGTGCATGTAAAAGAACATCTAAATGTGTGTCAGGTTGATCATGTCGCGATAACCTGAAATCTCAGGTTTCTCAAGCCTGAGTGAAGATGTAGCACTCTTGTGTTGCTCATGATCCTCAGAAAGAGTCGAGTGAACAAAAAAGGAGCGTTGTCAATGTGTGATCCCAATGAAGTATCTCGCTCAAAACCAATGTCATGACAAGAATTCCACTTAACATGTGTAATAGAGGAAACAATACCTGTGAATGTCTGCAAGTAATGACTCAACTAGTGAGACCATAAAATGAAGCATGTGAGAACCGAATGTAGTGGTATGCTTCTTAAAAATCTATGCAAATTGAGTAGAAGTAGGATGCACAACATGTGGTATCTTGTAATAGGCATGAGATGTGGAAGAACATGCGATAATAAGCCTAACAGGTTTAGAAGCATCAAAGGCGAGTTCGTGCTCAAAACTCGGTAGATTAATGTTACAGGGTACAAGAGCAATAGTTGTAAGTGGACTAGCAACATGGATATGATTGTCCACAATATGATGGTGATGCTTTGTAAGCTAGCAAGTTTGTTCGCATGGAGTGTATTATTATATCCTTATCGTGAATGAGTGATTGTAGAAGAAAACTTCAATTCTTGAGTGATCTATTTTCTTCCACAAATTTTACAATATCCTCTTGAAGTCCACATACTTTAGAGAAAGTCATATCATTCTCGAGAATCCATGATAGGTACAAACCGCAACTCCCAAAAATTTAGGACGTCGAGCTCAGATGAAATTACATCCACAATCGATTACAACACTCCTCCATATTTGATACTTTATAATTATACTGCAATTCTCAAAATAAATATTTTCAATGGAAAGAGCACGAAAAAACAAGCACTTTTTCAAAAAACGGCACTCAAAACCGAGTTACCGATCAAAAGTTACAAGCTTTTTAATAGTTTTCTCTATTATTTATTTTAGTTACCACTGAAGCAAAATAAATTGTTTTTGCCTTCACCACACAGATAAAATTAAAGGGGGCTGAAATTAAGCACTTAGAATCACAAGCTTTAAGCCCTCATATGACCATACCATATGACCAATGGCTAAGGCCAAGAAGGGAAAGATCTGAAAACCTTCGGTGCACAAACCAAGACAGATACGCTGTAACAGAAAAAACCCAATACAGATCTCGAGAAATCCAACAAATCCAAATAAATAAAATAAGTTTTTTTCCCTAGGCTCGAACCCCCGAGTCACACCTCTCGTGCTTCTCTGGAAAAAATTAAGAAACCACAAAAATGACTACCTTAATTGGCCAAGTTTACAGTCGATCTTAGGGTTTTCACATCTTTTGGATCCAATGGAAGCCTCTGTTTTGCATAAAAATGCACGTAGCAATAAAATATGACCAAATCCCAAATATATGAATACACAAATAATTTATTTACAAAATAAAACTTACAGATAGATGTCAATAGCAATCTCCATCTCTGATACCATGAAAGGAACGATAACCAGATCATACCAAGCCAAGAACATAGATGCTAATCAAACACCACTATTTATAAGATGAAATAAATTCACCAAAATAATTTACATAAACCTTTGCAAACAAATGAGAAACAATATCATATATTATTATGGAACTCAATACAATACATTGAGAATGGGCCTTGCTTAAATAGGAAATAAATAACAATCTAAGAACCAGTCAAGGTCGTAGATCAAGCCATAAATCAAGGAAATAACTAGTCATCAAAGAACTAGTCAAGACCATAGATTTAGAAGAGAACTAGACATCAAGGATCTTGGCAATACCATAGATCAAGGAAAGAACTATACCTAACAACTAGATAATATCTCCTAATATCTAAATAAGATAAAAGAAATATCCACACACATAAGTGGGTGAGGATAAATACAATAAAGGTAAATAAAGTACCTAGGTGAACATGAGCTAAGGTAAATACCTACTATAGCAACCTTTGGGTGAATTCTATTATCAATCTATTTTTGTGGACTTATTTCAGTTTTGTGAAGCTTTTGATTAGGAAAAAGAAATGGATTAATTAGATTAATTAGATTAAGAAAGTGCTTAAAAATGGAAAATATAATTTAATTACAATATTCAAAGTATCCCTAATCCAGAATCGATAAGACCGGATGCACATTTTAAATTTTTGGAATCTAGAATTCAGATTGATTGCATGATAAATTCAACTTGTGATTATTCTTAATGGATTTGTAATAGATTTAGTTAAATCACATAAGTTGGAGGTTAAAAAATTAATTGATCATTGAGAAAGATTTGTGAAATTGGGTTTTCAAAACACCCAAAAATTGTTCTTAAAGTACTCTTGATAAATTTTAATTCTAGAAAAAGTAAGAATCCATAAATTTTTAAAATTATAGTTTAAACAAGTTTAATTGTTGGATCAATATGTCTCTTACATCATCTCGCAACCCATACCATGGATAATTGAGAAAAAAAAAGAAAATAAAATCAACCTATTATTTTTTAAATTCATTTTCATAAACATTTGGAAACACCAAAAGTTTTCTTCAGAATGCCTTTGTTGTCTACGTTAACTACAACTGTAGTTTCACATTTGTATGGAAATTCTGGTGTCTTCCAAATTGTTTCCAATTTTTTAATAAATCTGAATCCTTATTTTTCTCAATGCTTGGTACCCTAACAAAATAAAGGTTGACGTCAACTTTGATTGAGGATAATAGTTTTGTTGCTAGTTTTTCTACACTGGCATCTATATCCAACGTAGACGACAAGAATGTTATTCGATGAAACTCTTTAAACACAAAAGTGAGAAATTGGGTAATAGACATTCATGGTAGGAGGTGATCATTGTTCAATTGAAATGTATTTTCCTTTTTAGAAGTATGCTTTTGAACTAAAAATTCTTCTAATTCAAGAACAAGAAAATGTTTCTTTCGAGGTATTGGAAAAATTAATATTAAACTTCATTATTAACTTGTATGTATTTCAAATATGATAATAATATTTCACAAAATATTTTTACCTATTTATTTACATATATTTGTTTGTTGTATATTTTCTCCTTCTCTATCTTCACATAAAAATTGAAATTAGGATATATTTATCAAATTGATTCCAGCTAATATTGACAAATAAAAAAGATTAATATTTTTACCTATTTCTTCACATTCATTTGTTGAATACTCTCCATCTACATTTGCACATAAAAATTTCAATTAGGATATATTAATCAAATTGACTCAATCAAATATCGAGGTAAAAATACCATTAAATTTTAAATAATACTTTATACCTGCATTCGTGAACAACCTGACATAATTGATAGTGAAGGGGTTGATGTAGCTTCAATATCAATCTCCATCAGTTGTGTGTTTTCTATTTTTTGTTGGGTAAAGTTTTCTTGTCTAGTCGACATTATGCTATTGTTATGAATAATATATTTTTCTTCGCCAATTGTGCATCACGCTATTGTTAAGAATACTATATTTTCTTGGTTGGCCAAAATCATGTTATTGTTAGGAATAATATCTTCCTCTAATGGATTAACCTCATGGATTGTGCTTTGTTATCTACACATAATCATGCTATTAATAGAAATAATATCTTCTTGTAATGGTTTAACCTCATGGTTTTCTCCTTTTTCTCCACTCATGATCATTTGCAAGGGCTCAATAGTTGCTTCCAATAAACATAAACACTTAGAGTATAGAGTAAAAATTGTAAACAATGAATTGTTTTCCATTCTCACTTAATGACTATAATATCTATTTTATCTTGTATTCATCAGGAAAATACATGTTCACTATAATACTTGTTCAATATTGTATTCACTTGGCAGATACCTATTCTCAATTAGGAATCATAAAACAAGAATAGAATGTTGCATAAATTTGTTTGATTGTATGAAATATATGTTACATAATTTGGTTGTCTGATGCAGATCCTAAATCACTTGCAATCTATCACCAAGGTTAGAATGATGTAAGACTTCAAATAATACCTTTTACTTGGCTAGTAAATACTTGTCACTAGGTCTCCACTCTTAAGAACTTGAAAGTTTTTCCTTATGATAATAATTCATAATTGTCATATATTGAGTGGACTATGCCTGGAAGATTCGATCGTTGCACTACATACCATAAATGAGAGGGGTCAAGCCTTATGCATTTTTCCTTTTTTATAAGGTAGAGGGGCCATTCCCCATGATTTTTAATATAATTTATAGACATTTTAAAAATCATTAAGTTCAATCATTCTATGAATGTGTGGATTCATGTTCTTCAATAGGAATAATTAAGGAAGAATATATCATCGATATTTGAGAATGGAAATATACGAATTCAATACATGCAATATTGAACTTAATCATTATAAAACCTATATAAAGGAAGTGGTTAAAAAATTTAGAATATTTCTAACTTTAATATAAAATGTTCATAGGAATGATTGTTTCTAACTCAACCCATGATTCATATTATCATTCGGTTTTCTTTCTCGTTTAGGCGAACAATTTCCCATTGTAAAAAAAAATTATACTTTAAACTACTCATCGAGCTCCTTTTATAAGTTATAAGGGCTATACCCATGATTTCTAACATAATTTATAGAGGTATTAAAATTTTTAAGTTCAATCATTGTACCGAATGTGCGGATACTGTTCTTCTCTAGGAATCATTGAGGAATAATATATGATTGATATATGAGACTGGACATTTACCTAATCAATAGATGAAATATTGAACTTAATCATTATAAAACATCTATAAAGGAAGTGGTTGAAAAATTCATAATATTTATAACTCTAATAGAATGGACATATTCCCATTCAATACATGTAATATTGAACTTAATCATTATAAAACATCTATAAAGGAAGTGGTTAAAAATTTCGAATATTTCTAACTCTAATATAAAAAGTTAAAAGGAATGATTATTTCTACCTCTAAGGAAGTGGTTATAAAATGTTCACATGAATGATTGTTTCTAACTCTACCCATGATTCATATTATCATCGAGAGAGATCCAGCTAGAATTTAAAATTCACATTTTAGACTTTCAGCAAGGGATGCCAATATACATAGGCATTAAAATGCAAAAGGTGAACTACATAACATGAATAATATATTCTTTCTCTACTTTCCATTCTAAAAAAAATTAATTTATCTGAGTATTCCCATAATCAGAGATTATTTGCTACTTCCTATTCTAAAACAAAGTGAATTTTATTCCATTCTTTTGTGATACATATTTTATGTACTGCCAATTCAATACAAAGACAAAAATGTTTGTTTGTTCGAGAATGGGCATATGCCCATTGTAAACATTCAACTACAAGAAATACTAAACTTAATCATTTTAATACCTCTAAATATTTTGAAACAAATTTAATTTTCTTATAATTAAAATTCTAAATTTTGTTTACATATATTCTATAATATGAAAAGAACTTAGGATAAAACTATATGAAGGATGTACATCTTAATATTAGAACAAAGTAAACATTGTTAAGAATTAATGTATACAAAGGAATGACTATAATGAAAAGAACACAAAGATCATAGAGGCTATTTACCTGGAGGCGTATTTAGACATTTATAATAGTGTTGGATCATGATCTCTTGCTTATGATTATCCACCATAAAGATAAGTGGGGACCTCTTTGTATTATGTTTTGCATTTAAATTTTTGTCCAACTATATAATATTAATATAGGGGACACATTAGTGTTTCATATCTCAATCCTGTGCTCCAAAAAGTACACTGATATCTCACATTCGAAAGGATGTTTAGGGATGAAAAATCCAATTTCATTCCGGTTGATAATGTATAAGTGTTTTGAATGTTGCCAATCTAGGTCCACTATAACATCTTCCACCTACATAGCGGTGTAATTATGAATACCATATATAGTAAAAATCATTTGCATCCCTTCAAATGTATGTTTTACATTAAAAATTATGTAACATCCTTATGAAATTATTGTTTTTTTTTTTGTTTTTTCATGTATATTTTTATAGCATTATCAAATAAGATATCTTTTCTTGGTGAAAGTATAAAGATGCGGACACAATTGATTATACCGCATCCAATGACACAAAGAAGCTCAAAAATATTGTTTTTCGAGATAGTACTCACATTATTACAGAAATAAGAAATTACAACTTCTACTGTGAGAGGTGGTAAATGGAATTCCAAACCTCTCAATGTTTTACTAAGGAAATAAGGATAAGAATATTGACAATTGAATTCATATGTAAATGGCATCCTTGGTTGAGAAAATGTATTAGACGCAGTCACATACAATTCAAGTAGTTCAATAACAGTTTTTGAATAATTTGGCAAATTTATTTCCCCTCATGGATGGAAATTTTTCAATCACATTTAATACAATACATACTATAACGGATACTTATTATGGAACTCTTGCCAACATATGAGACATAACTTTGGCTCTTGTTGCTCTACCCAAATTTATTCTTTTCTAGTAATATTTTAGAAAATTTTCATTAACACCATAATCATTTATGAACTAAAATTCACCACTAATGCATTTATCTACAAAGACATCTAATTCTTCATCTACAATACCTTTTGTTCATCCGAATCATCCTTTTGTAAGCATATCTAATGAATTTATCTTGAAATATGGGTCTATATTTGTTTTTGCGCTACAAGCCAACCCACCATTAGTATACAAGTCAAACACTAAAATCCCCTTATCTCAAATTTCTTCTCGAAGTACAAGAAATGAAATTTTATCATTAAAACTTTCCAATTTTCTCTTCTAAAAAAGAAACAAAATTTTCCTTTCAAACGATTGCATGTGAACACTAAAATAATTTTTATTATTTTAGCATTCTATGAGAACTAATGTGAGTTAATTTATATGTGCAAAAAAATTTAATACAATTTATAAATATCTTCCATCCCTATGACTTTCCGTGACCATAACCATGATGTTGTGGTCTCTTTTCTAAAATACACCTTGACCTAGTTTTCAAATAAAGTCGATAAATATTGTTTTCACCCATGTTTTGTTTTCCATATTCTATTGCTTGTAAATACTTATTATTTATTTTGTTGTTGCTTTGGAAGATAGAATATAGGAAAAAATTTGTTTGATTCTATCATGAATAGATGAAAACTCAGGATTTGCAAGGATTTGTTTTTGGACTTGAATTGTATGTTTCCCATCAATAATATAAAAATGAGTTTCTATGTCATGAATTTCATGCTCAAAATCCATGTCAGAAATATCACCAGTAATTTTTTGAAAGGAAGAAAAATTGCATCCCATTGAAGAGGTACAAGGTTGCACAACATAGAGTACATAAGGACACTAAAACATGATAAATCAAGTGATATGTATTGGTATTTTGCAAGAGCTACATGGAAATGACCAATATCAATTTTGAAGGAATTTTCTTCAAATAAAAAAATAAGAATCTCTTCAGATAATGTATATAGACTTTTTTTAAACTCAGTTTGAACTTGTTTTAATAATGTTTTATCTTTTGTAGATCGCTTCACCTCTTGAAATTGTGATTCTAAAATGTGTTTTTCTAGCTTAGATAATTTTGGTCTTCTGAGCATGGTAAACATTTTGAATGTAATATTGGTTAGCCCACTTCCTTATCCATATTTAGGTAGTGGGTGACAAATGAAGTGAATGCATACTAATATAGCATTTTGACTATGGTGATAATTCCTACACAAATAGCTTCACTATTATGCACACCACTCTTGTACCCTTTAGTGGATGGATTGATTTTCAAGCAATAATTATAACATGAATATTTGTATTTTTTTCTGACCTTTCCTTGCCATACTTTTTATAAGGAGAAACATGTAATTCCATTTTATGTAGTGAGCATGTTCTTGATGCGTTGTCCACTTTTTCCACTTGAAGAGATAAAATTGTATCTTTTATACACTTTATGCTCATAAGAATGCCAACTGGTGTGTGTTGGTCTCCCAAGTAATGAAACAACCACAAATCATTGTAATAATTATCAGGGGTGTGAACTTAACTGAACCATGCTTCATCCCTTCTTCCATAGTTTTCTACACCATTAATAAATACAATTTCCTTGTATGGGGTCGTGGTAATAAGAATATTTTTTTTCTTGTACAAATTTTGTTAGTGTAATATGTATAAAAATATTCGCAAACTTAACATTTTTATAAAACTAACAAGTTGTAATAATATTCAACTTCCAATTTTAAAATCTATTTGTTTTTGATGATCGCATCTACCCATGATAACTTTGTTTATTTGTATTGAATGGGTAGATGCATATTATCATGTGATATAATTATTTGTTTATATTAGTGTAATACATATCAAAATCTTCAAAAAAATTACATTTTTATAAAATTAACATGATAAGATAACATTCAACTTCCCATTTTAAACTCTATTCTTTTTCTATGATTGTATCTACCCATGATAAGTTTGTTTGTTTGTATTGAATGTGCAGATGCCCATTCTCATGTGATATAATTATTTTTTTATATTGAATGGGCCGATTCCCATTATCATGTAACATAACTATTAGAAGAAGAATAGAGATAAATTTAAGTTATCTTCAATTCATAATTTTTTAAAGTTATTAGAATGGGCAAGCGGAGTGAAAAATTTAACTTTGTTTTATAATGGGCAGATGTCCATTCCCGTATAGGAATCATGGAAAAAGAAAAAGAAATATTAGAGATACTAAAATGATCTTCCCATTCCTATATAGGAATCATGGAAGAAGAAGAATATAGATTAGAGGTATTAAAATGAATGTAATTAATTTATTATAGAAGGAAAGATTACAATTTATGTCATGTTTAATCTATCTAGTTTACACATTTCAAAGTTTCAAAAAGATTTGAAGAAAATGTTTATGCTAGTTTTACTCTCTCCACTTTATTTTTCAGCATTTACACTTTAAAATCACATATGCCCATTCCCACATATAACTAATATAAGAAGAATAGAGATAAATCTTTTCATTCTCATGTATAACTAATATAAATCTCTTATATATCTAATTTAATACAAGAAGAATACATATAATTTTAAGCTCAACATATTATATTTACATTCTTTTAACATGGGAAGGTTATTCTCATACAAAAAAACATTGTTTGTTTTATAGTAATTTGTGAATCGTCTCCATAATTTGATATGGTTAATATTATCGTAGTAAATTTTATATATATTCTTCATATCTAATTCAAATTATCTATATGTCTATTATTATTTTTGATTCCAATTGCTTTATCTCTACTCTATTTAAGCGTTTTTAGTTATATCATATTGGATGGACTATCCCTACTTGAGCCAAGTATTGCACTACATACCCTCTACAGGGATCAAGCCTTATGTAGTTCTCATCATATTAAAGACCGTAGTAATAAAAGTGAAGAATTTCATTCAAGATGAAGTGAATTGTTAAGATATTAATAGAAGTGATGTATTTTATCCTAAAGATATGATTCAAGAACATAATTATCATGCATTACCAAACATTAGCATGAATCACATATTCAGGATTAAATGATAAACTTCCATTGTGACTACTGGTTGAATATTCCTTGTTGAAGAAATTATTAGGTGCTCATGTTTTCCTGCACCCCATCCTAAAACTTGCACAAAATATGAAATCATTCAATGCATAGCTCAAGTTATTGTTTATAATTATATCATTTTTTCTGGGGTAATAGATTAAGATATATTAGATGTTTAGAATGGGAAAATTATGCTCTACATACCCTCGAGAGGGATCAAGCCTTATGTAGTTCTCATCTTACAATATATACAAATATATATCCATTCACATTTGGGAAGCATAGAATAAGAATAGATATTTTGAATGGGTGTATGACCATTCTCATATAAGAATTATAGAATAGAATTCAAATATGTGCCTTGTGGAAGTTTCAACACGATTTGAAGAAAATGTTTATGCTACTTTTACACTCTCTAATTTATTTGTTCATCTTTTCAGCTTTAAAAGGACATATGCCCATTCTCATACATAACTAATACAAGATAAATAGAGACAAGTTTTATCATTCTCATATATAACTAATAGAAATATCTTATATATCTAATTAAAGAAGATTATAAATAAATTTAATCTCAACATTTTCTATTTACTTTCTTTTTACGTAGGAAGGAATGGGAAGCGATTTGTTGTGATAGAATTTATAGAATATGTGTACGTTTATAATGGGTATAAGCTGATTATGATACAAAAAAACGTTGTTTGTTTTAAACAAATTAGTATTTATTTGTTACACTAGATAGACAATCCTTGACAGAGTGATGTGATACACTAAACAACCGCGACATTGATCCAAGCTTGTCTAGTTCTATTATTTTATTTATAATTGTATCATTTTGAATGGAGTAACCTTGGTTGAGCTTAGTACAGAACCACCAAGTGTTGCACTACATACCTGTGTGAAGGATCAAGCCTTATGTATTTCTATTATTTGGTTTATAATTGTATAATTTTTGCTAGACTAACCTTGGTGGAGCCAAGTACAGGCACCTCAAAGTGCTTCACTACATACCCGTGAGAGGGATCAATCCTTATGTAGTTCTATTATATTTTTCTAATTATATCATTTTGGATGGACCAACCTTGGTGAAGCTAAGTACGTATTAACGCCATCTATTGCACTACATACCCGTGAGAGGGATCAAACCTTAAGTAGTTCTATTTTTTTAATAATTGTATCATTTTGACTAGACTAACCCTCGTGGAGCCAAGTATAGGCAATGCCAATGCTGCAAGACATACCCACAAGACGGATCAAGCCTTACGTAGTTTTATTATTATTTTTATAATTGTATTATTAAGGCTAGACTAACCTTGGTTGAGCCAAGTATAGGCACCGCCGAGTAGAAGTCTTTTGCACTACATACGCACGAGAGGGATCAAGAAATATACAGTTCTATTATTTTTAATCATTGTATCATTTTTACTGACTAACATTGGTGGCATCAAGTACATACATCACCAAGTGCTACACTACATACCGTGAGAGGGATCAAGCCTTATGTAGTTCTATTATTTTTTATAATTGTATCATTTTGGCTAGAATAACCTTGGTGGAGCCAAGTACAGGCACCGCCAAGTGTTGCACTACATACCCACGAGAGGGATCAAGCCTTATGTAGTTCTATATTTTGTTTTATAATGGGTCGATGCCTATTCTCTATCCATTTTCATTTAGGAATCATTAAAATATATTGTTTTCCACCATGACATCTTCGCTTCCTCATATTATGTAGTTCTATTATTATTTTTAGAATGGGCAGATGCCCATTGTCGTTTATCATTAAAATAAAATATTTCTTATATTATATATATTTAACACCATTTATTTCATAATTAAATGTAATTGTTTTAAAACATGTCTTCGAGCACTCGTTGGATGGAATTATTTACCACTGTTTATTTATTGATAAAAGGTAATTGTTTTAAAACACGTCTTCAACCACTCATTGGAGGGAAATTGAGATAGTGTTTTTGATTTGTAATTATTAATAATTGTATTATACTAGTTGGACTATCCCCAGTAGAGCTAATTTCTTCACTACATACCCTCGAGAAGGTTCAAGACTTATGTAGTTCATGCAGTTGTCATCTTACACACACACACACACACACACACACACACACACACACACATATATATATCCATTCTCATTTAGCAAAATTAGAAGAATAATAGATATTTTAAATTGGCATATGACCATTCTCATATAATAATTATAGAGCATAGAATGGAATTTTTTAAATTTTCATAGTAACATATACATGATGGGAAGTTGTGCCTTTTGACATTAACATTTATTGTTTTTAATTATGAATAATTGTATTATACTAGCTGGACCATCTCTCGCAGAGCTAAGTGTTACACTACATACCCTCGAGAGGGATCAAGTCTTATGTAGTTCCCATCTTACTATTTGTGTGTGTGTGGGGGGCGTGGGGGGTTGAGAATGGGTTAATATGCTAATGTTTAAATTTATATTTTTTCTAGACCATTTCCATGGTGACACCACCATGCATTTAATATATATATATATATATATTTATATAATTCTTACAACTAGATTTTGAGAACGAGTTAAATATTTAAATTTATATTTGTTATTTACCCGACATGGGAGACCACCATGTAGATATATCATTTACCACCATTTACTTATAAATGAAAAATAAAAAAAGCATTGTTATGCTTAAATAGACCTAATGATTATTTATGCCTATGATTCGAATACATCAAGAACAATAATTTAGCTAATTTAACATAATATAGAAACTTAAGTAATTGTAGGGATAAAAAGTAGGAGTATACAAAAAATGAAACATGTAGAGAGAAAAATACAAAATGCATATTTAATTTATCAAAAAATACGATAAAAGATTTAACAGTCCATATTAGTGGCCATTGGATATCTCGATCGGATATTCTTTGACATTAACAAATGATAAAAAATAACCCATGGAGTTACCCAGAGTAGTCATATAATGGCAACCATGTCTATTAGTATCAATATTTAACAGAGTCTATAGGTGGAACGTAACATCTCCAACAATGCGAAACACTAACAAAATCATGAATGATAGGAAAATGAATCTCTGTTAAATCAAATGTTCTAGGAAGATAGAGAGATGGTTGATCTGGGTCCTCAGATGTACAAAAGTCTAATAAAACCTATAGGAATTGGGTGAGGCCTTGGGCCCTCTTAGCCAAATGTTTAACCAAAGAACGATGCATCCAACCACCTTTCGCATCAAAGCACTGACGAACATGGATATAGTGTTGAGATTATAATGCTCTAGTTCTTCATCCAAACCATCCCTATGTGAGGGCGAGATAAAAACAGGAAATAATATGAACTTTTAATATTTTACACCTAACCCAGAGTAGAATCTAAACAAACACCGAGGAAATTTATGAGTTGACCTGATCTCTATTGGATTCAAAGCGATATGCGTTACCCATAATATGTTTAATGGCTTCATAGAAAGATGGAAAATCAATTATGAAAACCTACTTGAGACGTGACCGAGAAATGGAATTGAATAATGCCATTTCTTTCTATTACTTCACAGAAAAATTATAGGAAGAGAGGGAACCGCCATGATGACAGAAAAAATAGGTAAAGTATTCTAAATGTTGAATGATGGTGAGAAAGGATTTTTAAAAATAAAACCACATGAGCCAAGGCTGAAAGTAATAACTCCTCACTGAAGTGGTTATCACTATTATTAAATAATTACATGCATCCCTTCCCAATTCTAAATTTGACGTTGAGGGATCCAACTAATTCCATCCATCTAAGGACAACACCCGATCCTAAGGACAACAGAGATTAGCTAAAGCAATTAAAAATTTAATTAAAGCCAACCTAGTCTTAGACATGATGGGGTATAATTGCTCCCAGTTTTTCACAAGTTAATATTAAATTTCCATGTATTTATGTTTACTAAAACATGGCTATGATAATGTTTGAAATTTAATTTTTTTTACAATGACATAGTGAGATCATCATTTAATTATATTGTTTAAAATTTTACTTTTTTAGAATGGACGATTCATCAGTTTATCAAATAGCTATCATATAAGAAAAGAAGATCAAATTTATTTTGTTATTGAATGGGAAAATCCCCTTAATCAAAACCTTCATATGCATTAGAATTATTCTTCAATCTTTTATTGAATGAAAACTATCAAATCCTATAAAATAAGACAAAATATAATTCGTTTTAAATATGCAAGTTTCCCATCCTCACAACCTTTCCTAATCCTATAAAATAAGATAAAATATAATTCATTTTAAAAATGCAAGTTGACCATTCTCAAAACATTCGTATCGTATTTAAATTGATAAAGTTAAATATTTCTTGTATTAGATTGGAAATTCCTTTTCACTCTTATAGGAATCATTGAAGAAGAATTTAGGTTGAATTTATAAGATGAGAAATAAATATATAAAGGTTAAATATAAGTTTATTATAAACTTGATTGTTAACAACTTCATCCAAATATCTTCATCATATTAACATAGTATATATTTATTTTCCAACAATTCGCCATACTTCACATATTGTCCGATTATTAGAACCAACATTTGTACATTTTAAACATTCTCATAAAAGGATGTAATTGCATATATTACTTTACAATAATTTCTCATACTTCCCATATTCCCTAACTATGAGAATGGGCATCTGTCCATTTTAAACATTCTCATAAAAGGATGTTATTTTCATTCATTCTTTATGTTTCGCGTAGGAGAATTTTTCTTTCTTTCTATATTGAGTTTATGAGAATAAATATAGAGGTTAAATAGAAGTTAATTAGAAACTCGATTGCTAACCACTTCATCCAAATATCTTCATCATAATAATATAACATATATTACTTTTACAAGAATTTCTCATATTTCCCATATTCTCTGACTATGAGAATGGGCATCTGTCCATTTTAAACATTCTCATAAAAGGATGTTGGAGAATTTTTCTTTCTTTTTATATTGAAATTATGAGAATAAATATAGAGGTTGAATAAAAGTTAATTAGAAACTTGATTTCTAACTGCTTCATCCAAATATCTTCATCCTAATAATATAGCATTTATTACTTTTACAAGAATTTCCCATATTTCCCATATTCCCTAATTATGACTATCAGAATAGGCCTTTGTTCATTATAAACATTATCATAAAAGGATGTTAGAATGGGAAAATGTACATTCTGAAACAAATTAAATATTACCTTTATTTCATTCTATATTATGTTTATGAGAATATAAATAGAATTTAAATTAAAGTCTTTCTATATTGAGTTTATGAGAATATATATAGAGGTTAAATATAAGTTGATTAGAGACTTTATTTCTAACTGCTTTATCCAAATATCTTCATCATGTTAACATAGCATATATTACTTTTACAAGAATCCCTCATAATTCCCATAGTGTCGATTATTAGAATGGCAATCATGTCCATTTTAAACATTATCATAAAAGGATGTAATTGCATATATTACTTTTGCAAGAATTACTCATACTTCCCATATTTTGTGACATTGATATTAGGAATCTATCCAATTTAAACAATCTCATTAAAATATTTAAATTTCATTCACTCTTTATATTTTGCGTAGGAGAAATTTTATTTGTTTCTATAGTGAGTTTATGAGGATAGACATATGTCCATTCTCATCACAATGATAAAAATATTTTTTTATATGAGAAAAGGCATCCGCCCATTCTCATCACAATCATAAAACTCTTTGTTTGTATAAGAATGGGCATATTCCTATTCTAACCATTTTACCTCATTGAAGAAATAATTAGCTTCATCTTTTAATATCACTATAAAGGATGTGGGAAAGTGCAACTGTCCATTCTAAAAAATATTAAATATTACCTCTATTTCTCTTCTATGATTCTTATATGAAAATGAGCTTATGCCCATTCAATACATGTTAAAAATGTTTTTTATATGAGAATAATCATATGCCCATTCTATGTATGTGTATTTTTCTTCTTTGATTATTATATGAGAACGAGAATATGCCCTTTCAATATAAGATAAAAATGTTTGTTTGTATCGAATGGACATATGCCCATTTTGTCGTGTATTGTCTCATTTTATTTGTGCTTGTTACTCACTTTTTCATATTTCTTCTACGATTCTTATATGAGAATGGGCATATGCCCTTTCAATACAAGATAAAAATGTTAATTTGTAAGCGAGTGGACATATGTCCATTCTGTCTATGTGTATTCCCTCATTTTCATTGTTCTTGTTACGCACTTTTTCAGCCATTAGTAATTTTTTATTTCTCAAAAGGAATAAAATATATTTATCTAAATGTTTCTCCAAGGTACCATCTCATTATTTAGAACATATAATATAGACCTCGATGTGAGTACTATAAGTTATATAATTTTTATAATTCTCATATCCATATTAAATTTTGAGTAATAGAAGAAAGTTCTTGTCATTTTAGCTCGTCTATATTTATCATAACTATCTCGATATTTGTTTAAGAATGGGAAGTTTCCCACTCTCTCATACAAACATACATTTTTCATCTTATCTTGAATACAATGTAGTTTTTTCTCTTGGAATGAAGTTTACTTAATTCTCACAAAGCAAACATAGTCATATGTCTATTATGATATAGGAATCATAGATGAAGATTAGAGATAACATGCTCTAACTTCCTTTAGAGACGTATTAAAATGGGTTCAAGCCCATTCACATACAACAATTAATTTTTTTGTAATGTAAAATATTATTTGAAACTTTATAGTTATTATTGATACAATATTATTTCATGTATTTAATTATTAGTATAATAAATTATTGTTGTTAATTAATTAATATTGATTATTCCTAATATGATATGTTAAATACATATTCTTTGATTTATAATTTTTTGATGATTAAAGTTTAAATATTTTTATTGGCCCATTCTAAGCATTAAAATTAATGAAGCATTCTAAGTGATGAAGAATTTGTTATCTCTTAGAAGTGCACTTTAGTTTAGAGATAACAACAGGTGGTTCTAATATTTCTCTTCCCTCACTTCTTTAGATACAATGCAAACACCTTTGGGATGTGGGTATCCCTATGTTGAGGCGAGTCTTCGGGATTGCAAGACCGGTTCCTTATTGATGTATCCTAAAATGATTTTTTTGTTTTAAGGGTAGAAAGATGGTTGTAATTGAAATTTAAATAGGGTGATACACAAAACTTATTGAGGGATTTGACCGAGTACATACACAATTTCATCGAGAATAGATTAAAGAAAAAAAAAAAGCCAATGGGTTTCTACTAAATCCTAAGGTAAAAAACTTATGTGTTGAGGGATAAATCACAACAACATAGAAACTAACATCTGCACTAAGACTGTAGAAAACACCAAATTTATAGCAAGGTAAGATAATTAATCTAGTGAATTACAATTCACAAGAGCTAATAGAAAGATACACACCACTGCAAATAATTGGAAAGGAAATAACTGGTTCTCATTCAAGGGCAAAACTGGAAAAAAATTGCTTCAACACTCCTACATCTAAAAATTTCTCCTTTTGATTTTTCAATGCACACAATATATAGCAAAAATCATTCACCCAACCTTCCCGAAAAAAGGCTGTAGTATGAACTCACCCATGCATGCTAATTTTAGCCTTTATCAAGAATAAATAAAGGAATAAAAAAACCTTGCTTTTTACAACGAGGCAATAATAGCCTTAGTTCCAAAAATACTTTTAAGTCAAAGTGCATCTGACTGCTCTATTTCTATTATAATAAATAGTTTGGGTGAATACATTAGCTAATTTTAGCCTTTGCTTGATGTGTAAGTCTTCTTTTGCAAGTGTATGATCTTTGTCTTCTTATGCATGATGTGTAACCTATAATATTTATCCACTTGCAATGATAAATTTGTCTTTTTCATTGTTCTGTCTTCTTGTGATGGCATGCAAAAATACTCCTATGCAAGAAAATAATATAATACCCCGGTTCCAATACATTAGCAAAAACACTCCACCCCACCGTGGGGACCACCTGTGCACATGTGTAAAAGAATATCCTCCTCTTTGTACAAGGTTTATTTAGTAGAGTTTAAGGTAAAATTTGCAAATATTAACATAACCTTGACCCCTCATTTGACTTGGAATATACATGTGTTATATTTTGAATAACAATTGAGCACCTTTTATTATTTGATCACATATATTATCATTAGACCTTTTATAATGTCATGCAAAGTATTATGTTAGTCGAGGCTAGTCCCCTCTTCATGATAACACGCCCCATCATTTTATCGATGGCATTATACCCTAGTTATCATAAGGTGTGGGGTTCTCATGGAAATCAATTATTGAAATGGCTTCATTGAATTGTGTCCTTTCTAAATTTCACTTTCTATCTATGACTCTTCTCTAACTATCTGTATTGGGGTTGCATTGATTTTGATATTGATCTTTGACATTCAATCCTTGTACTTCTCAATCTCAATCATTGATCTCTTGAAAATGTGGTTTGGAATTTAAAATGCTTGATCTATACTCTTATCATCTTCACCATTGATTTCAACTCCATGTACAATTAGGATTGTAAAGTGGTTTGCATTTTGATCATTTTATCTCGTACCTTATGATCTTGGCCGTTGAAACCAAATCTAGATGACTTAGGTTGTTTGATCCTGTGTGAGTAAAATAACTCGAACCCATCTCACTCTCATTGTGCACTATTGAATAAATAGGGAAAAACCCTAGAAATTTTTCTCAGACCACCATTGATACGTGCTTTCGAGTTTGATTTCTTGCAATTTTAGTCTATGGGGATCTATGACTTCGAACACTTGCATATTTATGTCCTTTATACTATTTCTGAGTTATGTACAAGATTTTTTCGCCGTCATTTTGAAGTTTTGAACTCATTGATTCGTCTTTGCAACATCTGCTTCTATTGAAATCTAAAGATGGTGTTGATGGGGTTTCTGTGAGCTATATGATTTTTGTAATTTTGAGCTAACTACTTATATCCCCTCTACAAATGTTGGTCATTATTGAGGAAGGGTAAGGTGAGCTGCTTTGTTTCAAAATTGTAACTGGAATTTTTTTCGTTTTTTCTGATAGAGTTCTGTGGCATTTGGTTTCTCTTCCTTAAACTTTGGAAGACATAGATTTGTAACTTTTTTTTTAAACCAATAATGTTATATTGGAGTTTCGTGAACTCAAATATCTTTGAATCTGTTCTCTTTTGAAAAAGGGGTTTCGAACTTACTTCACTCCATTATTCTGTATTTGAAGGATCTGTATCTTAGTGTATTTTATACCCATACCCAAAACTGGGTCTACTCTATTTTGAATCAAATGACATTTCATCCCTGGAATTTTCTCTTATGGGTTTTCATTTTAATTCTTAGGCTCATTGATTCTTTCTAGATATGCATACCAAAGATGGATTGGCATATTGCTATAGATTTTTCAGTTTTGTATATTCTCTGTAGGCACTGTTATATGATTTTTCTGAATCATGGCTTTGTTTTCATCTGTTTGTGGGCACTGTTATCCTCTATTCACGAGTGGGCATAGTTTTTCTGAATCATGGCTCTTGATATTGCTCTAGCTCTCTAGCTCTATTCACGACTGGTATTTCATGCTCTATTCTGGACTGGTATTTGCGACTATATTTGTGACTGTATTTGCGACTAGGAAAATCACGACTAGGGTTCTTTTTGTATTTACGACTGGAGTTTTTGGATTCGTGAACAATCCTCCATGAACAGGGTTTGGTGAAAATAGTGACTTAATACTCTGAACCGTGGCTCGAACTTTCTCTACTGTCATTCGCTGCTACTCACGACTGTGTTCTCGTGACTGATTTTTTCCGAATCGTGGTTCTACTTCCAGTATACACAGTCGAGGATTTTCGTGGGTGTTTTGCTCCTTCTCGCTGCTGTGTTGTCTTCTGCCTTGACTGGTATTAGGCTCCCTGCAGTTTTCCCAAGACAACATTGGTCTCTCTATGCACAAGGTCACTCAATTTGGAGGATCTGGAGACTCTACTCCTCTAATCGTATCACCTCTCCAGACAGTCTACCCATCACTGATGTCTCCTACTTCCCCACAGTGCAGGTGCCCAGCCTTGGGTCTAATGACCAGGGTCAACATGAAGGCAGTCTCCCCAACATTATTGCCGAACTGCTTCGCAGGCTAGAGACTCTGGAATTCTCGAACAGAACCCTCCAGACTGAGGTCTTCGGATTAACCTCTCGGGTCGAAAAGATTGAAGCGGACAATATCTCTCTGCGAAAACAGCTAGCGGAACCCAATGCATGCACAAAACCCTCTGCTGTTAATGATCAATTACAAGCTGAGCTTTCAGATTTAAAACATAAGCAAGAGGAAATCAGAACTCAGCAAGAAAGTCTACAAAAACAAACTGATACCTGGGCCCAAGTGGTGAAGAGTAAGGATAAAAATCCCCCTTTAACAGCAGTTGAAGAGGTGGTTCAGGCCAAATTGTTGGAAGAAAGAACCAGGCGTTCCAGGGAGCTGAACCTTAAAGTTAGGGAGTTCCCCCTTCCTCCTCTGATCCCTTGGCCACTGCTTCGAAGTTCCTCACAGAAAACTTGGGGCTGTCTGAGGTACAACTTGCTAGAGCTTGGTTCGGACTGGATTCTACTCTTTTTCTCCGCTTCAATTCCGCTGAGGACCGGCTTAGGGCTCTCAGGGCCAAACGAAAGCTATTTTCCCTACCCAATAAGGTCTTCCTTGATGAAGATCTTACCAGGACACAAGTTGGGGAGCTCAAACGCTCTAGGGAACAAGTCATGGCAGTGAGGAAAGCAGGTAAATGGGCGGTTATCAGGAATCTCCGGGCTGTTATCAGAGACTCCCCTCCTGGTTGGGAACCCCGCCAAGGGGCTCCCCAATGACGGGCCAAGTGGGAGAGGTGTCAGGCCAGAGACTTATCCATCAGTTGCTAGAATGGGAATGGTTCCCTTTGGTCTTCCCCTGGTCTTATGTTAGATGCTCTCGGGGTTGCCGACATTCTCTTCATCACAGAGACACATGAGAGCCCGGTTTGTCCTCTCAGGTATTACTAGCTTTCTTTGGTTATCATCTTGTAGACAAGAGACTCGGGTTTCAGGTGGTGTTAGAGGCTCTGGTGGGGTTACCTGTCTTTATAAGGACTCCCTCCAAAACAGGATCTCGATAGTTGGTATTGATGAGTCTGCTAGGTTCATGTGGATTCATATTAGAAGATTCGCTCATTTTCCTAGGGACCTCTATATAGCAGTGTGTTACTTTCCTCCGGTTGCTTCCCCTTATGCCATCCACAATGGCCCAAATGGTGATCCTTTCTTTGACTTATACGACAATATTAGCCAAGTACTCTGTTGCTGGAGAGGTTATCATTTTAGGTGATTTTAATGCCCGTACCAGACACCTACAGGTCCCTCTCCATGACAGGTCAGTGGATACGTTCTGCACACAGAGGATTGACCCTATGTCAGTTGGTCTACATAGGATTTTTGCGGACACAGATGGCCCTCTCACAGCTTATGGACGGTTCCTCCTTCAGCTCGGGGAGTCTCAGGGGATGGTGATCCTCAATGGGATTGAGCGCTTTCCGGATTCATGTTTCTTCACATGTCGCCCCCATGGCAGAGGCACTAGTGTGGTAGACTATATCCTTGCCAACCTAGACATCTCACCCCTCTTCTGCTCCTTCTTTGTTTCCCCCATTCCCCTTGCCGATCATGTTGTCCTATCTTTCTCTCTGGTCGCCAACTTTCCTACCACCACCGCCCCTCCTCCCCCTCCCCACTACCCACCTCGCATCTCCTTTCAATTTGATAAAGGAGATTATGGATCTTACTCATCCCACATCCGCGACCTTCTCCCCTCTGAGCCCCTATTCTCTAACATGCCTAGTGCGGAGGCCAAGTACTCTTGCCTTTCCTCTGCCATGTGGGAGGCTGCCCTGAGATCCTTTCCCAGCTCCACCACCCTTCCCTCAGCCACTAGTACTACTAAATCTTTCCCCATGAACAAATGGTACGATGTAGAATGCAAATCCCTTCACCGTCATCTTCGTTAGGCTTTTACCCAGGCCCTCCCCTCCTTCCACACTCTTAAGGTTGCCTACAGGTGCCTTCTCCACCGTAAGAAATGCTCCTTCATTTCCCACCATAGATATATGCTTTCCACCTCCCTTAGGACTAACCCTCGGTCCTTCTCGCGTACTGTCTTTACCTGTCACTCCGCCTCCTCCACAACAATTGATCCTATCTCTTTTTTTTCACACACCACTACCCTGTACGATGTTCCCAGTGAAATGCCTACCTAGATTAGCATCCCACCACTTGGTAATCCCCACTCATCGTAATATCAAATAGGAAATAAGGATTTTGAACGTGCAGCAAGGCAACTGATGTGGATGGTTTCCAAGCCGAGTTCTTCAAGTAGGGTTTTGAGGTTTTTGGTACCTATTTGGTAGATCTTTTCAATCAGGTGCTTAGAGTGGGATTCCCTCCTACCTAGTCTCATCATATCATTCACCCGATCCACAAAGTTGGGTCCATTTCTGATCCGAATAACTACAGGGATATCATGGCAGGCCACTCTTTCTCCAAACTATGTGCTACTAGTCTTCCATAGGTGTTGTCTCGAGATTTTGGAGTAAAATCAGCTTAGAGCTAGAGGTCGCTAGTTTTCACCCTGGTTACCACACCATTAACCACATATTCACCCTTCGGGCTATTATTGAGGAGGCTCACCATAACTCTTCAAAATTCTATTGTTGCTTTGTAGAATTTTAAAAATCTTTTGACTCGAGACATCGGTATTTCTGAGAATCTTGTTATTTCCATCATGCACCTCTATGAGTCCATCCTTGGTTGTCTTTGTACTGCACACAGATTATCTGATCTCATCAGGAGCACCATTGGGGTTAAACAGGGATGCCCCTTGTCTCCTACCCTCTTTGGCATTTACATTGATGAGTTGGAATCTTTTCTTCGGGATCACATTCAGGAAGGGGATGATTGCCTTCTTCACCACGTCTTGATTTCCATTCTTCTATTTTCTCGACGATATTGTTTTACTCGCCTCTTCTCCTGAGGGGCTTCAGAGACAACTTGATGCACTTTCTTTATTCTATGATCTTCGACATTTGACAGTCAACTGGTTAAGACCAAGGTCATGGTCTTAAACGGGTTGAAGACATCACATCTCCATTTCTTCTTCAAGGGGCATGGAGGTTGAAATTACAAATACATACACCTACCGGGAGTCTAGTTCTCATGGCCTAGATTTAGTATGAGGCATGCTCTTCAGCCGAGGGTGAACAAAGGGTATGGTTCTTTTTCCATTCTCTAGAGACAGTGTTTTTGACACCACTTCCAAGACGTCTCCTCCAAGATGTTTCTTATGAACTCCCTCATCTCGCCCCAATATTATCTATGGGTTTGTCATCTCAAGGGAACTCTCTTTTAGAAATAGATTGGGTCTCGGGTGAGAGGATTCAGACTCTCCTCCTTCATTGTTTCATAAGATGCAAATACATGGTCCCCCAACATATTATTTTGGCAGAGTTCGGAGCTCGACCTTTCTGTTTGAGACTATATTTGACATATCATCATTTCTTCACCGTATCAGGACATTTGGTGATCTTTCGATGAGCATGACAAGTATCCATATCTCACCTATTGTTCTTCTATGAGTATTTCCTAGGCTAGGGACTGTTATTGATTTGCCAAGACTTCTATTCTATTAGACTCAGTTGGTATCTAGATTCATCATCTCCCCCCTTCCAATATTCTTTGAATGCTCTCAGTCATCTATTTCCCACAAAGCAAGTGTTGAACAGGTCCATCCGGGAGGATATCTACAGGAGCTTCTTTCAGACTACTTGGGTGAACCACCCTGGGGGTTTGCGACCTAAGATGTCTTTTTATGCAGAGCACTTTCTTGAAATCAGAGATGGGCTCATCATCTACCTGCAGTACACCTCTCGTCACTAGGTGCATGCCCTCCATATACCTTTGGGTCAGTTTTGAGTCGGCTCCCACAGACTCCGGTGCGAGACTAATCACCACATTGATCGGGTGGATAGACTTTGTAGGCTTGTAGCCTTCATGAGGTGGAGACTGAGACTCATTTCATCTTCTGCTACCTCATTTACTATGAGATAAGAGGACGCTTTCATTGTCTCTTCAAGATAGATCCAGACTCCCCCGGTCTTCTTCAAGTATACTAACTAGTGGTTTCTTTCCCTCTACATCCGTGAGTCTTTGCTATTACGAGACCATATTCTTCATCCCCCTCTCGTGAGTCATCCCCACGACACGAATTATAGACTTCTTTCCAGGTTCTACCCACTAGTGGAGGAACTAAATGACAGAGCCTTCCTAGCATAGATTCAATGCATAGGTCAGTTCGTCCCCGACTGGACCTTCACACCTCCTCAATCACCACAAGGAACATCAGATGCACACACATACCGTAGAGGCGGTCTAGCTCTATTTTTCCCCCGGTCACCGCATCACGCTTTAGATCTCAACCAGGAGGAGGTTTTCACCCCCTCTTCGGGTTTCCATTCCATCAAGGATCTTCTTTTTGTCGGCCTCTAATGTTAGGAGGGGTGTGGCTACCATTCCTGATTAGACCTCAGTCCTCACTTACCCCTCCCTTTCATTCTCTTCTTTGCTTCTATCATTTTTCTCCCCTCCTTTTGCTTTGCCCCGCATGTGGGGCATTTAGCTTTGGGTTTCCTTTATGTTGTCTTTTCTCTTCCTTTTAGTTTTTGGGAACTCATTTTCAGTTGTCCCTACTCGCACTTTGTATAGTGTTTGGGTTGCAGTCCCATTGACCTACTATTGTGGTCATTTGTTAGACATTAATATATTTATCTTATCTTATCTTATCTCTTTCAAATCTTAAGTACCATGTACTTCTATTTGACAATCGATAAAAATTTTCTGTAATCTATGTACTTTGGGTCTTAAGTAGAACCTGTACATTACTTTGTAACTCTACTTTTATTTTTACATATCTAGAACATACTACATTTTTCAAGAGATTTCATATGTTAAATTTGTAGATTTTGTTGTAATGTACTTTTGAAAAACAAGAACGTATTTTCCTTGAAGCTTTGACTTATGATTGAAAGTTGAGTTCTATGATCTTTTAAACTTCTATAGCATGATACACTTGCACTTTGTGAATATTTGAAATCATCTCTTTTTCTTGCAATAATGAGCTCAAACATTTTTCAATTGCTTCTTTTGATGAAGGAATGAAGTATTTACTTCAATTAAATGGTTGCCTTAAGTTCATCTTTTACTTCATTATATATGTACTAGTTCATTTTCAAATTTTGTAGCTCCATTAAACCGACTCTATTTCATTCTTTCACTTGTGCACTTTGAAATTGGATTAAGGTATTATCTGCTTGGTCTTGTTATCTTTCATAAGTATGAAATATTGAAGTCTAAAACTGGATATACAAAAATATCATTATTTATACTTTGTTTTCCCAATGTGGGCTTAGAGTATCGATGAAACAAATCCTCTTTTCTTCATATGTTATTTGTACTTGCACACTTAATCAAACAATTAGAAAATAAAATAGGCATCATATGTGAGGTGTTGCATTTTGCAACAACACACACATTGTCAGAAACTACATGTTCTTAATCAACTGTCTGTTGTCTTTGAAAACACTTAAGAAAAGCTGTATGCCTTCCCTTAGTTAGGTCCATCTCATCAACACTTCTTGTTTGAAACAAAGTTTTGAGTTGGCATTTTTGCATGAGTGTAAAAATGTCAACAACATTATAAATAATAATGGAGTTTATCTTGTTAATTAGTTTTATAAAGTTCTACTATATTTTTAAAATTTTACTATATTTTCTATAATTTTATAAAAAATTTAAATGCATTATAATTAATTAAGCATTATAAATAATAGTGATTAATTTGTTAATTACGTTTATAAAGTTTAATTGTATTTTATAATATTATTTAATTATTTTGAAAGTATTTTTATTCGTTTCATAATATTATTAGATGTCATTTTTAATATAGTAATTGAAGTTTATTAATATTATTAATTCTTGTAGTTAATATAATTTGACAAGATATATTTTTAAAATTAATAATAATATTACTAATCAATTATTTAAATTAGCACTAATAGTAATTAATTATAATATTATTAATTAATATTTTTAATTAATTAATTAATACTAATATTATATAATCACAATGATTTCTACTACTAATCAATGTTAATGATGAACTATTAATTACTAATATCACATCTTGATTAGAAACACTTTGATTTCTATTGTTTCAAATTTCAAATTTTCGGTGCTTTATTATAGGGAGGCAATTCATACTGGTCATTTATTATGGTAGGTTTGACTCAAATTTTGAATTTTCAGCACTTATTTTTTACATTTTCCATAAGATTGATTCAAATTTTAAATTATATAGTTTAATTTTTGGGAGGCAATTCATAATTGTCATTTATTATGTCAGGTTTGATTTGAAATTTAAATTTTTGACACTCTTTTGTTACTTACGCAATTTATTTTGTCCAAGTACATTATATAAATATTGATTGTGAATAAATCATGTTTTGGTTTTCACTCCATCGGGACCAATATTTTTTCATTCAAATATTTATCTAGGTAAATATGAATAACATAGATGTGGTTAGAAACATGTGAAAATACGTAGATTTTGCAAAATAAAGAAGAAGAAATAGATTTCAAACAATGATTTTTCAAGGAGACTATTGGAGATTTGTCAAACAAAATACAACAATAGAAGAGTAGACTACTCAAGGTTCTCATATTTCATTTTTTCCAAGTTTACTTCTAAAGGGTAAAAAATGTATACTAACAAAGATATTTTAATTCACAATCAACTATGTGAACCGTTTTTCATATATCTCATTTATTTTAATGTCTGAAAAACGTATCGATTTGTTTCCTTGCATAAATGTAACAACAAACAAATACATAAATAAATTTGTATACATTTTTAAATGTAACAACTACCAAATATATAGATCAAAATTGTTTCATTTCTTTTTTAATGTCGGAATGTCTAAAATGCGTACCTATTTATGGTGTAAAAAAATTATTAGATGGACTCAGTAATGCTTGTCTCTCTCTGTGTATTTTTTTATGACCACTGAAACAAGATTTATTTCCTCTACAACAAGTTTCTTTTTCAATAATATTTGTATTTAATCAGGTCAAATCCTTTCGCATACCTTTTTCTTTCTCCTACAAAATCTCTGAATGAAAAAACCTGGGTATAAGAGAGAAAAAATAAAAACTCTGCCATTAGAGAAAAATAAATCAAAACCCCATCCATTCAAATTCAATATTTTTATAAAGTATTTGACCAAGGAAAAGCATCTCGTAAAGAAAGCTCAAATTCAAAATTTGAATTTGTCGTACCATAGTAGATGACACCCTTCAATGATTAAATGTCTTTAATATCATAATATCCAAAGTATTGAAATTTGAATATATCCTACCGTAATAAATCACCAAGCTATAATCCTTAAATGCCTTTAATATACTAAGTCTATCATAAATACTTAACCATTTAAAGGGTACATATTTAAATACTTAAATATGTTATTATCCCAATGTTTAGAAACATTTAAATGTTTTATAGAGGTATTAGAATAATGAAAAATACATTGTACCATTGTTTTACATGCATTAAAAATCGAATGTATAATACAATAACAAATCACCACCATGTAATGCTTTAATACGCATTAATATGCTTACATATTTGAATTGATTTTAAATAGAAATTTAAATAATGAAAAATGTAAAGTAAAATTTATTGGCATACCAATTTCGACACATGTAATGTTTTAAAAATCTCCACATTTACCGAAAATATGTTTCAATAATGAAATTTTTAAAGGTATTTTAAAAATACTTATAAAATAAATTGTCCTATTTACGTATTTATCGTGTGTTTTAGAATGGTCACCCATTCTCATGACATGTATAAAGTTATAAAAATTGAATCTATCCTAAAATAAAATATCAACACCTTTGAACGCTAAAATTCTTAAATGATTTAATATCCTAAGTCTATTGTAAATATTTTAAGAATATATTTGAAATGATTAGACCCATTTTATGTTTTATTTAGATATTTGAATAATGAAAAATATGTAGTATACTTTATCATCAAACCTAATTAGACACTTGAAATAATTACTATTTTTGTATTTATTGTCATTAGAATGGGCACCCATTCTCATGGCTTGTATAAAGTTAAGAAAATTATTGAGATTTTTTTACATTATCTTTTATTGAATGGATAGATGCCCATTCTCATATAGAATCATAAAACACTTTCTTGGGAAGATAACAATCTTAAAAGAAGAGTATGGATTAGATATGCTCACAAATTTTAAATAGCTATTCAAAGGATTGAGTATTGAGTAAGTATTGAAAAAAATGCACATGCCCACTCTCATAGAATCAAAATTGCTTGTATGAGAATGTTTATAATGGGCACATGCCCGTTATCATATAACAAATATGTTTCAATCATGACTGTGCACATGCCCATTCTCAAAAAAATAAATATTACTTGTATTATAAAGTTTAGAATGGGAATATGCCCTTTATGATAGGAATAATAAAATTTACTTTATTTTAGAATGGGCACGATTCCGGATCTTGTTAAAGCGTTATGAAATTGATGGATGTTTACGGAATTAACTTGTTTTGAATGCGAAGATGCCCATTATTAGTTAGGAATCATAGAAGTAGAAGAATAAGAGTATGGATAAAAACATATCACAATTTTTCAAATATATAATTAGGAATAATAGATGTAATTACATAAAATAAGGATTGTTTATATTACAATGTTTAGAATGGGCATGTCCATTCTCATGCAAACATAATTGTTTTGTCTTTTTTTGAATGGGAATTGCATTTTTATTTTCCTATTCCCATATAGGATTCATAAAATACTTTATTGGGAAAATATGAATCATAAAATAAGAGTATGCTTTATAAATGATCACGAATTTTAAATAAGTAAAAAATTGATTGACCATGTTTACATTATCATGTATGAAATGGAAAACTTCTTGTTCTCATATATAAATCTTCCTATTCTCATATAGGAATACAAAAAAAGTTCTTAGGGAAGATACCAATCATAATACAAGAGTATGTCATAGATATGATCAAAGCTTTTAAATAGGAATTCAAATGACTAATTATTGAGTAAGTATTGAAGATTTTGCACATGCCCATTCTCATAGAATCAAAATTGTTTGTATGAGAATGTTTAGAATGGTAACATGCCCATTCTTCTAAAAAATATGTTTCAGTCATGACTATGCACATGCTCATTCTCAAAAGTAAGAATATTACTTTTATTATTAAGTTTAGAATAGGCCTTTTCCCTTTCTCGATAGGAATAATCAACTTTACTTTGTTATAGAATGGGCACCGTTTCTCACATCTTGTTAAAGAGTTATGAAATTGATGGAGTTTTATTGCATTGTCTTGTATTGAGTGGGAAGATTCCCCTTTTAATTTAGGAATCATAGAGGAATTTCTTGGGTAGATAGGAATAATTGAAAAAATTTAAGAAGAGTATGGATTAAAAAGTCTCACAATTTTTAAATGTTTAAATACATTTAAATAGGAATAATAAAATTAATATCATAACATCAATATTTCGTGTTTTACATCGTTTAGAATGGGCATATGCCGATTCTAATGCAAACAATTTATTTATTTATTTATTAAATGGACATATCTAAATAATATTGCTAAGATTAAAATAAGTAGAATGGGCATATGCGTATTCTCTTTAATATTTATTTTAGAATGGGTATTTTCTTATTCTCATAAGGTAATCGTTAAAAAAATGTCGGTTATTCTTCATACTAGAGAAAAATGAAAAATAACAAAAATAATAATAGAGATAACGTTAGTATATGAAGAATGGGCATATGCCTATTCTCTTTAATTTCAATCATAATAGAAAGTCCATTTTTGTTCATGTATATATGTGAATAAGTATAATAAAAAGAATACAGATAATGTTTACTTTGTTTATAGTGGGCACATACCACATCTCACCGCCTTTGTAGGTGTATCAAATCCAACGTGTCACTTTTTAATGATTACTCTAATTCCTGCATACTTGACAAAAATAATAAACTATATACATGCGATTTCAAATAATCGGCATGAATTTTCAACTCGTAATCACGTATTATTATAAAATGAAGATTACAAAATGATTAACTATTCTTTATATCTACATAGTACATATTATCAATTAACAAGGTAATAATGCAATCTCTATTGAAAAACAACTTTTGCTAACTAATTTTATAATCATATAAACAACTTCAAATGTTATAAGCAAGAAACAAAAGTTATTCATGATCACAATAATCAATACATAAAACAAGGTAATAGTAGCACCTAATAATGATTCAAATGTCAACATTAAATAAGATCATTTCATAGTAAATATTTTACATAATAAAAATCCATACATCATCATAGGAATTAATAGAGATAAAATTTAATTTTTTTGGAATGGACAATTCCCCATTATCACAGCCTTTGTATAGATCTCAAAATGATTGAATTCAATAATATAGATGAAATTTATTATTCTATTATGATTCCTATGTGAGAATGAGCATATCAAATGTGCATATAACCATTCTCATATAGAGATAAAATAAAATGACTGTTTTAGTAGACATAGACAAAATTGGCATATGTCCATTCTCATACAAACAAAACATTTTTTATCTTGTATTAAAAGGGCATATGCCCATGCTTATATAAGAATCATAGAATAAAAGTACATAAAGACATAATGGGCATAGGTTCATTCTAATACAACAATTTTTTTATCTAGTATTGATTAGGCACATGCTCAATCTCAAATAGGAATCATAAAAAAGAAAAAGAGTTAATATATATATTTTTAGAATGGACAATTTCCCATTCCCACATCCTCTATAGTGATATAAAAATTATTAAGTTCATTGTTACTTCAATGAGGTAGAATGGTTAGAATAGGCATATGCCCCTTGTCATACAAGAAAAGAGTTTTATGATTTCATGAGAATGTGAACATGCCATTTCTCATATAATAATGGGCATCCGCCCTTCTTTATCTCATAATAATTCATCAAAGAAGAGTTAGAATAATTCATATATGAAATTTTCATCAAATATTGTGCTTCACAAGCCAAAATGGTATCACGAAAAGAGGAAGCCCAAAGAAGAAACTTAAAGGGTCAACAAAAATTTAGCAAAGAGAAAAACAATATTTGAGAAATTTACTCTTCAAATCTTCTACTTCACATGAAAAAATTGGTCTAATGAAGTACAAGAAACCCAAAGCGTAAGGAAAAGAAAAAAAGTCGAAACAGATAAAAACAAAGCGGAAAGGATCAACAAGAAATATATAGCTTCACCGACCATGGTTAACTTTACAATTCCTAAGATATCTACCATCATCAAAAATAGTAACCACCTTATTTCTCTCTAGCATGCCATGGAAGATTTAATTGCCCTTAAGTTTGCCAATTTCCTTACAATGATTGTTGAAAGATGTGTTTCACAAACAAGTACCTTCAAATAATAATAGGTGATTAAAAATTTATTTGTAAATTAATGGTCTCACTATGCCATAGAAAAAACAAATGCAAATATTAAACAATATCGTAGCCATATTTTAGGTTTAATTATTGCACTTAAAATAAAATTTAAATTTTCAAAAAAATTCATAGCCATGTTTGAGGTATAATTTTATGGATAAATGTTTTTCACTGGATATTTCAACCAAGGGGTTCTTAGGTTCCCTCCCTTACAAAAAATTATATACAATATCTAGAAGCAGGGAAGTCCAAAAGAATTTAACAATTTTAAGCATGGATTCCAAGAAAAAATACAAATAAACAAAACAAAAAAAAATATATTATATAACTAAGATACATAGGAGCATTATTATTTTCATAATTCAGAAACTTCATCATTCAGGTTTGACCTCCCGAGCTTCACTGGAGTAGAAAATTTCATTTTTGAGCTACTGCAACATTCTTGGGAGTTAACCTACGCAGCCCTTAGCAGAGAAGTATACGAATCCATCTCACCACTCCCGAGTTTGAAAATTTTAGCAAGAACATGGCCAATTGGGAAACTTAAAGCTTCCAAGTCTAGATGGCTATATCGGTAGGACCTTCCTTGAGTTTTTCAATTTGAGTTGGGTCATGATGAATTATGCCAAAGTATGGGGAGGATAAATAGGTAGGACCTTCCTTCTTCATAAATATTTTTGATGAAATGAAACAATAAAATCCAAAAGATTTTTATACCTCCGTTATAATTCTTCAACATAGTCCCAAGAAACAAAATCCTCATCAACTATAATTAACTTTTTTGAAAGAGTTGTGCACAAAAAAAAATTCACCAGTTTTGCAAGACCAACTTGTTATCTCTTGAAAGTGCACCATGTAGAGAGATGGCTACAGGTTTTCTAATCTTACAAAATTGATATCTCTCTTTTGTAGATACAATGGAAACACCTCAGGTTTGTGGGTATACCTATTTTGAGGTGAGTCTCAGGATTAAAAGGTTGGTTCCTTATTGGTGTATCCTAAATTTATTCTAGGGTTTAGGGGTAAAAGATGACTGTAAAGTAATTAAAACTAAGGTGATACACCAAATTTGTATGAGGGATTTGACTGAGTATATGCACAATTGATATGTGAAAGATTTTTGATGCATGAGCCAACAATTTTCTATAGAATTTAAGGGCAAACACTTGGTTGTACTGAGGGAAAAATATCACAACAACACTGATAAGTTAACATGCACATTAAAATTATGTAGAAAATATTGAATTTGCAGTAGGGTAAGATGATTGATCAGGGAATTTGCATTCACAAGACTAATAGAAACATACACAAGACTGCAAATAATTGGAAAGGCAGAAATTCTTCACACTCAGAAGGCAAAACTGGAAAAAATTGCTTTAGTACTCCTATATCCAAAAAGTCCTCCAGTCCTCCTTCCCCTTGTGCTTTGCAAAGGCACACAATATATAGCAAAAATAAAATTCACTTTCTTCCTTAAAAAAACCTAAGGCTTGTACTCACCCATGCATTCTATTTTATCCTTTATTTAATAATACATAAAGGAATAAAAATAGAGCATGCAATTACAAATAGGTATTAATAGACTTTGATTCATAACTAGTCAAGCGTAGTTGATTGATCTATTTTAAGAAAATCATGAGTGGATGATTTGCTAAAAATAAGCTTTGCTTGCTGAGCAAGTCTTCTTCCTATGCATGTAGACTCTGTATTTTTGCTGATCTGTCCTTTTCTGAATTTTGTGAAGGCATGCAACTTTACTCTTTGTGAGTGAGAAAAATTAATTATTTTCTAACCATGATTGAATCTAGTGAACTCAGGGCTTGGATTTAGATGCAAAAATATTGTAGACTTAGTCATTTTTGGTTAATAAATTATTGAGCTCCATTCGAGCTAGCCAAGCTCTGTAAAAAAAGGTTTTGTGGCCACCATTAATAACTACTAAAACTTCCCTGCACGAGAAAATAAATTCTCGCCATTGTTGTGAGACCTTGAGCTGAAATGAAGGATTTCTCAAGAATCGTGTAATTCATTACTTTGAAAAAGACCATCCACGTAGGACAAAATTGATCCAAAAATGGGCCTGGAAAATCTTTCCTTATCGTTTCTGATAAAAATTGTGCATTTTAAAATATTTGGCCTACCTAATTACTTTTAATTTGGGCCCTTCATGTATTCGAATCTCACTTGTGGAAGCATGGCTAAAAAAAAAAGCAATTTGCCCCTTTTTTTAAAAACCTCAAAACCAAAAAAATCCCCAACAACCCACTCCTTTGATCCTTATTCTTTGGCGAACTTTCGAGACTATGTGTCAGTTTCAAGCTTTAAATCCATTTGTGCCTTCGGGCTTATTTTGAACTTTAAGCTTCTGCGGGCTCTTAATGGGCTTATGTAAGAATTTTAAATTTTATATATGAGCATTAAAAGGAAAAAATTCCTCCATTTTTCCGCCTAGGGAAATGTGGGCATATGGAATAACTTGAGACTTTTAAGTCCTTTGCAAACTTTCGGGCCTTTGTGAGTATTTAGTCCTTTGTCAAATTTTGGGCCTTCGGGGTAACTTGAAGCTTTAACCTTTTTGTGAATAAGTCTCAAATTTTAACGAAACCCCGCCACTCTACCAATGTTCTATGGAATTGATTTTGAATTCTCCTTGTGGCTTTGAATTTCTCATCACATGCTCAAGTTTTGCGAGAAATTTTGGAATTTTTAACTTTTGTAATTTTAAAGTTTTAAAACTAAAGAGACTCTCATTCTCCATTGTTCCGCTACGCATTTTATGGCATGTGTACTCTGCAGACTTTCGGGCCTTCAGAGGAAATTATGACACTTTATAAAATTTGAAAATTATAAGTTGGTAAAATAACCGCCATTTTGACTAGACTCTTTTGCATTGATTCTGATGATCCATTTGTGAGCGTTGATCTCTGTACTTGTCAATTTTTTATCGTTGATCTTTAAAGAATGATTTAGAGTTTCTGACTTGTATTGAATGCATTTTTTGGAAGCTCGAACCGTGGTTTGCATTGTTTGTGGAGATCGATCCTCAACTTTTAATCTTTGTACCTAATGAATTTTGACCGTCGATCCTCTGATCATTAACTCAGAGTGAGTTAGGTTACTTTGGATCATTGATGAGTAAAACACTTGAAACCCTAATCTTTCACATTTTCATTCTTGAGCTCTAGTCGATCTAAACAACTTTGCAATTTGTTTTGTAAATGACATTCATTGATCAAGCCTTCAAGCTCTGTTACTTGGATTTCTTCATGAGATCTGGTTGATTTTTAACCAGTTGTCATTGTCTTCAAGCTCAGATTTTCTTTAAAAGAGATCTCTATGCATGTAGGAGCTCTAAAAATATTCTATGGCAGCCATTGTTACAATTTTTTGAGATTAGCCCTCCTATAAAAATGATCATCTGTTGCTTTCTTGCACCTGTAACAACATTATTTTGAGCAAGGTAGTCATGGTTTGTGTTTTTTTAATCTCTTGATTGTATATTTCTCATTTCGATCAATATTTGGCTCACCCTTTTACTTTGTCTCTCTACTCCATCTTCGAAACATTGATTTTGTATTAATAGGCTTTTATATTAATGTATTCACTGCCCTGTGCCCTAAACAACCGTTACTTTTGAATCATATCTCCAGATCTGGCATTTCTTGCATCATGGGTAGTCATGCTTTTATTTGAAATTTTGAGCTCGTTGTGAGATAGATCCATGTCTGTTGTGGGTATTTGCATATTTTATCTCTAATGTTATGAAATATTTGGCTTCTATGAAAAGAAAGGCCACGGTGGTAGTTGATTCTTAAGCTGTGATTTCTTTGATTTCCCAAGTGTGAAAGAGGCATATTCTCTGATATTTTATACTTAAGATGTCATTCTTTTTGTGAAACCTTGATCTCTAAGTTGAAAAATCATTGTGGGTTATCCCTTTTGGCTCTAAGTTCAATGATCCTTCAAGGGTTTTCTCAACTTTTGATTTTACTAGTAAGTTTTTGCTTTCTTTCTTGATTGTTTGGATACCCATTTAATGGTTTTTTAATCAAATCCAGGATCTGCATTTTCTTTTGTAGACTTGTAACTGTATTCAATCCTTTGAGTTATATTCCAACAAATATGTGTATGGATTTTTAACTGTCCATTATGAATGGGTTATTTTTCCCAAAATTTGTATATACCCATATATCTTTCAATTTGTGGATTGAGGTATTCCCACCTAGATTTGGGTATCTTTCCTTTGGCATGGGTATTCACGCTTCTTTACTCCTTTCAATTCTTAAATCTATTATTGATTTTAATGAGATCCTTGTACCTTGTATGTGGCCTTTTATAAACATTTTCTCATTCATGTAACACCATTAGCAAGTAAGCGTAAGCCTTGATTCGTATGCTTTGTTGAAATAGCATCATCTTATTTCTTTTCTTAAATACCATACTTCTTTGATGGTAGTATTTTCGAAAATTTAAAATGTCCATTTCACATGGTGAAGACCTGCCAATTTTTTTCATAATTCTCTCTTTGTCGAATGAAATATGGAAAGTGTACATTGTCTCGTATGCATCTTCTTTGTTCTGTACTGTAAAATTTTCCTTTTAGACAAGATATATAAGTTTTGAGTTGCATTAACCCTACTTTCCAGCATGTACATGTTCCTATTTCTACTTTTCTCGCAACCTATACCTACACACTTTAAGAAAATAGTTAGAAATAATTAGGCTTTTTGGCCTCTCTTATGTCCATGTTTCTTATTCTCTTTTCTATTTCTGCTTCCTGAGTGAGCTATGTAGTTTGATCTTCAAGTAATCTATATCTCTTGTTGTTTAGAGATCCATATGCATGAATTAGGACAGTGTAGGAATATGGATTAACCCTAAGCTCTTTATTGATGATTCCTTTCTTTTACTTTTTAGGTACCATGCTTTGAATTGTGAAGACAAAGATGGAACAAGCTGGAAGAGGAATAATCTACAAAACGAAGAATATATAAAGGCAATGATGGGTTCACTCATATTCCTTTGCTTTCTATTTCATGCATGTGTACCTCTTTCTTTAGTAGATGTACTTTATTTTTTAGTCACATCCCACGGCTTGTGTGGGAAACATTTGACCTTGTGAATAAAACATTGAATTCTGAAAATGAGTTGTGTATTTCCTTCTACATTTCAAGCTTCTAAATGGAGTGTATGATGAACTAAACAAATCAGTCATATAATTAAATGTCTTAAACATGAAGGAAAGAACATTAATGAGAACATGTAACATTTAGTAATGAACTCTGATTTATGTAATCTGCACTTATGTTTGTTGTTCCAAAACTCAACACTTCACCTACTCTGTAATTCGGTGTCTTCATCAAGAAAACACAGTTGTCCTTCGGGGCCTTTGTGTTCTTTTTTTGAAGGTATCATGAAATTATAGACTATGTGATCTGTTACATTTTGTAACAAAGCACACATAACTACATATTTCACTTAATCATTAATTAATTCAATACTAACTAATAACATTAGAACTTCTTTCACTTAGGTATACTTAACCCATGACTTTCATCATAAGGACGAAGTTTTTATTTTCCCATTTTTGCACAAGTGCAAAAAATTTCAACATTTCTGGCAATCCTACGAGGAAATCGCCTACTAGCTTAAAGACTAGTGCTCTCGTTGTCCATTGGGCATGGAGTCTAAAGCATATAACCAAAATATGCCTTTTCGAAAGGTCTAACCCTTTCCAAAATGAGCTAAAACTAGGAAAATATCGGTAAACTCTATCACCTGCAAAAATTGTACTTATTGAATTGAAAAACAATGCAATGTGCAAAAACTACACTTATTGAAGGGAAATCCTACTCTAACAATCATTGCAAGATATTTAATAACAGCTTTTGAAAAACATACCATTCACGGGAATGGGAAGTTCCTCTCCATTCAAATTCAAAATATGAAAATCATTGTATGCCTTGCTAGTTGAAATCATGTAAGGACCACTCCAGAGTGTATCAAACTTTGAGTTTCTTCCTGGATTTGCACGATCAACATCCCATTTTAACACAATATCTCCTTCATTGAAGACTCTAAATTTGGATTTCTTGTCAAAATTCTTCTTCATTTATTTATGATTCTTTTCCATATTCAAATGAGCTTTCTCTCTTAGCTATTGTAATTCCACTAACTTTGCATAATGAACTTGTAACGGTTCATTCTCAAGTAGCTCCATTTTATGCAGCAGAAATCCAATGTAGGTAACTTAACCGAAATAGAAATTCTTTCTTCCTATCCGTACACAATTTTGTATGGTGAATTGCCAACGTATCTTCTAGGAGTCACTCTGTCACTCAAATTACTAAATTCAGCATCGATGCCAAGCTCTTTGATTATCCTTAAGTGTTCTTTTGATGATCCTTAATGATTCTTGTTAGTACTTTCAGGTAAGCCATTACCTTGTGGGTAATAATTAGATGAAGAACTTATATAGATTTCGTGGTTGATAGCCCAATCTGTTATCTTTGCACCAAGGAATGCTAAAACATTATCTGATATGATAGTTGTTGGAACACCAAATCTGTAGACTATACCTTCATAAAAGGATAGTATCGAAGTTTCATTAACATCCTTCAAGGCTATTGCTTTAGTCCATCTTGTAAAATAATCTGTAGCAGTTAAGATCCACTTATGTCCTTGTGAAGAAGGTGGGTTTATCATCTTTGATAAATTCAAGACCCCGCTCTATAAAAGGCTGATCAAGAAATAGGTTGTAGAGGTAGTGAAGCTAAACATTCTTTTCCAACAAAGAAAGCACACTTTTTACACTTCCTTATCCATTCAAAACAGTCCTTGAATATGCTAGGCCAATAATAACCAACTTTCATAATTTTTAAGGCTATGGTACATGCGTTGAGAAATGACCTCCTGCAGGTCCTTCATGGAATTCTGATAATATTTTCTAAACTTTATCATAATCAACACATCACGAAAAATCCCATTTATATCTCTTTTGAACAACACACCATCAATAAAGATATAATGTACATACCTGTAACCTGAAATATCTTCATTTATTTTTGTCCATACCTTCTAGATAGGTGCCATGCTATAGATAATTAACCAAATCAGTCATTCATCTCAATTCCTGAATGTCGTGTGTGAGCTTAGGCTATTGATTTCCTGGTTGAACCATGATTTTGATTGTTGATACAAAATTTTAGCATGTTGTTTTGAATCATCTGGTTCTATAACTCACTATTTGTCCATATCAGCAATTGGATGCCCACATAAACCTTTCCCTCGAACCGTCTTAGCAACCCGAATATCAACACCATACTCCATGACCTTTGTTATCCAGTTTTCTCTTTTCTCATTCAACTCCTTATTTAGTAATAATGCTTTCACACTTGGATGGGAAACAAGAACATGGATTTTATTGTTCAAAAGCATATACTTGAAATTATAGTCCTATGACTACTGAAAGTACCTATTTTTCAATAAATGTGTACCCTATTTCGTAATCATCCAAGCTTTGTCCAAAGAAAGCAATAGGTTGTTCAATATTTTCATCATTGAATTGAGTCAAGATAGCTAAGATTGTTTTAGCTCCTGCGAGTGCATACATTGTAAAATCTTTATCAAAATTCATATTTGCAAGAGTAGGATCTTGAGAGATAGTTTCTTTAATTGATTCAAATCCTTCTCTCCCTTCACTGGTCCAAGAAAAAGTTTTCTCTTTCTTTAGCATAACTATGAGTGGTTTAACCAATGCTGCAAAATCTTGAAAAAATCTTCTAACAAAGTTGATTTTTCCAAGAAAAATCTGTAATGCCTTCTTATGGTGGGGCAATGATAACTGTGATATGGATTCAATCCTGAAAGGATCAATTGCTAAACCTTTCTTAGAAACAATATGACCATGTAGTTTACCTTGATGTAGTGAAAAGATAGACTTCAGTGGATTCAAATATATTCCAAATTGCCTGCATAATTGAAAAGTCTCGCCTTAAATGCATTAGATGTTCTTCTTGAATCTTTTGAAAATACAATAACATCATCTAAATAAACAAGGGATGCATTTATTTAATAAGATGTGAAAATCAATGTCCATTGCATGTTGAAATGTTGCACCATCATTTGAAAGACCAAAAGGCATCCTTTTTGTAAGCATAAGTACCCACTGGTGGTAAAAGTTGTTTTATATCTATCCTCTTCCCGGACTAAAATATGATTATATCCATCAGAATCTGTCTAGAAGAGATAGTCTATCTAAACTTGAGATTGTTCTTAGAATCTAATCCATGTTTGGGAGTGGGTAATTGTATTTTTATGAAGTCTTATTAAGATCTCTCGAAATATACACATAGTCTAATTTCACCATTCTTCTTCCTAATAGGAACAAGATTGGCTACCCACCTTGAATGCTTAACTGGAAAGATAATACCTGATTCAATCAACTTAGATAATTCTTTCCTCATCAGAGGTTCTATTTTGGGATTCGCAGGCCTTTGTTTCTACCTAACAGGTTTAGAATTTGGTTGTAACTCAATTGTATGTTGTGCTAAAATGGGATCAAATCCTTTCAGGTTTTGGTATTTCTAAGAAAAACCATCCTTAAACTATTCGCAAAGATTAATAAATGACTACTTTTCAGTTAAGGAACATACCTTCCCAAGAAATTGATTTTTCCACTCATCAACTGAGATCTCTTCGTAATTATCAGTGTGAGTTGAAATTTTAGTCTTGACCTTTCTTAAGCGATCGATTCGCTCAAGATGTCTTCCATTGTGAATAGACCTCGAGGCGCTTTATTTTTCTTCAACCGAACAATTTTGTCACCATATAAGTGTTGTAATTTATCTTGATTAACTATAGAAAACATAACTTCTTGCTGCAAAACATGCAGATTTGATCATCACTTTTAAAAACTTTCCAATTTGAATCATTATTAGGTATTGACGTCCTGACAATTAACTTTATATGAGGTTAGATCTTGTTATTTTCAACCTAGTCCTACACTTCAAAACTAGCCCCAATCGCTACAAGTCTATTTGCATGCTTGTTTTCAGCTCTAGAATAGACTGAATGTTAATAACATTGAAATCTTCAATTTAGTCTAAAACTCTATGTCTCAGTAGGATTTCATTAATGGATTCTTACAAAGATTGAAATTTCTTACTTGATTGATAACCAACTCAGAGTCACCAAAAATTTGTAGCATGTTGATTCCTCTCTTTTTTTCCCAAAGTAAGCCATGAATTAAAGCTTCGTATTCAGCTACATTACAAGTACATGAAAATTGGAGACTCAAAGCTGAGAAATAACTTTCATTCGTTGGGGAAGTGAGCATTAGACCTACTCCCTATCCTTTCTTGTTCTTAGCTCCATCAAAATGAAGCTTCCAAATCCCTTCTATTGAATCTTTTGTTTTGGACAGTAAGGGAAGTGGTGTATTTTCTTCATGCATATAATACACACCAAACATGTGTTCTTAAACTTCCTTAAAAGGATCATGAGCATGTTCTTCCACTGTCTTTTCATCCATAAACATGTTAGAAACACCATCTAATGCTAAAACATGAGCTACCTCATCAAAATTAGATTGATCTAGGGCTGAATAATTAGCCATTGCATTTGAAGAGTGAGGCTCAATGTGAAATCCGGCCAATGCCTCGAATTTATAGTAACTTTGGTGCTGTAATGAGTAGTAGAAAATAAGGACCAATCAAGAGAGATAACCTCCTATTTTTTTGTGAAGTCTCTAGATAAGCATAAAGCAAAGTATGGAGGAAATGTACAACAATTATGTCTTCGAATAGAAACATTTGGGAAAGCATGTAATGTCACTTCTAGATTTTTTATTAAACCGACTGTATTAGTTGTAGTTCCATCAAGATGTAAGACACTCCTTTCTATAGGCTCATACTACAAACCCAATTTTTCTGTAATTACTTTTAGCATAACTATGCTACTTACGCCACTGTCCACCATGCAATTATGAACTAGATGTTCCCAATAATCAGTGATAAATAAAATGGTGGTGGTTTCTTGATGTCATGAGCATTAAAAACCTTCTGAACCATTCACTTAACTTATTTAATGTGGTCTTGTTCAAACATTCCAAGGACCATGTCTATCTTCTGAACTTCCTTTTCTGTTGTATTTGAATAAATATGCAGCTTAGCTAGTTCATGAGAGTAAATCTTGCTATCCAAGAATACTTAGAGCATCCCACATTGAGATGTTAACATTATGCTTTTTCATTACATCAACAATGTTAAAATAAGTAACTGTTTGAGAGACGGATTCAACTATCTTAGAGTAGGACTTAGTGAGAACTGATTCTGCTTCAACTACCTTAGATATCTAAGGTACAAACAATATTCTTGGATCGGATGTAACTAATTTTGATGGCCTTTATCAACTAGAACAATTGTTGTTTTTTTGAGGAACAACAAGATTGTTGGTTGACTTTGAAATTATAGATGTTGTTTTATTAGTGACCGTAGGCGAGAATAGGCTTATTTTGTTATTTTTTACTTTCGAAGCTTTCCTTGAGCCCTAGTAGAAGGATCGCAATGAAATCCTCCCTATTAAAACAGACTAAATTTTGTTCTCGTGCTTTCGGATATGAGTTCCTTACTGCCCACCCTCTATCGAGGCATGAACAATGTTTCAAATTGAGCTTTTGTAATGAGATTCAGATTCGTAAAAGCATTTGGGTAAGTTGTAGCTAATTGAGGTTGATTGCAAGGTTGACACCACTCTCCCGTAGCCATATTAACTAGGACTAAAGAGTTAGATGAACTAGTAACCTTTGGGTCAAACCGCCACTTTGGTAAGGCTACCTATAATTTTGATTCTGTTGATAGGGTTGTCTGTTTTTGTTGAATCTATTGATTTTATTGATAAGGAGCCCGATAGTGTCTGCTAGCTAATGCAATTATGTTCTCAATCAAATTCAATTTATTTCCTATAGTTTGTAAATATTTAAATACATCATCTGGATGGGTAAGCTACAACAAAGAGGTTCTACGATTGTAATAGGCTAAAGAATAGGTGTTAAATCTATTGAAAAGGGCATGGAAGGCCTTGGTGCCAATTTTCTAGCTTGAATAAGAGTATTTTCATCTTAGATAGCAATATCATAGGTTTTGGGAGTGTCTTTGCCCCCATTTACTTGAATCATAGTTGAGATATCACTATTTAATGTTCTAAGATAATTAAGGAAAGCATGATCGGGTTGAGGCTTGACACTTGCTAGAATTATTTCCGGGTTTTGGAAAAATGGATATTGAAACTGGACATAAACTCATTGGGAGATCTTTTAATAGTAGAAAACTATTCAATGAGAGACAAATGATCTGAATTATCCTAGAACTATTTCAACAATTTTTCACCTAAGTTATCCCAAGTTCTTATGCTTCCAATTTCTAGGTTTCTATACCATTGCAAGTGCCTGCGCTTTAAAAGATGCGGCTAAAAGTCTTAAAGCTATGTCCTCATGAGTGATATTATGGACTACACATAGGGCTGCAACATATTTGATATGTTCAGTAGGTGTAACTTGATTTTCCCCCGTGAATGATAGAAAAATTTTCATGGTAGCATTGGGAATGTCATGGTAGACTAGAATTACTAATGGATTGCCATTAGTAAAAGTCACAAAATTCCTTGCTGGTTGAGTATCCACTTGAAAAATCGGGATGTTAATAGAGAAATTGATACGTGGTGAAGAAATATTAGGAGGAGGGTTATCAAAACTAGGTCTATTATAAGGTAAAGTATTACAAACTCTTCTCCTTCTAGATAATTCAACGATAAACAAACAAACTCAGGAGGAATTCCTCTTACCGATGATCTTGTAGTCACTTTACGCATGTAAAATGTTGTAATACTGGTCTAAAATCAGCTCTATGGAGTCACCAAAAGATCTTCAAATCTTTAAAATAAATTGTTGCAACTTGCTCCCGTAAGTGACTTTGTAACTATTGTAAATCTATTGTACATTCACATAGAATTTATAACTTGCATGTAGATCTGATTCGTGTTCCCATTGGGCATGCCAAAACTGTTATCTCTCAAAAGTACTCCATGTAGAGAGATGGCTGCAAGTTTTCTAAGCTTGCAAAATTTATTTCTCTCTTTCATAGATATAATGGAAAAACCTCGAGTTCGTTGGGTATACCTATTTTAAGGTGACTATCCGGGATTAAAAGGTCGGTTCCTTATAGGTGTATCCTAAATTGATTTTGGGGTTTAGGTGTAAAAGATGACTGTAAAGTAATTAAAACTAAGGTGATACACCAAATTTGTATGAGGGCTTTGATTGAGTATATGCACAATTGATATGTGAAATATTTTTGATGCACGAGCCAATAGTTTTCTACATAATTTAAGGGCAAAAACTTTGTTGTACTGAAGGAAAAATATCACAACAACACTGATAAGTTAACATGCACATTAAAATTATGCAGAAAATACTGAATTTGTAGCAGGGTAAGATGATTGATTAGGGAATTTGCATTCACAAGACTAATAGAAACATACACAAGACTGCAAATAATTGGAAAGGCAGAAATTCTTCACACTTAGAAGGCAAACTGGCAAAAATTGCTTCATTACTCCTGTATCCAAAAATTCCTCTAGTCGTTCCCTTGTGCTTTACAAAGGTAGATAATATATAGCAAAAATAAAATTCACCCTCTTCCTAAAAATAGCGTAAGGCTTGTACTCGCCCATGCATTCTATTTTTATTATTTATTTAATAATAAATAAAGGAATAAAATAGAGCATGCAATTACAAATAGTTATTAATAGCCTTGACATAACTAGTCAACTATAGTTGACTGATCTATTTTAAGAAAAGCATGAGTGAACGATTTGCTAAAAAATAAGCTTTGCTTGCTGAGCAAGTCTTCTTCATGTGCATACAGACTCTGTCTTTTTGTTGATCTGTCCTTTTCTAAATTTTGTGAAGGCATGCAACTTTACTCTTTGTGAGTGAGAAAAATTAATTATTTTCTGACCATGATTAAATCTGGTGAACTCAGGGCTTAGATTTAGATGCAAAAATATTGTAGACTTAGTCATTTTTGGTCAATAAATTATTGAGCTCCATTCGAGCTAGCCAAGCTCTATAAAAAAATTTTGTGACCACCATTAATAACTGCTCAAGCTTCCTGTGTGAGAAAATAAATTCCGCCATTGTTGTAGACCTCGAGCTCGACTGAAGGCTTTTGAAGAACTCTGTAATTCATTACTTCGAAAAATACCATCCATGTAGGATAAAATTGATCCAAAAATGGCCATAGAAAATCTTTCCTTATCATTTCTGATAAAAATTATGCATTTTAAAATATTCGGCTTGCCCATTCACTTTTAATCTGGGCCCTACACGTGTTCGAATCTCATTTCAGCGGAAGCGTAGCTAAAAAACAAGTAATTTTCCCCTTATTTGAAAAAACCTCAAAACTAGAAAAATCCCCAGCAGCCCGCTCCTCCAATCCTTGTTCTTTGGTGAACATTCGGGACTACGGGTCAGTTTAGAGCTTTAATTCCATTTACGGGCCTTTGGGATTATTTTGAACTTTAAGCTTCTACGGGCTCTTAGCGGGCTTATGTAAGAATTCAAAATTTGGCTTTGTGAGCCTTAAAGGAAAAATTCCTCCGGCCTTCTACCTGTGGGAAATGTGGGCATATGGAATAGCTGAGAATTTTAAGTCCTTTGCGGACTTTCGAGCCTTTGTGACTTTTTATTCCTTTGCAGATTTTTGGGCCTTCGGGGTAACTTGAAGCTTTAACCTTTTTATGAATAAGTCTCAAATTTTAACGAAACCCCACCACTCCGCCAATGTTCTATAGAATTGATTTTTGACTTCTCCCCTGCACTTTGATTTTTTCATCACATGCTTGGGCTTGCGAGAAATTTTGGAACTTTAAAATTTCACACTTCTAAAGATTTAAAACTAAAGAGACTCCCACTCTCAAAGTTGTTCCACTATTACATTGATATGCCACGTGTAATCTATGGGCTTTCGGGCATAGGCGGAAATTTTGACACTTTATAAAATTTGAAAATTATAAGTTGGTCAAATGACCGCCATTTTGACTTGACTCTTTTGCATTGATTCTGATGATCCATTTGTGAGTGTTGATCTCTGTACTTCTTGATTTTTGATTGTTGATCTTAAAGCATGATTTAGGGTTTCTGAATTACATTGAATGCATTTTTTAGAAGCTTGAACCATGGTTTGCATTATTTGTGGAGATCGATCCTCAACCTTTGATCTTTTTCCCTATTGAATTCGACCATCGATCCTCTGATCATTATCTTAGAGTGAGTTAGGTTAATTTTGATCATTCATGAGTAAAACACTCGAAACCCTAATCTTTCACATTTTCATTCTGGAGCTCTAGTCGAGCTAAACGAACTGTACAATTTTGTTTTAAATGATAGCTGTTGATGAATCCTTCAAGCTCTTTTACGTGGCTTTCTTCCCAAGATCTCGGTCATTTTTAGCTTTTTCATCTTCTGTGAGCTCATATTTTCTTTAAAAGAGATATTTATGCATGTAGAACTCTATGAAGATTCTATGGATGCCATTGTTGCAGGTTTATGAGCTTAGCCCTCCTATAAAAATGATCATCTATTGCTTTCTTGCACCTGTAACACCATTATTTTGAGCGAGGAAGTCGCAACTTGTGTTTTTTGTAATCTCTTGACTGTATATTGCTCATTTCGATTAATATTTGGCTATCCCTTTTATTTTGTCTCTGCTACTCCATCTTCGAAATGCTGATTTTGTATTAATATGATTTTATATTGATGGATTCACTGCCATGTGCCCTAACCAACAGTTACTTTTGAATCATATCTCCATATTTGGCATTCTTGCATCGTGGGTAGTCATGCTTTTCTTTGAAATTTTGAGCTCGTTGCGAGATAGATCCATGTATTTTGTGGGTATTTGCATATTTTAGCTCGACTGTTATGAAATCTTTGGCTTGTATAAAAAGAAAAGCCGCCATGGTAGTTGATTCTTAAGCTCTAATTTCTTTGATTTCCCAAGTGTGATAGAGGCATATTCTCTGATATTTTATACTTAAGATGTCATTTTTTTTCTAAAACCTTGATCTCTGAGTCAAAAACAAATTCTGGGTTACCCCTTTTGGCTCTGAGTTCGATGATCCTTCAAGGGTTTGCTCAACTTTTGATTTTACCAGTAAGTTTTTGCTTCCTTCCCTAATTTTTGGATACCCATTTAATGGTTTTTGATCAAATCCAGGATCTCTATTTTCTTTTGTATACCTGTAATTGTATTCAATCCTTTGAGTTATACTACACCAAATATGTGCATGTATTTCTAACTATCCCTGTATGAATGAGTTATTTTGCCCCAAATCTATATATACCCATCTATCTTTTAATTTGAGGCTTGAGGTATTACAACCCAGATTTGGGTATCTATCGTTTGGCATGGGTATTCACGCTTCTTTACTCCTTTTTATTCTTTAATCTGTTCTTGATTTTAATGAGATATTTGTACCTTGTATGTGGCCTTTTGTAAACAGTTTCTCATTCATGTAACACCATTAGTAGGCATAAGCCTTGATTCAGATGCTTTGTTGAAATACCATCATCTTATTTCTTTTCTTAAATATTATACTTCTTTGATGGTAGTATTTCTGGAAAATTTAAAATCCATTTGACATGGCGAAGCCTCGCCAAAATTGTCCTAGAATTCTCTCTTCCTTGACTGAAATCTAGAAAGTGTACATTGTCTACATGCATCTTCTTTGTTCTGTACTGTAACCTTTTCCTTTTACAGAAGATATCTAAGTTTTGAGTTACATTAACCCTTCTTTCTAGCATATACATGGTCCACTTTTGCTTGTCTCGCAAGTTATACTGCACACATTAAGAAAATAGTTAGAAATAATTAGGCTTTTGGCATCTCTTGCATCCATGTTTCTTATTCTCTTTTCTATTTCTGCTTCCTGAGTGGGCTATGTAGTTTTATCTTCAAGTACTGTACATATCTTGTTGTTTAGAGATTCATATGCATGAATTAGGATAGTGTAGGAATATGGATTAACCCTAAGTTGTTTATTGATGATTCCTTTCTTTTACTTTTCAGGTACCATGATTTGAATTGTGAAGACAAAGATGGAACAAGCTAGAAGGGGAACAATCTGCACAATGAAGAATATACAAAGGAATGATGGGTTCACTCATATTCCTTTTCTTTCTATTTTATGCATGTGTACCTCTTTCTTAAGTAGATGTACTTTACTTTTAGTCACATCCCACGGCTTTGCAATGGGAAACATTTGACCTTCCTTGTGAATAAAATATTGAATTCTGAAAATGATTTGTGTATTTCCTTCTACATTTCATGCTTCTGAATGGAGTGTATGATGAACTAAATAACTCAGTCGTATAATTTATTGTCTTAAACATAAAGGAGAGAACATTAATGAGAACCTGTAACATTCAGTAATGAACTCTGATTTATGTAATTTTCACTTATGTTTACTGTCCCAAAACTCAACACTTCACCTACTCTATAATTTGGTGTCTTCATCAAGACAACACAATTGTCCTTCGGGGCCTTTGTGTTCTTTTGTTGAAGGTATCATGAAATTGCAGACTATGTGATCTGTTACATTTTGTAACAAGCACACATAGCTACAAATTTCACTTAATCATTAATTAATTCAGTAGTAACTAATAACATCAGAACTTCTTTAGCTTAGGTATACTTCACCCATGAATTTCATCGTAACGATGAAGTTTTGAGTTTCCCATTTTTGCAAAAGTGCAAAATTGTCAATAGAAACACGTGTCTAAGTTGAATAAAATGTCAATCAATCTAAAGTTTCTCATCCTTCTTTCCTCCAAGGAGTAGCAGGTGGTGGTGATGAAAAGGAAGTTACCTCGGTATTGATGTGAGCTTGACCAGATTCACGCATGTAATCCTCCCCAAGAAACATTTCTATGGATTTCTCTACTCGAGTGAATCAATCGGAAGATTGTTTGAAAGCCCTGTTATAGGAGATGGGGCCATACAAGGCCATCTACCTTGATTCAACCTATTGAAAAATACCTAGTATCGAGGGATCACAATGGTAGCATCTGAAAATCAACAAAAAAATCTAATGCAGTAGAATCAAGCCAAAATTAATCGATACTAATTTATACTAAAGAGAGGGAGATTTTCAATCATGCATAATTAGTAAAATTGAATCAAATTTTAATAGTTATTATATTATTATTCACATGCCATATATGTTATGAATATTATTATTTACTTTACTAATACGATTGGATATAAGGTTTATGGATATATTTAAATTTTTATTACGTTGTACACCTTCTCCATATATTTAAATTTTTATCTTTTATTGAATGGCCATATACCCATTCTAATAAAATAATAATAGAAATAAAATAGAGGTAATGTTTATTTATTTTTAGAATGGACAATTTCTTATTCACCCATCCTTTGCAGTGATATTAAAATGATGAAGTTAAATATTGCTTCAATGAGGTATAATGGTTAGAATAGGTATATTCCCATTCTCATACAAACAAAGAGTTTTATTATATTGATTATAATGAGCATATGTAATTTCTCATATAAACAAATATTTTTATCATTGTGATGAGAATGGGCATAAGCCCATTCTCATAAACTCAATATAGAAAGAAATAAAAATTCTCTTATGTGAAACATAAAGAATTAATGACAATTTCATCTTTTTATGATAATGTTTACAATGGAAAGATTCCCATTCTCATAGTTAGGGAGTATAAAAGTATGAGGAATTCTCACAAAAGTAATATATGTTGTTTTAATATGATGAATATATTGGATGACATGGTTAGTAATCAATTTTGTAATAAATTTTTATTTAACCTCTATTTATTAATTTCACATCTTTTACATTCAACATAAATTATTATTCTATGATTCCTATAAGAGACTAGGCATCTTCTCCTATTCAAGAGAAAAATGTTTATTTTTATGAGAAAGGATGTATGCCCATTCTTATCATTGCAATACAAGAAATACTAAACTTTATCATTAATATGGGAAAAGTAATAGGATATAAGAGTTAAAATAAAGTTTCAATCTAATACGATAAATATTTAACTTAATCAATTTAAAAAATATATGATGGCTGTGAGAGTGGGAAAATTTCCTTTCTAAAATGAATTAGATTATCTATTTTCTTATTTTATGATTCCTATATGGTATTGGGAAGTTTTCATTTGATACAAGATTGAACATAATAATTTTAATACCTATGAAGTTTGACATTATGGAGAATTTCCCATTCAAAAACAAAATAAATTTGATATACTTTTCTTATATGATTCCTATTTCATAAAGAGAAAGTACACATTCAAAAATTTTAAACTTTATCTATATTATTCATGCATGATTCCTATATGTCAATAGGCATCCGCCCATTCTATATAGGAAATAAATTCTTCTTTGTATATAAATGGGAAAAGGCTCCTTCTAAAAATTTTAATACCTCTATAGGAATGGATACTTAACCATTCAATGGAAGATAAGATAATTTATTTATATGATAGTGGTCATATGTTGATTCAAATCATTATAATTCAAGCAATGTTGACCTAATTTTTCCAATAACTCTATGAAAGTTGTGAAAATGGGAAATCTGTCAATCATAAAACAAACAAAATTTTATCTTTATTATTATTTTCATGATTCAAATTATGATACTAGGCATTTTCTAATTAGATACAAGATCGGCAGGTCAACTTACAACCCCAAATTTCGATGGGTAAATCACCCATCCTAGATTAGGAAGTCAGCTCATCTTCCCACCTTGATTGGTCAACCTCACCCGCTCAACTTGGAAGGTCAGATCGCCCACCCATCTCATCCACCCAACTCAATTTCCAAGCTAGACCGACCATCTTGAATGGCTAGCTTGATCGGCCAGCTTGACAGGCCAACTCAACCGTCAACTTAGCAGATTAGCTTTCCCACCTAGTTTTGAATGTTAATTCACCCACCCCAATTGGAGTGTTGAATTTCCCACCTAGCTTGGAATGTCATCTCAACTAGTGATCTCAATAAGTGCAACTCTCCCGCTCATCCGACCCTCCACAACTATGCCACCTAGTTCAAAAAATAAGTAACATTTCCTAGGTGGTAACCCCACACTATACTTTGGCAATAACAAAATAGTTAACTCTCCATCTTAGCAAAAAGGATTGGATGTGAATTTATTAGAATCATATACAGTTTTTTCCAGGGAATGTGATCATGTTGAGACTCTGAAAGATGCATGAAACAGTCATTTTAGATGCATCCTTTTATAAATGTGCGGGATAAAACTACGCAAGTCATACAATGAAAATATTGAAGTGATATTATTAAAACCCATATCAAAAATGCAAAATATCTAAAATATGACATTATTTTATTCCTAGAAATTCAAAATACAACAAAGAAGAGTTACAAGTATCTCTAAAACTTATATTCAATTTAAAAAAGAAGTAAAAATTTTCTTCACTATAAAATAGTAAATTCTTCTAACAATGATTCATTCTTAGCATGTGGAACTTATCCACATAGCTTTGAAAATAAGGAATGTTTGTTATGCCACCCAGGTGTGGTAACACCACTGTCCTTTGGTAAAAACATGATGGACAACTCCTCGTATTATCAACTATGCATGTCTTTCAAAACATTGAAGTGATATTGTTAATACCTAGATCAAAAATATAGAATATAAAAAATAGGGCATTATCATTAAACCTAGAATAGAATACAACGTAAAGAAAACCAAGTGATATTCTTCATCTATAATAATTCAAGAAAGAATATTTAGAATAATCCATGTCTAAAATTTTCTTCAAATCATGTGCTTTAATCTAAAATGGTCTTACGAAATAGTTAAATTTTAAAACGGAAAGGGTAAATAGAAATTTATCGGAGAAAACAAACAATATCTCTGAAATATTCTTCAAATCTTCTTCTTAACAAGACGAAATAATGTAACGAAACAAAAATCTTCTTCTTCTTTGATGAAACGGTATAACAAAACACATGCGTCAAAGTGGAAGGATGAACAAAAAATGGTGAAACTAGATGAAAAAGAAAGTGGAAAGTATGAACAAGAAAGAGATAGCTTCACCGACCGTGGTAAACCTTGGAATTCCATAAATATCTACAATCATTGAAAATAGTAATCGTTTTCATTCTCTATATCATGCCACAAAATAATTAATTGCAGTTGATTACACTAATTTCCCTCCAATGAGTGCTCAAAGACGTGTTTCACAAATAAGTACCTTTAATTAATAAAAGGTGGTAAACAATTTATTTACAAATTAATGGTCTCGCTTATGCCATGGAAAAAAACAAATGTAATTAATAGTAATAACTTTAATTAATAATATTCATAAATTTATATTATAATATTAATTAATAAATGAATAAATTAGGTTGATAAACTAAACAAGGAGGGAATTCAACAAAACATGGAGGAGTGAGCGATGGAGGGACAATTAGTTTTGTTTCGTTGTACTAGACTAGTTGCAGAATGTATACATTCTAGGACTATCATGGGTCGTGAAAGGGCTGCTTTCCACTTAAATCGGACATTTGAAGCCACAAGCAGAGAAAGCTTTCACACTGGGATCCACACCTTTAGCCTGGAATAAGATTCTTCAAAACCCCACCAGAAATGTGGGTCCGCAATCTCTAGAAAAGATACAGTTCACATGGGAGAAGGAAAATGAAGGGGTTACCTGTCTCAAGGTGCCAGATGGTTGCTTGCATAGGGATTTGGACAAAGTGAATCTCTCCCTAGTTGGTAAGTTTCTAGGCTCCAGACCTAACATTGATGTCATTAGAAAATGGGCCTTTAGAAAGTGGAAACCAAAAGGAGATCTGAGCATTACCATTATGTCAAGGGGTTTTTTTCTGGAAAAATTTAATCAACAGACTGATTTGGAATCAGTGCTTCTGGGAGGACCATGGTGTCTGGGTAATATGGGCCTTTTTTTGAAAAGATGGTATCCTAGGTTTGATCCGAACATCGAGAACATAAACACCATTCCAGTCTAGTGTAGACTTCTTAACTATCTCTACAATTTTGGGACGATGAGATTCTGTTAAATATTGCTAAATCCCTTGGTGCTCGATTGGGCTTGATGGGCCCACGAGGAACAGATCCAAACTAGCTTTTGCTAGATTCTGTATTTCTTCTAAAATGGAGCAGGAGTTACCGGAACATATTATTTTGCAATCTAAGTATGGCATATGGCATCAAAATATTGAATATGAAACCTTTCATTTGTGATGTAATCAATGCCATCGTATAGGGCATTTCACCAGAAAATTCCTAATAAGGAGATCTCCCAAGAGGATAAAAAAGAAAGAATGAAAAACTTGAAGGAGATTCAGCTCAGGCACAAGAAGCTAGGATGATAGAAACGGAACCTGATCATAGCCAGAGGGAAGAAAAATCCCTTAACCAACCTGAGTGGAACTATAAGAAGAAAGAAAAAAAGGGGTTCAGAACTCCAATCAGAAACCTCTGGTCTATAGGAAGCTTTGGCATCCAAAAACTCCAGCAGCAGTTTCACTCGGAGTACCCACAACCACCAAAGAAGATTTAGATATGCAAAATCCAGTAAAGGTGGTTTTGGAGGTTGACGAGCAAAAGGGAACAGTAAAAGTAAATATTCTTTCTAAAGATCTAGCTCAGTTTGTGGAAACTCATAATGAAACTAAAGTAGCTGAGATAGATCAACCGAATCCTTTGTTCATCATTAAGGAAATTTTGGATGAGGAAAAAGAAAACATGGAACCAGAAGAATCATTATAGAAAAGTTCTCCGTGGGAAAATAGTAAAATTTCACCTAAAAGTGGGAACCCCCTATCTAGCAACAAATCAGCAAATTTACAACCTATTGACAATAAACAGGGAGAGAAAGAGGAGGGGGAAGTAATGCCACTCAGAGAAAACATTCTCTATGAGGAAGATTCAGAGCTAACTACTAGATTTACAGAGGTCATCTCTAAGAAAAAGAAGAGAATGAAAGGATTTGAAAAGATCCCAGATTCGCTCTATCATAAAAAAATAAAAAAATTGACAACTGGGGAACTTCAACATCTAGAACCACTAGATCATCTACTAGAAGAATAGTAGATTTTGGAAGCATCTCTAAAAGAGGAAGACCCTCAAAGAAGGCTCTCAGAACCAAGAGAACAGAGGAAGACATTGCAGATGGCACTCAACGAGCAATTGAACCATCAGGAAATCCCAACACCTATATCTTTTAAATGAAGATCATCTCATGGAACATCAGAGGGCTGAATGGAAACTCCAAACAAATAATAATCAAGGAGTTATGGGATTCTAGTAGACCTAGCATTTTGCTTCTGCAGGAAACTAAGATGAATGCTAAGGTTCTTGAAATTAGTAAAAAGAATTTCTAGGAAAATTCCGACATGGCTGCGGTGGATTCTCAGGGTGCTTCAGGAGGCCTGGCTACATTTTGGGATAAAAGGCAGTATACTGGTATGATTCTTTCTGAAACCAATAACCATCTTGCTATTAAATTTCATGCTATTGAGAATAATTGTGACTGGATCCTTTCTAATATCTATGCCCCTAATACGGTTATTGGGAGGTGAAAACTCTGGACTGATCTTAAGAATTTTAGAAGTCAACATAATACTGCCAACTGGCTTATTATGGGAGACTTCAATTCTCCTTTAAACCCAGGTGAAAAACAAGGAGGAAACTCTAGTTTTTCCACAGGCATGGATGAATTTGTAGATTTTGTTGCTGACCTAAATCTCATGGATGTGGATCTTCATGGCAATCAGTTCACCTAGACTAACAGAAGGTTGGGGAAAGACTTAATTCAAGTCAGACTGGATAGAGCTCTTTTCTCTGCTAGTTGGATTCTTAATCAGGATTTCCATCTTACTTCCCTACCCAGAATTGGGTCAGACCATAATCTGATTGCTTTAAAACTCTTCAATTGGACTAAGCCCACCAGGAGTTCCTTCAAATTTGAAAATATGTGGATGGAACATGATGATATCCATGACAGGATTAAGGAATGGTGGATTTGGGATGGTGAGGGCACTGCTCAGTTTAGGCTTATTCAGAAACTTAAAAATGTCAAAAACAAGTTAAAATCTGGAACAAAAAAGTTTTTGGGAATGTGTTTGAAAAAAGGAATTAAAGAAAAAGCTCCAAGATTTGGAAATCAAGATGAATTCAAAGGGGAGATCTCTTGAAGATCAATCAGTGGAAAATAATATTCTTTCAGAGCTACATACATTCGTAGCAGAGAAGAATCCCTATGGAGACTCAAATCCAGGGCTATTTGGCTGAAAGAAGGAGATAGAAATACAAAATTCTTCCATATGACCACCCTGAAGCATAGAGCCTGCAATAGGATAATGGAAGTTGCTAAAGGAAATGGCACTGTTATAAAAGACCCAAGGAGCATCAAAGAGGAAGCTCTCAAATTTTATGAAAAATTGCTTAATGAGAAGAATATCATTAATGATGAGGCAGTCTCTTTCATGTTGGAGGCTATCCCCCAAGACAAAATTGAAGAGCAGAGATTTAAAGACATCACTAAAATTGTCACATTGGAAGAACTTCAAAAGTTTTGTTCACTCTAGAAGGGGATAAGGCACCGGGCCCGGATGGTTTCTCAGTCAACTTTTTTTAGAAGTTTTGGGAAATCTGTTTAGATGATCTTCTCAGGGTGGTGAATGAATTCTATAGAACTGGTGATCTTTTGAAAGAGCTGAACAACACCCACATTGTGCTTGCTCCAAAAAAATGGACACTAAGGATTTCAAATAATTCAGACCCATCAGTCTAGTGAATGTTATTTATAGAATTTTTACCAAGATCATTGCTACTAGACTTCAGTTCATTCTGAATGATTTAATATCAAAATAGTAGAGTGGTTTCATTAAAGGCGTGGATTATTCAGGATGGAGTGATCATGGTTCATGAGACCATTCACTCTATGGATAATAATAAAAAAGCTAACATGGTCCTTAAACTTGATATGAATAAAGCCTTCGATAAAGTCTCCTGGGCCTTTCTTGACAAGGTTCTGACAAAATTTGGTTTTCTAACTAAATTCAGAAAAATTATCAAGGCATGCATCACTACGGCTAGATTCTCAGTGGTAGTAAATGGAGAGCCGGTGGGATTTTTTACTAGTAGTAGAGGGCTAAGGCAAGGAGATCCCATATCCCCTTTGCTCTTCATTATTATGGTTGATAGTCTTAGCAGAACAATTGATAAAGCAGTCACGATGGTCTTCTTAAAGGATCTAAGCCCACTTCCACTAACCAAGCAGCTTCTCATCAGCAATTCGTGGATGATACAATCCTTCTTTTAATGGATTCAATCCTTGAAGCTAAGGCAACAAAGTCCATTATGAAATTATATGAATCTGCTTCTGGGAAAGAGATTAATTTTGATAAAAGCTCAATTTTCTTTTTTAACACCCCTGGGGAAAGACAGCTTAGAATTGCTAAAATTTTGGGATGTAAAATCAATTCACTCCCCACTACTTATTTGGGGCTCCCCCTTGGTACTAAAAAGTATCAACCAAAGTCTGGAATGACCTGTTGGAAAGATTCCAAAAGAAAATGGCTGGTTGGAAAGGAGCCATTCTGTCAAGTGTTGGTAAGTGTCTGCTCATAAAAAGCACTCTTCAGAATCTCCCTATATATATCATGTCTCTCTATAATATCCCTTCTATCTTTAGAGAAAAAATTGAGAGGATTCAGAAGCACTTTTTATGGCAGGGAATGGAGGATAAATTCAAATATCACTTGGTAGCTTGGGACCAAGTATGCACTCCCAAAAAAATTGGGGGCCTGGGTATAAAAGACATCAAAAAAATGAATGGGGCTCTAATTGCAAAAATGGGCTGGAGAATGCTCTCGGAGAAACAACCCTGGATTGAACTAATTAAGGCCAAATACCTTAATCAACAAGCAGCCATTTCTTTTCTTTAGGAAGAGCATCTTCCTTATGGATCCATTTTCTGGAATAATTTAGTTCAGATCAGGAATTTCATCAAACAAGGAAGTAAATGGAAAGTGGGGAATGACAGAGATATAAATTTTTAGGGGGATAACTTGTATAAAAGCAATATTATTGATATATTTGGAGTAGTCAAAGATAGCCTTGAACAAAATTATGGTACTAGAATCATGGATTACATAGACAGGGATGGCAACAAGAAGAAATGGAAAAAACTCTCTGGGGACAGAGATGATCTGAACCACATGGTGTCCTCTTTGTAAGATCATTTGGACCTTATCCCCTTAAGTCAGCTAGATGTTAAGGATGAATTGGTCTAGAACAACTCTATTGATGGAGAGTACTCTATTAAATCTGGATATAATTCTTTCTTTGAAACTGTTCAGAGTGAGTTCAACTGGAGTAGGATTTGGATGGCTACACTCACACCTAAAATCATTTTTTTCTTTTGGCTTTTCTCAGAGGCAGAATTCTCACCAATGACAACCTGATAAGAAAAGGTTTCATAATGCCAAATAGATGTCACCTTTGTAAAAAATAATCTGAGGATATCAGACACTGTTAGTCCATTGTGAGTATGCCACTAAAATTTGGAGTTTTTCCTTTTCTAAATTCAAAGTTTCCGGTCTGTGCCGAAGGATTTCATCCAGTTTTGGACCCAATGGAACCCTCCTTTTAAACACTGTGTTGTGAGAAGACTCTGGAAACTGGTAATGCCCCATATTATTTGGAGGATATGGAAAGATAGAAATGACATCATTTTTAGAAATATTAAACAACATTGCAAGCTCAACTTTGTTAAGATTACTAATGTTGTCAAAGAGAACATTGAAAGATTCAAACCTCCCAAGAACAAGAATTATCCTAAAAATGAAGAGCATATTTTGTCCAACTGGAAGATTGGAGTTGATAATATTCAGAATAGCATCATTTCCAACATTGATGGTCTTTGATACATTGGAACCCTCCTGATCTCAATTGGCACAAGCTGAAATTTGATGGGGCTTCTAAGGGTAATCCTAGGATTGTTGTAGGGGGAGGAGTGATTCAAGACCATAGAGGTAGTCTGATTGCTGCCTATGCTAGAAAAATGGGGATACAAACTAACCATTATGTTGAAGCCTTGGCTGCTCTATGGGGGCTTAGAATTGCTCAGACACATAACATTCAGAATATTATTCTGGAAGGAGACTCACTAAACATCATTAATCATCTAAATCAGTCTTCACCTCCTAGCTGGAATATCAAGGATTTCATCATGGAATCTATAAGCATTTGTCAAACCTTCAAAAATATCCGAATCAAGCATACATACCGGGAGGGAAATAAGGTTGTTGATGCATTGGCTAATCATGGCATAAATAATAATCTAATTATTTGGGATAATGTTAATCACATCCCTGAGAAGGTACAAAGCAACATTAAAGTGGATATTTATGGGCACTCAAGTATGGAGTAAGGATAATGATAAATTGAAGTGGGCTTTAGAGGGGATAAAAGATCGCACATGCAGGAAATATCATGTAAGCTATGGCCACATTAACTTTCATTACTCCCAAAAATGTGTGGAACTCTTAAAATCTAGGATAGGCAGAAAGATAACTGTATTTCAAATAGCAGTTCAAACAAGGGTTTTGAGGACAAGATTTGTAGTAATTTTAGAGAGGAAAAAATATGAGGAGCCCTGTGCCAGTTAGAATCCAACAAGGAGCTGTGGAACCTCCTAAAGAATAGTAGAATCACAAAATTCATTGATTGAATTCAGGGACACGATCAGAGCATTTCGATGAAAGAGTTAGCTATGGATTGGAAAGATCGAAAAGTGGAGTATGGAGGACATAAAATCACTGTTAATGAAGAGCTAATTTCTAAAGCTACAGGCCTGGAGATGGATGGATTCTATTTCTTCAATAAGTGGATTGACAAAAATGTTGAGGAGAAGAAGTCTTTTGCTGATAATGAGGAGCTGGTTTTTATTACTGCAGGATTGAGGGTAAGTTCTATCCCCTCGCCCTTTAATGAAATCACCTGAATGATGGTCCTGGTATATCTCTTTGGAAGGGAGATATGTTACAGTTCCTATTAAGCACCTAGTGTTCCTAAACCATTTCTCGCAGGAAAATCATTATCTGCTTCCCACATTATCTTTTGAACTCCCTCGAATGCTCCATCTTGGATTTCTAGAAGCATTCCTATCCTATTCCCCTACATCAAGGCCTTATCCTTTTGCTGCACAAGATCTGTATTTCCAAATACCCTAGTCTCCCATCATTCCCCAGCACCATTCCACTCTTTCCTATCACCACTACCCCCACCCCCATCCCTTCCACCATGACCAAGCCTAAAACAAAGAACCATAAGAAGCCCAAATTGGACACCCCTATTTTGGGAAAAGTTCTTCGTAGCAATCAAGATTTGGAATATGTTAAAAAAATATTGACATCGGTAGTATGCAGACTCAAGAAGAGACCTTACAAAAAGAGGAAAAATTACTTCCCAAAGGTTGGAAGCTTTGGAAAATGAAATGATGCAACTGAAAGAAGAAGTGTAGCATTTGGCCAATCAAAAAGGCAAAAGGAAGATGGATGAGGATACTGACCTTGGCAATAAGCAAGTTGAGGACATCTACAAAAATCTAAACTCCTGAACAATCATCTGGGGAGAGAAAAGGATCACCATGATCACAACATGGCAATTTTTAATGCAATCAGTGATTTCCTTGAACAACATGTTCATAGCATTTCGTGCTTAGTGAGATCCCGAGACACTCTTGGGGAACAAACAAGGAAAGCAGTCAAACCATAGAAAATTTGGATGCTAAGGACCCCACACACATGACAACGGTGGCTCTCTTCACCTCACTGCAAACTATTAAGTCCAGAATTAATAGAGCTTCCAAGAAGTAAAGGAGGTCTTCATTGCAGATGTTGCTTTTCATCATACTTTTTGTTGTTTTTTTGCTATTTTTGGCTTCTTTGTTGTAGTGCACGCTTTGTTTTGCTTTTCTTTAGTAACTCTCTTTTGGTTACGATTGGCTTTAACACCTATTCTAGATGTTGATCCTTTTTTGTGGAACCTCTTCATGTTTTATCTGGATTTTAGGCCCTCTATGTAAACAGGGTATAGTCCCTTCAAAACTATTTACCAATAATAAAAAAATAAACAAATAAATTAATAAACTAATAAGCTAATAAATTAATATTAATACATTAATAAATTAATAAGCTTTATTATAAATATTATAATTAATTAGTATTAGTGCTAATTTAAATAATTAATCAATAATATTATAATTAATTTCAAAAAAATATCCTATCAATTAATATTAACTACAAGAATTGATATTATTATTAAACTTCAATTATTATATTAATAAAGATGTCTTATCATATTATCGAGACAAATAAAATGTAATTTTAAAATAATTAAATAATATTATAAAAAGAGCGGTTAAACTTTATAAATGTAATTAACAACTTAATCGTCATTATTTTAATGCTTAATTAATTATTGTGCATTTTTAAAATAATTATAAAAAATATAGTAAAACTTTATAAAACTAATTAACGACATAAATTCCATTAATATTTAAAATGTTTCATTACCTATAATACTTAATAATTGGAATGCTTGAATGGGCTAGTAAAAATATTTAAACTTTAATTATAAAAAAATTTAAATAAAAAAATATGTATTTAACATATCATATTAGGACTAATCAAATTTAATTAATTAACAACATTAGTTAATAATACTTATAATTAAATAAAAGATATAATATTGTATCATTTAATAATACATATAAATTTCAAATAATAATTTACATTACAGAAATTAAAATGACTGTTGCAATACACATGGACATAATGGGCATATGTCCATTCTCATACAAACAATTTTATTTTTTTATCTTGTATTGAAAGGGCATATGCCCTTTCTCATATAACAATCATAGAAGAAAAATACACATAGACAAAATGGCCATATGTTCATTCTCATACAAACAAACATCTTTATTTTGTATTAAATGGGCATATGCCCATTGTCATATAAGAAACATAGAAGAGAAATAGATGTAATATATAATTTTTTTGAGAATGGACAATTGCCCATTCCCACATCCTTTATAGTGATATAAAAATGATTAAGTTCATTATTGCTTAAACAAGGTAGAATGGTTAGAATAGGCATATGCTAATTCTCATACAAACAAAGAGTTTTATGATTGTGATGAGAATGGGCATATAACATTTCTTATATAAACAGATATTTTTGTCATTTTGATGAGAATGAACATATATGCATTCTCATAAATTCAATATAGAAAGAAAGAAAAATTCTCCTACGTGAAACATACCGGAATGAATGACAATTACATCCTTTTACATGAGAATGTTTAAAATGGAAAGATGCATATTCTCATAGTAAACATCTCAATTTGGGAGTCATTAGCTATGGAGGGATAGCTCATCTCCATTCAACACCATTGAGAAAAGGAAGAAAATGAATGTAAACATATCAATGTGGGAGTCATTAGCTATCCCAGAACAGAGAGACCTATTGCAAGCTGCTATGGAAAATTGGTCAAAGATCAAATCAACCATCCAATCATAAAAATGCTCACCAATGCAGCCTAGTGACAAGGAATTCATGGAGACCAACAAGGTAAAAATTTGAATCCCCCTCCATTTTATATCTCATTGATCATAGGAGATAAGTTGGTACATAATTACATGATTGATTCAGGAGCAAGTAGCTCAGTCATGCCAAAAAAAATAGCTGATCAATTGAGCCTTCAATATGAAGTCATTTCTAAAGGTGTGGTGTAATTGGATAGGACAATGGTAACAACGGTTGGAGTAATCAAAGATTTGAGCCTCATATTGTATGCATGTCCTAATGTAATGGTCTTGTAAGATGTATCAGTCATAGAATTGCCACCACTCTTTGCATTATATTTGTCAAGAGACTTCACTACTAAAATTGGAGGCTATTTTTCTATTGATTGGTCGCACATGCTTTTTAGAACAAGGTATGGAGCCAAGGCTACAATCAGATCTGAGCCCATTGCAAACTTCCACATAGAGCCTCATACACCGAGTCTAATCAATGCAAATTGTTCAACATTTGATCAAGAGGATTACCCAAGCACCTATGAGGTAGATACCAAGGTCAGAAGTATTCCAGACTTGACTCTCAATGAATGGGAAAAAAAAAAGGGATGCTTTTTACCCTTACAATGAAATGGAAGAATATGAGCTAGAGTCTATTTTTACACGAAGAGAATCATCCTCTCCCTACCATCACCAAGCCGAGCACAAGGGTGATAAAGAAGTATGATAGTTATTCTTCGATGGCTCAAGAAGTAAATAAGGTACGGGAAGAGGAGTTATGCTTGTTTCACCTCAATGAACAAAATATTACTCATCTTTTCATTTTTAGTTTGCTTGCTCAAACAACGAGAGCGAGTATGAAGCCTTGATTCATGGATTACATTGAGCAAGAAAGAGGAGCATAAAAACCTTAGAAGTATTTGGTGATAGTGAGATGATTATAAATCAATTCATAGGAAAAAATGTTGAAAAGAATGATCTGTTGAAGAACTAAAAGAATCGGGTATGGGATCTCATTGAAGATTTTGAAACTTTTAGTATCAATTCCATTCCAATAAAGAAGAATGGAGCAGAAGATAGACTGGTAGCAATGGGGTCAGCATTTGATGTTGTAGAAAGTATCAAGAGTGAGAAATCTCAGCCCCATATTAAAGTGGTTGTGAGGCTAGCCATCCCAGCATAATAGCACAAGTTGGCAAGTCTTCAAGAATGATTAGAAAATTATTAATTTTCTACAAGAAGAAGATGATTTGTCCGCCGAAACAAAGACAAGTTGGAATAGCAGTATGGAAACCAAGTGGTGCAACCGAGAACTAATAAATTACAAAAAGGTCTTATAACTTTGGAGTCAATCTTCAATCCAAATTATCAGCTCTAAAAGGATAAGGAAAACATTCGGAGTAAAGGGTGAAGATTTGGATCCCATTTCAATAGATGAAGGAAAGAAATTACAAATTGGCAAGGAAAGTACCCAACAAGAGAAATCTGAATTTTTCTAGCTTTTTCAAGAATTCCCAGATGTATTTTCTTGGACTTATAAGGATTTAAGAGGTTTCAATCCAAATTTGGCTCAGCATACCATTGAACTAGATCTAGAATCCAAGCCTATCAGACAGAAGCAAATGCCGGTGAATCCTCACATTGAGCCTCTCATGAGAAAAGAGTTGAACAAGTTATTTGAAGCTAGCATCATGTTACCCATCAAACACTCAAATTGGTTTACAAACTTGGTGCTAGTGTGGAAGAGAAATGGAGAAATCAGATTGTGTGTAGACTTCCATGATTTGAATAGAGAATCACTCAAAGATCATTATCCACTTCCATCAATGGAACAAATCTTGTAGGTTGTATCTGGTTCTGAAAGGTTTTCATTACTAGATGGATACTCGGGCTATAATCATATAATGGTGAAAGAAGAAGATCAGTTCAAGATGGACTTCACTTCCAAATGGGGCACATATGCTTACAAGAAGATGCCATTTGGATTGTCAAATGTCAGAGAAACATTTCAGCGAGCTATGGATATGATGTTCAAAGGCTTAATAAAAATTTATTCCCGGTATATCTAGATGATATCACCATTTTCTCAAAGAATGCAACAGACCACCTCTTTCACCTCAGGAAAGTATTTCAAAGTGTAGAAGGTTCAGAGTGTTATTGAATCCAAAGAAGTGTGTATTTTTGGCACACGAAGGAAAATTTTAGGCCACATTATCTCAAGATAAGACTTAACAATTGATCCTGAAAGATTTGAGGCCATCTCGAATACTTCCATTTCAACACCACAATAAATATCTCCAAATATTTTTGGGAAGGATCAAATTTGTTGGCATATTTGTGCCTGATTTTTCCACTCTTGTGAAGCCTTTAACAATGATGTTGAAGAAGAGTCTTGCATTCAAATGGAAAATAGAAGGAAAAGATATTTTTGAGCCCATCAAGCATCCAATATCAAAAGCCCCAACCCATATCAACCCATAATTTTCAAGGGAATTCATGTTGTATGCTTTTGGAGGATCAACTACAATCTCAGCTATCTTGGTGCAGCTGAATAGAGAAGGTTCATAACAGCCCATAGCATTCTTCAGTAAAATCCTGGAAGATTACAAAGTAAGGTATTATTTCATTGAAAAGCATGTCCTTGTTGTCATTAGGAGTTTGAATAAGTTCATACAATTGGTCTCGAACAAAAAGATTCAATTTCTAGTGCCTCATACTAGTGTCAAGGAATTTCTCCTAAACAAGGATTTGAATGAGAAGAGAACAGGTTGGATCACTCATGTAATGGAATATGATATTGAAATCAAAGTGACAAATCTGGTTCATTGAAAAGGTTTGTGTGACCAGCTCGCTTCCAAACAATAAGCTGAGTCAACAGATGAAGAAGAGGTTGTCCTATTACAGTAAAATGATCATGAACAACCAGCTAACAATGCACGAATTCCATGTTGGACTCAAGACTTGGTGTGTTATCTCAAACGAGGTTTGTGGCCTCCGAAATTGGGAAAGAAAAGAGGAGATACTTTAGATTACAAGCCATGCCATTGTGCTTATTGATGGTGTCTTGTTCAAGAAAGACATCAACGATGTTCTATAGAGATGCATTAGAACATGTCAAGTTTGGAAGGTATTACATGAGTTCCAAGACAGGATAAGAAGGAGGAAACTTCACCCCATGAGTAACTACTCTCAAAATTATGAAGGTTGGATACTATTTTCCTACGATGTTTAATGATTACTAGTCATGGATCAAGAAATGCAAGAAGTGTGCATTATTCACAAGGAAAGAAAGGTTATCATCCCTTCTCCTTCATCTAATTTTAGTAGATCAGCCATTCATGCAATGGGGATTAGAAATCATTGGAATGTTCAACCCAAATTCAAGTTAAGGCCACAAGTGGATACTCATAGTGACTGACTATTTAACCAAGAGTACTAAAGTAGTGGCACTTAAGGAAGTAAATGAATCCAACATCTGTCATTTCTATGAAGGGATAGTCACAAGGTTTGGTGTCGTTGCTACTATCATATTAGATAATGCATTGGCATTCCTTGGTACAAAGATCACTGAATTGGTTGTCAAAAATTGTGTATATCTTAGCACCTCTTCAAACTATTACCCTCAGGATAATGACCATGCAAAGTTCACAAACAAGAACCTACTAAGAATCATCAGAAGTACTCTTGATGAGAATTAGAGAACTTGGCACACAAAGCTCAAATTAGCTCTATGGGCTGATAGGATCACACCAAAGAGGTCTACAAGAAGCTCTAAATTCAATATTTTATATGGAAAGGAAGAAGTATTACCAATATCACTTGAGTTGTCGGCATTAGAACTCATGAACCGGTTGAAACTAGCAGAGATTGAGCCTATGGAAATCAGGTATGAAGAACTCGATGGAATTAGAGGAAGTAAGGGAACATGTAGTGTAGACCATGGAGAAGGACCAAGAATTGATCAAGAAGAGATTTGACTAGATAGCTAAGGCCAAGACATTCCAAGTTGGAGACTTGGTAATGAAGTGGGATGTTGATCGGGCAAATCCATGAAAACATTCCAATTCCAATGCCATATAGAGTGGCCTATACATGATAACCGAATGTAAAGGTAGCAATGCCTTTAACTAGCTAAGATGGATGGTGAATAATTGTACATTCCAATCAATGGAATCTATGTCAAACATTTATACTAAAGGAAGAATTTCCCACCCTTGTACATATTTGTCTAGGATTTCAAATTCATCTAAGTTCTTGCACACATTGTTGTTGTTGTTAGAGTAGGATTCATTTCCTAAGTGTTGGTGCACATGCTCTATCGCTTCTAGTACATGCTTTGTTTACATTTCATCAAGATTTCAAAAGGGACTTCCATAGTAGAAAGCTCATGATTGCCTATAATGGTCGTAAAGTTCAATATTTAACAAATGTAGAGAAACTAAAATCAGATGTTGGGAAGCGTTCATAGGTACTCATCATTCAACCCCATAGATCATAGTTGCAAGAATGGGTGAGATATGGTCTCAAGCAATTTTTACTCTCACAAATCTTATTTTCAAGATTCTCTTGTCGGTCGATATTACAAACAATGAAGGAAGTGTTTAAATGAAGTCAAGGATGTAGATTTTCAAGTTCCAGATCAGATTTTGAATTATCAGGAAGACTCCATGCCCAATGGATTACTACAAGAAGCGTGGAAAACTTCATCTCACAGAAGATAACCCCACTAAGTTACCAAATTTGTATCCCAAATTCACCCCTCAAGCTGAATTTGGGATAACTTACATGATTCTTCAGGCTCAAGTACGTTGAAATGGCTCAAGGGAAAAATTCAGGTTTTGGAGCTCCCTTTGGCTCTTTTCTAACCCTTCCATCCAAGAAAAAAATTCAAGCAGTTAGACAAAATTGAGAAAATCCAAAAAATTGGCTTCAGACACTCTATTGCAGGTAAATCGGGTATTTCTAGCCTGACCACATAGGTACGTGCGGGACGATTGAGACCCAAAACCTAAAATGGGCAGCATCCCTTTGTTGTGTGTAAAAATTAGATATAATTGTCCCACGTTGTCCACAAGACATTGGGACATGTGGGACCTATGTAGAGCGAAATGGTCGATTTACAAGCAAATAAGAAAAGTCATGTTTTTACGGACCTGAGCCGCATAGGTATGCATGGGATGCCCGAGACCTAAAATGCCAAAAATGCTAATGTAAAGGAAATGTGTGGGTGAAGCGGTGGTCAATGGCCACAACTTCCCGGTCAATAGAGGTACGCGGGACACAAATTCCTTGAAAACCTTACTTGCCCGATTTGAGATTAGGTTAGGTGTGATGTGGGTAACGTGGAGGTTTTTGGCCCAAGTCTCACAAGGGATAGCCAGACACAAGGACCTGATTTGGCCAAAATAGCCACATACAACGGAAAAATCAATGCCTCGACCTTATGAACTTCAAACGACCATAATTCTTGACCTCGAGCTCGATATTAATAAAAATTAGACTTTCTAGAATGGACACGATGTCCTCTGTACAAAAAAAAAAAAAAACATCTCCAGTTCTATAAAACTAGATGTTAATTCTTGTCAAATGACAAAAATTCCTGGTAAACCCAAAATAGCTACCCACACTCAGAAGGACATAACTTTTTCATTTCTCAACAAAACGTACTCAAAATAGTCTTTGTTGGAATCATGTGTTTCGAGACCAATGCAAATAAATAAATAAATAAATAAATTTATGAGGGATCGATCGATATTTTTTAGAAAATGTGGCTAGGTGAAGAACAATGTTTTATTTGGTAGTTGGGAGTGCATTAATGAAGCATGGGTTGACATTTATCACCGCCGGGTTATGGGGTAGTATGGGGAGCCTTCAGTAAGAAATAGAACATCAGTTCACTTCATTTACTACATATTTCTAGTGGTTGAAGGACAGATTTTGGGATTCTTATTTTCCCTCTCTCTCTCTCCTATTCTCAAAATCCTATAAATTATAGTGTTGGGCTCATTGTAAATGGAGATAGTTTTTAAGAAGAAAACTCAGTAAACATTTCTTTGTGAAGCCAATGTGCTGCATGCGCTTATATTGGACTCCTTCGCATGGTGACCCAAGCCCTTATCTTGTAATAGATTGAAGCGTGCATATGTATGAACCAATAGATGCAAGTTTGTGGATGTAACTTCCCCGTTGTGTTTTTGCATTCCTCTTTCCATTTCAATCTCATTGCATATATATTGTGTCTATCTTATGCTATTACAGGGATCCATTATCAGTGTGTGTGCTTGAAATATTGTTGTGAATGCATTTGCTAGATTGTGGAGAACTGTTATCACCCCTTCTAGTTTACACATTGCCTCTACTTTTCACACGTTAGAAGACTACTCTCACACTCTCCTTTTATGGTGTATCAACACTTTAGTGTATTCTTTTTTCATGCACTCTCTCTCCCTGGTCCCTTGGAATATTAGATTAGGATAGATAGTTTTTCTTGCATTATAGTAGATTGTGGTAGGTAGTTTAGGAGAAAGAACCACCTTTCTCCGGAGGTCTATCTCAAGAAGCAAGTCTCACAACTTGGAGATAGTACCCATGTTATCAAATCACACCGTGAGCTCAAGCACACACACTTTTGCAAACCATAGGGTTTTGTGATTCAGAGATAATAGTAAAAACATTTCTAGTGGTTCGGATGATTACAATGTAGATAGTGATGAAGATGTTAGCGATGACACCTTCGAAAGCACCATTAATATAGAAGATATTTTTTCATGCATAATGTCATCCTCAAAAACAAATATTGTAGTAGATACGATGACATAGCCATGGGTTATATAACTCATGTGCTAGAATTTCATGAAATTGATGATGAGATGTTGGTTCCTTTGAATTTTGGTGTATGGATAAAGAATTTGGTAAATATTTGTTTTAATGCTCGATAATAAATAAATTGTTTGAATAGTAAAACATTTTAGTTTTAATGAAAAAATAAGTTCCGATATGATTAAAGAAGGGAGTGCTCAACTGGATAGTCTCGCACCTTGTACACAATGATCAACTAGATATTTAAGTTGGGCCTGTTCATGAATATATTACCAAGAATTAAATCTATTCAAGGATGCACGTTAGGAAAAAATGTTACTTATAGGACCAGAAATGATAATGAAAAGATAAAGATGCGGAGAGAATATGCGGATATTTTCCTTCAACACGAATGTAATGACGTGAATAAAAATCTCAAATTTCTATATTGGAAACGACGGGGAGAGGAGAAGGTTCAATATTGTATCGGATTATTTAAAGTTAAATAAAACATGGACCATCTAAGATGAAACTAAAGCAAATATTGATGTGGATAATATCATCTAGGCATGGACACAAAACAAAAAAAGGAAAAATGGATACATAAAGATACCTGATAAAGGACATATGGCCATTAAATCATACCTTGAACTACTTGAACATGATACAAAAATGTTGACTTGGATAAATTATTGAATTTTATAAAATTCTATGTGAAATAATCTCCACCCGAGATGTGGGTTTTTGTAAAAATTTATTCCAAACCTTGGTCCTATAAAACTTTACAATTGTACTATTATTTGATAATTAAATGAAATACTAAGTATTATATTACTTTGGAAGATTTTTCCATAATATAATTCTATAAAAATTGTGTTTCTTATGGAACTCTTGAATCTTATTAATGTATTATTAATAATAGGATTTCCACCATGAAATTAATTTAATTTAAATACTTAATTATTATCTAATTTTACAAGCGGTTGGATCTTGTGATTTAAAGGGACATGGATTTGATTTAAAAGGATCTCATTTTAAAAATTCATGTTATGTCATGAATTGATTTATGCATTCATTATAACCACAAAATTATATGGTATGTGCATAAGTCTAGATAACTTATTTTTTAATTATTCTAATAACTTTATAAAATGAAAACCTTTTTGAAGTCTAGATACTAAATTATATGCCTAGAATCCCCGATTCTTGATTGCAAAACTATTGTAGTTAGAGTTCTATGATATTTTTTAATGATCTCAATAAGAGTTTCCGTCAATTCTCCATGACTTAACCTACTATCCGGAAAGATATAAATTTTCAAAAGAGGTCAAAATCCCTCATATATGAATTATAGAAGAAAAATAAATATAAAGTTCATACACATAAAATAATTAGGAACATACTTATACCATGAGTATGATGAGAATGGGCATATGTCCATTCTCATAGACTCAATAGTTTTTAATTATTTCTTACAAGATTTACCCATATCACATTGGTTTAATTTTTGAAAGGGATAAAAATGGATCATACAGAAGCATAGAAAAAGAATTGAGATAAAGAAGATACACATAAAAATAATTAGAAAGATAGTTATACTATGAGTGTGTGGAGAATGGGCATATTCCAATTCTCATAAACTCAATATAAAATTAGGAACATATTTCTATGACATAGTGTAAATATTGGAATTTGATATTACACTAATTAAATTACAGTAATAAACATACTAGAATCTGATATCACATTAAATAAAAACCAATAATGGTAATTCAAGAATCTAATTTCAACAATTAAAAACCAGAAATAATAAAACTATATATCTATATTCTTTGTAAAATGTTCATATTTCACAAAATTATGGTTTTATGTGTAGGATTAAGTAAAACATAATAAAGGAAATGAATAGTGTATGATTTGGAAAGTAAGATAAGAAAAAAATGTTTTGATTTTTAGCATTGAAATTTAAATCATTGAGAATGGAATCTACGACATCAATATGGGTGTCTTGAGAGAAATTTGTTAACATAGAAATACATCATGTAATACAATTTTACACATCAATCAAGTAAAATGAACTTAAAGAATGAAATAGAAATTTCATGTTTATCTAGTTTTTGTTCCTTTCAATTTAAAGATCTACCTACTAAAGAAACTAGAAAAACTCAACTGATGGAGGGTTTATGTTACCTTGGATATGATGTGATGGATATGGACACAAAGTACATGGTAGATCCTCACCTTTGAAACTAGGTAAAAATGCAAACAAGAATTAATAAGAAATGTATTTTATTAGATTTGATATGCTAGGGTTGTCCAAACAAAGTTGGCTCTAACAAATGTTAACTTCCTTAGCAGATGCCAACCCTCGTGTTTAATAAGATAAGATATAAAGATAAGAATATGTAGAATCTACACTGCACACAAAAATGAGTATGCGAAATGTAAGGAACATACAAATATGATCTAAATAGTTATAAATAAAAGGTTACTTAACTAGGTCGACTATGACCTAGACTATGTAGAGGTAGGTCGACAAAGTGACCTAAGTAGATGAAGTTAGACCGTAGGAAAATATGTAGACTTGTAGAGGTTTGTTTGTGAACTAGATGTACTAGATCCCCTGTGGATGCTATAAATGACCTCCAAAAAGTTACCATAGGTATAAAATAGTAAATAATGATAGGAAAAATAGATCGAAAAGAAGTAGATTGAGGATCGGGACCCCGATCAATGGTGATAAGGGGAAAATGACGGTGACTAGATTGTAGATAGGTTGGTAATGCTACAACGAGAGGAGGAAAATGGTCGATATGGGGTATTAAATAGAGAAAAAATATAATTCGAGGAAGGGGAAGGCTATGGAGATGGAAAAGGTGGTGACATAGGGTTGACTCGATGGTGACCTAGACTAGGCGATGACGACTATGGAGGGATCTAGAATAATGGCCTAGAGTAGATGGATTGAAAAGAAACCCGAAAGTAGAATAAATGATGGAATATACTCATAATGGAGCCCCAAATATTTCTTGACACGGAAAAGGTTAGATACGACGAGATAATAATAATATGATAATCATTGATTAAAATAATGCAAATATAATGATATCATCACAAAGTAATGATCAAGAGTGATATAGTTAACTTGAAAGAAGATCTAGGAGATCTGTAGTTGTTACAACGATGCATAAGTTATAGGAAAACCCTAGTATTTACATGCATCTGATGGGTAACAGAAATAAATTTCATAGTTGTATAGTTTCGACAGTGACTGGGCTAAGTCATCGCGAATTACTTGGAATGTTTCTTCGATGGGAAAATTTTCCTACTTTTAGTGTGAGATCTTGTCTTTTTAAAAGTTTTCCAAATGCTTTAAAGCATTAGGCGATAAGGGGTTGTTTAGGAATAATGTGTAGGTGGGTTGGTAGTGGATATAAGTTAGAGAAAGCATAGGGAAAAGAAAGGGTGTAGATTTAGAATGAAAGCATTCCAAAATTGGAATTTAGTTAGGGCATGATTAATTAATTAATGTTGATTAAATAGATTAAAGCTTATGTGTATTTAATTAATAAGGATGGATTTATTAAATTTGAAGAGGGAATTTGATTAAATAAGTGGGATGAATAATAAAATATGTGCATGTATGCGATGAGGGTATAGATACCAATTTTAGGTGTCTATATTTTCCCCCTTTTTGTGGAGTGGTTTATGCTAGCAAGCCATGAGACAAAAACAAAAATGGTTGGATGAAGATATAGGATTGTTGATGACATCCCCTTAAATGGGGGATCGATGGCATCAAAGGAAATCGATGATGCATTTGAAAAAAATGTTAAAAAAAGGTGGTGGGTGATGAAAATATGGGTGAACGCATAACCAAGGCAAGATCCCCAACGAAAAAAGGATCACAAGATGGATAAAAAATATGGTGGTGACTATAATATCACATCGATATAGGACAATTGTGGTCTCAACAGAGATGGGATACAACATTCTATGGACTAATGAGTGGGTGAAGATCACTATAATATGGATGCGGGATGGGAGGACCAATGGGTAATAGGAAAGTCATCAAAGTATGCGTAACTATATTAAAAAAGGTATGCAAAATTCTTCATACATAAGGAATCGAGTGAAAATTTATGCATCCAAAAGGGACAAGGGTGAATGATATGGTGTCCAATGGGACACAAAAAATGGCTGATAAGGCAAGATGAAAAAGTAAGTGATGAAATAATATGCTCCAAGGAGAAGTATGGCCAAGAAGGTGAAAATGAAATATGCCCTAAGTGGGGAAAGGTATGGCCTTAAAGGAGGACTTCGAGAGAAGGCATGGAATTTCTGATGGGGAAAGTAAATATTCCCTCAAAGAAGGACTTTGTGCATGGAGGGTAAATATGGTCTCGAAGGTGAAATAATAAAATGCATGATTTAGTAAAAAATTCCCCAAGGGGAAGTAAGTATGGAAACGAATGAGGAATTTGAGATTAATTTTTGAATTAAATGCCCAAAGCGAAGAATAATCATTTCCACCAATGTGGAATTAAAACAAAATGTGGAGGATACAAAATACTAAACAAAATTCCCTAAAGGAAGAATATAGATGACCATAATGGAGGACTTAGGATGAGAGTGAAATATTAGATAAGATAAAATGAAAATTAATGATGGAAATGAATAGGTATGAACAACTCTATGTCATATCAAGGAATGTGTGAGGAAAATATGTCTCCAACTACATTGGAGATAAACAAGGAGGAGATCTTGGTAATGAAAGGCACATGCGACCAAAGAAAATGTTAGCAAATAACCAACGATAATTAGTCATTTCAAATATCATGAGGAATAAATGGATTGGATGATCTCATAAACCTAGTTTTTTCATGACAAAAGGGGTTTGAGATGTACTCATTAAAAGGAAAAAGGGTTATTTAAAAGTTGTTGTTCCTAAAACTATGCCCCATCTCTTGGAAGGAGAAAGAGAAAATTGATCAATGTAGGAAGTGGCTAAGATGGAGGAATGATCTGAGGATATGAATAATATAATTGGTAGAAATACTAATAATAGAATGGTTGTAAGTGTAATACATTAAGAGGTTCCATTTCAGTTTACAACCAAAGAAGGTGATACATTTATATTCACGATAGCATATGATGGTAGCTTGCAAAGGAGGGGATGTGATAAGATAGATGAGCGAAGGATAAAAACTATGTGCTACCCTTAAGGATGTGAAAATATGTGTTCCTAACAAGAAAATTAGATGGTCCCCCAAGTGAGGGAAAAATATTGCCACAATGGTGGATTTTGATAAGATGAAAGATTGGATAAGACGTTGTGGGATAGATAATATCGAAACTATGCACTAACTTTCTAAAGTGCGGAAGTGAGGAAAAGATATACATTCCAGTAAGACAAAAAATGGGAACAAGATTGGGCTTATGATGAGAATATGGTGCCCCAAGAGGCACAAAAATGGCCATAATGGTGGAATTTTAATGAAAAAGATGAAGATAAATGGTCCCTCAAAGGACAAACAAACATGGCCACAAAAGTAGACTTAGGATGAAACAAATGGTTCCCCAAAGGAGGCACAAATATGGCCACAATGGTGGACTTCAATGAATATGGTGCCCTAAGAGAGGAATGAATATGGCCATAAAGGTGGAATTTAATGAATATGGTGCCCGATAGTGGCACGAATATGGCCACAAAGGTGAAATTTGATGAGATGAAGAGGTCCCTCAATGGAAGGAAAAATAGGGCCATAACAGTGGACTTTCATGAAAGGGATGCAAATATGGTGCCCCAACAGAGGTTCGAGTATGTCCACAATGGTGGACTTTGAAATGAAAAGGATGGAGATACTATTCCACAAAGGAGGCACAAGTACTACCACACGGTGGTGGAATTTGACGAAAATATGGATGAATGGTTCCTCAATGGAGGAACAAACATGGCCATAATGATTCTCTTTGATGGAAATATGATTCCTTAAAGGAGGCATGAGTATGGCCACAAAGGTGGACTTCGATGAAAAAGAGATGAAAGGTCCCTCAAAGGAGGAACAAATATGGCCACAATGGTGGTCTTAAAAACAAGATGAGATGATGAGATGGATTTGGATGTGGTAAATAAAATAATGCCAAAAGGAACTGATATGCAAAGATACAAATTCTACATTGAAGTCCCACAATGTCAAAGGAAGCATTGGATGGATACAAAGATGCATTGATGTACATACGGTTCATGGATGAGAGGTTCAATAATGAAGGGAAGTTTGTCCCCCAATAGAAGAAACTATGCCACATTATGTAAATTAGATGTGGATGAGTTAATCGATGTCAAAAGAGTTCAGATATGATCATCTTTAACTTGGATTGGATAGATGGTTGAGGATCCTAGGGGGGATTAGAAAAAGCAACACTATCAATAAAAAAGGGAAGAATATTTTTAGGAGGGATGGTAAAGGATGATGTGGATGAAGGATGAGATTTAGTCATTTTGGTGGGTGTGGATGTAGGAATTGGATTGGAATCTTTTGTGGATGATGGAGAACAATGGTTCCCATAAATGAGGAAATCATATTTGTCAACAAGATTATGCACTATAGTATGAAAGGACTTATAATGCTCACCTTTATGACCCCAGTAGGATGATAAGTGAAAACATTATTAGGACTCAACCATTAAGGTTTGGGACTTTTCGGATTAAAATAGTTAATAGAGGGAAGTGTGATGGTAGATATTCAAGTTAGACATCGAAGGATAACCACATATGACCCAATCAAAGTTTCAAAATGAAGATAACTCTTATGGGTTTTAACATAATGAGTTTTCTTGGATTTAGGTACTTGATGTAGATTGGCATTGAAAAATTTGGCCTCTTGGAAAAAAATCAATTTTTACTTTTTTGGATTGGGATTTAGGTGTGGATGTAGATTGGATGGGTAGATTAGGTTTCTTAGAAGAAAAATCAAATTTGGTTGGAGTATTGGATTGTTTAGATTTGAATTTATCGTTATGGGATATTCTTTCTTTGGAAGTCTTAGACTTGGATTTGGATGTGGATGTTTGGGATGTTGATGTATGAGATGATTTGGATGTTGAGGATGGGGGTGGATTGCATTGAGGTTTTGGTGTTTTTTTAGTTTTAGTGTTGGTTGATGATTTAGGGTCATGTGGACTGGACCAAGTGGTTACTCAAACAACTTTGATGGACAATAAAGGATCCTCTTTAAAATAATCGTCATTTGGAGGTGAAATGGCTGCAAAAGTTCATGAAGAACAAGGGTACTTTTTCATTTGTATACATGAATTGGATCTATGGATGTTGAAGTGGAAGGAAGAGATTATTTTGGTTTGGGAAGGAGGTATCCTTCCTTAATGAAGTTATAAACAATGGATTGAATTGCTCTGTAATGTTCAATATCGTGTCCAGGTTTATGATGATATGCACAAACGAGGTTGATATTAAACCATGATGGCTTCATGATATTTAGGTAAAATTCCTAATAGGTAGAACCATGATTGTAGAAAGTTTTAACAAGTGTCGAAGACCTCCATACGCAATTCAAGCAAAGCATTACAATGTCTTTTGTCTTTGCGAAATATATTGGTATTTTAAGAAGAAGTGGATGTTTGAGATAATTCGGATGCTTAGGATAAAGTTAATGCTTTTTGATGTCTTGATGGTCTAAATCCAGTTTTGGTATTGGTAAATTCCTTAGTGTTGAATGTTTTTTTGTTGATGAAATGTTCTTGATGAAAGTGTTGTTATGTTAGATTGTTTAGAGGTAGGAAAGCCAATTTCCTTATAGGAATGTAAAAGGGATTTTTGAGGTAATGTATTAATGGTTGTATAATTTTTGTGAGGTTGTTTCCTAATTAGGAATGACAACAATATCCACCAAAGGATATTGAAGTGTTGCTGGTATAGGCGTAGGAAGTAGTATTTGTTTGATGGAATCTAAGGAAAGTGAAGATTGATTTGATTGCGCTAATGAAGTAGAAGGATAGTTAAAATTTATTTTAAGTTAAAGTGATTTCAATAGTTCTTTAATTGATGTAGGAGGGGAGGATGATGTGGATATGGTCTCAATGATTGATTTGGTAGGTGCAAGGATTAGGATTGGATCTATGGATGGTATTGTGGGTAAGGATGTAATAGATACGGATGATAGCATAGATGAAGTAGATATAGGACATGAATCAATGGTAGATGTGGGTGTGGGTATTGAAAGATGTGTTTGATGTATAATACTCATTTAATATGGATTAAAATCATATGGTGTGGATGGTAGAAATGGATCTATCAATGCTAGATCTAGGAAGGTTTGTTTGAAGATATCCATGAGTAGGAACATAGTAGGATGGTTGAGATTGTTGAGATATATAAAGTGTGGCAGATAAATCAAGGATGCAATTGGTCTAAGGTGACGGGGATGGAGTAGGACCCTCTGGTTGACATGATTGAGAACCAGAGTTATAGTGAAAGTATTCATAGATGGGGCTAGAAGGAGACAAGCACGAGATATCGATCATGCTTAGATGTTTGAGGAGTGGTGGTAATTGATGTGATAGGCATGGGGTTCACATTATGATTGATGTGGATGTAGGATAAATTTTTGATGGTCTTGGTTGTATAACATAAGGAGTGAATGGATGAGCATATAAGGAAGCTTGATGTGTGAAAGCTGGAGGAGATTTTTGATAGGATTTTTGAGGTTGGATTAAAAAAAATCATTATTGGAGTACATGAGAACTGTGAATTTTGGTTGATTATGGTGATTGTATGGGTAATCTAGATGAAGCATGGATAGGGTTGATATGACATGATGTAGGTGTAATAAGATCCACCAATTAAGTGGATTGACATGATTGAGGGGTTTTAGGGGATTTATGACATAGGAAATCATAGATGGGGCTTGAGGAAGTCTCAGAGGTCTCTAAAGAAGCATGAGGTAGAGGTGTTTGAGCTATGGTATTGATTTTAAATGGGTTATATTCGTTCAGTGTAAAAAAAATACTTGATAGAGGTTTAAGAAAGGGCTCTCTAAAAATTTAAGGGATTGGTGGAGATCATATTGAGTGAGGGGGTGGGATAGAATATACTAGTCAGTTTGATCTAGAAGGAGACAAGCATGAGATATCAATTGTGGTAGATGTTTGTGTAGAACCATTTGGGGTGAAGTTTGTTTCAGTTTTAATCAAGCAAGTCAGTAAAATAGTCCATTTTAGGTTGTTATTTAAGAAAGTATGAAAAAGAAAAGGAGAAATTGACAATGAGGTGCCTAGGAGAAGGAAATCTATGTTTGGTTCCAGGTATGTTTTGGCTTGGGAAGTCTCAGGTGGCTTCCTATTGGGTGATCAAATCCCAATTAGTCTACTAAGTAAGGAGATGTGTTTGTATGTTAATTAGTTTGTTATTTTTATGGATGTGTGTGATAAGGTTTCAGATTTAGAAGGTTAAACCCTATTTAAGTTATGTGGGCAAGAAGGATGCAAAAATAAAAGTTTTTTTAAAACCAAATTGAAATGTGATTTTTAATAAGGACACACATAGGAAAAGGAATTACGATGTAGTAGAAAAGAGAAAATGAGGAAAAAGAAGAAAAATCAGATATTTATTTTCCTTTTATCTACACTTTTGAGCGATGGGTGATCCAGCCACTGAGACCCAAGACGGGCAATAAATAAAGTGTAACCTCATGGTGTAGTGTTAGTGGGAGACGAAAAAAGCAAAGACAAAATCAATAAATTGAAGAGATCACCTAATGGGTGGTCCCACTAGGTATGCTAAGAATGTTTATCATGTTTTTTTCCTTTTAATTTAAAGATATAGCTAGTAAAGAAACTAGAAAACCTTGAATGATGGAGGGTTTATGTGTACTCGAGATATGATGTGATGGATACAGACACAAAGTAGATGATAGTTCCTCACTCCAACCAGGTAAACCTGCAAACAAGAATCACTAAGAAAGAGATTTTATTAGATGGGATTTAATGGGGTTTCCAAGACAAATTCAGCTCCAAGACGCGTTAATTTCCTTGGAAAATGTCAAACCTCATGTTTACAAAGATAAGGTAATAATAAAACAATATGTAGAATTTGAGGCACACAAAAACTTAGTATGTATAAATGCAAGGAAAATACAAATCTGATCTAAATAGATGTAAATCAAAGGTTATCTAAGTGGGACAATGGTGACCTAAATTATGTAGAGGTAGGTCCAGAACAACCTAAGCGAGATAAAGTTGGATTGTAAGAGAAAATGTAGACCTTGAGAGGTTTGAATGTGAACTAAATGCAGTAGAGCCTTGTGGATGTCGAAATGATCGAAGAAAGTAACTTAAGGTAGAAAACACCAAAGAATGACACGAAATAGAGATCAAAAAGTTCTAGGTTAAGGATTAGGATCCTAGTCAATAATGACTAGGGAGAAACGATTGCGGCTGGATTGCAGATAGGATTAGGATGGTAATGCTACAACAAAGGATCAAGATGGTGGATATGGGGTCTAAAATAGAGACATAATATATGAAGAGGTTGTGGAAGGATCTGGAGATGAAAAAGGTGGTGACAGAGAGGGCCAAGTCGATGGTGAAGTAGATTGGATGATGGTGACTTTGATAGGATAGAATATTCGCCTAGACTAGATGGATTTAAGAAACAATTTACAAGTAGAAGAAATGATGGCATAGAATGATAATAGAGCCACGAAAGTTTTTTTCCTAAAAAGGTTAGATCTTACAAGATAATATTAATATGATAATCACTAAATAAAATAATCCCAAGACAATGATATCCTCATGAAGGAAAGTTTATGAGTGATGCAATCAATTCTAAAGGAGCTCCAATAGGTCTATAGTTGTTACAGGATGCTCAAGAATGAGGAGAGGTTTGCGGGTTGCGGAAAACCTGCTATGTGCATGCATCTAATGAGGAATGGGAATAAATATCATAGCTTTATAGGGTTGATGATGACTAGGTTGGGTCGATGGTGGTGGGCTAATTGCGGGAATGTTTCCTCAATAGGAATAATTTCCTATTTTGGTGTGACATCTTGTATTCTTATGAGTTGGCGAATGATTTAAAGCATTAGCGACAAGGGTTGTCTAGGGATGAGGTGTAGGTAGGTTTCCGACCAATATATGTTAGAAAATGTGTAGGGAAAAGTATAGGTATAAATCTAGATTGAAAGCATGATTAATTAATTAATGTTGATTAAATAGGATTTAAGGTGATGGGCATTTAATTAATTAATAAGGATGGATTTATTAAAATTAAAGAAGACATTTGTTTAAATAATGAGGAGGAATAATATAATATGCGCTCACCGACGATGAGGGTATAGATACCAATTTTAGGTGGCTACAATTCATCAAAAGAATCCTTGATTATTCAAATATATTTTATCATATAATCAATAGTATCTACTTTTTTATACACATAAATTTCCTAATTTACTCTTTGGCTGCCCTTGATTTGACTTTGCACTCTTGCTATGATTAATAATTATCTATTTGTACTTAGTACTTTATGAGGTCCATTTTATAGCTATTTTATCCCGATACACTAACATGTCGACATATTTAGAAAAGAAAATACACATAATCAATAGAGAAATATAATTTTATCAATTCCAAACCTCATTTTTATATTTCCTTCCCTAGTCGAACCATACATTAGTCAAGAATATGCATCTAGTATTGACATACTTATATGGTCTTAGGCTGACATTGCATTCAATTATATTTGTAAATTGCTATCTTTTATTGGATCTTATACTTCACGTGGGTCACCCTTTTTAATATAAATCATCTATAAAACACTATATAAGTAAGTAAACACTTAATCATTTTCTAACTTGGAAATCCTAAGGTAATGACATATAACACACACTCCATACACTTATAAAAGGAATCCAAAGCTTCATAAATCTCACACTATCGCATCTAAATTAATTACGGTAGAACCAACATCATGTTTTAAGATTAAATCCATAGAAAAGAATCTATATCTCTCAACTACGAGCATTCAAACATCCTCTCTTCACGTGTTTTAGTAAGATCCAAGTCAAAACAATCATGTTCAAATAAAATTCCAAATGTGATTGATATATCTACATATCACATCCTATGTGTAGAATGATGTTTAGTTTGAGGCCTCTTCATTAAAGTATCAATGTTGGTGGTGCATGTGCATTCCCACAACCCTTATAATATTTATTTTCTAGGGCTCTTTATTCATGGTTGGGATTTTATGTTATGAATAGTCTATTCAAACAACCTTGTTCCATGTATAACAACTAGGGTATGATGATAAAAATATAAATCAAGGAAAGTGACCAACCTAAAAATTAGAGTATATTTAGAGTAGGTTTAACAAAATACATAAGGAACTAAACTATATGGTGTGTTCCTAACCTAATGGTATTGTACTAGCCTAGGTGGAATCAAATACCCAATCCTAGTTTTAAATGTCATTCAGGTTTAGATCTTGATCTTTCTAGAAATAATTTGTAATGAACTACATTCCTCCATGCATATCTTTGATAATTTTAATTACATAGTAGGTTGATTAGTGTGTTATGTTATTCTATCTGATATAAGTTACAAATACGAGTTATTTTTTATGTTTTAAAATCTTTATAAGATTGATAATAAAATAAAATCTAATGTAAGACATAACTAAATTGACCTAAAATTTAATTAAGGGTTAATCATTTTGGTGAATCTGATTTTGATCAAACCCTTCACCTAATCTATGATCTCATTGGTTCCTCGAGTATTAAACTTGTTGATCCCCAAACCATATCTTCTATAGGTTTCTATATTTTCATTGTATATTAATATATACATTTGATTTCCATCTATTATCTTCCCTAAACCTAATCTTTAATTTTTTTTTGTAGGGTTTCATAGTCAATTCTATCCTTTAAGTCAATTTCTTGGGCTCCTAATTTACAAATCACCTTTTGGTTCATATCTCAAGCATAATGTCTTTATTTTAAAAATCCTTCAAGCTTGATATTAATTTCAACATAATTAACAAATACCTCATTTTCCCCTAATTTTTAGGAAAAATTCATAAATTGAAAATTACACTTTTTTAGTAATTAGGGCATAATCGAAACAATATGAACTTTTGGAAAAATCACTTAGAGGTTTCTATTCTTACATAAATAGATTCAAAAATACATATTTTTAATTATTAAATTAATATTATATTTCAAGAAACGGTAAATTTATTCATCAAGAAACAATAAATTTTTGCTCGACATTCCTTTTGGGTATTATATTTTATCATCAAATCTTGATTGTCAACATAGGGTGTATGATTATTCTTTTAGGCATATTTATTCTACATCTACTTACAATAATAGATTGTTCTCATGATCCCACCATATCATTCCTCAAATTCATTTAACTTAATCCTTCATGCAGAGATATCATCTATTAAATATTTCAAAATGTTTAGATTCATCCTAAAACATATCCTATTTATGTATATGTAGTCATCTTAGAGACTATTTATTTTCAAAATGATCTCAAATGTTTCACTTCTTTTGATCTATCTTATCAATAATTTATTTATAATGGCCTCCCTCTATATGTTCAAGTAATTATCCATAATATTTTAATCATACATGTTCTCATTGATAATGAATCTCACCTCAACATTTGCAACATTTATTTTTGTACATCAATTGGGAATGCCTACAAAATATTTGTCATCCTTGACTACTAGTATTTTTGGAATTGATAATGTACCAAGTCAACCACTTGGTAAAATCATATTAAACATCACCTTAGGTTATCACATCTTCGGAATCCTTTTCCATGTTATTCCTAATGATCTTAGTTACAATTTTCTATTAGGACGCCCCTTGATTCATGATATACATGTAGTGGCTTATATTATTCATATTTGTCTCCAATTTTCTTATGAATGTACTCTATAAACCATTAGGTATGATCCTCACCATTTCAATTATTTTTCTACTATATATAATATTTATAGGTATATTCCTTACACATAACCAAATTGTAGTAATCCTACGCAAATATCCATACTCAAGTTTATTTCTACCACTCATATACAAGGTCCTACTAGATTATCCATTCCGGAGTATTTTTATACCATGAAATATCTAAAACTGATCATAAATTTATTTCCTTTCCTAAATATGGGATTGGGTATAAGTATTTTATAAAATAGGTATGCAACAAATTAGGACTTGGACCTCATGCCTAAGTTATTTGTCATCCTATTACATTTCCTACCACTATTTTATTAGAAGGTATTAGCTACAATTATCATATGAGACATAACACTTTTCTATTAATGTATTTTACCTATCCCTTCGTGACTCAAGATGTATTTTTACTGCATCTCAATATGGTTTCTAAACATTAAATTAGAGATAATGCTAAATCTTTAAAATAACCAACCACTATTACTTATTTTCTAGCATGAAATAAGTCTAATGTAAAGCACACCTAATTATCAAGCATACATATTTGGAATCTAAGGGAAATTTAATTCCCTCTTTTTTTCACCACTCCATTAAATCATTTACCACCTAATATTCACTAGTTTCAACATCCCTCTTGAATGACCAGGGCATTTGAATAATTTCATTTTTGTCAAAAAAAAGTTTCCAGTAGGCCCACGTATACTTTTATAATGGTTACGTTTCCAATATTATGTTTTCGAGCCTATTTTTCATGTGTGTAAGTGTTGAAGACATTACAATAAGAGTAATGTACACTTTCCACGATTGTCTTGTCGGGGTTTCAATAAATGTGTTCTTCTCATATAGGCGGGATTTTTGACCCATAGGTTTATGGGACGGTTTTGGCCCATGGTTTTTTGTTACCCATAGTATTGTAAAATTGCTTAAGCAACTACCTATTTATGTTTTCTTGTTCATATGGTAGGGTTGATGTAACATGTAATATGTGTGTGATTTCAAGTGTGAATTCTATAGAATTTTTTTGAGGATAGATCCAAATAGATATGGGTATTGCATTGAGAAAGAGGTTCCTTGTAATAAAATATGAGAAAGTTATTTTTGGTGGACATATCCCAAATTAAATGAATCAAGTTTAATGATGTCTCTTTGTGTTGTGTTATTTTTATACTACACTTTTATTTCGAACTGTAATATTTTCTACATATTAGTTTCTTGCATTGCGATTACGTGAGGGGTTGTTCCACATATTTTATCCCTTATTTATAAACAATTGGCATCGAGCCTCATTTGGTTTGTTAAAGTGCTGAATCGTAGGGAAATTTTTACCTTGAGTGGGAGTTATGGCAGATGATGGAAGATATAGCATTGATAAATTGAAAGCCCATAATTTTAGTATTTGGAAGATGCAGATGGAAGATTAACTTTATTAGAAGGATCTTTATATTTTTTCGAGAAAGTAAAAACCCTTCGGCATGAAAGATGTGGAATGGGATATTTTTGATAGGAAGGAACTTGGGACAATCCAACTATGTTTTGCATCTTCCATATTATTTAATGCTTCAAAGGAAAAGATTACAAATGAACTTATGGATTCATTAGGAAGTTGTATGAAAAACCCTCTCGCCTCTAACAAGATATTTTTAATGAAAAAGTTATTTAATATGAAGATGTATGAGAATGGTTTAGTAATAAATCATTTAAATGATTTTAATACGATTGTAAATATGTTATCTTTGGTTACAATAGAATTTGATTAAGAATTTGGGGATTTATTAATTATGTGATCTATACCTAAGAGTTGGAATAACCTTGTAATGGTTGTAAGTAACTCGGTTGTAAGGATGTTGTAGGGTTTATTCTAAGAGAGGAAATGGGAAGAAAAATCTCCAAGGATTCTTCTACTTCAAGGAATGATTTGATCTTTGGAGACTAGAGGGAGACAGAAGAATAGAGGAAGCCATGGAAAATAGAAAGATCGGGCAAGGTAAAAATCTAAAAGCAAGATAGTATGTTGCAATGTGGAAAGTATGGGCATGCAAAGAAGGACTATTGGGATCTTTTAGACAAGAAGAAACAACGGAAGAAAATAATGAGGAAAATATAGCAATGGGTAATCTATGTCGGGATGCTTTAATTATTTCTTTGCATAATATTGTTTAATCTTGGGTTTTAACATCGAGATATTCTCTCCATGGTACTCACATAGGCATTATTTTCTTGATTATGTTCAAGAGGATTTTGGGCATGTTTTCTTGGTGATGATGAGCCTTATAACATAGTTGGAAAAGGTTTTTTCTAGGTTAAGATGAAAAATGGGAAAACATGGCTCTTTGAAGGATGTAATACATGTTCCTACATTAAGATGAAATTTCAAATCGTTTGAGGAAATTGAGAAGTGATCATTATCTTTGTGATATTTACAATTGGTGAAGTATACTTAAGCTAGGGAATTTATATCAGTTATATTATTCTTTGTTGATTTGTGAAAAGATTAAGTGAAATCTGCACCTATGTGTGCTATTACAAAACGTAACAAGATCACATAGTCTACAATTTCATGAATATCCTTAGCAAAAGAACACAAGCCCTAAAGGATAGCTGTGTTGTCTTGATGAAGACACTCTGGAATTTCAAAATATGTGAAGTGTTTGGTTTTGGTATAGCAAACATAGTTGCAGTTTTCAAGTAATTAGGATTCACTATTATTATGTTTGTGCTCATCAAATTTATTACTCCGTATTCATCAAAGTTGTTTGTGATTAATGAAATTGCATCCATCTATGCGTTGGCATAAAATGTTACAAGTGACTCCTTTCCTAGCTACTTCCATCAAGAAAATATCGACAAAACAAACAGTGACAATAATGTCTAAATGGAGGTAGTAGGAAGGAGTCAAAATGAAGAGCATATGCTAAGGTAGTCAAACAACATACAAGGAGGCACATCTCATTCAATGGTGGTTTACTAGAGTTACAGGTATTCATTTTAAGTTATCTCTTATATTAATTCATTTTATTGAGATATTGAGTTGCATACATCATTGTACAATCAAAGGAAAAACTGAATGCAGAAAGAGATAGTCAACTCATTATTTCAATTTAATGCTTTATTCATAAGAGATCATAAGTTTTCCCACACAAGCCGTGGGATGTGACTAAGTAACAACATCATATACATGGAAATGAGAATATTGCATGTGCTAAAGAATAAGAGTAGAGGAGTAAAAGTGAACCCATCATTGCCTTTTTATTCTTCTCTCCCGCTCCGCATCATCCACATCTCCAGCTTCATCTCATTCCATCTTTCCTTCCATCTCCATCTTCTTTTCACCTGTAAGACAAAGAGTAGTACCTATCAAATTTTGAGCTCGGGTACATTTTTATTCCTATACACCTATTCTAAAGAAAATACATATTCTAAGTTCAATGTATCTAATGGTACTTGAAAGAAAGAAATACAGGCACATGACACAAGGTAATTCAAGGATACATATAGGCTTGGTAAAAAAAGAGAGAAGAGTACATAAAGAAAAATGAGTGAAAGGGAAAGAAATAAAAGAGCTAAGGATTGGAGTAGAAAGGGAACTTGAAATAGATTATAAAAGAGACAGATGTGGAGATGACACATGAAAAAGAAGTTGAAAGTAGTTTGTAGAAGAAGAATGAAGAAGAAAATAAAATCACATGGATGCAAGAGAGGCCAAAAAGCCTATATATTTCTAACTTATTTATGAGTTTTGTAGGAACAAGTTGTGACATAAGAATGGAAAAATCAGTTTAACTAGTTAAGAAAGAAGCAACTACTGAATGGAAAACAAACATCATTTCTAGATGGTTTACAGGAAGAGGAAGAAGCATCAGAATAAGTCAAGAAAGGAATATTTTTACAAATCAGGTTGAAAATCTGGAAAAGGAGAGAGAAAAATAGGATTTTGGAAAATTTTTGCAGAGTCTCCCCTTGTAAAATTGACTTTTGATTTAAAACAGAATTGAAACACATGCTTTTTTAGCTACTACATGCTTTATAAGCTATCTGAACTTCAAAAGGAATAAAAAAATCAACAAAAGTACATGTTTCATCATTATTAAGTTGATATCATGATCAAATGAAACATACAGGTATTCAGAAGTTCATCAAGTTGCAGCTATTCAAAGTTCCTTTTATTTCCAAATTCAAGTGTGAATCAAAAGCCAACTACTTCACAATTTTCCAAAGATGCAATAGATCAAGCAAAGCTAGCATGAACAGATTCATTCAAGTGAGCAGACAAGCCAGAGAGATATTTTCATATCTTTTCAGAATGGTCAAGTTGCAGAAAATCTGGAAAGAGAAGGATTTTAGAAAATTTTTTTCTAGAGTTTCCCCTTGCAAAATGGGGTTTTTAGAAAAAAAGAATTGAAATTAATGCTAAAATTGAAATATAGTTTCTATTTTATCATTTGAAAAAGGAAATCCATTTTACAGAAAAGAACTTAATGATTTTCTTTAAGTTTCCAGGAAAAGGATCAAGTTCTTCATTATAGAAAAGGAATACAACTATCTATCCAAGAAAATGATCAAAACATATCTACATGAGTTGGATAAATGAGGATCAAAAAAATGTTATCAGAAAATAGGGGTATATTATTTTTTCAGAAAGTCAATAAGATCTTCAAATTCAAGCATTCCAGACATGATTTGAATCAAAAGAAACCAATGTTAGTATTTTCAACATGTCATCTTGAAGAAATTTAATGAAAATCTAGAAAATATAATGCAAGGAGCTATTGGGATTCATTAAAAAGAAAAACCAAAGTCAAATATCTAAAGGTGTTTAGAAAAATAAACAAAGACAACCATTATCAAGATAAGTATTTTACATAGTAAAGAAGAAAGAATCAAATATGGTAAAGTTATTTTAATAAATGGCAGAATCGAAGTTTCTATTGAAACCCAAATTACAAACCTACAAGATCAGAAAGTTTTACAGTCTCTTCAGGAAAAAATGAAAAAAAACATAGTAGAATCAAATTAATTGATAGTTTTGATAAATTACAAGTAAAAGAAATCCTCAAATACTATTTCAAGTTCAAGATCTACAAAATCAAAGAAGAAATCAAACTAAAAAGAAGGCCAAGTTTAAAAAACCAAAAAACATCTACAATAAAGAAAATCAAACCCAATACATTAAAGTATCAACAAAAAATGTTTTAATCAAGTTCCCATACAAGCCGAGCCAGATCTCAAAGAAGGAAAACACAAGACAGTTCAAAAGTTTCTTTCCATTTTTTTCACACTTGCAAATAATCAACAGAGAACGTCAAGAACTCACTCGTGCTTGATCAAGTAATGAAGTCAAAGCGAATCAAAAATGGTGACAACTTCCTTATAGGCTCATTTGAGCTCATTGAAGCCAATAATGACAAAGCAAAAATAGAAAGAAGAAAATAAAGAGATTTTATCATTTATACAAGAGATCAAAAAGATTCAGGAGGAAAATAGATTGAAAATGATCTAAGTTTCACAAATAAAAAGGTACATGAAAGAAAAAATGTCAAGCTACATGTACAAATGAAATAGAATACCTTCGTGTTTCATCAAAAATGCAAATGGCGAAGAAGAATTATCTATGGCATCAAGGCCAAAAAAAATGAAGTATGCAAGCTCGAAGACCTCCAAAACCACCATGATTTCATCAAAAATACAGAGAAAAGAAATTTTTTTTTCCAGGGCTTCGCCCTGCATGGATCAAAAAACCAAATGAAATGACAAAATGCAAAGAGCTCAAAGGTTTTAACTTCCTTTGAGACCGAGGTTTCATTTTCCTAACCACGAGTTAAAGATCAACGGTCAGCAAAATCAAGTACAAGATCAAATGGTGGAGGATCAAGCCCAGAGATCAAAATGATAACAAAGTTAACCACACCGACCATATTAAATGCTTGGGTCTAAAACCCTAACCAGTGGTAAAGATCAACGATGCATCATGGAAACAAGATGAGCAAAGATCAAGGGCTCTTAATATCTCAAAAATCCAAGTTAACCCAACATGGGTTAGGTCACCACCAACCAAAGTTTGTGAAGGGTGAGTCATCGTGGGGAGGGGCCAACCCACGTGGCCCATATATTAATCATTGCCATGACTTTTAAAAAGTCTAACCATAGTCCAAGCCAATAATACATGCTTCCAAATAATCAAAAGACCATAATATATGCCATGATCACCGAAAAGGTGAAAAATATAATAGACCAAGCAAACCAAGGTGGTGGACCTTATATGGTCGTTCAAATACACATGGTGGCCTAATCAAAGGTGGTGCCCCTTTTATTCAAACACATGAATTTGCCTAAGTCCACAAGGTGGCATACCAAACCAAACAAATCAAAGGTGGTCCCCACAAGGGGTTTGATGTAAAATTTGCAAAGTGTCACTCATGTGACCATTCAAAAAAGAGAAAAAAATCAGAGCATGTGCACATTGGAGGTGGTCCCCACACATTATTTTTGCAAATATTGCTAAGGATTGCAGTTTTTTTGACTCACATACAGAGAATGATATTTTTGCATGCCTTCACAATAGGACAAAACAGAGAAGATGACGAATTTGCATGCTCAAAGGAGGAAGACTTGCCTAGCAAGAAAATTGTATTTTTAGCAAATTATTCACCCTTTCTTTCTTTAAAATAGAACAGTCAACTTCAGTTTGACTGTATTGTATCTAAGGTTGTTAATGCCTATTTTTATTACATGCTTTAGTTTGTATTATTTTATTCCTTTATTTATTATTAAATAAAGGATAAAATTAGGATGCATGGGTGAGTACAGCCTTTAGGCTATTTTTAGGAAGGGGGTGAACTTTTGCTATATATTGTGTGCTTTTGCAAAGCACAAGGGGAAATTTTTTTCAGAGAACTTCCTAGAGAGAATTTTTTGATATATGAGTATTGAAGCCATTTCTGCTAGTTTTCCCTCTGAGTGTGAATTATTTTATGCCTTTCCAAGTTATTTTGTAGTCTTGTGTATGTCAACATTAATTTTGTGAATGAAAATTCCCTGATTAACCACTTTACCCTGTTGCAAATTTACCCTTTTCGCTAAATTTTATTGTGCATGTTAGCTTACTAGTACTATTGTGAATCTCCCTTAGTACAAATTAAGTGTTTTTCCCTTAGATTTCTGCAAAAAGGTATTAATTGGTTCATGCATTAAAGAATTCTTCACAAATCAGTTGTGTATTCACTCAGTCAAAGTTCTCACACAAATTTGGTGTATCACCTTAGTATTATTAATTTTCAGTCATCTTTTGCCCCTTAAAACTCCCAAGAAACTAGTTTAGTGTACACCAATAAGGAACCGACCTTTTAATCCCAGAGATTCACCTCACAATAGGTATACCCATAGACCTGAGGTGTCTCCATTGTATCTACGAGAGAGAGAGAGAGATATTTTTGCAGGCTTAGAAAATCTGTTGCCATCTCTCTGTAGGGTGCACTTTCGAGAGATAACAATTTTTGGCATGCCGGTGGGACCATGAATCAGATCTGCATGCAAATTATTCTAGAGTAGATCTAAAGTAGATTTACAACAAATAAAAGTTACTTTAGGAGCAAGCTGCAGAACAATTTATTCTAAAGATTTTATGATCTTTTGGCGACTCGTAAAGCTGATTTCAGACCAGTATTGCAGCATGTTCCATGCCTAAAGTGACTACAAGATCATCGGTAAGAGGAATTCCTCTGAGTTTGTTTCTTTACCTTTGAATTCTACTAGAAGGAGAAGAGTTGGTAATACATTACCCTTATAATAGACCTGGTTTTGATAACCCTCCTCCTGATATTCCTTCACCACGTATAAATTTTTCAATCCATATCCCAGTTTTTCCAATGGCTATTCAACCACCTAGAAATTTTGTGACCTTTACTAATGGCAGCCCATTAGTAATTCTAGTTTACCATGATATTCCCAATGCTGCCATGAAAATTTTGCCATCATTTATTGGAAAATCAAGTTACACCTGCTGAACATATTAAAGATGTTGCAGCCATATGTGTAGTCCATAATATCACTCATGAAGATGTAGCTTTAAGACTTTTAGCTGCATCTTTTAAAGGACAAGCCTTGCAATGGTATAGAAATCTAGAGATTGGAAGCATAAGAACTTGGGATGAATTAGGTGAAAAATTGCTGAAACAGTTCCAAGATAATTCAGACCATTTATCCCTCATAGAACAACTATCTACTATCAAAAGAGCCCCTCATGAGTATATGTCTAGTTTCAACATCTATTTGCTAGGACTTGGGAAAGAATCCCAGCAAGTGTTAAGCCTCAAGCTGATCATGCTTTCCTTTACTACCTCAGAGCATTGAATAGCGATATTTCAACTATGATCCAATCCATGGGAGCTTTTACTCTTCCAGAGGCCTATGACATTGCTATAAAAGCTGAAAACAACCTTATTTAGGATGGAAAATTAGCACCAAGGCCTACAATGCCATTTTTGGTAGATTTAGCTCCTATTCCATAGCCTATTACAATTGTGGAGCCTATTATTGCAGCCCCATCCCCAGATATGTTTAAAGCCTTGCAAACCATGGGAAATAAGCTGACATCAATTGAAAACAAACTTGCATTGCCTAACAGACCTTATCAGGCTCCTTATCAACAAAATCAGCAAAGGTCAACAAAATAGGCAACCTTACCAACAAAATCAGAATTATAGGTAGCCTTATCAGCAAAGGCAGTTTGATCCTAATGTTCCTAGTACATCTAATGCTTTGGTTCTAGTTAATATGGCTATAGAAGAGTGGTGCCAACCTTGCAATCAACCTCATCCAGCTGTACAAATTGCCCAAATGCTTTCTGAACCTGAATCTTGTTGCACAACCTCAACTTGAAGCATTGTTCATGCCTCAAATGGAGAGTGGGCAGAAAGAAAGTCATGTTTAGAAAGCACCTGAACAGAATTTGGTTAGCTTCAATGAGGAAGATTTCATTGTTGTTACCACTAGAGCTCAAGAGAAGGCTACTAAAAATAAAAAATAGCAAAATAGACCTGTGTTGCCCACTGTTACTGATAATTCAGCATCTACAGCCCCAAAACCAGCCAACATCCTGTTGTCCCTCAAAAATAACAAGTGTTACAGCTGGTAAAGAGCAACAAAAATAGCTTTAGCCTGATCCAAGAAGATTATTTATTCCTCAGATATCCAAAGTTGTTGAAGCAGAATCATTTTTGCTAAGGCTTATGCTAAAATAGTTGAGTCTATCTCTAAAATGGTTGCTTCTTTTAATATTGTTGATGTAATGAAGAAGCATAATGTTAACATCTCAATGTGGGATGCTTTAAGCATTCTAGGACAACAGGATTTACTCTCTCATGAACTAGCTAAACTACAAATTTCTTCAAAAACAGCAGAAAAGGAAGTTCAAAAGATAGATATGGTCCTTGGAACACTTGATCAAGACCACCTAAAAGGGGTTAGATGGATGGTTCAAGAAAGTTTTAAATGCTCAAGACATAAAGAAGCCACCACCATTTTATCTATCGCTGATTATTGGAGAAAATCTAGTTCATAACTGCATGGTGGATAGTGGTGCAAGTAGCACATAGTTATGCCAAAAGCAATTGCTGAAAAATTGGGCCTGCAGTATGAACCTATAGAAAAGAGTGTTTTACAACTTGATGGGACTGCAACTAATACAGTTGGTATAATAAGAAATTTAGAGGTAATGTTACATGCTTGCCCAAATGTTTCCATTTTGCAAGATGTTACTGTTGTGGATTTACCTCCATATTTTGCTTTGTGCCTATCTAGAGACTTTACAACAAAAATAGGAGGTTATCTCTCTTCAGATTGGTCTTTCTTGTTTTTCACCACATGTTATGGCACTAAGGTTACCATCAATTCAGAACCATTGGCAGATTTCACATTGAGCCTCATTCTCCAAATGCAGTGGCAAATTATTCAACATTAGATCAATCTGATTTTGATGATGTAGCTCAAGTTTCAGCATTAGAGGGTGTTTCTAACATGTTTATGGATGAAAAAATAGTTGAAGAACATGCCCATGATCCTTTTAAGGAAGTTGAAGAACATATTTTTGGTGTATATTGTATGCATGAAGAAAATGCAACAATTCCCTTGCTGTCCAAAATAGAGAATTCAAGAAGGGATTTGGAAGCTTCATTTCGATGGAGCTAAGAATAAGAAAGGATAGGGAGCAGGTTTGATGCTCACTTCCCCAACAAACGAAAGGTATTTTACAGCTTTGAGTCTCCAATTTTCATGCACTTGTAATGTAGTTGAATACGAAGCATTAATTCATGGCTTACTTTGGGCCAGAAAAAGAGGGATCAACACATTACAAATCTTTGGTGATTCTGAGTTGGTTATCAATCAAGTAAAAACTTCAATGTTTGTAAGAATCCATTAATGAAAGTCTTACAGACATAGAGTTTTAGACTTAATGGAAGATTTTGATGCTATTAATATTCAGTCTATTCCTAGAACTGAAAATAAGCACGTTGATCAGACTTGCAGCAGTCGGTGCTAGTTTTGAAGTGCTGGAACAGATAGAAAACAACAAAATTCAGCCTCATATTAAGTTAATTGTCAGGCCTTCTATCCCTGATAATGAATCAAATTGGTAGGTTTTTGAAAGTGATGATCAAATCTGTAGGTTTTTGCAAGCAAGAAGCTGAATTTTCTACAATAAATCAGGATAAATTACAACATTTATACGGTGACAGATTGTTCAACTAAAGACAAACAAATTGACCTCGAGGACTTGTCACATTGGAAGACATCTTTAGTACTGATGACCAGTTAAGAAAGGACAAAACTAAGATGTCTACTCATGCTGATAATTATGAAGAGATTTTAGTTGATGAAGGAAAGAATTTATTTCTTGGAAAGGTATGTTCCTTATCGAAAAATAGTCTTTTATTAAGCTTTGCACATAGAATTTAAAGATGTTTTTGCTTGGAGATACCAAGACTTGAAAGGGTTTGACCCCAGTCTAGCACAACATACCATTGAATTACAGCCAAATTCTAAACCAGTTAGGTAGAAACAAAGGCCTGTAAATCCTAGAATAGAACCTCTTATGAGGAAAGAGTTATCAAAATTGATTGAATCAAGAATTATTTTCCCAGTTAAGCATTCAAGTTGGGTAGAAAATCTTGTTCCTGTTAGGAAGAAGAATGGAGAAATCAGATTATGTGTGGATTTCAGAGATCTTAACAAAGCATCATTAAAAGATCATTATCCACTACCAAATATGGATCAAATTTTGAGAATAGTTTCAGGATCAGATAGATTATCCCTTCTAGATGGTTATAGTGGATATAATCAGATTTTAGTCCGAGAAGAGGATAGATATAAGACAACTTTTACCACCAAGTGGGGTACTTATGCTTACAAAAGAATGCCTTTTGGTCTTTCAAATGTTGGTGCAATGTTTCAACGTGCAATGGACATGGATTTTCACAGCCTACTAAATAAATGCATACTTGTTTATTTAGATGATGTTACTATATTTTCAAAAGATTCTGAAGAACATCTAATGCATTTAAGGTAGACTTTTCAGTTATGTAGGTATTTGGAATATCCTTGAACCCCAAAAAGTCTATCTTTTAGTACATCAAGGTAAACTACTTGGCCATATTGTTTCTAAGCAAGGTTTAGCAATTGATCCTTTCAGAATCAAAGCTATATCACAGCTATCATTGCCTCATCACAAGAAGGCATTACAGAGCTTTCTGGGAAAAATCAACTTTGTTAGGAGATTTGTTCCAGATTTTACAACATTGGTTAACCGCATTAACAACTATGTTAAAGAAAGAGAAAACATTCTCTTGGACCAGCGAAGGGAGAGAAGGTTTTGAGGCTATCAAAACAACTATTTCTTAGGCCCCTACTCTTGCAAATCCAAATTTTGATAAAGATTTTACAATGTATGCACTTGCAGGAGCTGAGACAATCTCGGCTATTCTAACCAGGTCAATGATGAGAATATCGAACAACCAATTGCTTTCTTTGGACAGAGTTTGCATGATTATGAAACAAGGTACACATTCCTTGAAAAACAAGTACTTTTAGTAGTCAGAGGACTAAATAATTTTAAGTACATGCTTTCAAACAATAGAATTCATGTTCTTGTTTCTCATCCAAGTGTGAAAGCTTTCTTGCTAAACAAAGAATTGAATGAGAAAAGAGTAGGTTGGATAATGAAGGTTATGGAATATGATGTTGATATCCGAGTTGCCAAGATAGTTTGAGGTAAAGGTTTATGTGAGCATCTAATCACTGATATGGAGAAACAATAGGCTATAGAACCCGAAGATTCAAAACAACATGCTGAAACCACGTATCAACAATCAAATATCATGTTGCAACTAGAAAATCAGCAACCTGAACCTTCTCAAGAAATTTAGGAATCAAGGTGGATGACTGATTTGGTTAACTATTTACAACATGGCACCTATCGGAAGGTATGGATAAGAATAAACAAAGGTATTTCAGGTTACAAGCTATTCCTTATCTTTTCGTTGATGGTGTATTGTTCAAAAGAGATATAAATGGAATCTTGCTGTGATGTGTTGATTATGATAAAATTTAGAAAATATTATCAGAATTCCATGAAGGACATAGGAGGTCACTTCTCAGCATGTACTACAGCTTTAAAGATCATGAAAGTAGGTTACTATTGGCCTAGCATATTTAAGGACTATTTTGAATGGATCAGAAAGTGCAAAAAATGTGCTTTCTTTGTCGGAAAAGAACGTTTAGCTTCGTTGCCTTTGCAACCTATTTCAGTTGATCAACCCTTTATGCAGTGGGGTCTTGACTTTATTGGAATGATAAACCCACCTTCTTCACAAGGACATAAGTGGATCTTAACTGCTACAGATTATTTTACATGATGGACTGAAGCAATAGCCTTGAAAGATGCTAATGAAGCTTCAATACTATCCTTTTATGAAGGTATAGTCTCAGAATTTGGTGTTCCAACAACTATCATATCAGATAATGCTCTAGCATTTCTCGGTGCTAAAGTAACAGATTGGGATATCAACCATGGAATCTATTTAAGCTCTTCATCTAATTATTACCCACAAGGTAATGGCTTAGCTGAGAGTACTAACAAAAATCTGTTAAGGATCATCAGAAGAACACTCAAGGATAATCAAAGAGCTTGGCATCTAATGTTGAATTCAACACTTTGGGCTGACAGGGTGACCCCTAAGAGATCAATTGGTAACTCACCATACAAACTTGTGTATGGAAAAGAAGCAAGAATGCCAATTTCAGTTGAGTTACCTGCATTAGATTTGTTGCATCAAATGGAATTACTTGAAAATGAACCATTGCAGGTTCGTTATGCAGAATTGATGGAATTACAAGAGCTAAGAGATCAAGCTCATTTAAATATGGAGAAGAATCAGAAACAGATGAAGAAGACTTTTGACAAGAAATCCAAATTCAGAATCTTCAATGAAGGAGATATTGTGTTGAAATGGGATGTTGATCGTGCAAAGCCAGGAAGACACTCAAAGTTTGATACACTCTGGAGTGGTCCTTACATGATTTCAACTTGCAAGGAACACAATGCTTTTCAGCTTTCAAAGTTGAATGGAGAGGAACTCCCCATTCCTGTGAATGGTATGTTTCTCAAACACTATTATTGAAAATCTTATAGTGATTGTTAGAGTAGGATTTCCTCATTAATAAGTGCAGTTTCTACACATTGCATCATTCTTTATTTTCAATAAGTGCATTTGTGCACATGGTCTAGTTTTCCAGATCTTTTCCCAGCTTTAGTTTGTTTTGGAAGGGTTGGACCTTTCGAAAAGGGCAGATTTTGGTCACATATTTGGACTCCATACCCAATGGACAAGAGTAAGGCACTAGTCTACAAGCTAGGAAGCTTTCCCCATAGGATCACCAGAAATGTTGACAATTTCTGCACTTGTGTAGAAATGGGCAACTTGAAAATTTGTTATGATGGATAGCATTGGTGAAGTATACCTAAGCTAGGGGAATTTATATCAGATTATTATATTATTACTGATTTGTGAAAAATATTAAGTGAAATCTGTAGCTATGTGTGTTGTTACAAAATGTAACAAGATCACATAGTCTACAATTTCATGAATATCCTCAGCAAAAGAACACAAGCCCCAAAGGACAGTTGTGTTGTCTTGATGAAGACACGGATTGCAGAATATGTGAAGTGTATGGTTCTGGGACAACAAACATAGTTGTAGTTTTCAAATAATCAAATTCATTATTATTATGTTTGTGCTCATCAGATTTATTTCTCTGTATTCATCAAAGTTGTTTGTGATTAATGAAATTGCATCCATCTATGCTGGCATAAATGATTACAAGTGACTCCTTTCCTACTACTTCCATCAAGAAAATATCGACAAACAAACAAAGTGACAATAATGTCTAAATGGAGGTAGTAGGAAGGAGTCAAAATGAAGAGCATATGCTAAGGTAGTCAAACAACATACAAGGAGGCACATCTCATTCAATGGTTGGTTTACTAGAGTTACAGGTATTCATTTTAAGGTTATCTCTTATATTAATTCATTTTATTGAGATATTGAGTTGCATACATCATTGTACAATCAAAAGGAAAAACTGAATGCAGAAAGAGATAGTCAACTCATTATTTCAATTTAATGCTTTATTCATAAGAGATCATAAGTTTTCCCACACAAGCCGTGGGATGTGACTAAGTAACAACATCATATACATGGAAATGAGAATATTGCATGTGCTAAAGAATAAGAGTAGAGGAGTAAAAGTGAACCCATCATTTCCTTTTCTATCTTCTTTTCCCACTCCGCATCATCTCAACTTCATCTCATTCCATCTTTCCTTCCATCTCCATCTTCTTTTCACTACAAGACAAAGAGTAGTACCTATCAAATTTTGAGCTTAGGGTACATTTTTATTCCTATACACCTATTCTAAAGCAAATACATATTCTAAGTTCAATGTATCTAATGGTACTTGAAAGAAAGAAATACAGGCACATGACATAAGGTAATTTAGGGATACATATAGGCTTGGTAGTAAAAGAGAGAAGAGTACATAAAGAGAAATGAGTGGCATAAAGAAATAAAAGAGCTAAGGATTGGAGTAGAAAGGTAGAAACTGGAATAGATTATAAAAAGAAACAGATGTGGAGATGACACATAAAAAGAAGTTGAAAGCAGTTTGCAGAAGAAGAATGAAGAAGAAAATAAAATCACATGGATGCAAGAGAGGCCAAAAAGCCTATATATTTCTAACTTATTTCTGAGTTTTGTAGGAACGAGGTTGTGACATAAGAATGGAAAAATCAGTTTAACTAGTTAAGAAAGAAGCATTACTTGAATGGAAAACAAACATCATTTCGGATGGTTTAAGAAGGAAGAAGCATCAGAATAAGTCAAGAAAGGAATATTTTTACAAATCAGGTTGAAAATATAGAAAAGGAGAGAGAAAAATAGGATTTTGGAAAAATTTTCCGAGTCTCCCCTTGTAAAATTGACTTTTGATTTAAAAAAAATTGAAACACATGCTTTTTTTTAGCTACTACATGCTTTATAAGCTATCTGAACTTCAAAAGGAACAAAAACAGTCAACAAAAGTACATGTTTCATCATTATTAAGTTGATATCATGATCAAATGAAACATACAAGTATTCTAGAAGTTCATCAAGTTGTAGCTATTCAAAGTTCCTTTTATTTCCAAATTCAAGTGTGAATCAAAAGCCAACTACTTCAATTTTCCAAAGTTTGCAATAGATCAAGCAAAGCTAGCATGAACAGATTCATTCAAGTGAGTAGACAATCCAGAGAGACTTTTCATATCTTTTAGAATGGTCAAGTTGCAAAAATATGGAGAGAGAAGGATTTTAGAAAATTTTTGCCAGAGTTTCCCCTTGTAAAATGGGGTTTTTTCCAGAAAAAATAGAATTGAGAATTAATGCTAAAATTGAAATACAATTGCTATATTATGACTTTTGAAAAGGAAAGTCATTATAGAAAAGAACTTAATGATTTTCTTTAAGTTTCTAGGAAAAGGATCAGGTTCTTCATTATAGAAAATGAATACAACTATCTATCCAAAAATCGATCAAAAATAGATGAATTTAAAGGAGTTATAAATGAGGATTCATAAAAAATATGAATTATTTAGAAAAAGGGATATATTATTTTTCTAGAAAGTCAAGAATATTTTCAAAGTCATGCATTCAATAGACATGATTTTCAAAGAAAGCTTGACATCATTAGTATTTTCAAGATTTTCATCTCATGAAGAAGAATTTAAATACAAATTTTGAAAATCTAATGAAAAGTCATCATTCCAGTAGTCAAACTACATAAAACGTAGGAGAAGTTTAAAATATCTGTAAGTATATATAAATAAAGGGTTTAGAAGAAATATTAACCTAGATTTCAATATATAACTATCTACAAAGATTGAGCAACACGCTTCAAATGAAGTTCATGTTTTTAAAAATAAATGGCAAATCAAATCATGAAACCCAAATTTAAAGATCCTACAAGCTCGAAGATGGATTTTTACCAAAAAAGGGAAACCCAAATCAAGAGACTAATATCATACATTAATTTATAGATTTCAATTCAGTAGAAACATTCACAGAGAAAAGAAATCCCAAATACTATGTCAAGTTAGTGCTGAATCTAAAAAGAAAAACAAAAGTACTATAACATGAAGGCAAAGGTTTAAAAGTACGCATCTCTGAAAGAAAAGCAAAGCAAATACAAAGTGACAAAGTATCAACGAAAAAATGTTTTATAATCAAATTCCCAACAAGCCGAGCTAGATCTCAAAAAGAAAACACAAGGTTCAAAAGTTTCTTTCCATTTCTTTTAACACTTGCAAAAGAGAATCATATAGTGTAAGAACTCACCATGATCAAGTAAACTTGAAGCAAGAAAAAAAATGGTGACAACTTCCTTATAGGCTCTTGGGCTCAAGCTCATTGAAGCCGAATAATGAAAAAATAGAAAAAGAGAAAAAAAAAGAGATTTTCATCATTTACACATAGATCAAAGAAGTCATGAGAAATGATTGAAAAATGATCTACTAAGATCAATAAAGAAAAACAGTACATGAAAGAAATTCAAGCTATAGAAACAAATGAAACAAATACCTTCGTGTTTCATCAAAAAAATGTAGGCTGAAGAAATATCCATGGTGTTCAAGGAAAAAAATGAAGTATGTAAGCTCAAGACCACCAAACCTCCATGATTTTCATCAAAAATTGTAGAGAGAGAAATTTTTTTCCAGGGCTTCACCCATGTAGCTCAAAAAACCAAATGAAATGAGAAAAATGCAAAGAGCTCAAATGTTTTAACTTCCCACTTAAGACGAGGGGTTTCAAAACCTAACCATAGAGTTAAGGATCAACGGTGAGAGAAAGAACAAGTACAAGATCAAATGGTGGAGATCAAGCACATGAGTTCCAAAAGGATAACCAAAGTTAACCACATGACCGACCCATATTTAATGCTTGGGTCTAAAACCCTAACCATGAGTAAAGATCAATCGTGATGACACCAAGATACAGACAAGATCAAGGGCCCTAAGCACTTCCCAAAAATCAAGTTAACCCAAGCATGGGTTGGGTTACCCACCAACCAAGTTTGCGAAGGGGTGAGTCACCGTGGGAGGGGCCAGCCCACGTGGCCCATAGATTAATCATTGCAATGACTTTTAAAATTAACCCAAACAATATGTGCACCAAAAAATAAAAAAGACACATAATAATATGCCATGATCACCGAAAAGGTGAAGTTTATAATATACCAAAATCAAAGGTGGTGGACCTTATAGTATGGTCGTTTAAATAAACACATGGTGGCCTAATCAAAGGTGGTGCCCCCTTTCAAAAAACATGAATTCGCCTAAGTCCACAAGGTGGCATACCAAACCATGCAAATCAAAGGTGGTCCCCACAAGGGTTTTTGAGTAAAATTTTAAAGTGTCACTCATGTGACCATTCAAAAAAGAGACAAAAAATCGAGCATGTGCACATTGGAGGTGGTCCCCACTCAACTTTATTTTTGCAAATATTGCTAAGGATTGCAGTTTTTTTGCTCACATACACAGAGAATGATATTTTGCATGCCTTCACAACAGGACATAACAAAGAAGATGATGAATTTGCATGCTCAAAGGAGGAAGACTTGCCTAGCAAGCAAATTGTATTTTTAGCAAGTTATTCACCCTTTCTTTCTTTAAAATAGAATAGTCAACTTCAGTTTGACTGTATTGTATCTAAGGTTGTTAATGCCTATTTTTATTACATGCTTTAGTTTGTATTATTTTATTCCTTTATTTATTATTAAATAAAGGATAAAATTAGGATGCATGGGTGAGTACAACCTTTAGGCTATTTTTAGGAAGGGGGTGAACTTTTGCTATATATTGTGTGCTTTTGCAAAGCACAAGGGGGATTTTTGAGAGAATTTCCCAGAGAACTTTTTGATATATGAGTACTAAAGCCATTTCTACCAATTTTCCCTCTGAGTGTGAATTATTTTATGCCTTTCCAAGTTATTTTGTAGTCTTGTGTATGTCAACATTAATTTTGTGAATGAAAATTCCCTGATTAATCACTTTACCTGCTGCAAATTTACCCTTTTTTGCTAAATTTTATTGTGCATGTTAGCTTACTAGTATTGTTGTGAATCTCCCTCAGTACAAATTAAGTGTTTTGCCCTTAGATTTCTACAAAGGTATTAATTGGTTTGTGCATTAAATAATTCTTCACAAATCAATTGTGTATCTCACTCAGTCAAAGTTCTCACACAAATTTGGTGTATCACATTAGTATTATTAATTTTTAGTCATCTTTTTTTAAACCCCCTTAAAACTGAACCCAATAAGGAACCGGCCTTTTAAAACCAATTTAGTGAACACCAATAAGGAACCGGCATTTTAATCCTAGAGATTAACAATTAGGAAGGGATCTCTTGTGGTGGAAAGAAGTAAGAGGGTTAGAACCTTGTATTTATACACTAAAAACACTAATTTTTCTAATCTTATGCCTTCGTAAGAAGATACAACATTGTGGCATTATAGGCTAAGTCATATGAGCCATAAAGGCATGGAGATCATAAAGAAGGATTTTCTTGGATATTCAAAAATAGGTTCGGAGTTCTGTGAGGACTGCATATATGAGAAACAAAAGTGAGTAAGATTTATCAATGTTGGACCTACAAAGAAAGAGAGTAAGTTAGAGATGGTACATTTTGATGTGTGGGGGTCACTGTATCATCTCTTGGGGTTCAAGTTATTATGTTACTATTATTGATGATGTAATAAGGAACATTTGGGTATATTGTATCGAAACAAATATGATGTATTTTATGCTTTTGTTAAATGGAAATCCTTGGTAGAGAATGAAACAGGTCTTAAGTTAAAATTTCTTAGGTTAGATAATGAAGGGGAGTATTGCACCAATGAGTTTGATGATTATTTTTCTAAGAATGAAATACGTGGGAAAAAGATGGTTCCACGAACACCACAATAGAATGGGGTGTCGTAAAGGATGAACATAACAATAATGGAACATGCTAGGAGCATAAGGTTACATGTAGGATTGCTTCTTTTTCTTTTGGTACAAGTGGTGAGAATAGTTGTGTACTTGATAAACAAAACCTTTGGATGTGAGGTATTTGTTCATATATATAAGGATGATAGGACCAAACTAGGGGCTAAATACAAAAATTCACTTTCATTGGTTATGGTGGTGATGACTTTGGATATAAAAATGTTGGATTATTAAGGAAAACAAAGTCATTTGATCTAGGGATGTGGTCTTTAATGAGAAAGTTATGTATAAGCAATAGTTGTAGGAAATCGGGAAGAATCCATGAAAGAATATGTAGTGGTAGAGGATCTTTTGGATGGAAACGTGACATATGAATCGGTTTAGGAACCTACTCAACAGAACCCCAAACTCCCATATTGAGGAGTTCTTCTAGTGTAAGAAGAGAAACCGAACGTTTTTCTCCTTCTCTTTATTATTTATTACTCATCGACGGTGGAGATCCACAAAGTGATCAAGGGATCATTTTCAAAAGTTCCTTAAACATCCAAAAATGGTGTCATTGTAGAATATAATTTCGATAGCTTTCCATCAACTATGAGAATGCAACAAATGGACATCAAGAGCTCTAGATATGTCCGGTCAAAGTTCGACAACGGAAAATCCACTGTCAACTCGGTCAATATTGGACCAATGGCATCGTAGCACGTGGTGAAAAGGAAAAGGGATTTATTTGTTGGTTTTGATCTCCAGTCTTCGACGGTCGTAAAATATTGCTCGCAGCCACCATGTGGACTATGGTATTAACACCGATGTGGTGGGTCCACAAGCCACCATGTGGCTTGCCACCATGAATTGAATATGATCGATTTGCCTATAAAGGTTCGACATCAAGCTAATTAGCATAGTATAAATGGACCGAGTTACATTTTCTTTGTAATTATTTACCATAGTTATTTTTAAATACCACGCATATATATATATGTTCAAACATTAGTATAACCATGTAATCCTCCACTTACCTATTGAACTACCACTTGCCAAGGAAAACATGGAGGAAGGAGTGAATCGGTGGTAGGGGGCATGCAATGTCATGCATGGAAGATTCCACGTGAGGATAAGTAGGTGAAGTGGTGTTGTAGGGGGATGTTTATTCCATGTGTGGAAATCCACATGGAGAAGAGAATTAAAAGGGGCGATTAAGCTCACGTGGTCCTTTGACAACTTTATTTTCATGGGAAGAGGCTTATTAAAGCCTAAAACCTTATCATTCCACCAAATTTGGGATTTAATCCCATTAAACATGCTAATCCGCTATGCTAAGATTTAATCCCATTTATTTTGCTATGGGCTATGGTATTATTAGCCTAAGGTTTATATGTAACGCATTATTTTTGGGCCCTATTTTTGTATAAATAGGGGACCTCTCTCCTTTGTCTAACACACACACATAACAGAGACGAGCTCATTCCTAGAGCTCGGGAGGTGAAGACCGAGCCAAGAGGATGATGAGAAATTGTAATTGTGTGAAGACCTATTTATTTAAAAAGGAATTATTGTGGCTAGGAGTTATTAATACTACCTAGTCGGCCCATAGCACCACATCTAATTATTCTCGAATCCTAGAATTTCGACCCAAGTGCCATAATGCATTATGAAGCATTTAGAAGGAAGATCGAGAACCAGAGGATTCCAATTAGTGGACCTCGTGCCATCGAGCTTGTTGAATATGTTTGGAAGGTGGAACTCGGGTGCTATCTTTCACCATTGTCTTTTGAAGGTCTAGTTATTCTTCTAAGAAAATTCTTAACATTTTCCATTAGGTTTTCTTGTGAAAGTACTATTGTAACTTACAAGTTTTGACTAGTGGAACGGTTTGACCAAGAACCCAAAGATGTAGGCAATTACTTGAACTTTGTAATCAATTATTGTGCAATTGTCTTATTGTCTTGAATTTATTTAAAATTGATTACTTAAAAGGAATAAATTATCAGTAAATAATTAAATCCTATGAAGGTCCGAGATAAGGTAAATAAAAACTTGATTATTTTTGGATCAAGTTTGGTATCGATAAAATTATTCACTTGCAAACTTGCTAATCTCTCGAGCATGTTTTGTATTAGAGCTGGTTGTTCACCTTCAAACTTGCTAATCTCTCAAGAAAGTTGGTGATTTCTTCAATTTGGTGCATGTTTTTAATTTGTGTGAATAGGGTACAAGTGCACTATGGGAAAGATGTCTAAACAGAAAAGCTCGATGAGGTTGATGCTTATAATCACTAGATCTAGGAAGAAAATTATCTCCTACGATCAATGTATTAATCCTTGGAAGAGGAGAATGCTCATTTGAAATCAAAACTACAAACCAAGGATGAGCTTTTGGAAAGGTTACTGCAGTGTGGTGATCTAGAAAGGAAAAACATGCAACTCCGAGATGCAGTGACCATGGCAGATGACTACACTATAAGTTGTTCACCATTAGAATCTTCTTATTCCTCCCATTAAGTTTCAAATTTAGGTAATGAAGTCTTTGGTTTGTTTGAAAAGCATACTAGAGGCATTGGATCCAGGTTACTAGATAAAATGGGATTTGATGAAAGAGGCCTTGGTAAAAATGGCCAAGGTATTTCTAACCCAATACAGGTCGAGGATCATCCTCATTTTGTAGGTTTGGGTTTTTCTAGTGCGGGGATGGAAATTGGAGAATGCTCCAAGAAGGTTGATGGAAGACAATCTTCTGAAAGAAAAGTGAATACCCCACTAGTCTTGCAAGAAGATTCGAGCAGAAAGTTGTGCTTTGTCATCACTAATATGATGTGGTAAGAGAAATCAGTGAAGAGGTAATGAGATTCCACCTCCATTTCTTACCATAATCATAAGCACAATAAAACTTCTGATCCACTTTTCAGCTTAAGAAGTATGGTTATGATTTTCAGAAGATGTGGAATTCCTTTCCATGTACTTTTTGTGGATTGCATAATCATTCTATGGCTAGATGCTAGAAGAGAAGGACACTAATGAAGAATTTGATGTTGTTCATCAGGAACAAGGAAAATTAGAAAGACCAATCTCGTCATGTAGAGTCAAGAAATGGCAGAAAGAGTTCCTCATCCCAGAAGAAGGAGATTAAGAGGAATTTTTGTGCTCATTGCCAGAGGAATGGGCATTAGGTGGAAAATTGCTGGAAATTGCATCCATCTCGCCATTAGAGTAATGGCAAGCCAAAGATGGAATGGATGCCTATTGCAAAGGCAAAGGAGGTTTCTACTCCACCACTAGTTGACAATTCAACCCAGGACTAAGTAATACCTGAAAGTGAAAGTCCTATAAAATGGGTAAGTCAACAATTTTTCAATTATATATTGCATAATTCAAATTGATGAATAATATGCAATATTAATTCCGTGAGGAAATGCCAAGAGAAAGGTTTACAATACTCAATGGATTTTCTTACTGAGAAAATTTGATTAACGCTCTAAACATATCTCCTAATCGGTGTGTGAGTACATGTTATAGCTTGGACAAAAGAATTAACTCGTATAAATCTTGGAGATTGATCTATCATTTGTGCAGACATTAGAGTTTACAGGAGTCAGCTCAGAACTTCATTCTGTGTATAGGCATTGTGACCGTGTAGTAGAATGGTAGTTGAATCACTATTGGCATTGATGTCGGTCGGAAATTCATTCTCTGAGAGGAATTTTGACCATGCAGCAGATTGGTACCTAATATTAGTTTGTCAACAAGAGGAACTCTCAAAGGATCAACTCAAAACATCATTTGGTTTTAAGGCATTGAGACCACATATTCGAATGGTAGCTGAACAACAGACTGAGCATCGTGTATTAGAGGCTTGAGGTCTTGAAAGAGGCTTAGCATCATGTGTTGGAGGCATTGAGGTATGTAACAGACTTAGCATCATGCATTAGAGGCTCGAGGTATTGAAAGAGACTTAACATCGTGTATCGGAGGCATTGAGGTCTATAGAGACTTAGCATCATGCATTGCAGGCTTAAGGTCTTGAAAGAGGCTTAGCATCATGCATCAAAGGTGTTGAGGTCTGGAAAAGGACAAGTTATTGTGCATCATTGACATCAGATCAATAATAGCTCTACGTAACATGGAGTTCCTTTTAGCTAATTTGGATTTTGTGGAATCAACTGAGCTAGGCGTTGTGTTATAGAGTAAAAGAAGATCCTTGTTGTCAGATATCAAGAAGCTTAGTACCAGACAGAAGGAGTGTTGAGGTTTCATTCAAAAACTTAGAACCATACAGCGGAGGCATAGAGGTCTTCTTCGGATATCAGAGTGGTGTAGCGGAAGTGTCGTGGGCCCATAACCCATAGGTCCCAAGATAAGAGCAAGATTGTCGAAATTAGAATGTTGTAGAGGATAAGACCCAAGGGTCTACTATAGTAGAACTTCCGAGGTGGTACTAGAGTTTTTAGATTCAGGATAACAAGGCAAAGTGTTCCAATATAAGATTTTTGGGATAAAAAGCCTTTCTCAGTGGGGAGGTGTGATCAGGGGATCATTTTCAAAAGTTCCCTAAACATCCATAAATGGTTTCAGTGTAGAATATCATGTTGAAATATTTCCATCGACTAAGAGAATGTGAAAAATAGACATCGGGAGCTCTAGATATGTTTGGTCAAAGTTCAAACAACGGGAAAGTCAACTCTGGTCAACTGGTCAATATTGGACCAATGGCACTGCGGCATGTGGCAAAAAGGCAAAGGGATCCATTTTTGGTTTTCAATCTTTGGTCTTCAATGGTCGTACAAGATTCTCACATGCGGCCGTGTGGACTTTTATATTATCACCCACATGTTGGGTCCACAAGCCACCACATGGCTTGCCACCATGAATCGAATATGATCGATTTGCCTATCAAGGGTCAAAATCGAGCTAATTAATTGAGTATACATGGACCGAGTTACATTTTACTTTGTAAAAATTTTCCATAGTTATTTCCAAATGCCACACACACACACACACACACACACACACACACACACACACACATATATATATTAATGTTCAAACATTAGTATAACCACATAATCCTCCACTTACCTACTAAACCGCCAACTTTCCAAGGACCACGTGGAGGAAGGAGTGAAGCGGTGGTAGGGGGCATGCAATGTCATGCGTGGAAGATTCCATGTGAGGATAATAAGGTGAAGCGGTGTTGTAGGGGGATGCTTATTCCATGCGTGGAAATCCACATGGAGAGGAGAATTAAATGGGGGCAGTTAAGCTCACGTGGTCCTTTGACCACTTTATTTGTGTGGGAAGAGGCTTACTAAAGCCTAAAACCTTATCATTCAACCAAATTTGGGATTTAATCCCATTAAACATGCTAATATTCTATGCTAATATTTAATCCCATTTATTTTTCTATAGGCTAAGGTATTATTAGTGAAGGATTATATGTAGGGGACCCCTATCCTTTGTATAACACATACACATAATGAGAGACAAGCTCATTCCTAAATCTCGGGAGGCAAAGAATGAGCTAAGAGGAGGATGAGAAATTTTAAGCGTGTGAAGACCTATTTATTTAAATATGCATTATTATGGCTAGGAGTTATTAATACTAGCTATTCATCCCATAACGCCACACCAAATTATTTAGAATATTAGAATATCGACCTGAGTGCCATAAGGCATTACAAAGTGTTTGGAAGGATGATCGAGAACCGAGGATTACAAACAATGGACCTAGTGCCATCGAGCTTACTTGAATATGCCGGGAAGGTGGAAGTCAGTGCTATCTTTCACCATAGTCTTCTCAAGGTCCTGGTTATTCTTCTAAGAAAGTTCTTAATAGTTTCCATTAGGTTTTCTTGTGAAATTACTATTGTAACTTACAAGTTTTGACTAGTCGCATAGTTTGACCATTAACCCGGAGACGTAGGTAATTGCCAAACTCTGTAATCAATCATTGTGTAATTGTCTTATTGTCTTGCATTTATTTTAAATTGATTACTTAAAAGGAGTAAATTATCAATAAATAATTAAATCCTATAAGGGTCCGAGATTTGATGAAGAAATGCAAGTAGATGACATAAAGAATTGGGAGAAAGCCATGCATGAGGAGCATTCGGCTCTCATGGAGAACCAAACTTAGGATTTGGTGAAGCTACCGGGAGGAAAAAGAGCATTGCAGAATAAGTGGGTATAAAAAGTTTCAGAGGAAGAAGGTGGAAAGAGAAGATACAAGTCCTGATCGGTGGTCAAGTGGTTATCACAAAAAAATGTATATATTTTGATGAGATGTTTTCTCCTATAGTTAAATTTACTTCTATTAGAATTGTTCTAGGAATAGTGGTAGCAGAAGACGTGCACTTAGAGAAGCTAGAAGTGAAGTCTACATTTCTCCATGATGATTTTGAGGAGGATCTATATATGCAACATCAAGAGGGCTATGAGGTTAAAGGTAAAGAGAAGATGGTGTGCAAACTAAAGAATAGCTTGTATGGCCTAAAACAAGCTCCAAGTCAATGGTATAGGAAAATTGATAGCTTCGTGATGGAACAATGTTACGTTAGATGCCATTCTAACAATTGCATGTATATAAAGAAATTTTAATATGGGTGATGAGACCAAAATATGTCTCATTATATCACCAAATAACACTATTATTCTCTCTCTTAAAATAAATCTTTCAAATTAATTTAGATGTATATTTAATAATGGATAACATATTTAAGGTAGAATATAGGATTTATCTTATCATATCTTTAGAAATATTTTTGCAATCTAATTTTTGTTATTTATTCTAAAGTTAGAATGCAATAGTGTGTTGAAAATAGGTCATAAGAAAAACTACTTCTAGTTCATAGATTGCAGCTATGGAAATTCTTCACGCTTTCTACGAAACGCCTAGTTATGCAAATTCTTCAAGCAGCTACGGAAATTCCCAACCACAAAAATTATTCACCCATCTATAGAAATACACATTACATAAATTATTCATGTAGCTATGGAAACGCCCATCTAGTGAAAGTATTTTGTTTTATTCCAAATTAAAGTAAAGGAGCACCAAACTATACATCCTACTCTTTGCTTCCATGTCATTAACCAAGAATATAAATCCAAACATGTGGCAATCCAAAGTCATACATGTATGTGGCATTTGAAGAAGAATTCAAATTTATATACTTAACACTCCTCTAGTTTCTCTGCATGTTTCAAGGATGAGTAAATAGTGGAATAGTATTACGAATGTTGAATAAGTACTCTTCGACTTTGTGTTCCTAGATTAAAGGGATGAGTTGTAGAAATATTCTCCATGATAAGTGGGTTTTTCTACTCAAGTTTGTTTAGTATTTATTTCTTTGTATAAATCCACCCAAGAATAGTTAGTTAGTTCTTGGAGTTTGGACCAAGTAAACTAGGAGTAAAGTCTATAAATACCTCTTCCATATATTTAGAAAGGGGGCATATTTTGTAATTAAGTTTTGAATCAATACAAGTGAATTTAAAAAAAAAAATTGTAGTTGCTCCAAAGCTACAGGGAAGAGAATGGATAAAAGCCACTCTTCCCGAATGAGGAGGATTTTTATGTTGTTTCTTAGCGTAGTTTATTTACTAGCGATTTATTTCAGTAGTTTAGTTATTGTGTGTTTCTTTTTCATGCATGTTTAATTTGAGTATGTTTTCTTAGGAATAAGTACCATTGAATAAGATTTTCCTTTCTCCTTTTGCATAAAACTTTAGACATCACCTTGGTTACAATGACACCAACTTGTCTATGAGTTGGTTAAATGAATCATAATACAATAATCGATGAGACCAAAATATGTCTCATTATATCACCAAATAACACTCTTATTCTCTCTCTTAAACTAAAATTTTCAAGTTAATTTAGATGTAGTTTGAATAACGGATAGCATATTTAAGGTAGAATATAAGATTTATCTTATCATCTCTTAAGAAATCTATTTGTAATCTAATTTTTGTTATTTCTTGATATTTCTTCTAAAGTTAGAATGAAATACTTTGTAGAAAACATTTCATAAGCAACTCTTCTTCAAGTTCATAGATTTGCAGCTACAAAAATTCTTCACGCAGATATGGAAACACCCAAACTATTTATAATTCTTCATGCATTTACGGAAATACCCAACTATGGAAATTATTCATGCAGCTACGGAAACGCCCAACTAGTGAAAGTATTTTGGTTTATTCCAAAGTAATGTAAATGAGCACCGAACTATTCACCCCACTCTTTGCTTCCATGTCATCAACCAAGAATAGAAATCCAAACATGTGGCAATCTAAAGTCGTGTACGCATGTGGCATTCCAAGAAGAATTCAAAGTCATAGACTTACTACTCCTCCATTTTCTCATCATGTTTCAAGGATGAGTAAATAGTGCAATAGTATTAGGAATGTTGAATAAGTACTATTACCACTATGTGTTCCTAGATTAAAGGGATGAGTTGTGGGAATATTCTCCATTATAAGTGGGTTTTGTAGTAAACTTTATTTAGTATTTATTGCTTTTAATAAATCCACCCAATAATAAGTACTTCGTTCTTGGAGTGTGGACAAAGTAAACTAGGAGTAATTTCTATAAATACCTCTTCTATATATTTGGAAAGGGGGCATTTTTTGTAAATCAGTTTTGAATCAATACAAGTGAAGTTTAAAAATTTAATTTTAGTTGCTCCAAATCCAAAGGGAAGAGAATGGCCAAAACCAGCTCTACCCCAAGGAGGAGGATTTTTCTATTTTTTCTTAGCATAGTTTATTTACTAGAGACTTATTTTAGTACTTTAGTTGTCATGTGTTTCTTTTTCATACATGTTTAATTTAAGTATGTTTTCTTAGGAAGAAATACTATTGAAAAATATTTTCCTTTATCCTTTTGCATACAACTTTAGACACCTTCGTGGTTATAATAACACCAAGTTGTCTATGAGTTGGTTAAACTACTTGTAATACAACCCATCAATTTTGGCATCGTTTCCGGGGACTATGGGTTATTAGGAGACCCATACTTTTCTAAAAGAGTATTCTAGTGATAGTATAATACCTCCGAGAATGATTTGTGACTGGAGATTCATATTCTATAGTTTCTTTAGAATTTCGTTTCCGACAATTTATTTTCCAACCATTTCTTTACTTTAATTTATTTTCTGGAAATTTATTTTTGTGTAAATTTATTTCTATAAATTTATTTTCTGCAAATAGATTAAATTTTATTTCTGCAATTAGATTTAGAAACTTGATGGAGATTTCTAAAAGAAACCCCCTTCAATAAAATGGAAACACCATTTCATATTAGTCCATCAGACATGTGTTTATGCAATTATTTATTCTATTAAGAAATATTTCTATTATATTCATATTGATCATTTCAATATGATATTGTAGATTGTTGATAACATTGACTACCTTCATAGACATATGGATGAAAATTCATATTAGAAATATGTATTGTCATCAAATAAAACCGTATCTAGTTCTATTTCCTATATACACTACAGAATTACATCGGCTAATTACCCATGCATTTTGGTGTGATGAAATGGATATAATACAAATCGATGATAATTTTTCTTAATCTTTATCAAATTTGAACAATAATATATTTTGTAGGATATGAATTGATTTGGGTTTCCTATTGTAAAATATTTTTTGTTTGCATGTATTAGATTAAATACCAGTTCATGCATGCAAAAAATATAAAAAAGAACTAACTTTGTCAGGATAACAAACACAAATATTTCTTTGGATTATCTGTGGAAGAAGAATGGGAGGTAAAATGCAAAAAGAAACAGGGCATTACCGAGGAGGTCAAATAAAATATTCAGTTGATTTAAGGAGTTTTATGTGAAAATACAATCATTTTAAATATACAAATTGCTCGGAGTATCACAAAGAGGTAGCTCAAACAATTTATGAGTCTTATTATAAACAATGTTATCTTTCCAAATCATATTGAATCACTTATTTTATTTGATAAATGACAAAGATATCATAATTTTACCGCACGCTTCTAAAACCAAAAGGTTGAAAACTCTGTTTTGAAAAAAGTTTTTCGATGAAAACTTCTCGCATGACTCATAGGGAAATAGCTCAAACGTTTTCTATGTCTTATTCTAAATGATATGAGCTTTCTAGATCATTTTTAATCCCTCATTTTTGTTTATAAATGACAAATATATCACACTATGAGTGCTCATTGGTAAAAAATAACATAATGAAGATTGTTTTTTATTATTTATTTAAAAATATATATTATGATGCGTTTAAGTATTCGGTACTAATTTTAAGTACTTTATTCATTTCATTGTACCCTCCTTGTCTCAATTTTAATTAAAAATTAATATTCGCAACTTCGGGAACCACTAGAAATTCCTCTGATATATAGTAGTTAATGTTAATCCTTCCCATTATTGTAGAAAAATATTGGCTCAGCCATTATATGCTAATTGAAATGCCAACATACCATTTGTCTTCAAGGATCATACCCACAACATCTCAAAATAAACCATGCATTCCCAATAAATGAAGGATTCCTTGAACCATCTCACTTCCCAGAAAAATTTACCATTGTTTCTCAACTTCTTATTTGTCATGTACACCTGACTCTTCAAAGAAAAAATTATAGCCAAAGTTTTCTACTATTCCAAACCATACCTCAGACAAATGAAGTTCTTAGATATTTTGTTATCTAATACATTAATATTTTTATTTCATCTTCTCATAATTTGGTGACAACATAAGCTTATAAGAAGTTACTTTGTTCAAAGAAAGTTCATCACTTCATGGAGCAGTCATAATATGGGGATTCCAAGAGAAGATTGATTCTCTGCGAAAAGAATAAAATTGTTTTAATGGTTGTATATTGTTCTCGAGATCACGAAGGTTACATTTTGAAGGATAATTTGAAGATTGTAATCAGCTTTCTCAACTGGTTAGATGTTGAAGAAAATATGGAAGATTGCTTCCTAATTTTCCATCATGTTAACATTTCTCACAATGATAGTGATTGGTTAGAAAACACTTTTCTTGGCTTCCCGATTACTAAAACAAAAACACTAAAAATAGAAAAAGAAAAAAACAATAATAAATTACACTTCAAAGTCTTTTTTGGAGTCATCCGCTTCTTTCATTCCAACTTGGTTGTGAAATTACTTTCTACTTGAAAAGTTCTATGTTGCAGTGGCCTTGACTTCATATCTATTTGTTTTTTCAGTCATTGAGATGGAAATCATGGTTATACAACATGATGAAAGCAAGGATAACTATTAGTATAATATGGTAGCTTTTATTTCTCTATTCTTGAATATTGTTATTTGTTGTTTTAATTACAAATATAATCACTTCTTGAAAGCTTACAAAAAAAGAGAAATTTGTCAATATCTATATTTGCTAATCAACTCAAGTAACAAATAAAATGATGAAAATGACATCTTTCCAGTTAAGAACAATTGGGATATATAAGTTGCCAAATAGAAAACAATTTGCATGAGGTAATGCACAAAGCTAAGTTTGGGATAGACTCACTCTCTTCCAAATATTTTGAGGAATGCATTAGAAAACAAAGAGCTAAGTGTGAGGGAATAAATATCTTTACATTATCTACGAAAAACCTCATGAGAGCATGAATAATAAGTAAAAAATTTACTTCAAGAATCTCACTTGCTACAATCATGAAAAAAGAGAAGACAATTTGAAAGATGCAGATTTGTTGACAAAATCAAATTCTACAAGAAGATGAGTAGCTTGCATGAGGGCATGCAAGAATTTAAGTGTGGAGGAAATGATGAGACCAAAATATGTCTCATTATATCACCAAATAACAATCTTATTCTATCTTTTAAAATAAAGATTTCAAGTGAATTTAGATGTAGTTTTAATAATGGAAAGAATATTTAAGGTAGATGTTGTATATATCTCCCCTAGGTAAATATAGACAAACAAAAGAATATGGAAATCAAAGAAACTCAAAACTTGACATTTAGTTGAGCCACCTCTCGCGCCCTAGCGCAGATTAGAAGGTGCCAACGGGGAAAAAAATTGAGCCCAATGGCGCAGATTAGAAGGTTCCAATAGGGAAAAAATTGTGCCCATGGTGTAGATTAGAAGGTGCCAACAGAGAAAAAATTTCACCCATGGCATAAATTATAAGGCGCGCAGGGAAAAAATTGTTCTCGGCGCAGATTAGAAGGCACCAACAGGAAAAACTTACACCCCGGTGCAGATTAGAAGGTGCCAATAGGGAAAAAATTACACCCATGGCGTAGATTAGAAGGCGCCAGGCCGGGATACAATAGCACCCATGGCATGAATTAGAAGGCACCAACAGAGAGAAAAATTACACCCTGGAGCATATTAGAAGGTGCCAACAGGGAAAAATTGCGCCTTCGCGCAGACATTAAAGCGCCAACACCACATTTTCAGCACCTATGGCACACTTAAAATTATGTTGATGTAAGGATGGATGTGCCAAGGCACACCTTCAGGAGGCGCAACATTTTGATTGTTGACACCCCAAACCCGACAGGAAGCAAACCCTGACCCAGATATTCAAATGGCCATAACTTTTCATAGGGAGCTCGGATTCATGCAAGGTTGGACTTTTTGAAAATATTACAAGGTCCTATGTCACCTTGAAAAATGCAAAATATAGTTCACCATTTTTTGGATTTGCTAGGGTTCTCACCTACCGCCATAATGAGATGAATTAAATACAACGGAGGTGGTTGGGGTAGATTTGGAATTCCTCTCTCTTCCCTCTCTCATTCTTCCTATAAATTGTAAGGAGGGGTTTATTTCTAAAGGATGGACATTCTTGTTTTGCCCCTCCCTTCTTCTCTATGTAATGTGAATTTGTGGAGTTCAAATCTTGTATCTAAAAGCGTAATGCAACTTTGCCTCTTGGCATTTTGTAGTGTATTGTATCAATCTTTGGAGAAAATAATGCATGTCCGTGGATGATTCTCATCCCTCTCTATGTTCATTTGCATCCTCGTGATCTTTCACCTTTGTAAATTTGGTTATCTCGTGCATGATCTTGCATTGAATTTTAATGGTTTGTGTTTATTGGAAAGACGGGTGTTCTTCATTCCTCGGTGCATCACCCTTGTTAGTTTAGGTTTATTTTTATGCAACTTCTTACCCTATCTCCTTGGCAAGTTAGATTAGGTTTTGAGTAAACCCTCCGAATTTTTATGTGTGCATCGAATAGAGGAATAGGAACCATCCTTAATCCAGAGAGCTTTCCCGATTCGCAAGGTCCCCACTTGGGAAAAGCTCCACGTTATGCCATCGCACCGAGAATCTCAACCCATTGTGTTGCAAACATTTAAGGGTGCTTTGATTCGCCATCAACAGTTTTGGCACACCGGTGGGACCAAGAGGTCATTCCAAAAGATTTGAAGGAATTTTCAAGAAATTTGTACTTAGAAATTGCAAGTTTTATAAATTTTGGATTTTTTCACCTTCTAGGCTGAACTTCGAAATCAATTTTCAAGGGCTTAACTTGCTCAAAACAAGTCAAAATTTCACCAGTTGATAGATTGGGGGATAATCTTCAAAAGTGTATTGTTAGTTTTTTTATATTTTGACTTTCAAATTTTCATAGTTTTTAGTATTTTAGGTTTTCCTAGATGTTAAGCATGTCCCAAGTTTCAACACGATGTATTTCTAGGTTTTGTAAGTTACCTTGCATGACCTGAGTTTCACCTGTACCTTTCATGGATTAGTAGCTGCACAACAAGACCCGATAACCGAATTGAAGAACTGTATCTTCCGGGTCCTTCAAAGTTTTAAATTCTATTTTTAATATTGTCAGGTTTGGTGTGTAACTTGGTAGAATCCAGCCTTTTAAGGTTCGTTCTCTAACACATCTGGCAACTCCGAAGGGATATAATTCAGTGGTGTAGTAGAAAAGTTGGGATAGAAGAGGGGCTATTTTTCTACTTGCAACTATCACTAGGCAAAGGAAGGAGAGGAAGAGGACCACAAAGATCACCATCTCCACCTAACGGGACTTTGTCTACACCTCCACCTAGTAGAACTTTTATCTCATCAACTAGAGTTCTTAGGCCAATCATAATGGAACATCTACCACCGAATCCCTTTCTCAATTTCATAGGTACTAGTCCACTTGCCCTAAATGCTTAAAATCATGTTCGATTGTAGCACTAAATATTATCCCCTATTTCATAGGAGAAAATCATACTACTCCTATTGACCACATCCAGGATATTTCCAATGTATGTGTAATCCATGAAATAAATGAAATGGATGTTATAGTCAAGTTGTTGGCTTCATATTTTAAAGGTAAAGCCTTACAGTGGTTTAGGAGCCTAACAACAGGGTCTATTATGAATTGGAACCAACTTTGTTTAGCTCTTTGCAACCAATTCGGGGAGAAGGGACAATTTGTCTTTATTGGAACAACTGACGACAATCAAAAGAGCTCCTAATGAACAAATGATAGATTTCAACTTCATATTCTAATGGACATGGGACAGGATTCCAATAGCTATTAGACCAACGCCGAAGGCACATTCCTTTATTTCTTAAAGGCTATAAATTTAGACATAGCCATGATGACCCAATCAATGCGAGGAAAACGTCATCGGGGCCTATGACATAGCTATTACAGTAGAGAACTATTTCATCCAAGCTGGCAAGTTTGCACCAAGGCCACTAATGCCTCTCTATCCGGATATGGGAAATCCTACAACCAGTCAAGCACCAGAGTTGAATCCCATTCCAACTCCTAGAAATCAAAGCAATAATGAGGCATCAACTTCTTCAAATACTTCAAAGGAATTGCAGGAGGTTATGAAACAGCTGCAGAACCTTGGAAATGAGCTGGTGACTATCAAAAGATAGCAAGCTCAAAGTGCTAGACCATATCAGCCTCAAGCGCACTACCAAGCTAGGCCCCCATACCAACAAAATAGACCACCAGCTCAGGCTGCAAATCAAAACCAAAACTAGGGACAACCTCAAGCTGCTAGGCCATTTTGACCGTATGATCCAAATGCAACGACATCCTCAAGAGCCTTGGTTCCAACACAAAACAACATGGCACAGGAGTACGACTGGTGTTACCCTTGCAATCTACCTCACAACCAGTCAACATGTTTCAATGGTGCAAACCATTGGTGTGTCTCAAGAACCAAGCCAAGTAGGGAATCAGCAGCAAGAAACACAACAAGAAGCACCTCCAACAGAAACCATGTTGGCCAATTGGAAAATGGAAGACTTTTGTGGAGTTAACCAACAACCTTTTCAAGGCGTGGCTGTCAACACACGGTCAAAGAAGAGAAGCATAGAAGAGGGGAAACCATCTAATCCAGTTGTTTTCTCCCACTCCTACACAACAAGGGGTTAGTAGACCAAATGCAGTTCCAAATGTGCAAAATCAGCCTAAGGTACCTGTTATAGCAACACATGCGCCTGTTCAAGCTCTAGAAAAGGTTGTGCCAAGTAAGGGACAACAAAAAGATAGATCATCCCCTTTCAACATCATCGATCAAATGAAGAAGACACATGTGAACATTTCCATGTGGGAATCACTGGTGATCTCAGGGAAACGAGATTTATTGCAAGCTACAATGGCTAATTGGTCTACCTCAAATGTATCAAACCGGGGACATGAGAAAATTCTCACTAATGCAGTGTAACTAGGTGGGGGTCAACCAAGCAAGAATTTGAAGCCTCCACCATTCTATGTGTCATTGGTCATTGGAAACCACTTGGTACACAACTGCATGATAGATTCAGGGGCAAGTAGTTCAGTTATGCCGAAGTAAATAATGGATCAACTGGGTCTGAAGTATGAGTAAGTGTTGAAAAGAGTAGTACAGCTAGATGGAACAACAGTTCGAATAGTTGGGGTCATAAAAGGGTTAATCCTAACACTAAATGTCCTGTCCTAATGTTGATTCGCAAGATGTGTTTGTGATTGACTTTCTCGCCACTCTTTCCATTGTGTCTATCAAGAGACTTCACTGCAAAACTTGATGGATATTTGTTTGCAGATTGGTCACACATGATTTTCAGGATGAGGTATGGGGCCAAAGCAACAATCATGTCAGAACCAATTTCCAATTTCCATATTGAACCTCATGTACCAAGTCCTATCAATGCAAATTGCTCAGCCTTTGATCAGGAGGAGTGTTCAAATGATCTAGAAATAGGTACTAAGGTCAAGGGAATTCCTGATTTGACTTTGGATGAATGGACAAACAAGAGTCATGAATTTGACCCATACAAGGAAATTGAAGAATCTGAATTGGGCATGTATTATGTACATGAAGAAAATTCACCCATTCCCGACATCATTCAGCCTGAACAAAAGGATGAAAACAAATTTTGGAAACTATTTTTCAATGGTTCGAGAAGCAGACAAGGTGTTGGAGGCAGTGCAATGTTGATTTCACCACAAAACATCAAATATTTTTCATCTTTTCATTTCCAGTTTTCCTATTCAAACAACATGGCTGAATACGAGGCATTGATTCATGGACTTCATTGGGCTAGGAAAAAGGGCATACGTAACTTCCGGTGTTCATGGATAGTGAGCTAATCGTCAACCAAGTTAGGGGACAACACGCTACAAAGAATGACCTGCTGAAGAACTACAAGAACAAGGTATAGGACCTCATTGAGGATTTCAAAGCTTTCAACATCGTGTCCATACCTAGGAAGAAAAATGAAGCCGCAGATAGGCTCGCAGCAGTTGGAGTAACATTTGATGTGGTTGAAAACATCAGAAGGGAAAAAACACAACCACATATCCATGTGATTGTGAGGCTATCAGTTCCAGATAATAACACAAGATGGCAAGTGTTTGAGAATGATCATCAGATTGTCAATTTTTTGCAAGAAGAGGATGAATTCTCAGCTAGGAATCAAGATAGACTACAGCAGAAGTATGGGGATCAAGTAGTGCAGCTATGAACAAACAAGCTTCCCAAGGGTTTAGTAACATTGGATTCTATCTTCACCCCTAACGACCAGTTTCTAAAGGAAAAGGCTAACATACATGTCAAGAGAGAAGATTCAAAGCCAATTCTAGTTGGGGAAGGAAAAACACTTCAAATTCGTAAAGTGGCCACCGAGCAGGAGAAATTATATTTCATACAACTTTACTAAGAATTTTCAGATTTCTTTGTTTGGAGATATGAAGTCTTGAGAGGATTCAATCCAAAGTTGGCACAACATACCATAGAATTGGATCCAGATGCTAAGCCCATCAGGCAAAAGCAGAGTCCAGTCAACCCTCACATTGAGCCTCTAATGAAGAAAGAGCTAAACAAGCTAATAGAGGCAAGCATTATATTCCCAATCAAGCACTCAAGTTGGGTTGCAAACTTGGTTCCGGTTAGGAAGAATAGCAGAGAAATGAGGTTTTTTGTGGACTTCCAAGAATTGAAAAGGGCATCTCTCAAAGACCATTACCCACTTCCTTTGATGGAACAAATAATGCAAGTGGTATCGATTCAGAGAGATTCTCTCTCCTAGATGGCTACTCAAGGTATAATCAAATAATGGTGAAAGAAGATGACCAATTCAAGATGTCTTTCACCACCAAATGGGGCACCTATGCCTACAAGAAGATGCCATTTGGGCTATCAAATGCTGGAGCCACTTTCCAAAGGGAAACGGATATGGTATTCAAGGGATTGATCAATAAAATAGTTCTGATATATCTTGACGACATCACTATTTTCTCGAAAAATGCAGCGGATCACCTCTTTCCACTGAGGCAGGTATTTCAGAGGTGTATAAGATCTGGGGTATCATTGAATCCCAAAAAATGCATATTCTTGGCTCATGAACGAAAACTTCTAGGCCATATTGTTTCAAAGGAGGGGTTGATGATTGACCTAGAAAGAGTTGAAGAAATTCGAGCATTGCCATTGCCAAGTCACAAGAAGGCTCTTCAAAGCTTCTTAGGAAGGATGAATTTTGTCCACAGGTTTTTTCAAAACTTTGTAGCTCTCGTAAAGCCAATAACACCGATGTTAAAGAAGAACATGGCATTTAAGTGGACATCGAAGGAAAGGCAAGTTTTGAAGCAATAAAAGAGGCTATATCTCAAGCTCGACTCTCGTCAATCAAGACTTCTCTAAGGAATTCATGTTATATGCCTACGGTGGTGGAGACACAATTTCTGCAATCCTGGTACAATAAAACAAAGAGGGATTAGAACAACCCGTTTCTTTCTTGATCAAGGCTTGGAGGAATATGAAACTAGGTACTTTTTGATTCAAAAGCATGTCCTGTAGTGATCGGGAGCTTAAAGAAATTCAAGAACTTAGTCTCAAACAACAAGATCCAATTATTGGTCTCTCATGCAGGAGTCAAGGACTTCCTTCTAAACAAGGATCTGAATGAGAAACGTGCAGGATGGATCACTCATGTCATGGAATATGACATCGAGATTAAGGTCACTAAGCTGGTTTGTGGAAAGGGATTATGTGAACAACTAGCCTCAAGTCAGCAAGTTGAAGTAGGTGATAAAAAAGAGACTGTCTTGGTACTACAGGATGGTCAAGAACAGGAAAATGATGATGTGCCCACTCCTTGTTGGACTCAGAATATGATACACTTCCTACAGACAGGCCTATACCCTCCAGAAATGAGCAAAGAAAAGAGGAGATACTTTAGATTACAAGCCATTCCATATGTGCTTGTTGATGGTGTTTTGTTCAAGAAAGATATCAATGGAGTTCTATTGAGGTGCATTGGGGACAGTCAAATTGAGAGGGTGTTACGATATTTTCACGATGGAGATTCTCGGAGGACATTTTTCCCCATGGATAACAACTCTCAAGATAATGAAGGAAGGGTATTATTGGCCCACAGTTTTAGTGATCAAGTTATACATGTATAAGAAAGTGTAAGAAATGTGCACCCTTCACAGGCAAAGAAAGACTAGCAATGCTTCCATTGCACCCAATTTTGGTTGACCACCCATTTATGCAACATTTGGGGATTGGACTTCATTGGGGTCATCAATCCAAACTCATGCCAATTCCACAAGTGGATTCTCATGGCAACGAACTATTTCATCAAGTGGACCAAAGGAGTAGCACTCAAAGAAGCAAATGAGTCTAACATACTAGACTTTTATGAAGGAAAAGTGACCAGGTTCGGTGTGCCGACCACTATCATATTAGACAATGCATTGGCATTCATAGGTTCCAAGATTACAAAATGGGATGTCAAGAATGGAATCTATTTGAGAACCTCTTCAAATTATTACCCACATGGTAATGGATAGGCAGAGTCCACGAATAAGAATTTACTAAGAATCATCAGAAGGACTCTAGATGAAAACCAAAGGACATGGCATACCAAGCTAAAATCAGTGTTATGGGCTGACATGATAACGCCAAAGAGGTCTATAGGTAATTCTCCCTACAAGTTGGTCTATGGGAAAGAGGTAGTATTGCCTGTATCATTAGAATTGCCAACATTGGAGCTCATGAAGTAGTTGGAGTTGTCTAAGTTCGAACCAATGGAGGCTAGATATGCAGAGTTGATGGAATTGGAAGAAATCAGAGAGCATGTAGTTCAGACAATTGAGAAGGATCAGGCCTTAGTAAAACGATGGTTTGATAAAAAGGCAAGGGCAAGGACCTTCCAAGAAGGGGACGTAGTTATGAAATGGGATGCAGATCAGGAAAAACTAGGAAGGCATTCCAAGTTTGATGCCATTTGGAGTGGCCCCTACATGGTCATGGGATGTAAAAGTAGTAATGCCTTCCAATTGTCTACATTGGATGGAGAAGAACTCCCGATTCCGGTTAACGGAATCTATCTTAAACATTGCTACTAAAAGGAAAAGGTTTACCCTTGTAAATATTAGCCTAGATTTTAATTCCTCTAAGTGCAGATGCACATTGTCTTGTTGTAGTTAGGTTTCAATTTCCCTAAGTGCTTCAGACACAGGTTTTGTTTCTCTCAGGTTGAATCTCTACGATTCATTATGCTCTTAGAGAAGGAGTTGCGTGTATCGGGATCAGGATCAGATATCAGGTTGGTTTTAGGTTATTACTTATGACACCATGCCCAATGGATTGCTAAAAGGCAATAAATATTCGACCTAAAAGAGGCTAGTGATCCCATTGAGTTGCCAAATTTTTGTATATATCTCCCCTAGGTAAATATAGACAAACAAAATAATATAGAAATCAAAGAAACTCAAAACCTAACATTTAGTTGCGCCATTAGTCACGCCCTAGCACAAATTAGAAGGTGCCAATAGGGAAAAAATTATGCCCATGGCGTAGATTAGAAGGTGCCAACATGGAAAAAATTGCACCCATGGCGTAGATTAGAAGGCGCCAACAGGGAAAAAAATTGCGCCCTAGAGTAGATTAGATGGCGCCAACAGGAAAAAATTGTTCCCCTAGTGCAGATTAGAAGGTGCCAATAGGGAAAAATTATGCCCATGGCCTAGATTAGAAGGCACCAACAGGGAAAAAATTGCACCCATGGCACAGATTAGAAGGCGCCAACAAAAAAATTTACGCACTTTTGACGCAGATTGGAAGGCGCCAACAGGAAAAATTACACCCCTGGCGCAGATTAGAAGGCGCTAACACCAAATTTTCAGCACCTATAATGCACTTAAGATTATGTTGATGTGAGGATGGATGCGCAAGGCACACCTTCGGGGCGCAACATTTTTAGCATTGACACTCGAACCGACAGAAGCAAACCCTGACCTAGATATTCAAATGACCATAACTTTTCACAGGGAGCTCGGATTCATGCAAGGTTGGACTTTTTGAAAATCTTACAAGGTCCTATGTCCAACTACAAAAATTCAAAATACAGTTCACCATTTTTGGGTTTGCTAGGGTTCTCACCTATCGCCATAATGAGATGAATTAAATACAATCTGGAGGTGGTTGGGGTAGATTTGGAATTCCTCTCTCTTCCCTCTCTCATTCTTCCTATAAATTGTAAGGAGGGGTTTCTTTCTAAAGGTTGGACATTCTTGTTTTGCCCCTCCCTTGTTCTCTTTGACACGAAAATTTGTGGAGTTCAAATATCCCATCTAAAACTATAATGCAACTTTGCCTCTTGGCATTTTGTAGTGTATTGTATCAATCTTTGGAGAAAATAATGCATGTCTGTGGATGATTCTCAACCCTCTCTATATTCATTTGCATCCTCCTGATCTTTCATTACAAATTTGGTTATCTGTGCATGATCTTGCATTGCATTTTAATGGTTTGTGTTTATTGGCAAGACAGGTGTTCTTCATTCCTCGGTGCATCACCTTTGTTAGTTTAGGTTTATTTTTATGCTTCTTCTTACAATGTCTCATTGAAAAGTTAGATTAGGTTTTTGAGTAAACACTTTTCATTTTTATGTGTGCATCGAACAAAGAATAGGGACCGGCCTTCATCCGGAGAGCTTTCCCGATTCGCAAGGTCCCACACTTAGGAAAAGCTCCATGTTATGCAATCACACTAAGAGTCTCAACCCATCAAGTTGTAGACATTAAGGGGTGTTGTGATTCACCATCAACAGTTGAATATATGATTTATCTAATCATCTCTTTTGAAATCTATTTACACTAATTTTTGTTATTTCGGATATTTCTTCTAAAGTTAGAATGCAATAGTGTGTAGAAAACAAGTCATAAGTAACTCTACTTCAAGTTCATAGATTGCAGATACAAAAATTCTTCACGCAGCTACGAAACATCCAGCTACTAAAATTCTTCATGCAGCTATGACAATACCCAGCTACGGAAATTCTTCATGCAGCTACAGAAACGCCCAGCTAGTGAAAGTATTTTGGTTTATTCCAAAGTAATGTAAAGGAGCACCTAACTATTTACCCCACTCTTTGCTTCCATGTCATCAACGAAGAATAGAAATCCAAAAATGTGGCAATCAAAATTTGTGCACGCATGTGGCATTCCTATAAGAATTCAAAGTTGTAGACTTAATACTCCTCCATTTTCTCGTCATGTTTCAAGGATGAGTAAATAGTTCAATAGTATTAGGAAAGTTGAATAAGTACTCTCCCACTATGTATTCGTAGATTGAAGGGATGAGTTGTAGAAAGATTCTCCACGATAAGTGGGTTTTCTTATTAAATTTTATTTAGCATTTATTGCTTTGAATAAATCCACCAAATAATAGGTAGTTAGTTCTTGGAATGTAGACAAAGTAAACTAGGAGTAATTTCTATAAATACCTCTTCCATATATTTGGAAATGGGGGCAAGTTTTGTATATCAGTTTTGAATCAATACAAGTGCAATTTTAAAATTTAATTATACTTGCTCCAAATCCAAAGGGAAGAGAATGGCCAAAAGTAGCTCTACCCCAAGCAGGAATATTTTTCTATTTTTCTTAGCGTACTTTATTTACTAGAGACTTATTTCGTTAGTTTAGTTGTCGTGTGTTTATTTTTCATACATGTTTAATTTAAGTATGTTTTCTTAAGAAGAAAATCTTGTTGAAAAATATTTTCCTTTCTCCCTTTGCATCAACTTTAGATACCTCTATGGTTATAATGACACTAAGTTGTCTATGATTTGGTTAAACTACTTGTAATACAACAACCCATCATTTTGGAGTCTTTTCGGGGACTATGGGGTCATTAGGAGACCCATATTTTTCTAAATGAGTATTCTAGTGACAGTAGAATACCTCGAGAATGATTTATGACTGGAGATTCTTATTCTATAGTTTTTTAGAATTTTTTTTGACAATTTCTTTTCCAGCAATTTCTTTTCTTTAATTTATTTTCCTACAATTTCATTTCGGAAATTTATTTTCGTGTAAATTTATTTCTGTAAATTTATTTTCTGCAAATAGATTAAATTTTATTTTTCAATTAAATTTAGAAACTTGATGGATATTTCAAAATAAACTCCCCTCAATAAAATGGAAACACCATTTCATATTAGTCCATCAGACATGTGTTTATGCAATTATTTATTCTATTAAGAAATATTTCTATTATATTCATATTGATCATTCAATATGATATTGTAGAGGTGTTGATAAGATTGACTACCTTAATCAACATATGGATGAAAATTCATAATAGAAATATATATTGTCATCAAATAAAACATGTATCTAGTTCTATTTTGAATATACACAAAGAATTACATCGGCTAATTACCCATGCATTTTGGTGTGATGAAATGGATATAATACAAATCGATGATAATTATTCTTAGTCTTTATAAAAATTGTAAAATAATATATTTTCATAGGATATGAACTGATTTGGGTTTCCTATTCTAAAATATTTTTGTTTACATGTATTAGATTAAATACCGGTTCATGCATGCATACATGCAAAAAAAAAAAAAAAAACTAACTTTTTCCAAGTTAACAAAGACAAATATTTCTTTGCATTATCTGTGGAGGAAGAATGGGAGGTCAAATGCCAAAAGAAATGGGGCATTACCGAGGAGGTCAAATAAAATATTCAGCTGATTTAAGGAGTTTTATATGAAAATACAATCACTTTATCTAGATACAAACCGCTCAAGCATCACAAAGAGGTAGCTCAAACAATTTTGGGGTCTTATTATAAACAATGTTATCTTTCCAAATCATTTTGGATTGCTTATTTTATTTCAGAAATGACAAAGATATCATAATTTTACCATGCACGCCGCTAAAAGCAAAAAGTTGAAAATTGTTTTGCTAAAAGTGTTTTCTAATGCAAGCTTCTCACAACTCATACGAAATAGCTCAAACGCTTTTTAGGTCTTATTCTAAACGATATGAGATTTCCGGATCATTTTTAATCCCTCATTTTTGTTTATAAATGAAAATATATCGCACTATAAGTGCTCACTAGTAAAAAATAACATAATGAAGATTGTTTTTTATTATTTATTTAAAAATATATATTATTATGCGTTTAAGTATTCGGTACTAATTTTAAGTACTTTATTCATTCCATTGTACCCTCCTTGTCTCAATTTTAATTAAAAAGTAATATTCACAACTTCGAGAACCACTATAAATTCCTCCGATATATAGTATTTAATGTTAATCCTTCTCATGATTGTAGAAAAATATTGGCTCAACCAGTATATGCTAATTGAAATGCCAACATACCATTTGTCTTTAAGGATCATACCCACAACCTCTCATAATAAACCATCCATTCCCAATAAATGAAGAATTCCTTGAACCATCTCATTTCCTAGAATAATTTACCATTGTTTCTCAACTTCTTATTTGTCATGTACACCTGACTCTTCAAAGAAACAATTATAGCCAAAATTTTCTACTATTCCAAACCCTACCTCAGACACATGAAGTTCTTAGATATTTTTTTATCTGATACATTAATATTTTTATTTCATTTGCTCATAATTTGGTGACAAGATAAGATTTTAAGAAGTTACTTTGTTGAAAGAAAGTTCATCACTTCATGGAGTAGTCATAATATGAGGATTCCAAGGGAAGATTGATTCTTTGCAAAAGAATAAATTTGTTTCAATGGTTGTATATTGTTCTCAGATCATGAAGGTTACATTTTGAAGGATAATTTGAAGATTGTAATCAACTTTCTCAAGTTGGTTAGATGTTGCAGAAACTCTGGAAGATTGCTTCCTAATTTTCCATCATGTTGACATTTCTCAAAATGATAGTGATTGGTTAGAAAACACTTTTCTTGGCTGCCCAATTACTAAAACAAAAACCCTAAAAAAAAGAAAAAGAAAAAACCAATAATAAATTGCACTTCAAAGTCTTTATTGGATTCATATTGCTTCTCTCATGCCAACTTGGTTGATGAAATTATTATCTACTGAAAATTTCTATGTTGCAGTGGCCTTGACTTCATATCTATTTGTTTTTTCAATTGCAGATAGAAATCACGGTTATACAACATGATGAAAGCAAGGATAACTAATGAGTATAATATGGTAACTTCTATTTTTCTATTCTTGAATATTTTTATTTGTTCTTTTAATTACAAATATATTCACTTCTTGAAAGCTTATAAAAAAGAGAAATTTATTAATATCTACATTTTCTAATCAAGTCAAGAAACAAAGAAAATGATGAAAATGACATCTTTCTAGTTAAGAACAATTGGGATATATAAGCTGCCAAATAAAAACAATTTGCATGAGGTAATGCATAAAGCTAAGTTTGGGATAGACTCACTCTCTTCCAAATATTTTGAGGAATGCATTAGAAAACAAAGAGCTAAGTGTGAGGGAATAAATATCTTTACATTATCTATGTAAAACTTCATGAGAGCATAAATAAGAAGTAAAAATTTTACTTCAAGAATCTCGGTTTGCTACTATCATGAAAAAAGAGAAGACTATTTGAAAGATGCAGATTTGTTGACAAAATCATATTCTACAAGAAGATGAGTAGCTTGCATGAGGGCATGCAAGAAGTTGAGTGTGGAGGAAATGATGAGACCAAAATATGTCTCATTATATCACCAAATAACACTCTTATTCTCTCTTTTAAAATAAATATTTCAAGTGAATTTAGATGTAGTTTTAATAATAGAAATTTTATTTAAAGTATAATCTATGATTTATCTTATCATCTCTTTTGAAATCTATTTGCAATCTAATTTTTGTTATTTCTGGATATTTCTTTTGAAGTTGGAATGCAATATTGTGTAGAAAACAAGTCATAAGTAACTCTACTTCAAGTTCATAGATTCGAGATAGAAAAAATCTTCACGCATCTATGGAAACGCCCAGCTATAGAAATTCTTTAAGGAGTTATGAAAATTCCTAGCTACCGAAATTCCTCATGCAGCTATGACAATACCCATCTACGGAAATTCTTCATGCAGCTACGAAACACCCAACTAGTGAAAGTATTGTTGGTTTATTCCAAAGTAATATAAAGGATCACTAAACTATTCATTCCACTCTTCACTTCCACGTCATCAATCAAGAATACAAATCCAAACATGTTACAATCCCAAGTCATTCATGCATGTGACATTCCAAGAATAATTCAAATTCATAGACTTAACACTCCTCCATTTTTCTCCATGTTTCAAGAATGAGTAAATAATTGAATAGTATTAGGAATGTCAAATAATTACTCTCCCACTTTGTGTTCCTAGATTAAAGGGATGAGTTGTAGAAATATTCTCCACGATAAGTGGGTTGTTGTAGTCAAATTTTTTTAGTATTTATTGCTTTGAATAAATCCGCCCAAGAATAGGTAGTTAGTTCTCGAAGTGTGGACCAAGTAAACTAGGAATAATGTCTATAAAGAAATCTTCCATATATTTGGAAAGGGGGCATATTTTGTAAATCAGTTTTAAATCAATACAAGTGTAGTTTTAAAAGTTAATTATAGTTGCTCCAAATCCATAGGGAAGAGAATGGCCAAAAGCCACTCTTCCCCAAGGAGGAGGATTTTTTTGTTTTTTCTTAACGTAGTTTATTTACTACATATTTTTTTCATTAGTGCAGTAGTTGTGTAATTCTTTTTCATGTATGTTTAATTGCAATATGTTTTGTTAGGAAGAAGTACTTTTGTTGAAAATTATTTTCCTTTCTCCTTTTGCATACAGCTTTAGACATCACCTTGGTTATAATGACACCAACTTGTCTATGAGTTGGTTAAATGACTAGTAATACAATGATCCATCATTTTTAGTGTCCTTTCTGGGGACTACGATGTTATTAGGAAACTTAGATTTTTCTAAAAGAGTATTCTAGTGACACTAGAATACCTCTTAGCAATATTTTTGATAGGAGATTCTTATTCAATAGTTTCTTTAGAATCTATTTTCCTACAATTTATTTTCTGCAATTTCATTTCCATTAGTTTCTTTTCGTAATTTATTTTCCGCGATTTCATTTCCTATAAAGTTTTTTTCCTACAAATGTATTTTTGCAAATAGATTAAATTTTATTTGTGGCAATTAGATTTATAAACTTTATGGATATTACCAAAAAAACCCCCTCAATAAAATTTTAACACCATTTCATATTAGTCCATCAGACATGTGTTTATGCAATTATTTATTCTATTAAGAAATATTTCTATTATACTCATATTGATCATTTCAATATGATATTGTAGATTGTTGATAAGATTGACTACCTTCATAGACATATGGATGAAAATTCATATTAGAAATATGTATTGTCATCAAATAAAACTTGTATCTAGTTCTATTTCCTATATACACAACAAATATAATGGCTAGTTACCCATGTATTTTGGTGTGATGGAATGGTTACAATATGAATCGATGATAATTTTTCTTAATCTTTATAAAAATTGTAACGGAAGATATTTTGTAGGATCTAAATTGAGTTAGATTTCCTCTTCTAAAAATTTCTTGTTTGCATGTATTAGATTAAATACCAGTTCATGCATGCAAGAAATGCTAAGAAAAATACTAAATTTGTGCAAGTTGTGAGACACAAATATTTTTGTGGATTATTTGTGCAAGAAGAATGGGAAGTCAAATGTAAAAATAAATGGGGCATTATAAAGGAGGTCAAAGAAAATATTCAAACTGATTTAAGGAGTTTGATGTGAAAATAACAACATTTTCAAGATAAAACTTTATCAGTCTCACAAATAAGTAGCTCAAAAGATTTATGGGTCTTATTCTAAACGATGTGAGATTTCCAAATCATTTTGAATTTCTCATTTTCATTGAGAAACGAAAAATGTCACATTTTACTACATGTCTTTGCTAAATAAGGGTTGGAGACTATTTTGATAATAGTTTTTTACGATGCAAACTAATTGCAGCTCATACGAAAATAGATCAAACATTTTCAGTACTTCATTCATTCGATGCTATCCTCTATGTCTCAATTTTTATTGAAAATTAATTTTTCCAACTTCGGAACCACCAAAAACTCCTTCGATATGTAGCATCAATGTTAATCCTTCCCATGATTTGTAGACAAATATTGGATGAACTAGTATATTTTAATTGAAATGCCAACATATCATTTCTTTTCAAGGATCATACCCACAACATCTCATAATAAACAATATATTCTTAATAAATGGAGTCCTTGAACCATCTCATTTCCCAGAACAATTTACCATTGTTTTTCAGCTTCTTATTTTTCATGTACACGTGACTCTTCAAAGAAACAATTATAGCCAAAGTTTTTCTATGCCAAACCATACCTCAGACAAATGAAGTTTTTTGATATTTTTGTTATCTAATACATTAATATTTTTATTTCATTTGCTCATAATTTGGTGATAGCATAAGCTTCTAAGAAGTTGCTTTGTTCAAAGCAAGTTCATCACTTCATGGAGCACTCATCATATGAGGATTCCAAGGGCCGATTGATTCTCTACAAAAGAAGACATTTGTTTCAATGGTTGTATATTGTTCTCAGATCATGAAGGTTACATTTTCAAGGAGAAGTTGAAGATTGTAATCAGCTTTCTCAATTGGTTGGATATTGCAGAAACTCTGGAAGATTACTTCCTAATTTTCCATCATGTTAACATTTCTCAAAAGGATGGTGATTGCTTAGAAAACTAGTTTAATGGTTGATCAGTTAGTGATTAATACATTTGTGTTAGTATTTGTTAGTGGACAGTTGAATAACTGTCTCCCTCACGGCTCTTCCCTATCGGCCTATATAAAGGCGTGCTCTGTATTCTTTAAACATAGCAATACATTCATTCTTCTTGTGCGCCTATCATTGGTATCAGAGCTCTTATCCATCCTCTGCCTGCGTGGAAGATTGAAGTGACAGTTTTTGGCATGTTCTTTGTGTGTTGTGCGTGGACAGCGACCAAGAGCGACCTGTCTTTCCTTGGCGTGGAGACCTGCTATGACTGCTTGTGCCTGAAGAGTTGGATTTGGCGTGTGAAGATCGGAGCAGGAGAATTTGATTTGCGTGGAGAGCAGTAATTGCTTAGCACGTGGACGTGTGGGAGTCTATCATGCAGTGTGGAAATCAAAAGCCTGGAGCAAACGTTTTGACCTGCAACAAACAACTCTCCTTAGAAGCGACTTGGGGAAATTACAGCTTGTCTTTCTCCTTTGTTGGATAAACTTTCTCAGACCTACGTGGAAACCAGCACTGTGAAAAGTAGTTGTGCAAAGTCCTGCACTGAAGAAGAAAAGTAGAGATCGGTGCCTAGAAATTTGCACCCAACTGGAGACAAGCTGCGGTTCTGAAAAATGGTCCCGCGTTTCTTTGCTGCGTGTGTGAAGGAGTCCCGTTTTTGCTGAGCGAGGAGCATTTCTTTGCTGCGTGCGTGAAGGAAGAGAGGTAGACTGTTCCCATTTCTTTTGTTGTGCGTGCCTGAAGGAGAAGAAGACTGAGCAAGATTCGTGCTTGTGACTGCTACGTGTAAGCAAAGTCAGCAAATTGCAAATCAGTGTGTGCGCGTATGTCTCAAATTTCCAATGCACAAAGCACCGCGAGCAATGCACCAAATATTTGGGCATTGAATGACAACGAAGACACCACTGGGCTATTCTTTGCCTTGATCAACGAGCTACACAACACTGGTAACATTCTCTTTGACGAGATTGTGCGCCGAGGACTGTTGGAATACTTTTGGTTCGACGTTCGATGTCAAGCACGGCGGATTCATGCAGAACTTGAACGTGGTTATGATGCAGATGACGAACGCGAAATAGAATGCCCACAGGAGCGTCGGCGTCTCACTGCACGAGCCTATAGAGCCCATCTTTGGGACAGATTCCTTTAGTAAGCATTGTAGCCATTTTGAAAAATAAATAAATAAATAAGATACATTTTTGAGTTTTTGAAAATGTCTGCTCCAAAAATATTGCTATCCGATGCCCAACTCTTGAAAGGGCCAAATTTCACCGCATGGAAAACCAAAATGCAGATGATTCTTCAATTCGAAGATCTTTGGGGGATTGTCTCTGGTAAAGACGCCCCTCCCACAGACGATGATCTGTTGGAAAAATATGAAAAGGCTGATGCAAAAGCACTCATGCTCATCACCCTCAGTCTTTTTGATGAGGTGCAATGCCATACATTCGGGAAGCAACTGCTTCTTCTCAGGCATGGAGCGCATTGTGTACCATCTACGAAGCTAAGAATCTGACGACAAAGTTGCAACTTCAGACAAAGCTTCATACGATGAGTATGCATGATGGCGAATTAGTAGAAGCCTTCTTGTGGCGTGTAGCTGAGTTACGTGCAGAACTCTCTGCACTCGGTGAACCAGTGGACGATAAGTTGCTAGTCCCGCTCACCCTGCGAGCTCTTCCTTCACGGTTTCGGACACTGATCACCACGTTGACAATTACTCAACAGGAGGTGAGTTTTGCAACCCTAGTGAATTATCTCCAGTAGGAAGAAGCCATGCAAAATGTACAAGAAGCCTTCGAAAACAAGGCTCTCATCACGAGGCAAAAACATAAGCCTCGGAAAGGGAAATCTACCCCCAAAATCGAAGTAAAGCATGCTCAAAAGCCATCTTCACAAAGGCCACCAGCAATGACACCCTGTATAAAGATAATCACAAGGCGGATCGGTGGTGCCACATTTGCTCCACGGATACGCACACGACTGCGAACTGTTATTACAATGGTCGCAAGTATGGAAATTCTAGCGAAGAGAGCACTTCTGGCCAAGGATATTCTAAGAAATCCCGATGGCATGCTCGTAATCAGAGGCAGAAGGGCCACATTGCTGCTCAGCAGGATGCCACCTCCGATGAAGAGGTACCAGAGACAACTCATTATGACATTGTTCTAGTCTCACGCAGACTTCGCACTGGCGTCGAGAAGATGTCCGGTTGATTGATTGATTCAGTGCCAAGAAACACATGACCCAAGCAACAAGAAGTTGTTCCATACTCGAGTGACTGCCCACCGGAGATCGGATCACCATTGCGAGATAATCAAGAGTATATTGCAGCGAGGATTGGTGATGTCATCATTCCTCTTGGAACACGAAGATGTACACTGACAAAGGTGCTCTATGTTCCAGGTTTGACTTCAAATCTTTTGTCTGTAAGTCAACTTCTTAACCATAGAATGCAGGTTGAATTCTTTGTTGAAAAAGGGGTCAAGTCCTGCATCATTTCCCAGGGAGAGTCAGTCATTGCTCAAGCATTTCTAAAGGGCCGTCTATTTGCACTGGATGCTGTCACTTCATCTAGCGTTGCTCTCTCTGCATCAACGGCAGATTCCACTGCACTTTGGCACTTTCGATATGGTCATCTTTCTGCCGGGGCTCTGCATCAACTCAGTGCGAAGGAAATGGTAAGAGGGCTTCCTCCACTCTCCCATTCCTTACCTATTTGCTCGGGATGTCTTGCGGGAAAACAACATAGAGGTCCATTCAAACAGAGCTCTTATCATTCTACAGAGCATCTTCAGGTCGTTCACACCGATCTGTGTGGACCCTTGCCAGCTAGCTTTCAAGGTTTTGCATACTTTCAGCTCATCATTGATGATTACTCACGGAAAATGTGGGTATATTTCCTTCGGAAGAAGAGTGAGGCACTTGCAAATTTCCAAACCTTCTACCAAAGCAAGCCACCAGCAATCTGGGAAGCCTCTTCTTCTCCTCCGCTCAGATCGAGGGGGGGAATTTGTGTCAAAGAAGTTCTTAGCATACCTGAAGCAGCATGGCATTCAAGCAACATTTGACTGCTCCCTATACGCCCCAACAGAACGGGATTTCCGAGCGCCACAACAGGACTGTCATGGAGATGGCTCGTTGTATGCTCTCAACCGCCAAGTTGGAGGATCAGTTTTGGGCAGAAGCAGTCCAGACAGCAGTGTATTTACTCAACCGGGCACCCACAAAGATCTTGCAGAACAAGACACCGGAAGAGGTATGGACTGGTCGTAAACCTTCTATTCATCATTTAAGAGTTTTTGGTTGTACTGCATATATGCATGTTCCAGATAAGAGAAGGAAGAAGATCGATCCAAAGACACTGCCATGTCTTTTCTTGGGGTATAGTACTACCTCAAAGGCATATCGTCTCATGGATCCTGAGACGAAGAAGATCTACGAGAGTCGAGATGTGGTATGTGATGAGTCATCCTTTGACTCCTTGCCACACAATGGAGATCCAGTACCGACCTCGTCACATAAATTGCTCACACATCTAGATGATGAGCAAGATGATTCTTCTCAGAGAGAAGAAGAGCTGAGTGGAGACTTGTTCGTTGATCTTGGCACACTGGAAAACACATCTTCACATCAGCAGCGCCAACGTCCGAAATGGGTCCAGAGTACTATCAGGGATGCACACCTGAACTCACTTCCTGGTACTTCTACAGGAGTTAGAACATGAAGTCAAGCTAGACATGAGGTAAATTTTGCACTCATGAGTTCAGTTGTTGAGAGCACCGAACCTGACATTGTTCGTGAGGCATTAGACCAACCACAAAGTGGAAACAGGCTATGGATGCTGAATATGATTCCCTAATTCAGAATCGGACGTGGGAACTTGTCGATCTGCCTCCAGGTAAGAAATCCATTGGCTGCAAATGGATTTTCAAAACAAAATATAAGGCAGATGGTTCAATCGACAAACACAAAGCACGACTTGTTGCAAAGGGTTATGCTCAGCAAGAAGGAATTGACTATGACGAGACCTTTGCACCCACTGCGAAGATCAAAACCATCAGAGTTGTATGTGCACTGGCAGCACAAAATGGATGGAAACTTCAGCAGATGGATGTCAAGAGTGCTTTTCTAAATGGTGATCTACAAGAAGAAGTGTACATGGCCCAACCTGAAGGGTTTGTAGACGAGCATCAACCACACAAGGTATGTCGTCTGATAAAGTCTCTTTATGGACTCAAACAAGCACCTAGGGCATGGTATATAAAAATTGATGATCACCTATTGCAGCATGGATTCACTCGTAGCCCCTCAGATACAAATTTGTATATCAAGAAGGTAGGAACAGAGATTGTCATTCTGTTTTTGTACATAGATGATCTTGTGATCACAGGAAGTTCTGACAATCTTGTAGATGATGTAAAGAATGATCTGAAGAAATCCTTCGACATGACTGATTTGGGGCTACTTCACTATTGTCTTGGCTTAGAGATATGGCAGAAGAAGAATCATATCTTCGTCTCCCAGATGAAATATGCCAAGACACTCCTGGAAAAGTATGGGATGTCAGATTGTAAACCAATGTCCACACCTATGGAAAAAGGTTTGCAATTATCTAGATTCTAGGATTCACCACAGGTAGATGGCACTCACTACAGGCAGCTTGTGGGGAGTCTCATTTACTTGACTTATACCAGACCAGATCTTTGCTTTGCGGTGAGCTATCTCGCCAGATTTATGCAGGAGCCGAAGAAATGTCATTGGATAGCAGCAAAGCATGTGTTGAGATATGTCCGAGGTACAGTTGACTTTGGTCTGGAGTATCAGAAGAACACTCAGTTCTTCTTACAGGGATATACAGACTCGGACTATGCAGGATCCGTTGATGACAGGAAATCCACTTCAGGATATGTTTTTCATCTCGGATCTGGACCTATCTCGTGGATCAGCAAGAAGCAAATTGTTGTTGCTCTCTCATCCACTGAGGCTGAATACCGCGCTACACGAGGAGCTGTGTGCGAAGTAATTTGGTTACGTCGCATTCTTGCAGATATAGGGATTCCTGAAGAGAAACCTCCCATCATTCACTGCGACAATCAAGGTGTGTTGAAGCTTGTGAAGAATCCTGTTTTCCATGAACGAACAAAGCATATTGAGGTCGAATGTCACTACATTCGTGAACAGGTCTTGAACCACCAAATTCAGCTCCAGTACTGCCCTACTGATTCTCAGGTTGCAGATATTCTCACCAAGCCTCTCGGCAAGGTGAAGTTTGATTTGTTTAGGGGGTACATTTGTAAGAGCAATGTATTAAGGGGGGGAATGTTAGCAGATTAATACATTTGTGTTAGTATTTGTTAGTGGACAGTTGAATAACCGTCTCCCTCACAGCTCTCCCTATCGGCCTATATAAAGGCGTGCTCTGTATTCTTTAAACATAGCAATACATTCATTCTTCTTGTGCACCTATCATGGACAATTACAAAAATAACGTAAAAAAAAAAAATGAAAAAAGAAAAAAAGAACAATAAATTCATAAAGTCTTTCTTGGATTCATATCGCTTTCTGTCATGCCAACTTGATGTTGATGAAATTATTTGCTACTAAAATGTTCTATGTGCAGTGGCCTTAACTTTATATCTATTTGTTTTTTTAGCTACGAGATGGAAATCATGGTTATACAACATGATGAAAGTAAAGATAACTAATGAATATGGTATGGTAACTTCTATTTTTCTATTCTTGAATATTGTAATTTTTGTTTTAATTACAAATAGATTCACTTCTTGAAAGCTTAAAACAAAGAAAAGAGAGAAATTTTTCAAGATATACATTTGGTAAGCAAGTCAAGTAACAAAGCAAATGATAAGTAAAAAAAAATTGCAGGAGGGCATACACAAAGCTAAGTTTGGAAGAGACTCACTCTCTTACAAATATTTTTAAGAATGCATGAGAAAAGAAAGAGCTAAGGAAAAACCTCATGAGAGCATGAATAAGAAAGAATTAAAAATTTTACTTCTAGAATCTCAGTTTTCTACTATCATGAGAAAATGGGAAGAAAATTTGAAAGATAAAAAATTATTGAAAAATAAAATTCTATAGGAAGATCAATAGCTTGCATGAGGGCATGCAAGAAGTTGAGTGTGGGGGAAATGATGAGACCAGAATATGTCTCATTATGTCACCAAATAACACTCTTATTCTCTCTCTTAAAATAAAGCTTTCAAGTGAATTTAGATGTAGTTTTAATAATGGATAGCATATTTAAGATATATTATATAATTTATCTTATCATCTCTTTAGAAATCTATTTTCAATCTAATGGTTTTTATTTCTTGATATTTATTATAAAGTTAGAATACAATAGTATGTAGAAAATAAGTCATAAGAAATTATACTTCAATTTCATAGATTACAGCTACAAAAATTCTTCACATACCTACGAAACACTCAACTACGAAAATTATTCGCGTAGCTACATAAACACCAAACTACATAAATTCTTCATGCAGCTATGGAAATAGTGAGCTACGGAAATTTACATGCAGCTACGAAAACACCCAACTAGTGAAAGTATTTTCGTTTATTCCAAAGTAAGGTAAATGAACCCCAAACTATTCAACCCACTCTTTTATTCCATGTTATCAACCAAGAATACAAATCCAAACATGTGGCAATCCAAATTCATGCATGCATGTGGCATTCCAAGAATAATTCAAACTCATAGACTTAACACTCCTCCATTTTCTCTCCATGTTTCAAGGATGATAACATAGTGGAATAGTATTAGGAATGTTGAATAAGTACTCTCCCACTTTGTGTTCGTAGATTAAAGGGATGAGTTTTAGAAATATTCTCCACGATAAGTGGTTTTTTGTAGCTAATTTTGTTTAGTATTTATTGCTTTGAATAAATCCAACAAGAATAGGTAGTTAGTTCTTGGAGTTGGAGCAAGTAAACTAGGAGTAATGTATATAAATACTCTTCCATATATTTGGAAAGGGGGCATATTTTGTAAATCAATTTTGAATCAATATAAGTGTAATTTTATAATTTTATTGTAGTTGCTCCAAATCCAAGAGGGAAGAGAATGACCAAAATCCGCTCTTTCCCAAGGAGGAGGATGTTTCTATTGTTTCTTAGCGTAGTTTATTTAGTACATATTTATTTCAGTAGTTTAGTTGTTGTGTTTCTTTTTCATGCATGTTTAATTTTAGTATGTTTTCTTAGGAAGAAGTATTATTGAATAAGATTTTCTTTCTCCTTTTGCATACATCTTTAGACACCGCCTTGGTTATAATGACACCAACTTGTCTATGAGTTGGTTAAATGAATCATAATACAACGAACCATCAATGGTAGTTGTATTAACATGTGCTTTTATGGGGATGACATGGTTGTTCTAGGAGAAAACATGCAAGAAATAAAAGTACTCAAAAATCAGCTAAGTGACTCCTTTGGTATGAAGAATTTGGGGGCAGCCAAAGAAATCCTTTGTATGAGTATATCTCGTGATAGGAAGAAAAATAAGCTCACATTATCTCAAGAAGAGTATATTAATAAGGTCTTGGAGAGGTTTAATATGTAGGATGCTAAACCGATTAGGACTCCTTTCGCATACCATTTCTTGTTATCAAAGGAGTTATGTCCTAGGAAAGAGTAGGAGAGAAAGCAGATGTCCAAGGTACCTTACTCATCGGTAGTTTGTAGTTTAATGTATGCCATGGTGTGCACTAGGCATAATATTACGCATGCAATGGGAGAAGTGAGTAGATTTATGAGTGATTCGAGATAAATATCACTAGCAGTAGTAGTAATGTCAATCCTTCGGTATTTGAGGGGACCATGGTGGTAGTTTTGTGCTATAGTGGATTAGACACCTCTTTGCGTGGTTATCTAGTCTTAGATATGATTTGTATGTGTAGACAATAGGAGGAAAATGATAGGTTATATTTTCACTATAGGTGGGAAAAAGTTAGCTAGGTTTCATAACTACGAAGCTTGTGGCTTTGTCAACCACAAAGGCTAAGTATGTCACTACCAAAAAGAAAAGCAAAGAGATGATTTTTTACAATAATTTCTTGAAGAGTTGGGGCACAAGGAGGAGAAACGAAAGTTGCATAGTGATAGTCGAGTGTTATACACCTAGCTAAGAACTCTGATTTCTACTCTAGGATGAAGCATATATAGCTTAGGTACCATTTGATCGGGAGAAATTTGGATAAAGAGAAGTTGAAGTTGGAGAAGATTCATACTAGTCGAATCCTACAAACATGATGAAAAATGTGGTCACAAGGAGAAATCGAAGATGTGTTCAACTTTGGTTGTTCTTCATGGACAATAGTGAAGGGTTAACAAGCTTGATCAAAGTAAAACTAGTCTCCAAGTGGGAGAATGTTACATTGTGGAGCCTGAATTAAATGTGTGGAAGTGTCAAAGAATGTACACTAAGTATACTTGTACACTTTCCATAGTCGTCTCGTTGGGGTTCGGGGCTGGGTTGGGCCTCAAGCAAGATATCTCAAGAAATGTGCTCTTCTCATATGGGCAAGATTTTTGACCCATCGGTTTATGGGATGGTCTTAGCCCATGGTTTTTTGGTACCACGATATTGTAAAACTACTTAAACAACTACCTATTTATGTGATTTTGTGCATATGGTATGGTTGATGTAACATTGAAAATGTGTGTGAGTTCAAGCGTGAATTTCAGTAGAGTTTGTTTAGCATAGCTCCAAAAAAATATGGGTATTGTATTGAGAAAGAGGTGGCTTGTAATAAAATATGAGAAAGTGATTATTGGTGGACTTAGCCCAAATTGGGTGAACCATGTTAAATATTGTCTCTTTGTGTTGTGTTCTTTTTATTCTACACTTTTATTTAAGATTTGTAATATTTTTGTATATTAGTCTCCTTTATTGCGATTCTATGAAGGATTGTTCCGCATATTTTATCCCTTATTTCCTAACATCCATTATATTTTCTAATTATTCTATGGTGTGTGCCTTTTATCACATGTCTTACACACTTCAACCAAAATCAATATTAAGTAATGGTAATTTATTCAAGATATGATATCCTAATCAAAAATCTCAATTCAATATATTCTACTTCACATAATAATCTTAGATCTAATTCACCTTGTTCTTCTCTATGGTATTCTTTGGCATACATCAACACTTTAATATCACTTGAACTTGAATCACAATTGAGGCTTGAGTCTCTATTTCCTATGACATCTACTCCACCTATTCAAGGGTTGTCATTGGATTTATTTTGCTCTACCTAAAAATTTTGTATATAGCTATGCACTAGGATAATATAAGGTTTCTCTTTACACAAATATTACAAAAGTACATATACACTCATATAATCAAATAAATACAAAAACATTACACGTTTAAACAAAATTAGACATACATAAGACTTTGTTTTCTTGATTTTAACTATCCATATGTCATTTTTCATATAGTATGATAGATAGTATATTCTCTATGTACTATTTTCACATGTGCAATCATGTAGTTTGATCTTGATGCAGGAAATATACAAGATTATGTAAGATAATAGCTGTTGGATTGAACCCATATTGATAATCCTTCTATTCTTGGGGCATCTCATATGATATTTCAGCAATTTTATTTGCAATTCAGTTACTTTAACTTCATCATTAGGATCAATTTCTTATACTATGCAATATGTTCTTTTAAAAACTAATATGGCTAACATACGTATCTTGTTGAGCGCTAGTATTTATTTAGCTATGTGACTTAAGGGCATTATCTTGTATTGTTTTCATTTTCTTGATTTTTTTATGTTTTCTCTTATATATGTGGCGTATTTCCTTTTCTATATTTGTTTTTCTTACACTTCGAGTTCCCTGTTTTGGGATTTGATAACCTATTTGTTATGCTTTTATGTATGTGTGGAAATTGTTGACCAAAATAAGCTCACACTTATTTTTGGTCAACTAACACCTTTTTCCCCCTTTTGTGCTTCAATCTGATTTTTTATATATTTTAAGCACTTAAGGTCCCCTGAAAGAATTTCCATCAGATAGGAAATTTCTTCCCCTTTCCATAAATATAAAGAAGTCCTTCTAACTCATATTTTGCAAGTTATGGGCCAAAGCAGGCCTTGGAAGGATTTTTTCCAAAAGTGGGCTAGCGGGCACGGGAAGATTTCTACCAAAGGGGAAGATTACGGACCGATGGCGCTAGGGAGATATCTTGGCACTTTGCACTTTTCACTAAAAAGTGCAATTTACAATTGCGGCCTGCAAGCCCATGGAGGATCTTTGTGCCAAATGAAGAAAAAATGCCTAAGGCCCACAAAGGGACACATGGCCATGTTTCAAGTCAAAGCGGAAGGCGAGGTCATTAGAGGAAGTTTGAATTTTGGCTTTTGTTTTGAAAAGGCGTAAAGTATAAAAGTAAGTGCACCTCGTCGACGCCTTAGGAGAAGCCACGTGTCAGGCCTTTGTCAACTATGGGGAAGCGGGCTATCGAGGAAACTTTGGAAATTTTTGTAACTTTTGCAAATGACGCAATTTGAAAGTGCGGGCAAGCCCACGTGAAGTTTTTTTCACCTCATGAAAAGTTCACAATTTTGGGCTTGGGGAGTTTTTTTGCCTAGAGTGATTTTTGAGCCTGCGGAGTTGCGGAAGGTTTTTCATAATTTTTATGTTTTCACAAAAGGCGCCAAAGTGAATTTTGGGCCCACGGATCCATTTTGCAAAACTGGTTTTTCACCATTTTTGTACGGATTCGATTCAAATATTCAAATGGGCATATATTTCGATCCAGTGCTTGAAATTCAACAAATTTAGTACCATTAGAAATATCTCTACCTCCTCTATGCCATGGAAGCATAAAATATAATTTTTAGTAGGGTTATTTGGGTAAAATATTGGAAAACGTCTCCAACACGAAAAAATCAGTTTTAGCTATCGCAACCACTAAAATCTAATGCATTATGGTCTGGTTTGTTCTTCCAAAAGCTTGAGTGCATTGGAGAATGGATTTTTCAGAGCCGCACTTGAATTTTGGGGATCACATTAATGAATTTTATTGGTGGGTGGGTGCAAAAATTGAGTTTCTCTTCTTTCTCTCTGGTTTTCATCATTCTATATATTGTAAACACTTCTCATTTGAGAGGGGAGACATTATGGGTGTGGGGAAACTCTGTCAAATTTTTTTCCGACTCCATTTGAGTTGTAAGCCTTCTCCTATGCCTGGCAAGTGTATTTGTGCCTCTGAGTAGAAATGTAATGGTCTATGCACCTTCTAGAGCAATAAACTCATGATTTTGTGGTGTTCTTCAACCCTTTCTCATGTTTTATTGTTTCTTCGTGCCTCTCCCTTTCAGATCTATTTTCTGTGCATGTATTTCACGTTTGCAGGTGTAAGATGTCGTGTTTCATGTATTTTGATGGTGGATTAGGATCTAGGTCTATGCCACTTTTGTCCTGGCCTCCCTTGTCTCCTTTTTCCCATGTTTAATCCTCCTTCAAGTAGAGTATCTCACCTCTTTCATTTTCTCGGTGTATCACCACTTTATTATAGGCTCTATTTTCTTACATTCTCTATCTCCTGTCTCCTTGGAATGGTTAGATTAGGATAGATTATATTTTCATACAAATTAGAGTATATTGTGGCGTGTACTTTAGGAACAAGAATTGACTTTCTCTAGAGGTGCATCTCAGTTTTCAAGTCCACACACTTGAGAGATGGTCTAATGTTATGCAGATCACACTGGATGCCCCACACAAAACTTAGGACATTAAGGGGTGTTGTGATTTCGCATCAACAAAAATCTTGTTTCCCATGCTTTTATCCTCAAAGGCCTTTTTTATGACATATGTGAAATTACTTGTGTACTTGTATGATTTATTTCATCTATGTCTTTATATATTTATAAATGATTTCTTTTGCATTTATTACATATTTTCTATCTTTTCAGGACATATTCTTGACCATGCACACCCTTTCAAGAAAAATATTTCAAATATAGACACCTATAACCACCCTTCATGTGATTCAAAGTTGAATATCATATCTATATTACTTGTATATACATAAGTTCTCTTGAGCCAAGAACTATTTTCACATCTCACTTGCCCCAAAAAGGGGCATTCATCATGTTTTCTCGCATGGTAATCTATGAAACAAATAAAACTCAAACTTTAAAAAAATAATGACACATGGTATAAACATATACAGAAATAATAATACACAAATCATGACTATAGTTCACACATGTATAGAAATGTCTATTTGATATTAATTTTCCAATTGTTATGGTCCAAGATGAATGTTTTCATTTTGTGTATATTCTCGCCACATTATAGAACATTTAAAATTATAAGTGATAGTTCTAATCTTTTGATATAGGTTTAGAAACATAATACACATTTTGAATTGAATGTCTACTACATTATTGAAATAAAAATTTGGTGATTTGAGTACTTTGTTCTTTTTGGCACCACATGACATACGAAAAATTTTAGTATTGCTGGTCATCAAATAGGACTTTACGAAGAGCAACAGTCAGGGGGACAAGAAGTCCCTCCTCTTTAATGGGAGAGGTTCCCTTATTCAGAAACGAACCTATTTACAAATATACAAAACATGATTTTCTGGTTGAACTTGGATATTACGAAAGTGTTTTCTATAAAGATCATCAATTACAAAAGGACTGAGGAATGAGAATATGAGAATGAGCAGAAAGGCAACATGCAGAATTATAGATATGAGTAATTCTTTATGTATGGGTTCTGATGAATTGAAACAAGATCATTTGTATCATATAAATAAGATGGAATTTAAAGACACAAAGTTCTGTAAATAACATCTGCGTAACACAAAGTTTCTTGACATAACACAGACAAATGATCTTCACAAAATTAAATGAAAAGCTGGGGATAAAAGAGATCAGATAGACAAAGAATGGAAATCCCTTCTGTATTGATTTCTTTATGATCTATTTACACTTTCAGAAAATAAGCCAAGTTCTTCCTCTATTTCAAAATGGCGTGGAGAGGCCATTATATAGCTTACAAATCAGTTACTCTTAGTAACCACTTATTTTAACTAAAGATTAGTTAAGGATTGCCAATCGCAATACCTCAACTTATTACAATGAATTCAAGAAAAAGAATTAGAAGAGAAGAGAAAAATAAGGAGAAGAAGACAGGCGGTTATGACTGGGAGGGACCCACTGACTTCAAAATTCGCTACTGAATCTCTTCAATGCCTCGGCTATGTCTCTGCCACGAGGGACTGACGTCTTTGCTATAGACCCGGGTCCAAAATCGAGGCTCTTCTCCATTTCCTTATCAAACTCGACATGAGTATGATAGTCTTTATTTTCTTCTTGATGCCAGTTGAAGAGAGCAGATCTCCTTCATTTTCTCTTTGGAGATGGAGCTTTCCTTGAATAGATTATCTTTGACAAAAGCTCTGAATTGAGCTTTGATTTCTTGCAAGGAAAGAGGCACACCAGAAGTTTCATCCTGAAGATGACAATGTATATCTTTGAAAGCAGATATAACCAGTGTCTTGAAAGCCTCACCCTTCTGCCAGCTATTCTTCAGCTCTCCCAAAGCCTCCTCCAAGACTTTGATCTTCCACTCCATCGCTGTAAACCCAGGAATTTGACAGATTATCCTTTGCATCATCAAAAACCTTATTCACCAATAAAATGTTCTCATCTGTCTGTCCCATGAGACGGAGGTCTACTATGCAACTACTCCAGAGTTTGAGCTCTTTATCTATGATCCCGATAGTGGAGGAGAGCTTCTATTGCAAATTGTTCACCTTTCCGTGGAGTTTGAAAGCTTCATCGATGAAGTTCAATCCTACAACAAGCATATCTTCCACCATGGCCTCCATAGCTCTGCCATAGATGGAATACTTGTGCATGTCTTTGATACTCTGTACTTCATCTTGGCTCAAAATTACAGGTGGCGGAAGGGTAGTCAATGGGGTAGGGTCCAAAACTTTGTCCTTAGACAAAAGAGATTTGATAAAACCTGTGAGAATCTGGGCTTGTTCCTCCAACTGTTCAATAGTTTGCTGCCCTTTCTCTACCCTCCCAATGACTCTTGTGACCGTTTCCTGGAGGTTGTGGATCTCACCTTCAGGAGTAGACTCTCCCATAGGAATCCTTGAGAGTTCTAGGTCAGATGCCTGTAAGTCCTGCTCTGATTTATCTACTGTAGGCTTAGCAATCTCCAGGAATTGCTGACCCTGAGCATCAGACACTATCCTGGAGGTGATTCTGGATTTTTGGCACGAGAAGGAGTAGTGCCTAACAAGGCTACCACAGCATCAAAATTTGGCCCTGAGCTCCGAGAGGAAGATTTCCTCTTTCTACTGTCGACAAAAGGTTGCACCCATGCAAAAGAGGAAGAGGAAGCAGCAGGAGGGGCAAGAGGACCAAGAGATAGAGAGCTCATGACACTCAAGGTTTGCACAGCTGTTGTCTCAAGTTGAGATGTGAGTGGGGTGCTTGAGACAATTGCTGCAGAGGAATCAATAGCACTTGGAAGTTCAGTGCTCTGGACTTCCTTATCTTTATCCGTTGGAGCTTCAGGAGCATTTGTAGGGGCTGGCACTTCACTCTCTTCACTTTCACTGAGAACAATAATGTTCTCTGGTCCCAAAGGCACTTCTACCTGCTTTCTTTGAGGATATTTTTCCACAGGCTCCTTCTTAACCTCTTTGAATTTCTTCTGGTATACTTGAGTGGATGAAGAAGGAGTGGAAGCCTGCAGGTCCTTGCGTTGATGAGGCGGAGGGGGTTTGCGGTGTGTCTGATATGGGAGTCGATGCTTCCCTCCTTGGTGTTGAAACATCCTTAGAGGAGGATTCTCCTGAGTGCCTTCTAAGCTCTCGAACTTTCTTATCAAACCAGACCTTAGTCCTGACTAAGACTGGAGCTAGGATCTCGGCCAGATCATCTTTCTCTTTCTTGTTCCAATCCAAGTCCTCCAAGGGAGTGTGCTTAACCACATTGTCATACTCATATGAGTATAGATCAGAGTTTTCATCCTGGAGTCCTTCAGGAACTTGGTACAAGTCGAGTTCTTGGATCAATTGCAGAGAGAACCTGCCATAATGCCTCCTTCTAGCCTCAAAATCATCTGCACAGTCAGCCCAATAGTCTTCTGTATCTTCCCTATGATGATAGATTATCTTGATGTTCTGCTCAATGAACTTCTTCAAGTCGAAGCAAGTTCTTGGCTTGAAGAAATTAACAGTGATGAGAACGGGGCTCTTTCTATATTCTCAATGTGTCAGGGCTATTTTACAAGTGTAATTTCCCAAAGAGATGGGAAAGTGAAAGCCAAGTAATATTTTTGTCTCTGCAAGTTCTGTGCAATTTTTCTAACTTCCTACATACTTCTATTAAATCCATCTTATCACTGCAGAACACGGGAAGCCTCAAAGGGGTGCTCTCATAGCTTGTGAAGCTTTGATATAGGAGAATTTTCTGAATTGGATAAAATAGGCACCGTAGTGTGATATCAGGTTCATGGCTTCATCAGAAAACCTTCTAGCAGTGTCACCTTCAAGAAGCCTGACCACGTACATGGTGAAAGCATCATTTACCCTTCGGAAATTGTGATTGCTGGTCTCTAGGGTGAACTGCGGGCAGTAGGCATATACAGGATCATCCTTGTGGGCATCAATGTAAGAAAAACCAAACCATTGCCTTGATGCCGCCAGAGTATACATCAGGTACGAAGTCATGTAGAACTTCTTCGTTTGTTGTACATTGGACAGCTGCTCCGCCAAGTTCATGCTGATGATTTCTACCCAGTTGATATTTTGAGTTCCCTCGCACACCATGTTAATGAGCGGGCACATCCAAAAATGAAATTTGTTAGTAGAGGGTAAGCCCATAACCCAGAGCCAGTAGGATTATAAAATCGACAATTCTTCATTGAAATCAGCCCGAAAAGAGTCTTGGATAGACGAGATGCTCCCTTCTTAGGGTTCTTTAGCCAAGACTTCACCACCCGCGCCTTGTAGTTGTCGCTGTCTTGATTGAACAGGGCCTGTGCTTGATTCTGGGAAACAACTATGGCATTATCCATTTCTGGAATCCTCAGTGCAGTGCTAATGGCGGTAGCGTCTAGTTTGGCGATGAGTTCCCCGTGTATATTGGTCAATTCGCTCGAATCAGGGTCGAAGTGAGCTCCGCATGAAAGCACTGTATCAGCACATTGCACCGAGATTGGGAAACCTCCAGTGAAAGCCAAACCGCTGTCGTGAATCATCTGCACCATTGGTGTAGGGTTTGCATCTGCCATCCTTGCCCAAAAATCACCAAAGTCAAGATGACGAGCTTCACTGTCCCCAATATTGGGAACGACAGACTCTAGTGGTGAGATTTGTTCCTGTCCCTAAAATTTGATCTTCATGTTGGCAGTAATTCGGAGGGCAGAGCCGCAAGCTAGACTCGGGAAGGAATTACAGAGGGAAAGGATACGCGCGCAGGAATTTAGATTGCAAGGGTTCGAGCAAAGGATAGCATGGAAGCGGTGTGAAAAACGCATAGGGGGTTTGCTCATTATATAGCCGTTTAGGAGAGAGAAAGGTAATGAATGCGCATTTAATACATACCTACCAATTTGAATAAGCAAGACATTCGGGTAGAGCGGGAAAAATTAGCATGAATGGCACTTGGTTCATTTGGGACATGTGGGATGCGAATGCGCGAAACACGTGGCTCGGCCGATTCGGGCGAAGCGGGGAAAAGACGCACAAATGCCTTTTGGGACATGTGGGACAAAAGTGTGCAAAGTACGCGACTCAGCCGGATCGGATGAAAACGTGACAACAGGTCTGGGTGAACTTGGGACATTTGGGACGTGAAAGCGCGAAGTACGCGGTTCGGGTGATTCAGCCGAAAATGGAACAACTTGCCCAATTGAACTTGGGACACGCGGGACAAAAATGTCCGACAAGCCCGAAAAACACACAAAATGACCCAAAAACGTAGATTTTCTCAATTTCTCGACTTTTAACATTAAGTACAACAGAGAAGACACTTAAACTCAAAATTTTAAATTTCACTTTCTTAAGAGCAGGGGAATTTTGAGTAGGCAACAAGTATGAAGTATACTTATATGGTACTTCTCCTTTTCCTATAATCGACATTATATATCTAAGATGCACTATTACATCCAATAATGGGGTATCATGTTGTTTTTAATATGTGATATTTTACACTTGGTATGAGATTTATCTACACTACTATGGTTTATGGGATTAGAAGATATGAAAGTGTCTAAAAACACTGTGGAAACCTTCTTCTCATTATTTTATTGGAAGATATCCGGGTGAAAAGAACACCATATGACAACATTACTTATTTTAAGGTTCTTGGGATAACACTCATATGACACCTTTTGGTTTTGGGTCAAGTGACACAAAATTCCTCTGTAAGTCAAACATTTCCTTTAGAAAAATAAGAGCTAGTAACCCCCGATCCTCCATTAAATTAATTCAAATTCATGTCTCTAAGCACAAAAAAATTGATAGCTTATCATTCAACAAAATAAATAGGTGTATTCCACCTATGATTTTATCTCTTTACTTTACTCTTTTCAAAGTTACAATAGTATTTTCCAATATGAGTTACAATTCAATCTTATTTTATGAATATTGGCTTATTCTTGTGTTACATGTTTCATGATAGAGTGTGTCAATACTCAAGAAGAATAAATCAACTATGAGAAAGGAAAAAAAAATTGTACACACTTATGTATCTTTTCCCTTACGCATGTACTTGTAATTTTATACTTAAATGGGGAAAATGCGAGACACCTAAAATTTTTAATTTATAATTTGGAGAACACGCCTTCTTCTTTCCACATAATACATGAGTTTTTTTCCCATTCCAAACCTAGGTGACTTATCTTTATCCATCTTCCATGAATTTCTTATATATTCACATAATGTTTTCACTCACAAAACCAATGACATAAGTCCTGATAGTATAATCTCCAAAGGCACCGGTCTCATAAAGTCACAAATTCCCATCGGTTTCATATTTCAAACCATTTGGATGGGACAAGAACATGTCATGGTTTGGTCCAAATTCAAACAAAATTTTCTCCCCTCAATTAATTTTCACTTTTCCAATTTTACATATTTTAATGGGTTATTTCATATCCCATATGTACATTTTTAATGCAAAATTAACCATACAAATTCCTATAAAATAAGCTTTGACTCATTTATTTACCTCACCTAGCAAGAGGTTGGCACTTTAAAGAGAAATATTTCTAAAATACATTCCTAAATCAGTCTGAGGTATCATTAACTTGTTCAAAACAACATCACATGACCTAGGAGCAATACATACATGGGTCTGAAGCTAACTAAGAAAAGTTCAATATTAATGCTTCTCATTATATATACCTTATAAGTCAAGTCAATAAATGATTTAGAATTCTTATCCATTGTATCTCTATATAGATAAATGATTTAGGAGATCAAGTTGCCAAAATATATGTATCCATATAGATATAAAATGCTAGGTTGAGAAGTACATGTAGTTTGAGGTGTCTTCAAGGTATTACTAATATAGGTGGCATATGTGAAATTCAATCCCAACACTATAATTACTACATGATCTCCTACCTATGGTTTGTGTTTGAGAGTGTTTTGCATTACATAGATGTTTTCATACATCTACGAAACCTAGGGTGTTTTTAAAAGGTTATTACAGAGTTAATGTAGCCAAATTAAGAACAACCAGATATACTGCAATAAAATGAACTCCAAAAGAAAATAGATCTCCTTCTTCGTTATCAAATAATGAATTACAATGTTTCCTAAATAGGAAAATAACTCCCAACTCGAGTTGCCAAGTAAACTCTAGCTAACTCTGACTAAATCTACTCTAGGTGGCGGAAATTACTATTTTTAGCAGTTTACTAGAACCTGCTATTCTTAGTAAGTTCGCATGCTTATTCCTATGGGCACAGAAATTGCCACGCATCTTCTACATCCCTAAATTAGAGGAATTTCCAACTTTCTAACTCACAATGCAATTAATAGACTAAAATTAACTAATGCTCAAAAATAGGAAAAAACCAAACTATAACTTAAATCCTAATTTTCGGCCTCAAGATGGCGGATTTAGGGCCCGAAAACATGTCGAAAACTTGCCCCAACTGGTAGGGCGGGTTTCGTTGCGTTCGTCTCATTGAAACACGTGGTTTTAAAAAAGAAACGGATTCAAACGGACCCCCGGAGCTCAAGTTATGACCTTGCCAAGTTCCTGCTAATTCGGGTGCATCAAGAGTGTTGTAGTTGCACATAAAGTCACATAGTGCCAGAACATCCCTATCTAAAACTATACATATGAGGACCGGGTCATACCATGCTTCGAGATAGGTTATAGAATTTGATACATACCCACTTTGTACACATAGTTCTAGAGACGAAAGACCTAGATGTAATTTACTTTCTTCTTAGTTCTTTGTACCACGACGAAATCACATTTATTATTTTGTAATCAGCTAAGTGCACTTCGCCTCTTGCATTTTGAGAAATCATATCTATTTTTATATTTTGCAAATTGCTTTGGCATCTATATTCTTGTTTAAACATTAATTGTTATTAATTATGTAGCATATACAACTTGTACTACCATTACATCTATAAAATATAAGAATCCAATTTTAAACCAAAACGTATTTATTTATTTAGGGTGTTATCCCCCAAGTTATACATGTTTTGTTCTCTGAATACCCTATACATAGAGGAATCATCAATAAATGCTACTCAATATTCTATGGGTTGTAACAATACATATGTCAGAAGTTATGATCCTATATAAAAATAATTATTATATATTGGATATAATTGATAGATAAAGATTGATGTTTTATACCGTCTCAAAAGTGGAAACATTATCAAATATCATATCTCACCCACATTTTGAATGACCCTTACATACAAATTAAAGATACTAAATATGTAAATATATGAAAAGAAAAAGAGACCGAACTCACGGAAGAACATATTTCATTCATTTACAATGAGTATAAAATTTTAACAAAATTTCCATAACAATTATTAACAATTTTATTGAATATAATCATAACAATACATCAAACTTCACTCATTTTTTTACATATATTTTAAATTTACATTAACCAATATATCTTTTCAAAAATTAATTCCCTATTCCTCTAGATTGTCTTGTACAATCTTCACATATATATGCTTGATGTTTCGCAAAGTAGTTTCAAGAATATCTCCCATCCAAATTGCGGTGATGCGATGCTTGGAATGACATTAACGCCTCTTTTGGAATATGTGCCATCCACTTTATGATCCTTTTCTTGAATTGTCCAAGATATCCCGGAAGGAAAGTATCAAAGAGGATTGTCGCCGACTCTCCTTGTATAATTTAAGACGTCTTTTATAATTCAGTGGAATCTACGGAAGGATAACTCTATTGTTTCGATAAGGGGATCTAATCATTTGGTCACACATATTCACTTTGTTCCACAATTATTTGAAAAAGTTCTTTTAGTTTGACTTCATGAAAAAATATATGCTTTTTTAGCTCACGCATGCAAATGTATAACATTTACTTTGCAAATAATCACTTTAATCATATTGTGTCTATTAAGATTTCACGAAATAATTATATTATATTTATTTATTAAACCATTTTAACATATATTTAATTGGTCGATATTTATGATTTATCATCAATTTTTCCTTCATGATATTGAATGGGTTGTGGTTCACCGATGTTTATGATGGTTTAAAATATATTGCGTAGCTATCAATCATGATGTCACCCCTAAGAGATGCCAATTAATAAGAGATGAGGTTGGGATCGTACCCCACAAGAATTTCATGAGAACGGAAACTCCTCCAACCTTAACAATTAAACATAAGAATTTTGTACAATTAATCCCAAAAATTTCAAATTCAATCAATATTTTTCCTTGATAAAAATAAAAAATAACATAAAATAATTTCAAATACATCAAACTAATTTGTTACATAATTTAACTCATATTATAAATCTTCCAATATCACGGACTATGAAGTTATAAACAACCTTATTTAATTAGTTGTTCTCTTACACTTTAATAGTTCCCTTTTCAATTTTATTACAACTTTTAATAAAATCACACTAAACATATATTAATATATTTATTAGCATTTTTACAATTATATATTTATTACAATTTGAAAGGGAGAGTTAAATGTTAATACGATTTATATATATTCCATGATTAATATTAATACTTTTGTATAAATTGTATTTTTTTATTCTTATTCATTTATAAAATTGTATATATAATATAACTTATAATTAAACATTGATGGAATTTTAATAATAAGAATTTGATTGTGAAGATGCATTTTACAATGGCAATCATAGAGGAGGGAGGGGTTGATAAGTGGGGAAGAGGGTTCATAATATTTTGAATTTGGTAATTTTTAATTCAAAAATTCAATTTAACATCTGTTTGACTATCATCTTGACCGAAAAAAATTGTACAATAGAGTTTGGTATTTTTTTTTTAAATAGTTTTTTTCCCAACCTTACATATTAATATAAATGTATTTAACATGGTTGTTATAATATAATATTACCAACAATAATACTTATATTCACTCGTGTAAACTTGTTTAATATCATGAATAAATACATATATGTTAAAATTGCTTATTGTTCGAAATAATATTTATTAGGTGCTTAGTATTACCCTTTCTATCATCCAAATCTGCATTCCTTGTGTTTTAAATTAACATTTACAAAAATACAGAACTAAAATTTGTTTCAAAATTTACGCAAACTATTCATATCAACTAACTGATTGAATTAAGAGTACTAAAGTGCATCATTTCAATAAAACATATTACGTTGAGTTCAAAAACAGCTTCCATGCAAAAGTCTACTCGCGCTAAAATCTTGTTCAATATATAAAAATATAACACGTACTCGCATTACCCTCCGCACATATTAGAAAATATTTGAAAATACTTTTTTAATGAGTGGTCGCCACCTTAATGTGACCGCCAATGTTAAGTAGCTTTTACCTTTAGAAAGAAAATAAGAAATCTTGATAAGAAGAAGACAAGACATCGTTCTTATCCTTTTGACATCCCATCATGTCGTTTATTTTCATCCATTTATTTTGTCAAAAAAGTCAATAACTTTGTGTCTTAAAAAAATAACGATGTAGACATTATATATATTTTTCTTTAAAAAGTGCACGCCAACAATGCAATTGATATGTTGATAGGGAAGGAAAAATATTAAAGGAGGAAACATGTTGATAGAGAAGGAGATAGAAGGAGGAGAATTACAAGGCATGGGTAAATATTGAATGGAAAATAGAAAATCCTATTATACTTGTTTGAAAATGGTATGGACTATATGTAATTTGTGTGAACTCCATCAAATAGAATGTGGGTGTGAGTCACAAATCCTTTAGAGAACATAGCTAGAAGATAGCACTTAACGTAACCTTGTGCGTTCGATACTCCTAATTATAGTGCCTTAGATTTTATTTCCATTCTCGATGAAGGTGTTGGTGTCACTTTTCAGAATAACGTGTTTCAAAATAATAAAATAGATAAATGAATCGATTAATTTATGGATAGTAATAATATTATTAAGAATAAATTTTAAATGTAAATACATACAAAGTAAAATAAGAAATATAGTGGGACCTTTTTGCCGTGGGGTGCATAATTTACCTTTAGTGTGGAGGACACTCTACCCACCGAACCTTGCCAGCGGCTACCCATCACCGAAAATGCACCTATGCATGGTGAATGGAGAGCTCCCGCATGACCCATCCCCTATGACCCATCCACCATCGCCGTCCACCGAAAAGGTGATGTCATCGCTGTCCCCAGGAAGCCATCTCCCACGTGGCTCCAAGCAGTGTGACGTGGAAGGTTTGCCAATTTTAAATTATTAGAACACATTCCCCGCCCATATGCGTCCAAAATTTGAATTATTGGAAAACGTTAACACCGCTTCCTCCTCCTAATGCGTCCGCCTGGTAATCACAACACCATCCCTGTATAATGTCCCATTGCTCTGCATCATTGTGGTAGTCATGCGAACTGTGTTTTTCATCCCCCATCGCATGCCATCTCAGGTATATTTTTACTTTTTATTACATACCCATCAGGGAATAACACAGTATACCTGCATTTTAACGCGACAAGGGGAAAAGAATAAGGGAGACCGCAGTTTTTGAGGAAGAGGCCGAAGTTCAAACAGAGGAGAACCATTAGAGGATGTGGTTCGTTGCAGAGGACATGGTTCATTGCAGAGGAAATCTCCATTCTACTGATGACGTTTGAAATCCCGGTGTTCATATCATTCTAAAATGCATTGACTCCACTAGTATGTGTTTGTTCAATTTGGTGACTTGGTCAGCATTCAAATGAGATTATGGGGTTGTCTAAAGGTCTGTTTTAATGGAATTGAGAGGTCCTAAAGAAAGATACCCATTTTATTGTGTTTAGGATGCATTTCAATTCTCAAAAACTATTTCCATTTTATTGTGTTTTCCGATTGAAGTAAAATTCTATATATTGGTGAATGGCCTTCCTAAATTTGGGGATGATACGGTACCAATGCAAAACACCTTTATTTGGACCTCAATTCGCCCATACGGCCTATCAGGACCTATCACCTCCTTGAATAATAAAACAAGAACTATATTTGAGATCCAAAGGTAATACCCCTGAAACCCAAGCAACATTGTAGATTTAGAAGTAATTAGATACTTGCAGCAAAGAAGGGCGTTATAGAGGAGGATAAAGAATGGTAAGGTGGTGATGCGCCATAATTAGCAGGAACTTGACAAGGTCATAACTTGAGCTCCAGGTGTCCGTTTGAGTCCATTTTTTTTTAAAACACGTGTTTCGATGAGAGGAATGCAATGTGACCCACTCTACCGGTTGGGGCAAGTTTTGACACGTTTTCGGGCCCTAAATCCTCCATCTTGAGGCCAAAAATTAGGATTTAAGTTATAGTTCAGTTTTTTCCTATTTTTGAGCATTAGTTAATTTTAGTCTATTAATTGCATTATGAGTTAGAAATTTGGCAATTCCTCTAATTTAGGGATGTTGAAGATGCGTGGCAATTTTGTGCCCGTAGGAATAAGCATGCAAACTTACTAAGAATAGCGAGTTCTACAGTAAGCTGTTAAAAATAGTAATTTCGCCACCTAGAGTAGATTTAGTCAGAGTTAGCTAGAGTTTACTTGGCAACTCGAGTTGGGAGTTGTTTTCCTATTTAGGAAACATTGTAATTCATTATTTGATAACAAAGAAGGAGATCTATTTTCTTTTGGAGTTCATATTATTTGCAGTATATCTGGTTTGTTCTTAATTTGGCTACATTAGGTGGGGATAGAAAACATTCAAGAGCAGGCACGGAAGATGACAAGCTTGAGGATGCAGCCATGATGATCCCATCCTCCTATTTTTCAATATTCCTTCCACATTCTTATTTCTTTATTGCCTTACTATCTCTCCATAGAAAGTTTTTGTCATTGTAATCTATCTACTCATATGTGTATCCCGAGGTCATTCATCCTGAATATGTTTGTAGTCTATAGGTGCCACTCTTTGTGCACTTTGTCTTGTGCCTTTCCAGAGGAGATATGTGTATTTCATAGAAGGAAGAGATTTGATTATGTTGAGTTGTAATTTTAGAGAAGTATTTTACTTTCTTGCATCGGCATTTCCTTTCCTTTCTTCTTGTTACTTGTGAAATTCCCATAGTAATTTATAATGACCTTCTCAAGGTTTAGATCAGCCATTTTCAGGTGCTCTTTGAAACTCTATCCATTAATGTCCAATTCTCATGTAACTTGTTTGGATTATTTATTTCTTTTAAAGTATAATTTGGTCAAGGGTAAAGCTAGAGAGAGATCTCAGAGAACTGGGCTATTGTGTATTATGGTCAACATAAATATGGAAATGTAAATCAAATGTAGTCCTCAATGATCCTTGTACCATGCCCTACATATTATTCAATGCAAACTCACGCCTGTCTAGTTTTCTCACTTAAGAAGTTGTGAATTTCAATCTTCTTTTATAACCCATTTTCACCTATAATTTGAACCTTTGGGTCATGAGTTCACTCTCAGTTGTTATCAAAATTTCTATAGTTCTTTCTCTTACTAACTTCCATCTAGAAGTTTTGGGAAATATCTTGACTTGATTCTAGAAAAATAGTTTCTTATAGACACCTAAACAAGGAAAGTGAATCATATGTAAAAATTCTTGAGAAGATTGCGGTCTTTAGGGACATAAATTATTGTTGGGGGTGTGTTAGGGTGCAAGATTTATATGGTGCTTCGAATGGACATGTTGAAAAGGCTTATGAAACATCTTACCAAATGCAGTTGACAGAAGACAAAGTGAACTATTTGATAAAATGCCTCGACGAGATGTGGTCACAAGGACTGCAATCATTGCTGAATATACCCAAAATGGTGTTTATTTTGATGGAACTTTGGTGATTTATTTTAAAGAAGACTCAATTGGAAGGTTTAAATCTAGACTCGTTAACCTTTGCCAACATCCTCCCAGCTTGAACCAAACTTGGATATTTGGAATAGGGTATGGATATCAATGAAAACATAAAGGATAGAGGAATATTGTTAGATGTTGTAGTTTCAATGGTCATGGTAGAAATATAATTAAAATGTGGAACCTTACACTGATAGGTCCTCGAAAGAAAGATGCAGAGTTCTGTAACCTCATGGATTCACACAATCCTGTAGCATTTATCATTTTTTTAAAAAAACTTTGCAAAGATAAAAATGCCCACACAAATAAATTTGACAAATAAGAAGAATTTTATATGGATAATACAGTACCTATAATAATGTCAATAGTGCACTTATTGGTATCATTACCTGTCTATTATTGGTATCATTCCCTGTCAACAATTTTCTATATGGAGGAAATAATTTTGAAAACACACTGTAATTTTCGGTTTAAAAGTAATTACAGTGTGTTTTTCATCATTGTTGAAAACACACTGTGTTTTTCAACAATGAAATTTTAAACTAATTTCTTACTATAATTACTATAATTGAAAAACTACTTTTAAATTTCATGACATCCCATATTATACCTTTATAAACCATCAGTTATAGTTACTTTAAAACTTTAACATTGAAGAATTGAGTTCTATTTTAATGTCCACAAGTTTTCCTCCTCCCTTAAAACGTATACAATGTAACTCCATGCAGAGTTTTCCTATTTTAATATTTTTGAATAAAGGAAAGAAAAAAACACATGGCTTTGAGATTCGAAAAGTATTATGTTAATTATTGTTTGATAAGATTATGAAACTTATGGATTGCAATATTTAAGGTGTTGATCAACTCTTTTAAGTTATGCAATAAACTCTTTTGTTCAAGCGTACTCCTTATTATGGTGTTGATCAAAATTAGTTGTGTGTTGTTGAATCACAATTTAATTATTGGTTTGTGTAAAAACTATTTTGGTGTTGTTGATTATAATTTTAAAAATCCACACAAACCTCTGGAAATATAATTTTAAAAATCCTAACTAAGTATGACTAAATAAATATGTGATATTCTGGGATATGTACAAATGGGAATGTGTGCAACATGAACTATTTCAACCTTTAGAGTTGTGAGGAGTGCAATTGGGACTATGTGGAGAAGTTTGAAGAAATTCAACTTTTAGAGTTATGTAGGGGCGTAAATAAAATTGAATTTGTGTGCCTTAAAACAGTAGACACCCAAACCCCACATGTAAATAATTTATAATATCGTATCTACATAAACAAAGTACATTTGGCAGATTTATAAACTTTAGTAAGTGATTGGGAAAGTTGGCCTTTTTCCTAGCTTGTCAGATTTCGATCTTTAGTAAGTCCAAGTCCTTTTTCCTAGCTTAATAGGGTGTCTAAGTCCAATTTCTAATCATTCATATTTTATTCAAATAGTAGGAATGCATTTGTTAGGTTTTTAACTCCACAACATTTTCTATATAACGTTTCTTATTATGATCAATTATTTCATTTCAATATTTATATTTCAACTTTTATACCCTAAACCCCAAATGCTAAACCCCAAACCTAAACCCTAAGCCCTAAACCTTGAACCTTAAATTTTAGAAAATAATTATAGTTTTAGAAAATAATTAATATATTCGAAACTGTAAGAAAAGGAAGCAATTTGATGTCATATCTATTACCTAATACTTTGTAAATAGGAACAAATGTATGTGCTTGATATACACAAGGACAAATATAACATGAAACTTTTTCATAAGCACAAATATATCGAACAATTGTTTGGAAGCATGTTTTCAAAACGAATGATGTGTTCAAATATTTTGTTTAGTACATAGACACTAAATAATAGTGTGAACTAGTTTATTATTATGGTATTATTGTATATCTGACCCATTTGTTAATAAATGACAAAGGATTTGATAATTTCTAAAATTTGTGTTTATTAATCATTGGTATGAGACTAGTTAACTATGTTGATATTATGTTGGTATTGGTTAAATATGCATGCGATCTTTGAGCTGTTAGTTGTGATTTCATTGCTCTTAGCTGTTTTAAATTAAATACATTAGGAAAAGTTTGATTTCTTGGATGCATTATAGTTGTAAATATTGTGAATGTGGAAATCATTTGTATATATATATTTGTTATTAGTTGTTAAATATTGGTAATTGTAATGTTGTGAATGTTTAATGAAAGTTGAAGCTATAAAAATTATGTGATATCATACTCTGACTCTCAATTTGGCATATGGGGGCAAGTGCCTCTACAAAGACAACAATCGGTGCATGCTGAAGGGGCTTGCCCCTTAGGATGCCACATCGATATTCCCAACAATCGTTGCGTGATGAAGGGGCTTGCCCCTTAGGATTCCACATCGATAGATGGGCGGTAGACTGTGATGAGCAGAGGTTTTTAAAGTCACCCGCCGACCTTCCACTCAGAAACGAACCATCCCGTAATATCACAACCGTCCCTTTTACTGATGGAAGGTTGTGATATTATGGGAGGAAGTGCACTTGGTGAAGGGTAGCCATTGGCATTTATTGATACTTCAATTTTTCATGGTTATTGTGATTACTTTATCATAGTGGATGACATATATTTGATTTGACATGTACTGTACTAATGTTAATTGTATTTTTTTTTGTACTAGTTACTCTTTTGTAATTATTGGTGGACATGATGTTGTAACTCATTTGTGTGTGTGTGTGCGTGTGTGTGTGTGTGTGTGTGTGTGTATTTCTTATTAGTTGTTAAATATTTGGTAATTGTAATGTTGTGAATGCTTAATGAAAGTTAAAGCTATAAAAATTATGTCATATCATACTCGACTCTCAATTTGTCATATGGGGAAAGTGCCTTTGCAAAAGATATCAGTCGGTGCATCTTTAAAGGGCTTTCCCCTTTGGATACCACATCGATCGCCCAACTATCGTTGCGTGATGAAGGGATTGCCCCTTAGGATTCCGCATCGATAGATGGGGGTGGTATCTTTATCTTTGCGAGAGGTTTTTAAAGTCACCCGCTGACCTTCCACTTAGAAATGAACCCTCCCGTAATATCACAACCGTCCCTTTTATAATGGATGGTTGTGATATTATGGGAGGGTGCATCTTGGGTGAAGGATAGCCGTTGGCATTTATCGATACTTCAATTTTCATGGTTATTGTGATTATTTTATCATATTGGATGACATATATTTGATTTGACATGTATCGTACTAACGTTAATTGTATATTTTTGTTTTGTACCAGTTACTCTTTTGTAATTGTTGGTGGACATGATGTTGTAACTCATTTGTATATATATATATATATATATATATATATTTGTTATTAGTTGTTAAATATTGGTAATTGTAATGTTGTGAATGTTTAATGAAAGTTGAAGCTATAAAAATTATGTGATATCATACTCTGACTCTCAATTTGGCATGTTGTGAATGTTTGTATATATATTTGTTATTAGTTGTTAAATATTAGTAATTTATCGATACTTCAAATTTTCATGGTTATTGTGATTATTTTATCATATTGGATGACATATATTTGATTTGACATGTACCGTACTAACGTTAATTGCATATTTTTGTTTGTATGTGTGTTGTTATATTATTCGGTTTGTATTTTGCATGGGGAAAGCGAAGACACAAAGTGTAGTTCCTACGAATCCCATAGTGATAACATTAACTCCCAAATTCCAAAGGGAGGAAAGTTTTAGGAGGTCCACATTTGTGGTGTTTATAGACCATCATCAACAGTCAAAGCCGCTGAAACCGGAAATTGCAGCGATGGTTAAGGCCCGACTCAATTTGCTGGAAACTTCCATCATTTATTTATCTAAGTTCCGCACTATAGGGTCACATTTGCGAGGATACGGTCTAGCGTATGACATGATGGAGGATGCCCAGAAGTACGAGCCTCCACATAAGCTGAGAAAGATGGGAGTTCCGGTCATAAAACCGGCGATAGATCCAAAAAATCGTGCAAAGAAGATTACACATGGAAGCAGCTCCAAGTTTACTCCTAAGAAAAAAAAAAAAATAGTTACGGTTTTTATGTTTTGTTCTAAAAAACTTATGATGTGTTTGAGAAAAACCTATATAAATATTTATTTTTTGTTGGATGTCGATTCACACCAACATAAACATATTTTGTTTTGTTGTTCGAATATATTCTTCATTAAATATGTTTTCCTTAGTATTAATACATGATTCTATGGATTATAGTTATAAAATTACCAATGTTTAGATATTTTTATAGCAAGTTTAGATTAATAAAATTCATTTTTGTTAAAATTATATTTTGGTAGGAAATGTGTAATGGTAACGATTTTCTAATGCACTAACTATGGGATTATCATCATTTGTCCGAATTTAGGATTGTATTGGTGCAATTATCATTTCCCATCGTTTATTTATGTGTAAAGAGTGTTGTTTTATGAGTTCAACTCATATACAGATGTACTTATAGCCAACTTAATATACATAATATAGAAAACCGATATTGTTTGAAAAGGAGTTAATTCTAGAGAACTCGAGTACTCATTGAAGCATGTAATTTAAATACTAGATATACATTACAATGGTTATTTAGTGAATAAACTATAACAATTATTAGAATGTCGTTCGTAATACTATGATTAATCAAATGTTTATAGATATTGATATTGCAAGTAATCAAATCTGTCTATTCATAATATATTATTCAATTTATTAAGTGATTTATTCAAATTTAATATTTACCCATTACATTTATAAACTCGTAATTATCGGAAAACATATCTTTAAAAAATATGTAACTTGTGTTTGTATTAATTAATTATATGTTAGCAATATAAAGTTATCTATTCAAAAATGAGTGGAATGGACCCAAACTCATGATTACGATTCTAATATATTCAAAATTTATTTGCACTTCAGTCTAACATACGAAATACGAAGTTTTAGTATTGTAAGGAAGTTTTAGTTTTAGTTTTAGTTTTAGTAGACAAAGTACTAACTCCATTGACTCTCTAATAAGAAATCGTTATTAATGAACGAACTCAGGAGCATATGTTATAGCGCCTTGTCATATGTTAAATTATAGATGTTTGTATTGAAAAATTCAAATTAGAAGTGTTCATTCTATTTTTTTAATGTTTTCTTACGATATATTGTTGTCCATTGTAAAGGTAAACATGGTTGAAATTTGGAGATTGGAAATTCATGGAGTGTCGAATACCTCCGAAAATATAGCATGTTCATCATTCATATTATACGGCCATGACGGAAGCAAGATAGTAGAAAGAGGTACAATTTTTGGAAATGCCAGTACGACCATCCACCAGGCTGAGTATAGGGTGTTGATATTGGGTCTTGAGGAAGCGATATGCCATGATGTTGGGAACATTTGTGTGTTTTCTCATGGTATGCTTGTCGTGAAACAAATCACTAGTGTATACTAATGTAACAATGTAAATATTTCAATTCTTTGAGTTCAAGTGCTAGAGATTGTATATCGCATTGCAAAATGTTCATACATGCATGTAAAAGTTAACAGAGGTAGGTTAGATGTATGTCAAGTGTCTAGGGACACTATAAACCAAGAAGTGCTAGCTTTTCTAGCACTTGCCATGGAAGACATTTCGATATGATATATGTGTTTTTCCTTTTTGCGTAAAGGTAGACATACATTATTTATTAGATTGTGAATAACTAATATTATGTGAATTGTCTCTAGTGTATATATTATATATTTTGTGGATAATATGATGTTACATCATATAGTGTTGGTTGATAAACTGGGCATTTTGGATACATCATGCTTTATCCTATAATCTCTTTTAACACACTTGCAATTCACATTTCATGTTTAGTTCGGAAACATCTAGAGTCAATTATCTAGTTTTGAAAAAAAGAATGTGTGCGGCTAATTTCGTCACAAATCGTTTATTGTGCATGACTTTCTCAATATGAATGAAAAATATGAATAAATAAGTTCGTGCACCATTTGTTTCAGTTTAACTTGTTTTACAATGCGTCGCTTCAATGATGGTTATGACAACGGACATGAACAAAACATGCGGAAGCTTGGCGACATGGGCCGATCCATGTTCACAATCCGTTCTTATGTTTTCGGGGAAGACATAAATAATGAGACGGTAATATATAACTTTGTGAACATTAATTGTTTGTCTAGTAACAATTATGTCATTTGTTGAGATAACAATTATGAAATTGATGTCTTTTCATATAGGTTTCTTCACATTCCATGATGATAATATACGAATATGTGAACATTACTTTATTTGCAAAATACTTAATATTTTATGTCGGGCTAATAGTTATGCACTTGGACTTTGTAGATACAAGTACCTTCACATAACATGGCGTGTACGCATTTTGCAAGCGTCACAAAGGAAGCAAAGGGAGATGATCCTCCAATAGTTGATGATGATACGGCAACTATGGTCCTTGAGCCCATTCACTCAGATATCCACGAGCCACCCATAGAATATAAAATTGAATATGTTAATGGTCGTATTCATTATGTTTGTCAGCATGGATCGTGTGCTGATAGTGGGGATGTTAGGTTTTTCGAGTTGCATAGAATAAATAGACATCGCCAAGTAGAACACAATCTTCCCTCTGTTGAACCTTGTAAGCGTGGTCATAAGCATATGGGGAAATGAACACCTATCTCTCAAGATAGAAGCATGGCATATGTGCAAAAGAGGGAGGTGGATGTGAACTATGTCCTAAGGCAACGATTACTACTTAGCGGAGGAGGGTTATTTATTGTGTTTGCAAAAAAGAATGAAAATATCAATTTGAGGAGTTAAGCTGAGAAGGAAAGAGGGAGGTGGATGATGCAATGTGTTCCTATGATTCAGTAGAGATGAGAAAGGTGAGAGAGGAGCATTGGTTGAGAGTGAGAGGAAATAAAAACTCAAATATTAAAACAGAGGTAAATTTAAGATTGGTATAGAAATTTAAATATTATGTTAGGTTGGAAATCAAAAACTTGATATTCTGTCATGCACAGGAAGCTAGAGAAGAGGGTGGAACAAGTAGCAAAAATGTTGACCCCCCTATGAATGATAACATAAGTAATTATTGGTCTTTCGTAAGTAAAGATACAATGTAGTTTTTGTGTATTTTTTTATATATACTAGCGTATGCGTGCGTAGGATTATGACATTCCCTTGTGTAACTCTTATTATGCCGAGGCAGAGACACATGATTCGTAGTGCGAAACAAAGAGAGGTAAAAATCACTTAACAAGCTCTTGAAAAATGTATTTTCCTTTATGTTGTTGATACTTTGATTGTCATGATGGATCGATTGTTATAGGTGGACGTTTGCGATAAGATGTCCCCTTCTCAATCAACTGTGGTCTCGATCTTATTGGAGAGATAGCTTCACTTGAGGTAAGAAAGGCGGAGATGAAAAATCCCAGAGTTGAAACTTCTTTTCTAGTCGAGGAGAGAGAAGGTTATGATGGGAGGAACTAGGAGAGGGACACAAACACCATTCTTTGGTAGATGAGCGAGGGTGGAACTGGACTAGTAAGTTATTAAATGTTCTCATTTGTTTTTCTGTATTCTTTTTTGGTGAAATTAAGAAAAAGTTATTAATGATAATTGAGATTGTCGTTATTATAGTCTTTTCCTGGTGGGACCAAAGTGAGGTTGATTTCAGGTAATATGGTTATCGCGAGAGGAGTGGTTTGTAATAGTACGCTGCACACAAATTTGTCATGGCATCACACTCTCCAAATTTATTATCAAAGTGATTATTTTTGAGGCCATTGTTCCCACTGCTCCATTGCCCTACCCTAATACATTTGCAAACACTTTGGCACAATGTGTCAAAGGGTTTGCTATTTGGGATCTCAGTGATATCAGACTTGACACTCCTGAAGAGGCGAGTACTTAGACATTTTGGATGAATGATATAATTTAATTATGTGTTTAACTAAGAGATTCATCTACGTTCACTTATTTACTACATGGTTGGCTCTCAGGATGATGCGGTACACGCTGAGACAATGCACCATACTCGGATAAAGACATCAGATGTGCCACCCATTCTTGGCATCATGCCAAATTCTATTCATAGAAATGAGAAGAAACGTATTAGATTTTATGATGGACTATTGTTTGTCGCTAACACTAGGCAACGAAGGAGATGAAAACACCGTGTAGAACATTGATTGTGAGGAGTCGGATTAGTATATATGTGTATATGATGATGATGTTACTTTAATGTGTTTGAGGTTTACGACTTAGTACTACATTATTGATATATTGAATATGGTTTGTGGTTATGGGTTACATAGAGTTATCCATTTACGATATGTTTATAATACATTAGATTGTTTTTATTCTTGTTATGTGACATTCCATTACTGTATAAATGATGATGTTGTCATTGTGTATCTAGTTGACGTATTAATGTGACTATGGATTGTGGATTACATTTTTTGGTATGTGGTTACATAGTTGAGTTCTTATTCCTTGTATGCCTGCTTGGGTTTGACGTGTTCAGTAATTATCGTTACATAGTTGCGTTCTACATCCATGTATGTGTACTTGGGTTTGATGTGGTTATGAAACTTTCATATATATTTCATCGATGATAATATTTTGTTACATATAAGTTAAGTGCATTATTTCCTTTCTAATTATGTTTGAATGGTAACAAATAATAATCGATTGTTATAATACAGGTTTATTTAGATGGCAAGACTAAAGAAGACTGGAAAGCACAAGGTTGCACCAGTGCAAGAACCAATTGACCATGAATCATTCGATAGTGACACTTATTTGTACAAAAAGAAAGAAAATAACTCTACAAACAAAGATGTCGGTGCTACACAAGAAGATGTGCCTTCCCCGTCAGTTCGTATGGAGTTAGAAATGAAACTTGTAACAAAGAAGACAAAGATATATCAAAACCAGTGTGAAAGCTTTGCACTGGAAAATTTATATTTTAAAAAAAACAAGGAAATATTGGATGAAATAGGAGATATTGCCTCAAGGCAGATGGAGTTGGAGGTCGAGGTTCAAGAGTTAGAACTAGAAATTAAGAATTGGGAGACAATGCATGAAGCGGAAAAAAAAGTGATCACAAATCATGTAGCCAACTTTAATAACGTTCTTAAAACACACAAAGATCATAAGGAAGTATGGAAGAAGATGTACATGTAGGCCAAGGCGGCATTTGATGAAAAAAAAATGCACTGGTGGCTTAGACAATAATAACAAATGAATATTCTAGTCATAGAACTTTTATATTTCACATACATATTTGTCAAGTTTTACTTATATATTAGACATATATGTATAGATATTGATTATGTTGTATGCAAAAATTAGTTATATTTGATGAATATTGCCTTTGTAGCATAATAAATGATATGGATAGGCGTACATGATTTTACACTAATATGGTTGTTTTTCGATTGATATTATAATGTGCACATTAATTAGTATTTACATCATGTATTTCAATTGTTATATACGGTATTCGATGTGATGAATGAGGAAGAGTAATACACCATGTGATTAGAAGACAATTGATGAGGTTGTTACTTTATTTTGTTTGACATTTACGATTTAATATTTCATTCTTGTTAAATTGAATATGGTTTGGGGGTTTGTTTATAGCACATTAGATGGTTTTTATTCTTGTTGTGACATTTCATTTATTGCATAAATAATGATGTTGTGACTGTGTATATGGTTAATGTATTAATGTGACTATGAATGTGGATTACGGTAAATGGTATATGGTTACTTTGTTGGGTTCTACTTCCATGTACGGTATATGGTTACAATTACGTTTGAATGTTAACAAATAATAATTGGTTGTTTAAATATAGGTTTAATTAGATGATGAGAAAAAAGAAGGTTGGAAAGCGCAAGGCCTCACCAGTGCCGGAACCAAAAGACTATGTGAAATTCAATAGTCCCAGTACTAATGTTTTAGGAAAGACTGAAGAGAGCACCTCAAATGAAAATTTTGAAGTTGGACACGAAGATGAGTCATCCCCGTCGGTTCGTATGGAAGTAGAACTGAAACTTGCAAAGAGCAAGGAAAAGTTTTATAAAACCGAGCGTGAAAGACTTAGACTGCAATATGTAAAATTGTCAAAGATAAATAAGGAATTATTGGACCAATTACTAGTTGCTTCCTCGAAGAAGATGGAGTTGGAGCTTGAGGTTCTAGAGTTGGAATTAGAAATTAAGAATTGGGAGACAACGTGTGAATCCAACAAAAAAGTGTTCAAAAACCAAGAAGAAATTTTTAATTCAAGTTGTTAAAATTTGCAAACATCACAAGATCATGGAAGAAGATGTACATCCTGGCCAAGGTGTCTACTAAGGAAAAGTACCAGTCGCTCACACCGAAGATTGTCCAAGTGACCTTTGACATAAAATATGACTTTGTAATAAAATGACACTTTCCATGTGACCTTTGACATCAACAGGGGTTGGTTAAACATATATTCTAGTTTTTGAAAGAGTTAATAATATTTATACCATCAAAACATAATAAAAAATAAGAAGGTTTTAAAGACTAATAAAAATATTTAAATTGGAATAAGATTTAAAATGTGCGAGTATTGTGAATGTTACTTTTAGTTAATGTACATTTTATAGAGAATTCAAATTTCAAGTTCTCATTGAAGCATGTAATTTTCATACTGCGTATACATTACAATGGAATGATCTTAGTTTAAATGTGTGTTACCATTCATTAAGACTACAAAATAGTTTTCATTGGTTCAAGTGTAACTTCTCATCTTCTCATACTTTATTTGCAATGTTATACAGATTCAATGTAAATGTTATGGTGTAAATGTATAAATGGTTTTTCAAACTGCTGAAAAACACCGTGCATTTTTCAATGTGGCAGAAATCGCACCCATTTTTCCATCACTTTGGAAAAATTGAACCCTTCTCCACTTGAAAAGGAGTTGATGTGGAGTCCATGTTTGCGAAAGGAGGAAGAGCACTACAGGTTGCACCTTTTGGAGAACGTGGTCGGGGTTTTCAAACTGTTGAAAAACACCGTGCATTTTTCAACATGGCGAAAAAACACACCCCACTTTCCATCGCATTGGAAAAATCTCAACCCTTCTCCACCAAACAAGTTGTTAATGTGGACTCTATGTTTGCGAAAAGGAGGAGGAGCACTGTGGGTTGCGCCTTTGGAGAAGAACGAAAGGTCGTGCATTTTTCAATGTGGTGGAAAACACACCCTATTTTTCATCACATTGAAAAAACTCAACCCTTCTCCACCTGACAAGTTGTTGATGTGGATTCCATGTTTGTGACAAGGAGGAAGAGCGTGGCGGGTTGCGCCTTTTGGAGAACATGGTCGGGGTTTTGAAACTGCTGAAAAACACCGTGTGTTTTTCAACGTGGCGGAAAACACACCCCACTTTCCATCACATTGGAAAAAAATCAACCCTTCTCCACCTAACAAGTTGTTGATGTGGATTCCATGTTTTGCAATAAGGAGGAAGAGCATGGCGGGTTGCACCTTTTGGAGAATGTGGTGGGGGTTTTCAAACTGTTGAAAAACACCGTGCGTTTTTCAATGTGGCGGAAATCACACCCCACTTTCTATCACTTTGAAAAAATTGAACCTTTCTCCACCTGACAAGTAGTTGATGTGGAGTCAATGTTTACAATGAGGAGGAAGAGTATGGTGGTTTGCGCCTTTTGGAGGATGTGGTCGGGATTTTCAAACTACTTAAAAACACTGTGCATTTTTCAACGTGGTGGAAAACGCACCCCACTTTCCATCGCATTGGAAAAAATTGAACCCTTCTCCACTAGACAATTTGTTGATGTGGATTTGATGTTTACAAAAAGAAGGAAGAGCACGGTGGGTTGCGCCTTTTGGTGAACGGAGTCACGATTTTCAAAGTGCTGAAAAACACCATGTGTTTTTCAACGTGGCAAAAATCACACCCATTTTTCCATCACATTGGAAAAATTGAACCCTTCTCCACCTGAAAAGTATTTGATGTGGATTCGATGTTTCAAAGAGGAGGAAGAGCACTGCGGGTTGCACCTTTTGGAGAATGTGGTGGGGGTTTTCAAACTGTTGAAAAACACCATGCATTTTTCAACGTGGTAGAAATAACACCCCACTTTAGATATTACATTGAAAAAATTGAACCCTTCTCCACGACAAGTAGTTGATGTGGAGTCAATGTTTTCTGATGAGAGGAAGAGCATGCCGGGTTGCACCTTTTGGAGAACGTGGTGGGGGTTTTCGAAGTGCTACAAAACAATGTGCATTTTTCAATGTGGCGGAAAACACACCCATTTTTCCATCACTTGGAAAAATTGAACCCTTCTCCACCTGACAAGTAGTTGATGTGGATTCAATGTTTCCAACAAGAAGGAAGAGCACCATGAGGGTTGTGCCTTTTGGAGAACGTGGTGGGGGTTTTGAAGTCTGAAAAACACCATGCATTTTTCAACGTGGTGGAAGGCACACCCCCTTTTCCATTGCTTTGGAAAAATTGAACCCTTCTCCACTTGAAAATTAGTTGATGTGGATTCCGATGTTTACAATGAGAAGGAAATAGCATAGTGGGTTGTGCCTTTTGGAGAATGTTGTGGGGGTTTTGAAGTCTTTGAAAAACACTGTGTGTTTTTCAACGTGGCAGAAAATGCACCCCTTTTTCCATTGCTTTGGAAAAATTGAACCCTTCTCCACCTAAAAGTAGTTGATGTGGATTGATCTTTACAACTATAAGGAAAGCACCATGAGTTGCACCTTTTGGAAAACGTGGTGGGAGTTTTGAAGTCTTTGAAAAACACAGTGCATTTTTCAACGTGGTGGAAATGCACCCATTTTTCCATCACTTTGGAAAAATTGAACCCTTCTCCACCTAATAAGTAGTTGATGTGGAGTCAATGTTTCTAACGAGAAGGAAGAGCACCGTGGGTTGCGCCTTTTGGAGAACGTGGTGGGGTTTTCAAAGTCTTTGAAAAACACCGTGCATTTTTCAACGTGGCGGAAATCACACCCATTTTTCCATCACTTTGGAAAAATTGAACCCTTCTCCACCTAACAAGTAGTTGATGTGGAGTCAATGTTTAGCGAGAAGGAAGAGCACGGCGGTTGCGCCTTTCGTGAAGCGGGTCACGATTTTCAAAGTGTTGAAAAACACCATGTGCATTTTTCAACATGGTGGAAAACGCACCCATTTTTCCATCACTTTGGAAAAATTGAACCCTTCTCCACTTGACAAGTAGTTGATGTGGATTCAATGTTTACAACGAGAAGGAAGAGTACCATGGGTTGCGCCTTTTGGAGAACATGGTGGGGGTTTTCAAAGTGTTGAAAAACACCGTGCGTTTTTCAACGTGGCAGAAAATCGCACCCATTTTTCCATCACTTTAGAAAAATTGAACCCTTCTCCACCTGAAAAGTAGTTGATGTGGATTGATGTTTCCAACAAGAAGGAAAAGCACCGGGTTGCGCCTTTTGGAGAATGTGGTGGGGGTTTTCAAACTGTTGAAAAACACCGTGTGTTTTTCAACGTGGTAGAAATCACACCCATTTTTCCATCGCTTTGGAAAAATTGAACCCTTCTCCACTGACAAGTAGTTGATGTGGAGTCAATTTTTAAAATGAGAAGGAAGAGCATGGCGGGTTGCGCCTTTTGGTGAATGGGGTCATGATTTTCAAAGTGCTGAAAAATAATGTGCATTTTTCAACGTGGGAAAATGCACCCATTTTTCCATCACTTTGGAAAAATTGAACCCTTCTCCACTTGACAATTATTTGATGTGGAGTCAATGTTTACAACGAGAAGGAAGAGCATCGCGGGTTGCGCCTTTTGGTGAATGGGGTCACGATTTTCGAAGTGCTAAAAAACACCATGCGTTTTTCAATGTGGTAGAAAATGCACCCATTTTTCCATTGCTTTGGAAAAATTGAACCCTTCTCCCTTGAAAATGAGTTGATGTGGAGTCAATGTTTACAACGAGAAGGAAGAGCATGGCGGGTTGCACCTTTTTGTGAACAGGGTCACGATTTTAAAAGTGCTGAAAAACACCGTGTGTTTTTCAACGTGGTGGAAAATGCACCCATTTTTCCATCACTTTGGAAAAATTGAACCCTTCTCCACATGACAAGTAGTTGATGTGGATTTAATGTTTACAACGAGAAGGAAGAGCACCATGGGTTGCGCCTTTTGGAGAACGTGGTGGGGGTTTTCAAAGTGCTGAAAAATACCGTGCATTTTTCAATGTGGTGGAAATCGCACCCATTTTTCCATCGCTTTGGAAAAATTGAACCCTTCTCCACCTAAAAATTAGTTGATGTGGATTCAATGTTTACAATGAGAAGGAAGAGCACCGGGTTGCGCCTTTTAGCGAACATGGTGGGGGTTTTGAAGTGCTGAAAAACACCGTGCATTTTTCAACATGGTGGAAATCGCACCCATTTTTCCATCGCTTTGGAAAAATTGAACCCTTCTCCACTTGACAAGTAGTTGATGTGGATTCAATGTTTACAATGAGAAGGAAGAACACCGCGGGTTGCTCCTTTTGGTGAACGGGGTCATGATTTTCAAAGTGTTGAAAAACACCATGCATTTTTCAACATGGTAGAAAACGCACCCCTTTTTCCATCACTTTGGAAAAAATCAACCCTTCTCCACCTAAAAAGTAGTTGATGTGGATTCAATGTTTACAACAAGAAGGAAAATCACTATGGGTTGCGCCTTTTGGAGAACGGGATCGTGTTTTTCAAAGTGCTTAAAAACACATGTGTTTTTCAACGTGTTGAAATATTTTATATAGTGTTGAAAAGGTTTATTTTTCAGCACTTTGATAGTAGCAATTAAATTTTGACATGATAATTTTGTACTATTGATTACATATTTTCATTGTAATTACATAAAATTTCTATTTGTTAAAATATTGTATACTATCCATATATTACGTGACTAGTTCTACATTGGCTAACACCACCAAGCACTTTTTTAAAACACTCTAAAAATAGTCAAAGAGTAGGTCAGTTGTACACATTCCATATTTATGTATTTTAAATATACGCAATGTACAATCTCTATACATGAATTGGAAATGTTTACAATTATAATTTAGGCCCACTGAACATGCCATACATTTACTTTCCAAAGCTCAACCTGCTCATTCTGTAAGATACACCATTTGCATATCCGTTGCATCTACAACACAGCGAATTAAATATTAGACAAGGTATCAAAGGATTTTTACCTTACATATAGTAAAAAAATGTTATGATATTAAGGACATTCAATACACACCTTATGCAGATGCTAAATTGTTGAAAGATAAGTGGTGGCGGGGAGATGTTTCAGCTGCATTTGAACCACCTACAAAATAAATGATCAATATGTTAGTCTTCGCCTCCACAATTAAAATTTCTTGTGAATAGTTCACACTAATAGTTCAATGTTTTAACTTGTATGATCCATTTGTGTGGTTTGTCTCCTCTTTGCATGATTTCCGTTGGGAAATTGGAAGCATTCGTAGTCTTCAGCGTGATTGTTCAAATCTTCTACAATGACTGGCCTCTTACTCACACTGCGGTGGCATTTTTTACTCGCACTAAACCATGGACGCATGCGGGTGGTGGCAATCTCATTGACATCTCCTTTGAAAGAAACATCCAACATATTTGATGCTTCTAAGTCTCTCCTAAACCTTTGAACACATTCAAAGAATGTTTTTTCTATTCATCTGTACTCAGTCGTGTATCAAAGATTGACTTCAAGAATTCTTTGGATGTGTGTTCCATAAAATCTGGTTCGCTTTCTATCATCAAACCACCAGCCCCAACTATTTTAGGAGTTCCTGTGACGTATAAGACATTATAGAAAATTATTTATTTATACACAACTAACCATCAACTGTCAGTGAGTGTCAAGGTGGTGAGGAGGGGCCATCCCATAACATGCCATCATTTACAGTGCTTGTCTTTGTATAGGTATTGGTTGTTACACGGGCAATGAAAAGAAATTCAACACGATGCTTATTTCGTTACAACTTATTCCTCGCAATCTATATGACTACTTCCACATACGATGACATTAAATTACCTTGACTTATGATGTTGGATACAACGAAGAGGGGCCATGTCCATGTCGAACGTGTCTTCATTTACTGCTTGTCTCTGTATAGGTATTGGCTGTTGCACGAGCAATGAAAAGAAATTCAACACGATGCTTATTTCGTTACAACTTATTCTTAGCAATTTATATGAATATTTTCCACATATGATGACAATAAATTACCTTCAACTTTTGATGTTGGATACGACGAAGAGGGGCCATGTTCAAACGTGTCTTCATTTACCCTACTTGTCTCTATATAGGTATTGGTTGTTGAGCGGGCAATGAAAAGAAATTCAAACGATGCTTATTTTCGTTACAACTTATTCTTAGCAATTTATATGACTACTTGCCACATACGATGACATTAAATTACCTTGACTTCTAATGTTGGATACGACAAAGAGGGCCGTGTTGGAATGTGTCTTCATTTACCCGCTTGTCTGTATAGGTATTGGTTGTTGCACGGAAATGAAAAGAAATTAAACACGATGCTTATTTCATTACAACTTATTCTTAGAAATCTATATGATACTTTCCACATATGATGACATTAAATTACCTTGACCACGATGTTGGATACGATAAAGAAGGGCCGTGTCGAACATGTCTTCATTTACCCTGCTTGTCTCTGTAAAGGTATTGGTTGTTGCACGTGGGCAATGAAAATAAATTCAACACGATGCTTATTTTGTTACAACTTATTCTTAGAAATATATATGACTACTTGGGACATACGATGACATTAAATTACCTTCAACTTCTGATGTTGGATACGATGAAGAGGGGCCGTGTCAGAACGTGTCTTCATTTACCCTGCTTGTCTCTGTATAGGTATCGACTGTTGAACAGGAAATGAAAAGAAATTCAACACGATGATTATTTCGTTACAACTTATTCTTAGAAATCTATATGACTACTTGCCACATACGATGACATTAAATTACCTTCAAATTCTGATGTTGGATATGACAAAGAGGGGCCATGTTGGAACGTGTCTTCATTTACCCGCTTGTCTCCCCATAAGTATTGCCTCCTGCACGTGAAATGAAAAGAAATTCAACACGATGCTTATTTCATTACAACTTATTCTTAGCAATCTATATGACTACTTGCCACATACGATGACATTAAATTACCTTCAACTTCTGATGTTGGATACGATGAAGAGGGGCCGTGTCGGAACGTGTCTTCATTTACCCTACTTGTCTCCCCATAAGTATTGCCTCCTACACGTGAAATGAAAAGAAATTCAACATGATGCTTATTTCGTTATGACTTATTCTTAGCAATATACAATGGTAACATATGATGGCATTGAATTACTTGTCACTTCTGGTGCTTGATATGATGACATCGACACATATTGCTTGCGAAAATCCAATGCCTTCAACACGTGCTTACATGTGTTTCCTCTGATAGCCCAAGCACATTCGCAAATGTCCAAGGCTCCGCATTTCATTACCAAATACCATGAGCTTCTAGTTGTTTGGCTCCTAACCCACAATTGATTGCAATCAGGTGCAATTGCAAGGCAATCAGTATTAGGAATACTCTTTGCTCTCTCAACCACTATCAATAGATGTCTTTCTTTTTTGAAATTGGTCAAAAATTTGGATTTTTGTAACTTCCTCTTGTGTTTGTAAAATGGCTCCACCTTGTACACAAGTGTGTAGAACAAATAGTCCATCCGGTGAGTACATTTTTTTGTCTATCACACAAGTATTTAGTCTTTAAAAAGCAATGGTAGGACTCGATAGATGTGTTTGTTTCTTGATTCGCATGGGAGAAGTTTCTAATTTTTTTCCCACATAGCTGTCAAGTGACACAGATTGAAAATCAGTGACATTATAAACCAAGAATTATAATTGATGATAATTAATAAGGAAACACACAAAGGATTGCACTCACAACACGTTCTTTTCTCTCACACCATGTATTCTGAAGTACTGAGGAACTTAGTTTCCTCTTTGAATTCATTAAAGAAGTCTTCAATGATTTGAAATGTGTGCTCGTGTTGAATTTTGAACCATACATGATGGTACCTAGTCTCTCAAAAATCTTCCACCTAGTCTCTTTGCTATAATACTTGTGCACATTTTTCAACCATGCCCTGCACACGTGCCATAAGCATAGCACTACACAACAACCAAAAACACACCTGATGGCTTGGATTTCAGCCGATGCATCATCCGTAATGAACGCATTGATCTGCCAATCAACACGAAGGTGTTTTCCTCATTTTGGACTTCCACCAACCACCCGTAAATATCTTTGATTTTATTCCTTGAAGAGATGGCCCATGCTACGGGCACCCCACTTCTTGCTCATCAAAAACAAGCAATGTGTATAATTGGTACTGCAAGAAATATGACATCAAATGGTAACACGAGTTTAATATAACAGAAAAAGAATAATATTAATGATACATAAATTACACATCATTTCAAAATTCATTCCAATTACTTATGCCATATTTGTTGGTAGAAAACGTTGAGTCCATGGAGATTATGGAATTGTGTGAATGTTGAACCATTCTCTCACACATCCACGGTGTTTGCAACCCCATGATGAATGGAATGGTGGTTCCATTTGGGCGTTGATAGTAGAAAAATATGTCTCTTTCCTCCGCATGCCATAAGTTCATGCTCATGGCATCATCGAGAATGCTTTTGAGACCTTTTGCAGTGAACTCTTTTCCACGCATTCACCACGTCCTTTCTTGTCATGTATTCATCTCTCCTACTCGATATACCCACGTTTGATGGATCCTCTATATATTTATCATACACCATGTCCACGGTGACTCCCATTAACAAAAGACTCTCAATATAAGTTTTGCATTCATCAGATAAGTACGGGGCAACATTTAGATGAGGATCATTAATGGTATTTTCGTTCTTCCCATGACAACACTCACCATTTACATCACAATGAAATGGTTGGTTGTATAATATTATCACCATTGTCGGTCTCCCATAAAAAACCTTCACAATGAAATGACATTGGCAACCCCTTTTAATTATACACCTACTCACTTTGTCACTTGTTACTAACTTATTTCTATTGTCGCTTGGACCATACGAACACCAATAGCTGCATTAAAAATGGTAACATCAAATGTTATACAACTGTTTACGAAAAGAACGTACAAAAAAATATTTTGTTAGCGAATTTCCAAACCTAGAATATGTCTTGGTTGTTTGTGGTTTTGGATTTTCTATATTTGTTGACGTGTGATGTGTGCGGGTGAAGGTAGTCTCAAAAATTTCGTTAGAACCTTCCCCCTTTAGAAATGCATGTAGTCTTGCGAGCGGTATGGTGGCACAAATGTCGATGCTCGGCTCATCCCCTATTGGTGTCCATTCTAGGTCATCATATGAAAACTGACTCTTTTCCTCTGTAATCTCTTGGACAGGAAGATCGATCATGCTCTGCCATTTGGGCCTCCTTCCCATCCTAAAAATTATTACATGTAGTTTTGTATCATTAATGAAATACTTATTTCATACTTACCAAAATAAATTTTGACTTGTGATTCATCATCAACATGAATACCATCTTAAAACATTGGAAGCATTCAAATTTTTGTCTAATTCAAAAGCCACGTGTATAAAAGACAGTATTGAAATGCAAGGAAAATAACTATTTATACGGTGCTACTACTGCTTCTAGTGCACAACTATATCACAATATGGTCATCTATAATGTGACAAAGAATGCGACATTTAGCTAAAAACTATCAAACTTTTTATGTGAACACCCTTCATCTTCAATTTACGGAAACTCGTATTTTCGTATCTCTCCATTTTACAAACATGATCGCGAGATATTAGGCTCATGGTATTCATATTCACTGCACAAAAGAGTAACTAGTACAAAAAAAATATACAATTAACGTTAGTATGGTACATGTCAAATCAAATATATGTCATCCAATATGATAAAGTAATCACAATAACCATGAAAAATTGAAGTATCGATAAATGCCAATGGCTATCCTTCACCCAAGATGCACCCTCCCATAATATCACAACCATCCATTGTAAAAGGGATGGTTGTGATATTACGGGAGGGTGCATTTTTGAGTGGAAGGTCGGCGGGTGACTTTAAAAACCTCTTCTCGGCCACGAGTCTACCACCCATCTATCGATGTGGAATCTAAGGGGCAAGCCCCTTCATCACGCAATGATAGTTGGGCATATCGATGTGGCATCTAAGGGAAAGCCCCTTTGACATGCACCGATTGTTGTCTTTGCGAGAGGCACTTTGCCCCCATATGCCAAATTGAGAGTCGAGTATGATATCACATAATTTTTATAGCTTGACTTTCATTAAACATTTAAACATTCACAACATTACAATTACCAATATTTAACAACTAATAATATATATATATATATATACAAATGAGTTCCACATTCGCAATATTTACAACTATAATGCATCCAAGAAATCAAACTTTTCCTAATGTATTTAATTTAAAACAGCTAAGAGCAATGAAATCACAACTAACAACTCGAAGATCGCATGCATATTTAACCAATACCAACATAATATCAACATAGTTAACTAGTCTCATACCAATGATTAATAAACACAAATTGTAGAAATTATGAATCCTCTATCATTTATTAACAAATGGGTTGAATACAATAATACCATAATAATAAACTAGTTCACACTATTATTTAGTGTCTATATACTAAACAAAATATTACAATAATAAAATAGTTCACAATATTATTTAGCGTTTATGTAGTTGTTTTTTGCAATGTCACTCCTAGTGTTTTGCAGTTACTTGGAACACAATAATTTACCGAGATTTCACATGCGCATGTCACATGACACTATAGAGTTCAAGACATGTGGAGCAGAATATATCGACATCACATGTTGAGCTGATGTAACTTATTTAAATCTACTAACCATAGAACATAGCCTCACAGGTTGTTTGTGCCATCTTTCTAGACCATTATCTAGGGCCATCCTCCACGCATTCCCAAGCAACTATGTAAAAATTTTCCACAAGTGTTTTCTTAAGCCATCCATGTGTATATCGAGAACATAAATTTGTTCCTATTTTCACTGTATTAGGTAATAGATATTTTTCATCGATCCCACTTATTAACATACAAGTGTAATTCCTACTTATTCTTGGAAAGATTATATGATCACTAACTTCATTTAGATAATATTGTAGATTTGATTTGTATTCCTTCCACATAACAAAACATTTAATTTTTTTGCATGTTTGTTTATATAAAACGAACAATAAATTTACAAATTGTTTATAACATTAACATAACATCTCTAGAAGTATTAGCTAAAAGAATTCTAATTCTAATGATGAATGGAAACATAATATTAGCTATAATTATTCTAATTCTCTCACCATAAATAATATTAAGTCACCCACATTAAATTAATTTAGGACACTTTAAACACTTATACGACACCTTTGACACTAATTAGTCACCCCACATAAAATAATTGGGATACACTAAACATTAATTTAACACCCTAAAGACTGATACAATACCCTAAAGATTGATGTGGTGTATCTTGTTTTGAAATTGTAAGATAGTTTATAGTATATGAAATTAATATATACTTTCAGTGTCAAGGTTTATAAGGTCATTAAGAGTATATGAGACTATTTCTTATTTTTAGTATTTAAGTCTATATTTTGTATTTCTGGTATATATAAGAGTCTATATTTTGTATTTTTGGTATATAGAAGATATTTTATATTACATGTGACCACTTTGTATAAAGTGTCTTTCGTGTGATTCAAACTTGTAAGAAAACGTGTAGAAGGGAATATCAAGAGTATCTAGATAAGTGGAAAGGAAGGTAAGTTGAAGGTGTAACATGGTTAAGTGTATGCAAACCTGCTAAACATAAAGGATCTATTGAAGACCTCATGGAATGCATGAGGAAGATTTCATGGTTCATTTCTCTTACCTAAGTTGTATGATGTATGAGCATAAGAATGTGCAAGCAATGCACATCACACAAAAAACTTAGGGACAAGTGTTTTATGCAACATAGTGCATGCACAATGTAGTGTCATAGAATAAATACTTTTGTTCTTATAAATAGTAGTCATCTTGCATAAAGGTTGGAGTTACTCCCTAGGTGTAGAAGTGTTGAAGCATGGCACAAAGGTCCAGCGTGTGCATCATAATGGGAGTATTATGCACTTACAACATCTTACAAAATGGGGCATGCAATGGGTTAGAAAGCCTTAAGTGCAACTTTGGTTACTTGCACAAACTTGAGTAGATATGAGATGAAGTGACATGTAAGTGTCATATTTTGTGTTGGTTAAATGTCGTATGTCACACAAGGAAGACCATGATGGTTGAGAACACACAACGATCAAAATGTGATGGGTCACATCCAAATAGTTAAGAGGATTATGAAGGTGACCCACTTCAACTGTTGTAGTTACTTCTTGTGCCTATAAATATGATGGTTGGAGTTACTTCTTGTGCCTATAAATATGTGCCTATAATACATAAAATTCAATTTCAGTAAATGAAACTGTGTGGAAAACCATCGTGTTTTTCAACGTGTTGAAAAACACAGTGTGTTTTTCAGCATTTAAAAAAACAACTGTGTTTTTCAACATGTTAAAAAACACACTGTGTTTTTCAACATGTTTTTTCATCAAGATGGAGAACAAGTTGTGATTTCCTCATGTTAGTCATCGACCTAATCAATCATGACAAATCTACTCTCCCTTGTATGTAATATTCTTAACATTTATATTAAAATAACATGCCTTGATTCAAACGCGTCTCTTCCCAAAGAGTGGTAAAATAGTCGTAAAGGTGGTATTGTTGTCTTTTGTCTTTCCTTTTACCATCACTCTCTCACCCTCTCACTTGTTGAATGTAATTGCACCATTACTTGGCTTCCAAATAATATCAATTTTTGGAGCTCTCTTTCCCTTGTTTTAGTGATGGTCTTTCTCATTTTCTTTCATCAGTTCATGTCTTCACAATGGCTAAAAGTGATAATAGTTTCAAGCGAGAAATGAGGATTCTTGGTTAGTTTGTAGAAAAGAAGATAAATTAGGTGAGGACAAGGGATCTCAAAAAACCTAAGGTTGCATACAACCGAAAAGGACCAGTGTAAGAATGATTATATATTGGTTTTCTTCAGACCCTTATCCCTCTTTGCTAGGGAATTCATCAATAATATTGACTCGTGAAGAAAACCAGAATGTTGGTTAGAAACATTTTTAGATAAGGACAATACATTATTAACAAAGTATTAGTATTTAGCAGGTGTGTTTATTTATCTATGATGAATATAATAGAGATATTAGGGTGAAATTGGGGGGAATAGTAAAAATGTAGATAAATTTTTTTTGAAAGAATATTTTGATTTACATTTTGATTCACAACTGCAAATTTGGTGATGAATTACATTAACCAAATTTAACAATCGATTGAAAAATTAATAAACATAGTTTTATTTTAAATCAAATTAGTTGTAGATCCATATTTAAAGTGACAACAGAGAAAAATGAAAAATCTTTCCCTTTGTCATGGTTGTATATATAGAAAAATAATGAAAAAAAAACAAATTGTATATTCCTTAAGATCCAATGTTTTTGGGTGTCAAATTACCTGTGACTAAGGTCATCTGTGTGCTGTGGAACGTCCCTTCCTAACAAATGTGGATGCAAATGTGAAATAGAGGACTGATGATTTTCTTTGCATAGATGGTGCAGAATAATGGAGAACCCAATTCGGCCTTCCCTCTTCTTCCTGCGTTCTATGAAAGCGAAGTGTATATGTTTACTGTTAAAACAATGTTTGGCGTTTAAGTGGTTAAGTGGTTGCGTTTGGAGTCAATGTTTTATATGCTTTCACCTACCTCCTTAAGTGGTTTGGTTAGGACACTTTCAATAAATTGCCTCCTTAAATGCACCCCTTGGCGGCCGGGTTTCTTTCCGAGTGGCATGTCATGTGATGGGGGAGTGATGGGAAGATCCATTGGAAGCATTGTAGTTTTTAACATAAATGGGTGCATTTTCGCTGATGGACAAAATCCACCAAATAAATTATCCTTAGAATGTGGTTGAGTAGAGTGTTGAGCCAAAAAGGACCCATCATGTGATTTTGGAAGAAGATTTTGGTCTTATTTTCTATCGTGATGTTTCTTTTGGAAGGAGATTTGGCATGTCATGATAAATCCTGGAATAGGACGAGGTTTTGCGGGTGTGTCAAATGTCTAGAATAGGTTGTTGAAGGATGTGCTTTGTGTTCTACATTTCTCCCACAATATTTTCCAGCTACCTCTTGGACCTTGGCTCACCTCTTTCCCCACTCAGCTCCTAAAAATGTATCCTTGAGCAGTATGTGAAGGGATGCATAATAAAGGCATGACCTTTTAGACCTATCAATTTCCATTCATAATAATACAAGCACTTATTTGAGATCTAAGTCATAGATAACATTGAATTTCAGGGTAACATGGGAATTTCGCAGTAATACAAATAGATTTAGAGAAAAAAATCCATTGTGGGTTAATACAACCCTACATGTGGAGAAATATGTAACTCTAATAAGGGATTAATTGGTTTGGATCTGTATTTATACCTGAAGAGATTCCAATAGTTGTGAGAGGAAAGGAAAGCTCCGTTTGTTGTGGTTTTCTTGTTGTATGTAGGAAAGAAGAAGAAGCTTGAGGATAAAGGGCATGTAATCTCCAACTGAATTGATTTTCATCTTCTGCGCACTGGTGATGTGTGCACAATAATATTTCCAACACATTTTCCTACTCTTTCTCTTTTGTTGGGAATGGTGGTTGTATTGGTTAAGGCATTGGAATTTCCTTCCTTTTATCCCACGTGTGTCTGCAAGTTTTGTCTCTTTCACTCCTCCCTATGTTCCCATTTCCCAGCATCCTCCCATCCTGTGTCAAAATTGGACCTCTAGAACTCGATATAGACATCCAACAAACCAAAAAATGTGCAGGAATTTTTTGTTAGGTGTTGTAGTTGTAAGCGATCTAGTAGATATGTATGCAAAATGTGGAAACATGCGCTTGGCATGTGAACTATTCAAATAAATGCCTAAAATGTGGCCTCATGGACTGCAATTATGGTAGGATATGGACAAAATGGGTTTTCTGAAAAGGCTTTAGAAACTTTCAACTAAATGCAATTGCCAAGTATAGATCCGCCTTCTTCAGCCTCTGAAAACCTTTCTCCTTTGGGTGCATTACTTAACATTGTGAGACTGATATTGACAACGAATGACTTTGACATTGCATCATTTGGTTGTTGAAGGTTTTTGTCTAAATGTGGAGAAGGGAGAAGTACTTGAACTAATTTCTATAACTCCACTTTTGGCGTGGATTTTAAATTTAAAAAAATAAAAAAAATTTTTTCTCTTTGAGTGTGATCAGTGTTGGTTTTACCCAAAAGAGGATTTTGATGGAGCTTTGGGATGAGGTATGGGTGAAAAATGAATGGCTTGGGTTTTCATGTGACTATTTGGCATCATGAGGCAACAATGGTGGTCTCAATGGATCATGAGTGCACACTACCTGGAGCCCCACATACATGTTTCACCCATCATTCTCAGGCATGGTCTCCTTACCTTCATCTTCTATAATTTTCATATTTCAGTTCTCCTCTTGAATTTTAATAGAATGTTAAACCACTGGATAACTATACAATTATAGATTCAACCAAACTTAAAGTATGTAAAACAATGAAACTACACCTTGTGGTCTGTGTAACCAATTTACTATTTGATTATCAAGTGTGATTGCTACCACAATCTGAAACATTGTTAACCCATAATATTATAAATAAGTTCTCGTGTCCATGGTTAATGGTGAAAGTTAAATGTTTCATTAACTAAACATAACTTTTTTTAGTTATTGGTAAGCTTAGAAAAACACCACTTTTAGAGACTTGGAAAACAATTTTTTTTAGCCCCCTAAAAGTTACGGTAAGCATTGTATGTGTTACCTGTTATGCAGAAATTTACGTCAAGCATTAGCTTGACCTTGTTTTCAAATTTTCACTCTCTTTGCCACTCTTCTAGAAGCCCTATTACCCCGTTTTGCACTTTTAGAAATTTGTTAAAATTGAAAAGTGGGTTTTGTATTAGCTCTTTGTTTGGTCCCCGATAAATAAAATACTTATCCATCTTCACAAACCTCTAGTATTATTACTTGGAAAATTTCGTGAACCTTCGGTTAGGAAACATCACATTCCTTGGTAGTTTGGAAAATCATTTTGTAGGCCCCCGATCACGTTTTGATTAGGTCAAAGTAGATCAATTGCGAACGGTGGCTTTGTAAAACTCGTCGTCGTTTTAAACCCAATTTCTAGTTCTCGATCCCGTGAAATCGATGAATTCCCCATATATAGGGGAACTTGAGGGAAATTTTATTATTGCTCGTTCATCCATCGAACGCAAGTTTTGGACATGGTTTTCTCGAGCCCTTGATCTAACTTTTGATTATTTGCAACTAGACCAATTACAACTGATGGCCTCAAAAATTTGTCTTCTTATGATTAATCATTCAAAAATTCTCAATTCAATCGGTTCTGTTAATTCTTTGTGTATACAAGGACACGTATAAAGTTACCTATGCTGTTTTTTCTCATCGGAAGACAACGTTTGAAAGTGGTTTCTTCACCTCCGAGCCTTAATTGAATGATTTTGAAACTAGTAGGAAAATGTGAAAGGAAAGTTGTAGTACCCCGTCGAGTTACCAAACCCCCATGGAAACTTGTTGACACTTGTAACTACTATTTGACACTCTATTGTGTGACTTGCTATCCGAAATTGAGCTTTTGGAAAAATAGTGCTTCTCTCTCTCTCTCTCTCTCTCTCTCTCTCTCCTTATCTCTTCCTCTCTCCTTGATTTGGAAAAGAAGTAAAGTGAAAGGAAATAAATATGTCTTTAACCATCTCCTTTAAAATGCACATTTTCATTATTAGTATGTAAATCGTGGAATAAAAATGTTAATTATGCTTGACCTAGGTGGATACCATGTCAATGATTTATAAATTATTTCATGCTAACATGTTTTGCGGGATGCGGTAAGATGTGAAACTACGTGAGTGTAATTCATTATTTATTGTTAGAATTTATGTATGTTAATAGGAGGAAATTTTTATCTATTGTTATGTTACTGTAAATTTATTCATTGAAATTTTACAATATGAATGCAACGCTAGTTTTAGGGGTTCTTTGGGAAATATGTGTTATCATGAATCACAACACCCTTATGTTTACACAAGTGCATATACTTGAACTCATAGTGTGATTGGATAACATGGGTACTATCTCCAAGTTGTGGGACTTGCTACTTGAGATAGAGCTCCAAAGAAAGCTAGTTCTTGCTCCTAAACTACCTGCCACAATCTACTCTAATGCAGGGTAAACTAACTATTCTAATATAACTTTCCAAGGGACCAGGGAGAGAGAATGCATAAAATGAAAGCCTACACTAAAGCGGTGATACACCAGAAAATGAGGGTGTGAGAGTAGTCTTCCAATGTGTGAAAACTAGGAGTAAAGTGCATACTAGAAGGGGTGATAATAGTTCTCCACAATCTGAATGCCTTCACAACAATGTTTCATACATACACAATAATAATGGATCCTTGCAAGAGTATAAAGATAGACACAATAAACTTGTAATCAAGGTTGAAGGGGAAAGAAGAATGCATGAAAACACAAAAGGGGAAGATGCATCCACAAACTTATATTTTATTGCTTCATGATATGCATAGTTCAATATGTTACAAGATAAGGGCCTCGATCACAATGCACGAATTCCACAACAAGGGCCTACTGACACATTGGCTTCACAAAGCAATTTTGGGAGCTCTTGATACAAAAAACTACCTCCTTTACAATGAACCCAACACTCCAATTTATTGGAAAATGAGAAGAGAGAGAGAAGGGGAAATTGGAAATACTAAAATATTTCCTTAAACCACTTGTAAGAGGCATTAAATGGAGTTAAATTATTGTATGTTACTTGAAAAAGGCTCCCCATACTTGTCCCAGTGCTGCAGAGAGAATGAATGATGACCATCCCTCTTAATTGCACTCTCGCAACTACCAAATAAAACATTGTTATGAATGCGGACACGTTTTATGAAAAATACCCACCTATTTCTCATAAAATATAGAATTTATGTATTTATGTGCATCGGTCTCGAGCCATGATTCCAACGGTACAAATTTTGTGCGATTTCGTTGAGAAATGTAAAAGTTATGACCTTTTGAGTGCGAGCGGTTGTTTTGGGTTTGGTAGGCGTTTTTGTCATTTGACGAGAATGAGCATTAATCGATCGGGGCCGAATATGTTTATTTTTTAAAATATATCTACCCTCATTAAAATTATGTTATGGCAGAGGATGTCGTGCTCATTCCAGAATGTCCAATTTCATGAAAATCAAAGCTCGGAGTCAAAAGTTATGGCCGTTTGAAGTTCACGGGTCAAACATTGACATTTCCTTTGAATTTGTGGGTATTGCGGAAAAATTGGGTCCGCGTGTCCCGGATGTCCATGAAACATTCTTCCACATTAGCTGATTCATGCTTCCTTTTCTCCTTTTGAGGCCTTTTCACCTCCGCACACGTGGAGGTTCGGGCGCTTGTTTTGTATTGTCCCTCCGGATTCTACCTTTAACGTTGCATGGATAAGGAACGTGGAGGCCTCCACCGCTTATCTCTATTTATTTTATACTTAGATGATTTGGGCCTTCTACCTTTTCCCAATCCCTAGCTACATGACGGGATGGTGCATGTTTGAGTCTCCCCTCTTTGGACCTAGCCGGGTGTTGTGTTGATGTGACATGTGGGGGTCTCCACGAACGCCCTTACACTTAGCCCATTCAAGGCGTCAAGTGAACACTTCCTTGTTGGGTTCTCGAGACACATGGAAGCTCTGCGCTTGTTTGGAAACACAATTTTGGATTTTCCTTAAAAGTTGTGTGGATGACACACGTGGTATCTTCAGCTAGCTACAATACTTTTGAGCATCCGGTGTAACTTTGGGGCTTTGGATAGGTGGAGGGTTGGCACTATTTTTGGGGACCACTCTGGAATTTCCCCTTGGAATTTTTTTGAGCTGATTGTTGTCTCCAAACTTAACTCAATAGTAAAAATTAGTTCACGGGTGAAAGGTCCACAGGGTTACCTCAGCCATTTCTACATCCACATTTTTTTCCTGTGAATATTTGGGCAAGAATACCTACCAATCAAAATAGGGAAATGCATTCCCACCTTGTGAAACTTATTTTAGATTTGATGATAATCCAACAACTATCAAACTAATTCCAAAAGAATCCATTTATCAGTGGGGCACCTCGGCAACTTGCTTGGGGCACCTATGAAACCTAGAATCCAAATGTAGGTGAATGTAGGAAACTGAAAGTAGATTGCTCCCCATTCTTGCACCTCTTGGAAAGCCTCATTGGAAACCCTCCAATTATATAGTTCTTTGTCAAAATGATAGAGGATGACAAAGAAAGAAAGCATCGTTGACTCTTTGGAAATGCTTTCTCCCCTTGTCCAGAGTGAGTTGGGGATAAAACTCATATATTTGGGAGGTGCTGCGAACACCCTTGGTATTCAAACCTGTAAAATCTCCCATACTAGCAAGAAATGCATATACTAGGAAAGATGTCATGTAGAAAGTCTTCGTTTCTAACACTTTTCCCAACTGATAGCGAATGTTGCTACTAATATGCTCCCCCCATCGGATAAACTCATCATTATTCTTGATAGTTTTTATGTACAAAAACATCCATTCCTGGAATTCCTTTGCAGAAGGAAGACCTGAGACTCTGCTTAATAACACAATAAGATCATTGAATTCCAAACTAAAATCTTATCGATGTATAGTTAAGGTAATTTCATGAAATTATTAGTCAGATAGGATTTCATCATAACCTTTGAGCATACTTCTTCTTTTTTATCCCAATGTTCCACTACTATTTCCGGTGAAATTTTGGCGTAATCTTGAACGTCTGGAAGTTTAAACAAATCCTCAAAGAAATCTGGGTCCAAATGGATCACCACCTTATCATCACTATCCATAATTGACATGGAGTCCTCATCAAAGTGGGCTGGAGCGGATAAGAAATACTCTGGGCAATCCATAGATAGGAAAAGCGGCCAGGATAGACCACTATCATAGATGACCTGCATCCATGGCTTCTTGTTTGGGGCCTTTAATCTCTCCCAGAACTTGGGAAGATCAATTTTTCCTAGATCAGTGTCCCCAATATTTCCTAAGTTAGAGGACAGTAGGATTGGGGAGCAACCCCAAGAAATGTGTACTTCATCTTCTCTTTTCCCTTTGAAGTGGAGGTAGACATCAAAACCTATGTTTCGGGAGCTGAATGTCGTAGAAATTCTGAAATCCTGAAAACAAGAAATCTTTGAAATTCCAAACTAGAAAATTTTGAAAGGAATCACTGAATCGAAATCCCTGAAAGAGTTTTATGAGCTGAAATTTCCAAAATCAAAACTCTAAAAGAAATCTCCAAAAAGAAACTTCTAAAAAAGTTTCCCAAAGCCGAGGGTTAGAAAACCCGAAAGAAACAAATTTCCAAAATTCCAAAATTGTAAAATTCTCTAAAATGCTAAAATAAACAAAGTTTAGAAATCCCAAACCGAGATCTCTGAATATTTTCACTGAAGGATTTCTCTGAATGAGTCTATCTCAAAGATTTTGGAGGAAACTACAAAACTAATGTTAAATCACTAAGCTAGAAAATGAGAAACAAAAAGAAGTACGAGAGGCCTAAAAAGATCCTTTGAACAACTTTGAAAACCTAGAGGAAACTCAAAAAATGAAACATGGTGAACCAAAAGAATGACATCACCAAAACATAGAGAGAAACCAAAAGAAAAACCCAAATGAGGAGGAAACAAAAGAAAAAGACCTAAAACCAAAAGAAAAATAAACAAAAAAACATACCTTGAAAAAGATGTCACAAAGTACAAGAATGGAATGTCTAAGTGAATGTGTCAGGGAAAAATGACAAGTAAAAATTGGAGTTTAAAAGAAATCCCAATATTAATGGTAAAAATCTAATCCATATGGCGGTAGGTGAAAATTAATTATGCACTGAATCTCTAAAGATCCGAAACCTGAAATTCTAAATTTCTGAAAATTTGGGATTTTGGACTTTAGAAAATGGGAAGCAAAAAGACGAATTGGCGATTGAAATGTCCAAAACCTAAAAAACTGAAATTCTGAAAATTCAGACTTTTGGAGTTTCGGACTTCAGAAAATTTCAAATGAAATTCTGAAACTAAGCTTAAAACTTTGAAAGAGAAAAAACTCCGAAGTCTGAAAATTCAAAATGTTTGGATTCTTGGCCTTAGAAAAATTCACTTTGTCTAAGGATTTCTTTAAAAACATTAGTCTGACATATAGCCTTCTTCTGGGTAGGTTAAATGGTTAACATTTTTGGTGATCTCTAGGGAAAGCTTTCCTGCTAAGGTTTTAGACCAGTAGGCTTAAGAAAAACATTGGTAGAAAGAGTCTAAACAACCAAAACCAAAATAGAAAACACGCAAGCAAAAGAAAAGAAAAACAAAACAATGTGCAGAGCACTTGAAAGAAAAAATAGAAAACTATACACGATGGAACCTCCTCAAAACAAAACTTTGAGGTGTTTCCCATTCACATGAATTGGCAATTCTTCTCCATTGAGTCTCAATAGGCAAAATGAATTTTCCTCTTTGCAACTTGTAATAACATAGGGCCCTCCTTAGAGACCATCTAACTTGGCGTGCTTTCCTAGTTTGGCATGATCTTCATCCCATTTTAGAACCAAATCCCTTTCCTGAACAACCTATCAGAGGCTTTCCTGTCAAAGGATTTCATAACTTGATCTCGATGCTGTCAATGTATTCATGACGATGTTTGAATCTCCTCTAGTACCATGAGTCTACGAAAACCTCACTGTTAAGGCCTCATCCTCCATAACTTCAAGCCGATAAGATAAATATAGGGAAGGAATTTCCCGGGGAAAGTGGTAGCTTTTCTTCTCTTCCATATACGAGCATGAAAGGATAAACCTCGATGGCCTTTTTAGGCATTATTCGATTGGCCCATAGGGAGGTCTTGAGATGTGTATGCCAAGTTCTTCTATTGGCCTCCATATTGCACTTAATTATTCTTATAAGATTCTTGTTGCTGGATTTGGACAACCAATTTCCCGTGGGTAATAATTAGATGTAGTCTTGAGTTAAACTCCGTTATTCATGACCCATTCACTTATCTTCATCCCAAGGAAAGATATAACATTGTTTAATATAACAATAAAAAGAACACCAAAAATTGTCATCAAAATTTCTACAAAATCAAGAACAACCTTTTCATTACTTTCTTTTAGAATGACTACCTCTATCCAGTGAGTAAAATAAACCATGGCAATAAGGACCCATTTATGCCCCTCATTGGATGGAGAATTAATCATCCCTATGAAATCTAAACCCCACTGAATGAAGGGTTGATCCACCTGAACGAGGCGTAATGGGAGAGTTTCCAACCTTTGTTTTCCTATGAAAAGATCACACTCTTTACATTTCCTCACCCAGCTATGAGAATCTTTGAACAAGTCTGGCCAGTAATAACCAGCTTGCATGATTTTGGTGGTGGTTGTTCGTGTAGAGAAATGTCCTCCGATGACAGGCCATTGTGGAATTCCTCTAATACCTTGTTCACCTCTTCTAGCCTGACGCAACGTAGAAGAACACCATTTAGATCCTTTCGGAAAGAAAACATTATCTATCACGACATATGGGATAGACTACAGGAGGAAATTTCATCTCTAGAATTTATTCATGTTTGGAGGATCTATACCGAGAGAAGAAAATTCTTCATCCTTGTTGACCAATCGATCTCATCATTTCCTTCATCATTATGTAGAAGCATAATTTTTCCGTATCTTTGGTCTCCATGTCGCGGCTGCTAGCCGCAATGACATAACCCTTTTCCCCTAACAAGCTTAGTGAGCTTGATGTGTACATCATATTCTCGTTACTTTCATAATCCACCCAACTCGTTTCTCATTCATCTCCTTATTCAACAAAAATATTTGATGCTAGGATGATAAACCATTAAATGGATTTTGTTGTTAGAAAACAGATGCCTAAACTTCTTTAGGGCTCGAATGACTACAAAGACCTATTTTTCGATGAAGGAATATTTTAGTTTGTATTCCTTAAGAGACTGACTGAAAAAGGCAATGGGTTGCTCCATCAAGTCATCATTTTTCTGAGTGAGAATTCTGAAATACTTTCTTGACCTACAAAAGTGTAGAGAATAAAATACCTGTCAAAATGAGGATTCACCAGTGTAGGAGCTTGGGAAATAGCTATCTTGATGGCTTCAAAACTCTCTCTTCCCTCCTTCGTCCATGAAAATGGAATATTATTTTTAAGCATGGCTGTCAGTGGTTTTGCCAACATTGCAAACTGAGGAATAAATCTCCGCACAAAATTTATAGTTCCCAAAAACTTTGGAGACCCTTTTTATGAATTGGGAGGGATAAGGACATAATTGACTAAATCATAACTGATTCGATAGACAAACCTTCTGCTGAAACAATATGTCCCAAAAAAATTCCGTAATGCACCGCTGCGAAAATGCACTTTTTCAAATTCAATGGGACGTCAAACTCCTACACCTTCGAAAAACTTTCCTTAGATGGGTGATATGATCCTCAAGCATGTTTGGAGTAGATAGTGATATCATCAAGATAAACCAATATCATATCATTGATGAGTCCCTTAAATGCCATATCCATGGCTCTCTGAAAGGTGGCCCCTGCATTAGATAATCCAAAAGGCATCTTGTTATAAGCATACGTGCCCCATTTGGTGGTGAAAGTCATCTTGAATTGATGATATTCTTGGACCAGAATCTTATTGTATCTTGAATATCCATCAAGAAAGGAAAATATTTGAGCCCTTGTCCATTGTTTGGAGGATTTGTTCGATTTAGGGGGAGAGGGCGGTGGTTTTTCAAAGAGGCACTGGTTCAGTCCCTAAAATCCACACACACCAAATTTCACCGTTCTTTTTCCTTATAGGTACCAAATTACATACCCATGAAGAATGCTTGATAGGAAAAATTATACAGGCCTCGATAAGCTTGGTTAGCTCTTTCTGCATCAGTGGTTCGATTTTGGTATTAATTGGCCTCTACTTTTGATGAATTGGTTTAGAGTTTGGATCTAGTTTAATAGTATGTTGAGCCAAGATGGGATCGAACCATGCAAGTCCTTATAACTCCATACATAAATATCATGGTATTCTGACATAATTAGACAAAAGCCTCTTTCTCCCGAGTAGTGCATACCTTACTAATTTTCAGGACCTTCTCGCTCACTACCTCAACTTCTTCAAAATCTTCTTCTTTGACCACCATATTGGTGCTTTGTTCTACTTGATCATCTAGATTGAAAATTGACTGCAATCCTCACAAGGCATTAGCAAAATAGGAGTTATTCCATTCAGCATCGTCGAACAAATGAAGAAGACAATTTTGGGCGCCACAATGTGGGATGCACTTTCGATTCCTTCTTAAAGGAACTTGCTACGAGAGGCCTTGAACAACTTTGGAAGTAATAGTAGACTATCAAACAAGAAAGTAGCGCAAAGGAAATCAGCTTATGCCAACCAGAGAAAAAAATACATGCTAAGACCAATAAGCCTCCACCATTTTATATCTCGTTGATTATTGATGACCATTTGGTGCACAATTCTATGATCAATTCTAGAGCTAGTAGTTACGTGATACGTAAGCGAGGTCGCGAGATGTACTACAAATTCCATATTCTCTAATTTCAAGAGGGGTTGTTCACCTAGATGGTATTGTAATCCAAACTGTGGGGGTCATTAAGGGGCTTTAGCTCACTATCCATGCATGTACTTGTTTGAATTTCACACAGGATATATTTGTCATTGATCTTCCTCCAATATTTTCCATCCGCTTATCATAGGATTTCACCACAAAAATGGGAGGTTATATGTCATCGAATTGTTGCATATGATCTTGAGGACCTGCTATGGGACTAAGTTAACTATAAGGGCTAAACCAATCTTTCATAATAATGTGGAACCATAAATTTTTAGCGCTTGGTGGGACAGAGAGTTGGTACTTCCCTTCTCATTCTATTGACACAAGGTACCTAGCGACTCCATATCTCTGGATTTCAAAGTTCAGTACATAAACTTATGTGAAGAATTTGTACAAGAGCTTCTTCAAGGTGGGACAATTATAATCATAGAGAGATTTCTTTGTCTCCCCCCAGAAGAAGGGGAAGAAACCTTTCAGTATCATAAGATGACGCTTTACCTCGTAGAGGGAATTAAAATCCTCTTGAATGACATTTTTTCCCATCAAGACACAACCGACATTTGAACGTCATGGAAGCCAATACTTGTCCTTTGTTCGAAGCCAATACTCATTTGATGTTACCACAAAGAGACGCCATACCAGAAGCTACCTTGAAAATTTTACCATTTTACATTGGGGAGACTAATGTTTCACCTCGGGAGCACATACTAGATGTAGCTAGCATCTGCCCAAATTACATAGTATCATGGAAGATAACTTGGTAGTTTGACACCTTACTATTTCATTCAAAGTAAGAGTGCTTCAATGGTTCTATAGTTTAGCTGATGGATCTATTACCACTTGGAATGATATAGGCACAAATTTGTGTACACAGTTTGAGGACAAAAGTGATAATCTCTCTCTTGTAGAAAAATTTCATACTATCAAGTAGTCTCCTCAAGAGTATATTAGCAATTTCAACCTTGGTTTTAACAAGACTTGGAAAAGGATGCCAGAACTTGTAAGGAAATCCCCATAAATCACATTTCTATATTACTTATGGGCATTGAATAGTGATGTCAATGTCATGATTCAGTCCATGGGGGACCATTATCCTTGATGCTTATGAAGTTGTCGTATGAGCTGAAAATTGCTTAATTCAAGCAGGTAAAATTTCTCCTAGGCCTCCCATTCCTGTTTTTATAGAGCTTGCAAGCCAATAGCCAATCATTTCCCAGCTACGGATAGCTTCTATTCCAATAGCCACATATGTATCTAATCCCTCAAATGATTTGGCTGAGGTAAAGTCACTATTACAAACTTTCGGGAATGAACTCATAGCAATGAAGAGGTAGCAGTCCCAGTATGCTTACCCCTTTCAACCCCAATATCAGATGAACCATCCTCCATTCCATGGAAATGGTCAGTCAAAAAATCAAGCCATAAGCCAAGCTATGAATGTAAAACCTTTGAATTTTGGAACCCTTCTGCTGCCAGTTCTTCCCAAGCTATAGTCCCGGTCCAGAACAACCTCATCCAAGACTATGAATGGTGTTACCCTTGTTCTCAGCCCCATAATCAGAATCTCTACCAAAATAGTGTTTTAATTTAAGCCCTCATGGTTTAAAGCTTAACTAATCCATCTGAATCATCTATTGGACCATCCACCTCAGAAAGCAAAGACCAAGCTCCTGATGAAACCACATTACTAAATTGGCAAGCAAAAGGATTTTTGTGGTGTGAATATCGACCCTCCCCATAGCATCTAACACACATTCCAAGAAAAGGGAAATGTGAGAAAGTCTTCCAATACGATCAAGCATGCCAAAAAAATTTGTCTCCAAGTCATTGCACCTCCCGAATGGCCAGGGAATTAATCACAACATTCGGTGTGATTGGGACACATGGGATCACCTCTCAAGCTGTGGGAATTGCGCTTGAGGTGAACCTCTGGAGAAGGTCGGCTTCCTCTTCATAAACTAAACACAACACTACTTGTAATGAAAAAGATGGCTTTCTAGACATACACTAACATTTCATAGGATTAGGGAGAGAGAATGCAAGTAAATTAAATCTATGCTAGAAGTGGTGATGCACCAAGAAAAGGGATGTTCAACTTCCGGAAGGGTTAATGTGGGTAGGATGTTCGCATCATTGGCCACCTTCACCTAGTATAACTTGGAAAGGGTACAAAATACCATAGACTGGAAGCACACGTTTCTTCACTAAACTTTAAACATACACAATAGAAAGATCAGCTTTGATTTGATACACAGATAATTTATCAAGAGGATAATCACAAGCACATGTCAAGCATCCACTTAAGTGTTAATAATAATGCAACTCTTAATCAATAGAAGGAAAATACTTTCTCCCAACTGACGAAATCTAATCACACTATTCTTTTCACAATATGAAATAGATAATCTGAAATAAAGGTGAATTAATCAATAATACAAAGGAATAACATTCACAAATAATACAATAAATAATCATTCAACACAATAAAACATATCTTCAAGTGCAAGGTATAACTCTGAATATAATTAAAAGGTTTCAAAAATCTCTGAAAGCACTCTTCCATGCTTGAAGAGTAACTTCACCAAAAATCTCTAAAAATATGTGTCTCTGAAATAATGGAAGCATTCCACTATTTATAAGTTCCTATATTAAGCCATTACATCTGGGCCTTTACCTAACATTTAACTAAAATTAGTAATTTTATTAATATAAGGAACAGCTCTCATGAAAATAGAAAAATTGTTACAAATGTTGACCAAGTCAACCTTGTAACTTTGATTGATTCCAGAGCTTGACCTGTTCTTTCATGGCCGCTCATATTTGGCATGATTCATCTACATCTCCTTTCTCTAAAAGTTTCTATTTTCCTTCCTCCCATACGTCCATTCGGTGTTTTTACTTGAAGAAGCACCTCATAACACCGTGAGTTTCTTCATCTCCGTGTCTACATGCAAATTGATTCACTACATCTACTCTCTCGATCTATTTCATTATCCTGGATGGAAACCTTCAAAGTTTATTTGTGACTTTATTTAGTCTCCCTATGAAATTTTGACATAAGACTAGTCGGTCAATGGAGTCACTATTGAAAGTCTTCATGATGTCATCGTCCGCTTCACCAAATCTTTGAAATTTTACTTAATCTGGTCCTCAGGAAGAGCTTTGATATTTTCATTGAAGAACTTGCAGTTGGCATTTTAAAAATCCTCTAAGATATCATTCAGGGCATCTATAATCTCCACTCATTTCTCCTCTAATTTCTTAATCAGATCTTGTAATACCTGACACAAGAATTCCATAGCCTTTTGATATTCAAACAATTTGGAGGCATCATTAATCACCTATTCTGAAGAAGCAAGTCGAGTCTTCCTCTCTAATGTCACTTCATGTTGCCAAAGTTAAATTTATATTATTATTATCCTCGAGATAAGGATTTGTCCATCTTATAAATGGTGATTTTTACAACCTGCAAATCATTATAAATCTCAACGGCTTCCTTGATCAAAGGATTAGCTTCCTGCAGAGATTCTTTCCATCCATCTACTCACTAATCTCCCTTTCTGGCCTAGCTTCTTGAGCTCCTAATAAGAAATATCATTGATTATAGATGAAATTTTCATATCCGTAGTAGTTGAGATGTCAATGGATGGAGTGGGTTGGGTTACTCTATGCAACAGTGTAGTGAGCTGATCGACCTTGGCCTTGAGCTCATCCTTGGTGGCCTTGTCTTTGTCATATTTCTCCAAAAGGGCCCCAAGATCACTTTGTGTACATATTTCTTTGATCCTTCATGATTAGCCTTCCCAATGAGAACTTTGATATCCAAGATGTCTGTTGCTCGATTGTTTCTTTAGTTTTCCCCTCAACAGGGGTAACTACTTCTATCACATGCTCTCCATATGGTTTAACCATCAAACTTGATATGGTTCTTGGTCTCTTGGCCTATATTTTGGGCATGGACTCCAATATACTAAGCTCTATAACGTCTCTTAGAGGAACCTTTTTATTTTTCTTGGGATTCTGTCTAAATAACCATTCGGTATGGCTAGAGCCGATGAAGATAGAGTGGCAAATTTGTTTCCTGAAGCATCAATTAGAGCAAGATCACTAGAAATACCAGCTGATATCTGAGAAAAGGTAGACATGATGGAAGGTGTGGATGTAATAACAACCATAGGAATTGAAAAACAATCTTTGGGGGTTGTAATTGATTAAAATGGGAGTGTCAAAGGAAGTGAAGAGGAAATGGGTGACCCAATATTTTCCCACGCTGATAGAACTGGAAGTGACGAGAATACCTGGGCCATAGAAGGGGATGGGAAAGAAGAAATGATGGTGGAAGTGGAAAGAAGTAATACTAGAAGTGATCATGGAGGAAGAAAAAGATGTGATGGATCCTGAATGACACTAGGAGAGTCACTAACTTCAACTACTCGCTATTACGACACTGCAGAGTATGTAATCTTGGGAGCAACAGACCTAGAGAGAGATGAGCCACAAACGAAAAATGAAATCTTCTTTGGAATTATAGGAACCCTTTGAGTTAACCTCTTGCATTTTGTGAGTGTTGATTGGTTTATTGCTGGTGTATACCTTGTATTTGTAGGTTGATTTTTCCCTTTGGGTGAGATTCGAAGGTGGTAAACCAATTGAAAGTCCTCTTTAGAATGGGTCCCACCCTTTCCTTAGTATTTCTACATTATTCCACATACCAATAAACCCATGGAAGTGGTTTATTGGCAATATCATCACTCTTGTATGATTAATCTAGGAACTCATCATTGTCTTATGTGTCCTTTCGCACATCAGCCAAACCAAATTTCTGAACTTCATCAAGGGTTAACCTTTCATAATCCCTTTGCCACATGATGTATTCGTCTTGACAATGAATCCATATATCTTCTAATTTGGGTATGTGAGCACTAGAAAGACCTGTCTCTCCTAACTTACCCCAATAATCAAAATTAGTTCACGGATGAAAGGTCTGCAGGGTTACCTCGGCCATTTCGCATCCACATTTTTAACTTGTGAATGTTTGGGCAAGAATAGCTTCCAATCAAAATAGGGAAATGGATTCCTACCTTGTGATGATTATTTTTGATTTGATGATAATCCAACAACTATTAAATTAATTCCAAAAGAATCCATTTATTAGTGGGGCACCTCGAGTAACTTGCTTGGGGAACCTATGAAACACGGATTCGAATGTAGGTGAAAGTAGGAAACTGAAAGTGTGTGAATTAATGTGTTAGTGTTTTTTTTCTACTAAAAGCAAATATACTCCTACTCCTACACTAACCCTAACAAAGAAAAGCTTAAACAAATCCTGCCACAAGCAAGGAGAAATAGCTTCCCTTTCTTAAAAGGGGAAACCATGCAAATGATTTGTCACTGAATATGGCTGCTTATATGAGTGAAAAAATGACCTTAAGCTGATCCTCCACCCATATAATCTAGGTGTCAACTGGAAACAAGAAAATTTCCTCTTTTTCTTCTCTTAATTTTTTATCGAAGAGGCATTACAACTGATCCTTGGTACTTTGAGGCTCTTACTCATACTTAGAAGTAAGAACACTAGTTGTGGCTTCTCCCGTAGCTCCAATGAATCCAAAAGCCTGATTGGGCAAGGTCTGGTCCTTTGAATTTTCCCACTACTATGATATTTAACTCCAAAAATGGAGTCTTCTTATAGATCTTCCTAAATGGATGATGTGAGAGGGATGACATCCTCATATTCTTTCCCTTACTCTGTAGCAGGTGTGGATTTTGGAAGATCAAAATCCTCCAATTTTGATTCAACAAGAATGTTACAAACTGCAGGTTTTGCTTGCACGTTCTCTTCCATGGCAACAGGTTCTTGTGGTTGAAGGATGAATGATGGGGGAGAAGATATTCCAATTTTAACTAGTTCCTCCTCATCAAAACATCCTTTTAAGTTTGATAGGAAATCAAACTCTTTATTGTCCTACTATAGCAAGGTCTCTCCCTCTTGCATGTTGATTTCAAAATCTTCATAATTTTCACGATATGAAGCTTCGTATTCAAACATGAATCTAGTGAGTTCAAGCTCTTCCAAAAAATTAGACTTTTGGAGAGGTCAAATGAGAGAGGGGTCTGTAATCTCTTGTGCAACCAGATCATGATTTAATGCCTCGAATCTATCTTAGTCAATGTTATCACCGAATCACAACACCCTTAAATGTACACAAGTACATATACTTGAGCTCACGATGTGATTGGATAACATGGGTACTATCTCCAAGTTGTGGGACTTGCTACTTGAGATAGACCTCCAGAGAAAGTTGGTTCTTACTCCTAAACTACCTGCCACAATCTACTCTAATGCGGAAAAACTATCTTTCCTAATCTAACTTTCCAAGGGACCAAGGAGAGAGAATGCATGAAAATGAAAGCCTACACTAAAGCGGTGATACACCAGAAAAGGAGGGGTGTGAGAGTAGTCTTCCAATGTGTGAAAAATAGAAGTAAAATGCATACTAGAAGGGGTGATAATAGTTCTCCACAATTTGGAAAATGCATTCACAACAATATTTCATACATGCATGCATAATAATAATGAATCCTTACAAGAGCATAAAGATAGACACAATGTTCTTATAATGAAGGTTTAAAGGGGCAAGAAGAGTGAAAATAAACGTAGCAGGGAAGATGCATCCACAAACTTGTATTTTATTGCTTCATGATATGCACAATTCAATCTATTACAAGATAAGGGTCTAGATCACCATGCAAGGAGTCCACTACAAGGGCCTATAGCACATTGGCTTCACAAATAAATTTTTATAGATATTTTCTACAACAAAAAACTACCTCTTTTTACAATGATCCCAACACTCCAATTTAAAGAAGAATGAGAAGAGAGAGAGAGAAGGGGAAAATGGAAATCCCAAAATATGTCCTTCAACCACTTGTAAGATGCATTAAATGGAGTGAAATTATTGTATGTTACTTGCAAAAGGCTCCCCATACTGTCCCAGGTGCTGCAATAGAGAAATAATTATGAACATGCCTTTTAATTTCACTCCCAACTACCAAATAAAACATTGTCATAAATCCGGACACGTTTTATGAAAAAACACCATCGATTTCTCATCAAATCCCAAATTTATTGATTTTTTTTGTGTCAAGATTGGAGCCATGATTCCAATGGTACCAATTTCATGCAATTATATTGAGAAATGCAAAAGTTATGTCCTTCTGAGTGCGGGAAACTATTTTGGGTCTACAAGGCATCTTCTATCATTCGACGGGAATGAGCATTAACTGATCAAGCTGAATATGTTTCTTATATTTAAATATATCTACCCTCATCCAAATTAAGAAAGTCCAATTTTATGAAAATCGGAGCTTGGAGTCAAAATTTATGGCCGTTTGAAGTTTGGGAGGTCAAATTTTGACTTTTCTCTTTGTGACTATTTCGCAAAATCGGTCTGCGTATCTCTACTGTCCTAGACACATTCTTCCACATCAGCTGATTTGGGCTTTCTTTTCCCTATGCATCTGCTTTTGACCGGGCCGTGAGGACCATTGACTCTGCATCCTCCGATTCCACTCAGCTTGGCTCCTTGTGTAGCGATTTAACCTCTCTGCGTGTCCCGCGCTTACTTGTGTCCCAACTATCACGGAAAAAATCTCCACACCACCCGTAATAGACTGACTTGTGGAAAAATCATATTTTCGTGTCCCATGCGTCTCGACGTCCCAACTATCTCGTGGATTGTCCGGGATAAGAATGTCTTATTTAGTCATTCCTTTGTATTTCGGCCCCAAACTTGGTATGATGAACCTTGGTATGACCCGCACTAGTACAACCCACAATCTCTAGACCCACAATGCATTAAAACAATCCTGGGACTTCGTTTTTTGGATTTTTATAATTTTTTGCTAACTTGTTGGATTTTTCCTTGGATGGGGAAGTTAGAGAGAAACTAAAGGCACCCCAAAACATGATTTTGGGCCTCGAATCAATTCTACTTGCTTGGGAATAAATAATTTGGTACATGTTATAAAAATTACCTTGAGGGGTGAATTTTAGATAACATTCACTTCCATATTCTCCTCTTTAACTGGACTTGGAGTTGATTGTTATTCTTCCTTCTTGACTAATTATGCAGCCTGGATTAGATCAACATCCTCTTCAGACAAAGTGTCATTATGGAAACTACATTTATAGAAAACATATTGTTGATCTTCTTCTTCTTATTCTTGTTCTTCTTCTATTGCAAACTCAGCCTTAGCCACCACTGGCTCTTCAACCTTGACCTCATCTATTGGATTGACCATCGAGGGGGTATTTGTAATACGTAACTCGGTAGCCCAAATTTTCTGATTTTATATCATTTCTTCTCTTTTTGGTTCCTCCTCTCTTTGTTGTTCTCCTTGACTCGATTCTTGAGTCTCTTCCGCACATGTTCTTGGGAAAGCAGGAGGAGTGGTAGGTTGCGATTCAACTAGTTTTACTATTGTTTGTGGTGGTGATGGAAGTGGAGCTTCTTGTTTGTTTGGAGGGGATGACTACTTGGGAGGGAAAAGGGAAGAGGAACTAAGGTGGGATGGAATATTAGGAGATGGGGAAGGGAAATCAACACTTGGGGCTTGACTCTTGATCATGCTGAAATGATAAAGTTTGAGAAATAGAAAATGAAGGACGGGGAGTTGGTGATTGACTTACCCATTGACAAGGTTGTCTCACACTTTGCTCATATGCCTCAATATCCTTAATCCAATGTGTAAGTTGAGGAAGCACTTCAACCATGAAGTCAATATTCTCCTGAGGGATATAATGTTTGGGAAAAGGGCCTCCCCATGGACAAGGTGCCCCGATCGCACCGTGATAGCCTCCATCCCTTGAATCTTCTCCAACAGATCAACATTTTCCATGTAGTTTGTCCACAATCATACGTCCCCTTGTTCTTGATAAACTTCATGGCCAAACTAGTTTTGACCCTTCTCATATGGGTAAGCATGATAGTTCTTAATTTTACCAAAACATTTATCTTGAGGACTTGGGAAGTACATTGGAGGAGGACCGCATACTGCTATAGGTGTGAATTCAAATAGGGAATGAGCTCATGATTGCACAACTTCATGAATGCAGAAAATGAAAGATGTGGAAAGAAAAATGAATGAAAATGGGTGGAAATGGATGGAAAAGGTCTATAACTTAGAGAATGGGTTGTTGACTAGATGGAGTCGCAGATGTGCTTGCATGTGCCTCAAAAGGATGAATCTTAATAGGAACACACCAACCTGCTAAGATGAAGTGGTAAGGTGCTTCAAACTTGTCCCATTGGGCATGTCAAAACTTTTAGTATTTATGAATGTTAGTATTTATTGATATTTTTGTATGTTTTTGGATTTTTGAGATTTTGTGGGTGTTTTTGGGATTTTTGAGATTTTGTGGGTGTTTTTGGGATTTTGAGAATTTCTCAAATGTTTTTGGATTTATGATATTTTTGAAATATTCCTTGATATTTTTGTATTTATGAATTATTTTTGGGAATTATCTTATTGAGATTTTTGAATGCTTTAGGGATTTTTATGATTTTCAAATATTTTGAGATTTTAGGATTTTCAAAAAAATTGGGTATGTGTAAGGTTTTTCAAATGGATTTTAGCATTTTTAATGTTTTTAGATTTCTTGAAGGTTTTAAATGTGTTTGGATTTTCATGAGTAATATACTAGATGGTAAACTTCTTATGAGAGGTGATAAGCCAGGGTATCATCCATATGTACATTGTTCTTCATGGTAACTCATGCTTTGAATTATACAAAAATTGTCACTCTATTGGAAGAATATGTTGGTGATGATATGATGAAAAATAAGTCCATCTATGTCCGTGACTCCACGAAACTAGTAAGATACGAGGGTTCATCAAAGAGATTCAAGAAGGACACAAGATGTATATAATGAATATAGAGATAATTGAAAACAACAATCCATTTGGGAAATTGTGACTCAATTCCTCTTAAGGTTACTAATTTTTTTGAAATGACTTTCACTTTATAGGTCACTTACTAGACTTAGACTGTTGCATGGCCTACTTGATTGGTAAGATTTTAGGTGACGTTATAGTTCTCTCTTGAATTAGGCATCAAAATTACTTATTGGAGATTTTATAAATGTAAGAAATTTCATATTTATAAGGTTTTTTAGTTTTTACGGTGACTTATATGCCTTGCCCCATGCCATCAGTAAGAGGAAAGAGTTCATCACTGAAGACAAGACCTAGCCGAGTGTTAATTTTTTTTAAATTATTTTTTATGACGTTTTTTATGTTTTTTTAATTATAAAATACCCTATAGAATTTCCCCCATGCTACCAAGAAGAAGCAAGCATTTATCACCAAAGATAAGATGTAGACGATTAAGGGAACCTTCCTCCATTCCCATTTTCATACTACTAGTAACAAGTGTGGGATAAAACCAAATACTATAAAGGATGAAAGGTGTGATAGTTAATTAATCATAAGTTATTTGATTGATTGATTTTTATTATAGGTCTTTTTATTTGGGAAGGAACATCTGCCCCTAATCTCATCCCCATACGACTAGTAGGAAACAAGGGTTCAACACCAAAGACTGAGATGAGAGGTCAATCCACCGGGTAAAGATGTTTAGAGATTTTTTTGTGAAATAGAGAACTTATTTTAAGGGACTATATTACCATCAGTAAGCTTTTAGGTATGACCATAGGAAAAAGCAACAAAAAATGGAGAAATTATAAGAAGTATGAGATGCACAAGACTTAATAGGATCTATATTAAGATTTGTCTTGATGATGAGTATGAGGATGTGATTTTTATAATGGGAATATCTTCCAATGGAGTGAAATTTTTTAAAATATTTGGAGATAAGTCAAACATGAGGAATATACAAGCAGTTTCTCCTAGGATAGAGAGCACCTCAGGATAAAAATTTCTTTAGGTGGATTACATTCATTGGTTCATCAATTTATTAACCATCTTCGGTGGCAATTTATAGGCTCTAAAGAAAAATTTAGCGGTGTTTTCATAGGATCCTAACCAAGTAGGTTCAAATTTCCCTTATTTTTCTCATTCTTTAGTTTTCTTTTGATTTTATTTGAGAAGAAGACCACCAACCTCAAACTCTATAGGATTTAATTTTTTATGATAGTTACGTTATAACCAATTTTGATAGACTTGAAGGTGATTAAGAGCATTAAGTCTTCTTTCATCTATAATTTCAATTTCATTAAGAAATGATTGTCGATATTCATCTTCATGAATTACATCTTTAAGGGATATTCTTAAGGACAAGAGTTCAAACTCTACAGGTAAAATGGCATCATAACCATAAAAAAAAGGGTGAATTTTGGGGCTTCCGTAGGTGTGTGGTAATATGTGTTGTAATCCCAAAGAGTGTGGTAAGTTTGAGTCTTCATATTTATTCCATGTGTATCGACAATTTTTCCATAAGGAATTTTAAAATTGTATTGGTTTCTTCTTCTTGGGCATTACCCTAGGGATAGTATGGAGTAGACCATTTAAGTTTATTGTCGTGACACTTAGCTAGGTATCTACGATGAGATCATTTTCCATTCTCATTTAAAATGCACAATTGAATTCAAAATCGATAGTTGATATTATTAAAAATAGACTTTGATATTTGGCTTTGATGAACGTAGGTGAGAGGCATAGACTTTACTCACTTGGTGAAGTAATCGGTAATGGTAATGATAAACCTATGTCCATTAGAATTCGTTATTCTAATTTTACCAATGAGATCAATCCCCATTGAGAGAAGGGCCACCTTGTGGTGATTGGTTGTAATTATTCATAAGGTGCATGGATAAGGTTGCTTTGTTTGTGACAAGTCTAGAATCATTTGACAAAAATGTATATGACATTATCCATTTGGCCAATAGTACCCAATAAGTAGATTTTCTTAGCCAATTCCATATTATTTGTTTGTGCTTTGTACATACCATAGTGGACTTCAGTTAAAACACTAGAGGCCTCTTCTGATTAATACATAGGAGTAAGGCACCATCGTAACCTTATCTATAGAGAGTATCTACTAAAATTATGTAATAAGAGGACTGCTACGTTAAATAATGTCTATGAATATAATTCATGTTTGAAAGGAATGCTTTGTCATGGATGAAATTTTAAATATAATTTTACTAAGGGTTGTTAGGACCGAGGCCTTCACATACCAAAGTATTTTCATGTAGATTATAAACGAACTTTAAGAGGTTTTCTATGAGAAAACATTCCTCGGAGTTGCTTGATGCAAGTTATAACAAATATTTGATAGTTTCCTTTGAATTTGGGGATATATTATGAATTATATGGATTTGGTGAAAACTAATCAATCAAAAATATATTCAAAGGATATCGACAAAGCATTTATATGTATTAATATTTTCATCCTTGACTTGGTATTTTTGGTAACCTATTTAATGATAAGTAGTCATTTGTCAAACACGACCAACTCTTTAAGGTTCAACGATATGGAAAGTTTTAATCCAGTGATGAGGGCTTCATACTCTATGATATTATTATTATATGGTAATGCTAGTGGAAATGATTTGACGATAACATGTCCTTTATGTATAATAAGAAAAATACCGATCTTAATCCATGGAGGTTACAATATCCATCAAGAATAACATCCAAGATTGCGTTATATCGATGTATAAAATATATTCATTGGGAAATGTAAAATGGAGTGGTTCTGTTCTAGTAAGAGGAGCCTCAACAAGTTTATATGTAAGGGAATGTACATTAATTGTTCTTTGTAAAAAATAAACAACGCCAAATTCACTAAATAGGATGACCGAAGCTGGACATTCTTCTGTGAGAATGGGTTGAGATAATATCGGAGAATAACCATAGATCTACTAGTTTAAACAATTCACATGTGAATAATGCAAAACATGAATTTCTCCAAGACAAAACAAAGTAAGTATACAAGACTAGAAATTAAAAATACAAGAGATATAATCATAATAGCACATAAATAGCTCCAACTCAATAAAATCAAATAGAATAATGTAAGAGATGTAAATAAAGGAGGTGAATGTGTAACCTCCTCTTAGAATCATGGAAATATCCACCTAGAATAATGGTAACCAAAAAAAACATTTTGTGTCGGCAAGTTGTAACTAACACCTAGAATAGTGTAGTCAAGTGGTAACTTGCACCTAGAATGGTGTAGTCAAGTGTGCACATAAGAAAACATATCCTATAAATATAGGGAAAATCCAACTGACATGGAATATATCGATTAGGATAATACAAATAAAGTGAGGAAAATAAATCCTAGACAAATACCCATTATAAACACAACTTAGGAGGGAAGTGAAAAATGAAAGTGGGTCCCGAAAAGAAGGCCTAATGAGGTACCAACGTATAATTCAATCTCTAATAATATATATGAAAAGGAGGAAATCTAGTGAGAAAAATACCCCTAAAAGAGAGACATGAGAACTGAAGAGGCTAGAAGCCCCCCCTGAATATAATTAAGTTGTTGATATAGACCGCAACCCAAAAAGAGTTCATAGACTTTCTCTCAATGAAATGTTTGATGAAGATGTCATCAACTTTCTCTGAAGATAGACAAAATATCAAAATGATGACCTACTTATGAATGAGCTCCCAAATTAAGTGCATGCGAATTTCAATGTGTTTGGTCCTCTGATGAAGGACCGAATTCATGCATATCGGATAGTTATTTAGTTATCATAAAAGACGATTGTAGGCTACTCAATATAGATACCAAGCTAAAAAAGAATCCTTTGAATCCAAATATCCTTATTAGTTTCATTAGTAACTCCCCTATACTCGACTCTATGGATGATATAACAATAACATTCCACTTCTTTCTCAATCAACTGATAGGAACAAAACCCAATGAGAAACAATAACCTGAAGTGGAATTAAAACACTCATTTTTGTCGGCCCAATCTAATTTCGAGTACCCAACCAAGTCAATGTATTAACCAACCCTATAGTGAATCTCATATCTGTGTGAGCCCTGAATGTAGTGAATAATCCTCTTAGCTGCATTCTAATGTAATTCTTGAGGTTCATGCATATACCTAGAAATAATACCAATGACATAAGAGATTTTAAGTCCGGTGTAAGTCGGGTAAATAAGGTTGTCAACAATTTTTCGATACAAAGTAACATCAACCAAGGGTGTGGAACAATCAAACTCAATATTGAATCGAAATAATAAAGGAGTTGGAGATGGATTGCAATCAGCTATGTAAAAAAAACAGAAGATCAAGAGAGTACATTGGATATGCAACTGAAATCCTTGAATCAGAATGTGTGATCTTAATGCCAAGGAAGTAGTGCAGTAGACCCAAGTCAGTCATGGATAATCTATCCTAAAGATTCATAATCACTTTCAAGATATCCAATGATGTACTCCCACTTATCAAAAGGTCATCTCGAATAAAGAAACAAGTATGAGTAATGAATCATCTCATAATAATAACTATAAATTGGGATTTTATTAACTTGAGTGAAACCAAGAGCTAGGAGGAAGGAATCCATCTTGGCATACCAAGCCCTAGGGGCCTATTTGAGGCCATAGATGGATTTTTTAAGTCTAAAAACTAAGGATGAATCTTGAAAAAACCTTGGTGGCTACTCCATGTAGATCTCCTCCTATAGGTCTATATGAAAAAAATCACTCTTCACATCCATTCGGTACACACTCCAACCATGTGTTGTGGCTAAAGAAAGCGTGAGTCTAATCGTAGTAATCTTAGCTATGGGTGTAAAGGTATCGAAGTAGTCTATGTTGGCTACCTATGAAAACACCTTGGCTACTAACCGATCCTTTTACTTATAAAATGACCCATTTACTGCAAATTTGGTGCAGTATATCCGTAGACACGTGAATTCTTCTTTTGTAATATTATTTCCAAAATGCACACAAATCACCCTCATTATTTCCAAATCCATTATAATTAGTGATCTTTGCTAGTTATCTAACATTTTTTACCACTTTAGCCAATTAATAGTGCTTTTTTTTAATTTTGTAAGCCCATTTGCATTCGGTATACCACTTTACTGCTTAATCGCAAGTCAAAATCCTCTTCAAAATAGACAATTAGAGTTTATTAGCTAATTAAGTCTATTTTCCCCTTATTTTGGTCAATATACCCTAGTATTAAATCAAACCCCTCTTCCAACCACTCAAAATCACCCCATTCACCTCCAAAACATCTCAACAAGATTCAAACGCTTATCCTAGCCTCCTAGTTGACCCTAAGCAGTTGATTAGGACTTTATGCCTCTTAATAACTTGGTAATTCACTAATTCGATTCAAAAATCCTAATCATGATTAGTAAGTATAATCTAATTTGTGGATTTTTAGTCCCACATGCACCAAAATAAAATTTTCTCCTAAAAGGAAATGTTGTAAATATCTCCCCCACGGGTAGATATAGACAAGCAAAAGAATATGGAAATCAAAGAAACTCAGAGCTCGATATTTATTGCATCACCAACAGCCAAGGCACAGGTAGAAAAGTGTCGACATGAAAAAGTTCGCGCCAAGGCGTAGGTAGAAGGCACACGTCAAATAGTGTCGACATGAACATGGATGCGCCCTGGCATAGGTAGAAAAGTGTTGACACGAAAAAGTTCGCGCCAAGGCGCAGGTAGAAGGCACACGTCAAAGAGTGTCAACATGAACATGGATGGGCCTATGGTGCACTTAAGAGTATGACGACATGCAGATGGATGCGCCAAGGTGCACCTTCAAGAGGCGCAACATTTTGAATGCTGACTAGAAGCAAACCCGACCCAAATATTCGGATGGCCGTAACTTTTCACGGGAGGCTCGGATTCACGCAAGGTTGGCCATATCTTTAATTAGGTGAGAAAAAGTTCTTAAAATTGCAAAATACATTTCACCACTTTTTGGGTTTGCTAGGGTTCTCACCTACCACCATAATGAGAAGAATTAAATGCAACCTAGAGGTGGTTGGGGTAGATTTGGAATTGCTCTCTCTTTTCTCTCTCATTCTTCCTATAAATTGTAAGGAGGGGATTCTTTCTAAAGGTTGGACATTCTTTTTGCCCCTCCTTCTTCTCTTTGGTAGTTGAATTTGTGGAGTTCAAACCTCCCATCTAAAATTGTAATGCAAATTTTCCTCTTGGCATTTTGTAGTGTATTGTATCAGTCTTTGGAGAAAATAATGCATGTCTGTGGATGATTCTCAAACCTCTCTGTGTTCATTTGCATCCTCCTGATATTTCACTGCAAATCTGATTATCTGTGCATGATCTTGCATTACATTTTAATGGTTTTGTGTTTATTGGCAAGATAGATGTTCTTCATTCCTCAGTGCATCACCTTTGTAGTTTAGGTTTTATTTTATGCATCTTCTTACCCTGTCTCCTTGGAAATTTAGTTTAGGTTTTTGAGTAAACCCTCTGCATTTTTACATGTGCATCTGAATAGAGGAATAGGAACCGGCCTTCATCCAAAGATATTTTCCAATTCGCGAGGTCCCACACTTGGGAAAATCTCCATGTTATGCAATCACACTGAGAGTATCAACCCATCGAGTTGTAGACATTTAGGGGTGTTGTGATTCACCTTCAACAGGAAAACTATAAAAAAGGGTGCACCTCATTAATTTATATTTCTTACCATGCTTTGATTTGGGTCTCATATAGTAAATATGATATATAGCCAAGCTCAATCCTTGCTTAAAGCCTGCAATGGGGTTAGTAGATGGATATCCAAAATGACCAAGTATTTATTGGGAGAGGCCATTTCACCTTGTTTTCAGTAGCAACCATAACCATTTGATTGCCCTCTTAGGTCCATTTAGGCCCATCTAAGGTAATCCAAGCATATTAGTAGTCATGTTTAGTTATATTTTGTATTGTTTTCATACTAGTTAAGCATTCTTTTAAGCTTCTATCTTAATGTTACATTCCTAGACTTAGAACCCTTGGCTAGATGGATGACATTGGTGTTATATTTCCTTGTTGAGTCATGCAATTTTATTTGTAAAGTTTAGGGTTTCATCATTTAGAACACTGGTGGAACTCACAAAATTCATTCTTCCTAAACAATGATGGCTTAGGTATATCATCCCCTGTACGGTTGTGTTTCATGGTATTTTACATTGTTTATGACCTCTAATTTTTTTAGTATAGACGATATGGATTTAAATAGAGGAGTAAAATTGTAGTGTTTATACTCGGTAAGATGATTACCCTTTGCAAGTTTGAAAGGTTTTTGGTTATGCGTGTATTGCACCCATTTTGATTCCACTATCCCATCACTAACGACATTTTTGTTTCTACTAGGAACAAACTTTGTTTTATCGTTAGATTTAGAATCATTATGTTCATGGGAGAAAGGTTTTAGAGCCCTCTAGCTCACAATGCCTTTTCAATTTGACTCCCTTTTCGATTATCTCTTCAAACATGTTACCAAATTTTTTTGCAAGTGGAACGTAATGTCTAGATGGAGTTTGGGAACAAATATACCTATCATCTATTTTTTGGGTATGGCGCAAGGAAAGTGGATAACTAATCTTCTCCATCGTTGTAAAAATGTAGTGAATTTTTCACTATTTCTTTGTTTGGCATTGCAAAGATCCAACATGGTGATGTCATTTTGTATATTAAAGGAGAAGTGTCATACGAAACTTTCTGCTAGTTTTAGCCATGTTTATATGGACTCTTTAGGGATGTGAAAAACCATTCTAGCATTGTTTCTCCTAAATTTAGTGGAAATAAGCACATGAGATAATTGTCATTGAATTCCACCTCTTGACATGTCACATAAAATTCCTTTATATGATCACGAGGGTCACCTTTTCCCTTATATTTATCAAATTTTGGAAAATCAAAATGTCTTGGGAAAAGTATTTGTAGCATGGCTTTTTCAAATGGGTAAGGACATAACTCGTGGAACCGATACCTCTTATTATTGCTACAGGTTTGGCCCTCTTGTAATGCTTGAAGGACGTTCTTCATTGTTGACCACTCTTGATTAAAAATTGGATCTTGTGTGGGTGGCAGCGTAGGTCTATAAAAAGGGTTAGGCATAGGTGTATGCGCTTTGAGTTTTCCACATGAATCTCTTCATAAGGATCTCTTAATGCATCTCGTCAAGGATTTTTTATCTTGAAATTGTAAAATGAAGCTTTAGATTATTTATTTGGTATAGTTTGTTTCACAAATTTTGGTTTTTCATTTTGTATATGTGAAGCCAAACTTACCAATTGACAAATGAGGGCTTAGACCTATAATTCAAATGTAACCTCTTTAATAGGTATTTCATGATGATATTTATTAGGAAGAGGTTGTGCATGATGAACATGTTCTTCATGGTCTTCGCAATGAATTTTAATAGGAGGTAAATGATAGTATCCATAGTTTTCAAATGGTATCTCCTCAGTATTTTTCCATGCACAAGTAAAGGCATGACCTAGATTTAAAATTTTGTTAAGAGTGCGATGAGGGAGGTCTACTTCTTGTTCTCCCCAAAACATTCCGATGATAAGAGAAGGGTACTACTGGAAGGGTTATTTGGATCCTAGTTCCACAACCCGCATAAGAACTTCATGTTTATTATGAAAAATGTGGTCATCAAAATGGATGGAATACATCTCTACATCCATACAAGGAGACTCTTCCTCTCCACCACGATCATCCACCATGATATTATCCTCCAAAATAGGGTCGTCACCTCCAAATATATTGGCTGCCAACTTTCATGACCCCATCCTCATAGTAGGCATTACCTATAATAAAAGGTACAACATAAAATATTTCAATTAAGGTTTACTAACAAGGGACTCTAGTTAAATTTGCATAGAGTAATGACCCTAAGTTGTGAAAATAAGGTGACTATAGAATATCCACAAATATGATAGGTCAAAATCAATGTATGAACTAAAGAATAATGAAAAATCTACCCTAGCAAGGTAATATATGACAAAAGTTTTCCTTATAATAATATAATGACGTACAATGCCCAAAATTTAGTTAAACCAAATAGTTTATTCTCTAAAATTTTGTCTAGATAGGTTTGTAACCAAATAGTGACAACATAACATCACCAGTTAGGTTGAGTTTGCAACAAACAAGGCCTAAATGATAAGATAATGTTGATGTAATCTTCTAACAAGATATACTAAAAATAATTTCTAAACACCACAAAATTCCAAGTTTGGTAAAATGGATGATAACAATGTGAGCAATGTAATGTCACTATTTGGACAGTGAACCAATATTTCAGAAAGCAAGATTTCTAATGTCAAAATGATGTTATGGTGATGTTAACAATGAATCCTCAACACTCACAAAAACTCAAGACATAGTTAGTATGTAAAACCTATGTCTAAGTATAACAAGAAATTTCTATGTGTATGAACAACGTAACTCTACAATATAGAGATTTAGGCCCAATTTCACAATGGAAACAAGACGTAAATATCTCAATTATATGGCTACAATGTTGTAAGCATAACAACTCAAAATATGAAAATGATTAAACCACCTAACTATGATGATAATAAGTCTCAAATATGGGTTTTTGAGACAAGGGGGCCTACTAGATCATGAGTACGTACCATGCACACTTTCAACACTTGTGCTTCGACATTGCAACCTAGTTACGCAAGTAGAATACAAAACTGGTGGACATGTGATATATAACGGTATCTGTATATGTTGTTTCCTTTTGTCCAAAATTGGGCAACAAGAAAACAAGGGTGTAGACCATGTGGTTTTGAAATAAACTTTGTGTTATTTTGGCAGAGTTTCACTTTGTCTTAAGAGAAGTGAAAAACTAGGACAAAATGAAATTAAGTAGATTTTGTGATGAAATGTCACACAGTTTCAAATTTAAGATATTCTTTCCGTTGTTCAAAAAACAAGATTTTGAATCTATTTTTTTTTCAATTTGTGAGAGCTCTCAAGTATACTATCTAATACAAAAATAATGGCTCCAAGCCACCAATATTCCTAGGTGGTTCTCTCTTTAAGTGTCACAAGATATCTATGACCGAGTTCGATTTACCCAAATAGTTATACTTACACCCTTAAGTATCTTAGCTTTACTTTACACCCTTAATTATAATGAGCACCAATGTGCATTCAATTATACTTTCACTTTGGGGTCGCGATACGCATATCTTTGACGCTAATCTCACTAATGCGTACTAGACAAGTCGGTAGTGTGGAGCACCTTGTTGTTTCCTTCCCAAGGTTCCCTCTTGTGTGAACTACTTTAGGGTTTCTAGAATGACCCCCTTTTTGTAGCTTAAGACTTATGCCAAAACGATTATGTCCTAGTTAAGCGGACAAGCAATAGGTCTTAACCAAAACCCGCAAATACAATGTCATGATTGTGTTGTATTTTTATATTTTATCTTGAATGTAGTTTTTTTCATAGTCCTTTCGTAAACCTACAATCACATGTGTAGTTAGAATTTTTTTATTCCTCCTTTATTTGTCTAGTGTTACATCCTTCACAAAATGGTTAGTAGTTTCAAAATATATTAACAATATCATAAGAAAATAACTATAAAAAATGCTTGTAAATCAACTACCTTGTATCAATTTTTTCCAAAAAAGGTTTATTCCCAATTCATCAAAGTTCTTTTTAATGAAAAGACTAAAATTTCTTTTGATTCCATAGATCATGCAAGGAAGAGCATACAAAAATTCTCGCCTTGATTATTTAGCAAGTGAAAAACCATTTTAAACTAAAAGCTGATTAACAAAGTTTCCTACTTACTCTAATGATAGTAAAAGAATGTTTAAGAGTTATTTTAATTCTCTAGATAACACGAAGTACAAGAGAAGAGTATACAAACCTTAACCTAAACTCATACCAACCACGGAAACAAGATTAATTATTTAAAAACCTAAGTGATTTCATAAAAAAACTTACTCTAAATCTATGAAATTAACAAAAATGGCATGTAAAAACCTTTAAAAAGTAACAAAAATCCTAAAAACCAAAAATGGAAACTTTGAGTTTATAGGAAACATTTATACGCATACACCTACATGCCACTTTTGGCGTGTGTGCTCCTATTTGGATGCTTATTCTCCTCTTCTGAAATGTACATTACCCTTTGTAAAAATAATGAGACATTTTGAAAAATACAAGCTAATGTGTTTGCTTCGAGGAAAAGTGGGTGCGCCCTGTTTCGATGCCTATGCTCCCCTACAAACGTGTGTGCTCCCCTTTGTAAAAATCACAAATAGTTGAAAAATACAAGCTGATATGTACACTCCTACTTCAACTCCTGCACTCCCAGTTCAACACTTGCGCTCCCCTACCGACATGTGAGCTCCCCTTTGTAAAAATGATAGAGTTGAAAAATATGAGCTGATGTGTGTGGTCCTTCTTCAAGGCTTGCACTCCTAGTTAAATGTTTGTTCTCATAGTTCATTTATTGTGCTCAAAATTCAACACCTTCACTCCCGGTTCAATGCCTATGCACCCCTTTGCAGGAAGTGGCAAAAATTTGAGTTTTGACAAGAATTTCTTCAAAAGGTCAAATCTTTGGTTTTTTTTGGCAATTTTGACAGGGTTTCACCTCCTTGAATCCTACAAAAATAAAGAAAACAAAACTTCTACCACTAATCTAGTTGAAACAACTTTCAAAATTGGAAAATAATCTATAAAAATTTTAAAATTACTCTAAAACTTTGACTTTAATTTAAAACGCTTCAAAAAATAATCTAAAAAATTGAAAGTACTCGAGAAAGCTTGAAAGTAAACTAGAAAAATTGAAATTAATCTAGGAAACTTGAATCTATGGGAGTTAAGTTATAAAACCTTGAAAATTACTATAAAAATTTGAAATTAATCTAAAAATCTTGAGAAACTAATATAAAATTATTGAAAGTAAACAAGAAATCTTGAAAGTAAACTAGAAAACTTTAAATTAATCTAGTAAACTTGAAACTTATTTATAAACATGAAATAAAAACTTTGAAACTAAGTTAAAAAGCTTTTAAAAGTTAATGCAATGGGGTATTGTCCAACCATGTGTGCCAAATTATGACACCCTAAACTTTACAAATTAAATTTCATGACTAAACAAGGAAATCTAGCACCAATGCCATCCATCTAGCCAAGGGTTTTAAGTCTACGAATGTAACATTAATATAGAAGCTTAAAAGAATGCTAAACTAGTATGAAAAAAATACAAAATCTAACTAAACATGCCTACTAATATGCTTGAATTACCTAACATGGGCCTAAATAGACCTAAGAGTTAAATCAAATGGTTATGGTTGCTACTCCTAACAAGGTGAAATGGCCTCTCCTAATGACTACTTGGTCATTTTGGATATCCATCTACTAACCCCATTGAAGGATTTAAGCAAGGATTGAAATTGGATATATATCATATTTATTATATGAGATGCAAATCAAAGCATGGTGTAAAATATAAAGGAATGAGATGCACCCTTTTTATAGCTTTCATTTTCATGGTCTATCAAGTCTTCCCTCCAAGAGGTAATAAATTTCCACATGCACACATTAGATCTCAATGAGAAAGCATGGTCAGTATGTTACCAAGTGTCTTATTTGGGACCTTGTTTAGACTCTTACTCTAATGTGTATCTTGTCTCATGATTCGTGCCTTTGGCTAATCGCTTCTTCATCATGAGGATTCTAAGCTATATTAAAAAAATCATGTTGTTCTTCTAGTTTGTTCAGAACATCCATGTATATATAAGACTTCCTTTTTCCATGTTTGCGGGAACCTTTCTACCCTTTCTCAAAACAAAGTTCCACATCTTTCTATCAATTGCTTCTTGGATAGCTTACACTGGGGCATCCTTTCTCTTTTAATTGGTAAAACAATGAAAAACAGAAAAAAAAATGGTAAACAACACACATATACTAAAGCCTATATCACTTGCATTATCCTCAAACATTGAAATTTTTCCTACAAAAATATTTATAACATTCTTACTTGTTCTTTTCTAAAACGACATGTACATCATTTTGATCTACCTCCATTAAAAAATTTGGGTCTTGTTATTATGTCGGTACTCCCATGCGATAGTGAGTTTTGCAGTCTTGTGTCATAATGCATGAAATATTTTCCATGGGACTACTTATGTCCTCCGTTTTCCCCTTTCATGTGTTATTGCTTGGGGCATCATTTTTAACCCTTGTCGTTACAACATGAACATTTGGGAAATGTAGCTTTATAACAAAAACATTGGTACAACTGTCTTGAATGTTGTTTGTTTCAATATATGTGATTGTTTTTTTCTCTCTATTAGGTTAGCTGGTCTACTTTCTCATATTGCATTGCATTATGTATATTGCATGGAGTTAAACGTCATTTTACTTTCTCATATTGCATTGCATAATGTATGTTGCATGGAGCTATGCATTTTTAGCAATAAACAATTGTTAGTAATTTATCTTTTCATGTTATCTTACACTTTTGTTTATTTTAAATAAAATCCGATGATGTAGACCTAGGGGCAAAATGATATAAACATGTTGCTTATTGAAAGGATGAATGCAAAGCTTAGAAGCTGTCTTATATTTATCCATTAATCATTTATTCTTCATTATCACTTATTACCACTACTAATTTCTCTTCCAAATCACCTCGGGAAATAAATAATCACGTTTATCCCTATCCTTCTTCATTCTCAATACCTAAGGGTTTCATGCCCATTCTGAATCATTTTTTTCTATCCATTTCAAATCATATTTTCAATTGTCGATTGACTTCTTATAACACCCCATCGACACTCGAGGGAGAATCCTTCATCCCGCTTATTTTTCTTCAAAACTTTACCTTTTTACACTTGTCTACTATGTCTGAATTGAAGTCACTAAATTTACCTCAAACATTGGCAAATGTAGACACCTAAATTCCACTTTTGCAATCTTATTTCCAAAATACACACAAATCACTCTCATTCTTGCCGAATCCATTACAATTAGTGATCTTTGCTAACTACCTAATGTTTTTACAATTTTTTCCAATTAACAATGCTTTGCATATTGTGTAACCCGTTCGCATTCAACATGCCACTTTACAAAAAATTGAAAGTCCTCTACAAAACAAACAATCAGATTTTATTAGCTAATTAATCCTATTTTTCCCTAGTTTCGGTCAATATACCCTAGAATTGACTCAAACCCCTCTTCCAACCACTCAAAATCACCCCATTTGCCTCCACAACATCTCAACAAGCTTTAAAATCTTATCCTAGCCTCCTAGTCAACACTAAGCAGTTGATTAAGGCTTCACACCTATTAATCACTTGGTAATTCAAAAATTTTGATTAGCAAGGCCTAACCATGAATAAAAATCTAATCCAATTTGGGGCTTTTCAATCCCACATGCACCATAATACTTGTTTCTCCTAAAAGGAAAACTATAAAAAGGATGCACCTCATTCCTTTATATTTTACACCATGCTTTGATTTACATCTCATATAATAAATATGATATATAGCCAAGTTCAATCCTTAAACCCTTCAATGGGGTTAGTAGATGGATATCTAAAATTATCAAGTAGTCATTAGGAGAGGCCATTTCACCTTTTTTATGTAGCAACCATAACCATTTGATTTCCCTCTTAGGTCTATTTATTCCCATGTTTTTAATCTAAGCATATTAGTAGGCATGTTTAGTTATATTTTGTATTGTTTTCATACTAGTTAAGAATTCTTCTAAGCTTCTATCTTAATGTTAATGCTATCCCAATTTTGGCCCCAGAAAAATGAACACACACAACCCCATGCAAGAAAGAAATTCAAAGAACGGTTCTGTCGAATGAACCCATGCTTCAAATCTAATGAACAAGTTACAGGTAGGTTCTAGTATGGATGATCATGATCGGGGAAGGAAGAGAATAGTGTCCAAGAAATGGAGAAGGCTCAAAGTGTTCGGGCTTTGGAAATGATTCAAAATAAGCCCCAAAATTGGATACATATTGAAGAATCAACGAAATCCTCCACGTGCCGCATCGGCGCATCTCCAAAGATTAAAATCAAAAAGTAGACTCAAATGAGCATAGAGCTTGCATGTGTCCCAAGCTCGAAAAGGGATAGAGCTGGCCGTTGAAAATTTTGAACAAGTAAAAGGAAACACATGTTAGCTCAAAGCAAAATTTCAAGATGAGATCCCAAGGAGGAGAGTAAAACTTGTGCCATTCATCCATGTGGCCAATTATCAATAGAGGACAAATTCGAAGCGGGCCTAAATTGGTTAAGTCAAACTTGTGCTATCCATTCATGTGGCCAATGGTCAACGAGAGGATAAATTCAGAAGTGGGCCTGAATTGGTTAAGCATAAGAGTGTAGGCGAAGGCACCACATGTATTAACGACACTCCTTCAAAGGTAAAATCCAAGGTGGGTTTTCAAATGACCGTGGGCTCTCCACGTGTCCCAGTTCCAAAAAAGGGATAGAGTTAGGGGTTAAATAGTCAAAGTAGAGGTAGGCTAGCGGAGGGTGCCAAGTGTCAACATGGTGCTACTTCAAAAGTAAAATTTGGGGTGGGTTTCAAACAAACGGCAAGCCTTCATGTGTCAAGGGTCAGACTTTTGGCCCCGCCAAGAAAAGAGACTTAAGAAAAATACAAAGAATCCTAAGGAGCTCTTGCAAGCTGCCACGTGTCATTACAACATCATTTCAAGAGAATAAGGAAGGATCCGAATCTCCAAGATGCGTGAGGTTGCCACGTGGACCCAGTGACGGACAGGACTCTTTAAACATGGTGTGCCTGCAACCCTAATCTAGAGATGGCCATATATTTTGACTGGAAACTCATATTTGGATGGGAAAAGAATTTTTGGAAATTTCTCGACACTCTTTGAGCCATGGAAACATAAAATATCATTATTAATAGGATTTAGTGGGTGAAAAATAGGAAAACATCTTCCAAGCCATTAATACAAAATCTGATTTCTTTAACTACCATATTAGATTTAATTTGATCAGTTGTTCTTCTGCCTTAGCACACCAAGTAGACATAGGGAACCATAATTGAAAAATTTTAGGTGGATTTGAGAGTTGCATTGATTGATAGTGGTTGAGATTTCAAAGAAGGATTCAATGCATATCCCAAGGTAGTTGAGGCAGGATTCAAATTCTTCCCTCTTCTCTCTCATTCTTCTATATATTGTAATGAAGGGGCATATTCAAAGTTTTGGTTGTTGTTTCTCCTCTAGCCCCTCTCTATTTCTTCCTTAGGATAGAACGTGGATTATAAGCCTCCTTTCGGGCATCTGTAATGGAATTTTATTTCCTCTTGCCCATTGATGATGTACCGTGTAATATTTTAGAGCAATAAAATCTGTTTCGTGATGCATCTGTCCATCCTTGGCTTATTTTGTTGTCTCTTCTTACCTCTCATCATTGCAAGGTATACTGTGCATACTATGATGTTTGTTACAGGTTCTAGGAGTTGTGCTTAATGGGTTTTGAAGTGGTGTTCCGTGTGAAATATATCTCTGGTCTGTGGTGCATTCTATCCACCCTCTCCTCTGCTCACCTCTCTCCACTTCAGGTAGTCAGATCTATGATTCAACCACTTCCTTTTCTAGTGTATCACCGCTTAGTGTAGGCTTTTTCACCCTCTCTCTCTTTTCCCTTGGAATGATTAGATTAGGATTAATTAGATTCTACCCGCTCTGGAGTAGCTTGTGGCAGCTAGATTAGGAAGCAAGAACTAGCTTTCTCTAGAGGTCCATCTCAATTTTTGCAAGTCCCACATGTTGAGAGATGGTCCCATGTTCTGCAATCACATCGAATTCCCCACTTCACACACGGACCATTCGGGGGTGCTATGATTCTACACTAAGAGTTACATTCCTAGACTTAGAACCCCTAGCTCGATGGATGACATTGGTGTTAGCTTTCCTTGTTTAGTCAAGTAATTTGATTTGTAAATTTTAGGTTATCATCAATAGCCATCAACATCAAACCATATTCCTTCCCTTAGGAATTTAAGTCAAATTCCAAGTGTGATTATTGATTAAGGAATTATATTTATCATTCATAGCACCATCCCACTCAAATATGCTTGATGACTCTTCGAATTTCTATGGATATATCATTGAATCATAAAAGGTATGTGGCCTACTTTGTAATAATCTTCCGAGTAGGTCTTTCATCCTCTCGCATCCTCTTCCTATTCACCTACACTCTTAAGGTTCCACCTAGCCCAAAGAGGGTGTAAAGTGGGTGAATCATGTGTCGAATCCTCATTCTATGAAGTGTTTCTAGAAGTAAATGAGGATCAATCCTCATTACTTTCCTTGTTATTATAACTAGAATAATTAGAAGACGCTAGCTCAAGAACCTCCCGTGGATTATGTGAATCGTTATAATTTGTTCATGAAAACTTAGTGAAGCCAAAGTAGATGAAGAAGCATCAATTAAATATTCAATGGGAATCTCCTAAAACATAACATTTTTCTAGATGAAAACTCATGAGTTATCCCTTGAACCCCTCTAGATACCCAATGACTAAGAAATATTTGGATTGAGACTCCATTTCCTTGCATTTTTAGGAATTTGCACCATTCTTTGGTAATCCAAAGACCCTAAAGTGATTAACTTTCAGTTTATTTTGTACCAATCTTGAAAGGGAGTTATACGTTTAAAATCTTTGTGTGGAACCCTTTTTGTCTATAACATGTAGAATTGATGAATTCTTCCCCAAACTAGGGAGCTAAAGATTTAGAGGAGATCATACAATTTTTCATCTCTTTCAAGGAATTTTTTTATGTTATTCCATTCCATTCTGCTTTGAGTAGTGTAAGGAACTAACTGTTATAGATCAATACCCAATATGGTGTAAAATTTCTCAAATCTATTTCTAACATACTCCCCCCATTATCTGTTTGAAGAACATTGATGGCTTTCCCATATTGATTCTTGGTAAGTTCCTTTAAGTCTTGAAAGTAATCAAACACTTCATATTTTTCTTAAGGAAGTAGAACCATGTATATCTGGAAAATTCATCTATGAAGGTGAGATAATATTTGGCCTTAGTGAAAGAAGGATGGGGAAAATCTGTGTGACATTACTTTGAATCAAATCTAAAGGTGTAGAAGATATCTAGGATTATCCCTTGTCAAATTTCTCTTCAAGGTGTTTTCCAAGAGAACAAACCTCAAAAATTCCCTTTGAGAAATGAACTCTAGGAAATCTTGTAACCATGTCATGTTGACTAAGTTGCTCAAGGTAGCAGTAGTTAAGATGGAAAAACCTCATGCCATAATCTGCTAACTCCATCTGAATGTGTGAGAAATGCAATAGGGAAAAATTAGGTGAAAAATGTGAGAAGGTATATAACCTAGCATGGTGATATTCCTTTCCCATAACTACTATAGTCTCATTCTCAGAACTCTGTGATCTCAATGAATCTTGATAAAATAGGATTCTCATTTCCTTTGCTATATGAGTCATCTGATACATTGATAGGAGATTAGTTGAAAGTTAAGGTACACTCAGAACATTTTTGAATGTTCCACCCAGTAAATTAAATATTCCCTCTCCTTGAAGCTATAGTATCATCACCGAAGTGACAGAGGACATGCACAATGGATCTAGGGAAGAAAACGTAACTTGCGATGATCCCATATGGTGTGAAGCACCAGATTCGATAACCCACAAAGCAACATATGAGGATGCAACTACAACTAGTTCCTTTCCCTTATATTTCTCTTTATCTTTTTCCTATTCCTTAGTAGTTTTGTGGGTTGATGAAGAATGTTTGACAATTTTAGGGACCCTTTATTCTTCTTTTTAAGGAGATGGCCGAGGTGGCCAATCTACTTCTTAATACATTTGCGCTCATCGTGCCCAAGTTTCTTGCAATAGGAAAACCTAACCTTTTCCTTTTAGGATTCCCATTTGAACTAGAGGTTTTAGTGGTAGAATTATAAAATGTAGCAGATTTATATTCTTTCTTTTTTCTAGATCCTTTTTCTTTTACTTCTTCACTTGGTTCTTTAGAGGAATTTTGTTTCCCATTCCCAATAATGAGTGGTTGAGGTTTAGATGAATTCAAAGTACCCATTTGGATTAATTTTTCTTTATCCTTAGTCAAATCAGAAATGAATTCATCTAAGGATGACATAGACCATGTGGCTCCAAGAGCCCTCATGGTACCATAAAATGTAGACAAAGAGATAGAGTAGTCAAGACCTAGATTTGAAAGCACTTGAAAAAACTAGTTGTTAATCCTTCCTTTCTGTTCATAATTATTTTAATTGCAATCGTAAGAAACTTGATCTTGGTAAATAAATATTTCAAGGTATCAATGTTTCTATGACTTAAGATGATAAGTTCTATTTCTATCTCATGACCCTCATATCCAACTTTTCCAAACAAGGTTTCTATGCTTTTCCACACTTGGTTGGGAGATTATCTTGAGTCTATGTGAAAGAGGAGTTCAGGAGACATTGAAAGACACAAAATTCAAAAATATTTATCACACTTATTAAACCACTTAACTTTATCTACGACTTCATTAGGCTCAAGTTCTAACCCCATTCCTATATAGTACAACCCTTTACTCCAATGTGAAATGATATTTTTTTATTTCCATTAATGGTAGTTAAAAGGTATATATGGGTTAATTGATCTTAGATCCATTATTGAAGAAAGAAATTTTATGGTAGTAGTTTCACAAAATAAAGAAATATGTGTGAAGAAAGAAGTTCAAAAACAGAGAGGAACCACACAAGATACTTACCGAAAACTATATCAAGAAGCCCCCAATAGTTTTGGAAATTTATAAGTTAGTGCATTTAAAAAAATAAATAGGTCCAATGCTTTGGGAAATTAAAATGAATTAAGTTGTGAAAAAATGGCACAATATATTGAGCTACCTATCAAAAATTTTACAATAATTATTTCCGTAAATAAGTTCTATTTTAAATCAATTTGGACTAAAATTGAAATCCACTTTTTCAATAACATATAGCTTTAGAAAAATAAGGAGGATTGATTTGAAAAATCCAAGATTAATCTATTTGATTTGTATTAGGAGGTTTTTAATGATTTTTTCCTATACACATGTGTTTCGACCACATATCTCGCACTCCTAATATGAAATTTCCATAGATCAGTGTGTAACAAACTAATCTTCTATGGTACTTAAAATAGTAAATTAAAATTGATCTTTAATCCATGTATGGGTTGTTGAAAACATTATTGAAGATCTGAAAATGCTTCTTAATCAGAAAAAATCCCTTTGAAAGTTTGACATAAATACAAAACAATGCCATAGGTAGAAAAACACCCTTAAAAATATAAAAATTTCTAGACCAAGATAGATCTTCAACGGATCCATCAACAATGATTTACGACCCATAAAAAAATAATTTCCATATCTTTATATGCACTATGCAAGCCTGCAAACCTAATAATCCTGCAAATAGGCTATATACAAACAAATCTACACCCAAAACACCCAAATAATTGCAAACAATTACCTCAAATGAAATTGAAGTTTCAAAATAATAACTATACAAGATCTTTACTAGCTCAAATCTAATACCCTATGGATAAGTGCCAAATATATACTAGTTCAAATAATGTACATGTGAATGATGCAAGAGATTACTTGTTCCAAGATAAAGCAAACAAGCATACAAGACTCAAAATTAAAAAAATACAATAGAGATAATTGCAATAACACAAAAATAACTCCAACTCAATACAATCAAGTAGAATAATGCAAGAGATGTACATATAGGAGATGAATGTGTAACCTCCTCCTAGAATCATGGAAATATCCACCTAGAATAGTGGTAACCAATAGTTAGAATGGTGTAGTCAAGTGGTGACTAATACCTAGAATAATGTAGTCAAGAGGTAACCAACACCTAGTATAGGGTAGTAAAGTGTACACCTAAGAAAAGATATCCCATAAGCGTAGGAAAAATACAAGTGAGGTGAAATATCCTAAGTAGGATAATACAAACAAAGAAAGGAAAATAAATCGTACACTTATACATTTGTTCTCAATGTGCCCAAGCTTTTGTCAATAGGAACACTTAACCTTTTCCTTCTTAGGCCTCCCATTTGAACAAGATGTTTTAGTGGTAGAATTATAATATGTAGTGGATTTTTGTTCTTTCTTCTTTTCTAGATCCATTCTCTTTTAATTCTTCACTTGGTTGGTAGAGGATTTTTCTTTCCCATTCCAAAAAAAGAGTGCTTTAGGTTTAAATGACTTCAAGGTATTCATTTTGATTAACTTGTCTTTATCCTTAGTCATATCAAAAATGAATTCATATAAGTATGACATAGACCATGTGGCTCCAAGAGCCCTCTTGGTAGCATAAAATGTAGAAACAAATATAGAGTAGTCAAGACCTAGATTGACAAGCACTGAAACAACTAGTTGTTAATCCTTTCTTTTTGTTGCACATTTTTTTAATTGCAATCATAAAAATTTATCTTGGTAAATAAATATTTCAGGATATAAATTTTTCTATGACTTAAGATGATAAGTAATATTTCTAGCTCATGACCCCTTATAGTGTCAACTTTTCCAAACAAGGTTTCTATTATTTTCCACACTTGGTTAGGAGATATTTTTTACTCTATGTGAAAGAGGAGTTAAGGGGACAGTGAAAGACACACATTTCAAAAATATTTATCAAACTTATTAAACCACTTAACTTTATTTAGGACTTCACTAGGCTCAATTTCTAACCCCATTACTATATAGTACAACCGTTTACTCCTAAGTGTAATGATAATTTTTGATTTCCATTAATGGTATTGATATGGCATATGTGGGTTAATTGATCTTAGATCCATTATTTTAGAAATAAAGGTTATGGTAGTAGTTGCATAAAACACATAAATATGTGTGAAGAAAGAAGTTCGAACAAGATAGGAAACACATAGTATACCAACTGAAAAATTATATCAAGAAGCCCCTAATAGTTTCTGAACTTTATAAATTAGTGTGTTTTAAAAAATAAATAGTTCCAATTCTTTAGGAAATTAAAATGAATTAAGTTATGAAAACAATGGCGCTACATATCTAGCTACCTATTGAAATTTTTACAATAATTATTTCCCATAAATAAGCTCTATTTTAAATCAATTTGTACTAAACTTGAAATGTGCTTTTTCACGAAAATATAGTTTTATAAAAATAAGGGGGATTGATTTGATTAATCCATTTGATTTGTATGAGGAGGTTTTTTAATCATTATTTTCCTATATACTGCATGACAACATATATGCAATCCCGATCTAAAATTTCAATAGATCTATGTGTAGCAAACAAATCTTCCATGGGAAGTAAAATAATAAATCAAAATTGATCTTTATTCCATGTATGGATTGTTGTAGATCAGAAAATGCCTCTTAATTACGAAAAATTCCCTTTGAAAGTTTGACATGCATGCAAAACAATGCCATAGGTGAAAAAAACCATTCACAAATCTAAAAATGCCTAGATCTCGATATAGATCTTCCATGGATCCATCAACAATGATTTAAGGCCAACAAAAAATAATTTACAGATCTTTATATGCACTATGCAAGCATGCAAACCTCATAATCCAATAAATAGGCTATGTACCCACAAACCTACACCAAAAACACCCAAATAATTGCAAAGAGTTAGCTCAAATGAAATATATTTTTAAAATAATAACTAGAAAAGCTCTTTACTAGCTCGAATATGATACCATATTGGATAAGTGCCACATATCTACTAGTTCAAAGAATTTACAAGTGAATGATGAAAGACATGAATTGTTCCAAGATAAAACAAAGTAAGCATACAAGACTACAAATTAAAAAATATAATAGAGATAATTACAGTAACACATAAATAACTCTAACTCAATACAATCAAATAGAATAATGTAAGACATGTACATATAGGAGATGAATGTTTAACCTCCTCCTAGAATCATTGAAATATCCACCTAGAATAGTGGCAACCAATAGTTAGAATTGTGTAGTGATATGGTGACTAACACCTTGAATAGTGTAGTCAAGTGGTAAGCAACACCTAGTATAGTGTAGTCAAGTGTACACCTAAGCAAGCATATCCAATAAGTATAGGAAAATTCCGAGTGAGGTGAAATATCCTGAATAGGATAATACAACCAAAGAAAGGAAAATAAATTCTACACTAATACATTTGTACTCATCGTGCCCAAGTTTATTGCAATAGAAACACTTAACATTTTATTTCTTAGGCTTCCCATTTGAACAAGAGGTTTTAGTGGTAGACTTAGAAGAGGTAGTGGATTTATGTTCTTTCTTCTTTTCTAGATCCATTCTCTTTTAACTCTTCACTTGGTTGTTAGATGATTTTTGTTTCCCACTCCAAAGAATGTGTGCTTGAGGTTTAAATGACTTTAAGGTATTCATTTGGATTAACTTGTCTTTATCCTTATTCATATCAACAATGAATTCATCTAAGTATGACATAGACCATGTGGCCCAAGAGCCCTCTTGGTAGCATAAAATGTAGAAACAAAGATAGAGTAGTCAAGACCTAGATTGAAAACAACTGAAAAAACTAGTTGTTAATCCTTTCTTTCTGTTCCACATTATATTAATTACAATCGTAAGAAATTGATCCTGGTTAATAAATATTTCAAGGTATTAATGTTTCTATGAATTAATATGATAATTAATATTTCTATCTCATGACCCCTTAGAGTGTAAAATTTTCCAAATAAGGTTTTTATGCTTTTCCACACTTAGTTAGGAGATGTTTTTGAATCTATGTGAAAGAGGAGTTCGGGAGATAGTGAAAGACAAAAAATTCAAAAATATTTATCACACTTATTAAACCACTTAACTTTATCTCGTGGCTTCACTAGGATCGGGTTCTAAACCCATTGCTATATAGTAGAACCCTTAACTCTTAAGTGCAATGATAATTTTGATTTCCCTTTATATGTGGGTTAATTTATCTTAGACCCATTATTTCAAAAAGAAAGGCTATGTTAGTCTTTGAAGGAAACAAAGAAATATGCGTGAAGAAAGGAGTTCGAACAAGAGAGGAAACACAGAGTATACCGCCAAAAACTTTATGAAGAAACCCCCAATAGTTTTCGAATTTTATAACTTAGTGCATTTTAAAAAATAAATAGGTCCAATGCTTTGGGAAATTAAAATCAATTAACTTATGAAAAAATGGCACTATATATTGAGCCACCTATCAAAAAATTTATAATAATTATTTCCTGTAAATAAGCTCTATTTTAAATCAATTTGCACTAAACTTGAAATGCACTTTTTTCACTTAAATATAGTTAAAGAAAAATAATGAGGATTGATTTGATTAATCCAAGATCAATCCATTTGATTTGTACAAGCAGGATTTTAATGATTATTTTCCTATACATAGATTGCGACCACACATCCGCACTCCTAATCTGAAATTTCCATAGATCTACGTATAGAAAACTAATCTTCCATGGGACTTGAAATAGTAAATCAAGCTTGATATTTAATCCATGTATGGGTTGTTGAAAACGTTTTTGTAGATCTGAAAATGCCTCTTAATCGGGAAAAATTCCCTTCGCAAGTATCACATGCATGCAAAACACTGCCATAGGTGAACAATACCCTTCACAAATCTAAAAATCCCTAGATCTCAATATATCTTCCACGGATCCATCAACAATGATTTAGGGCCCACAAAAAAATAATTTCTAGATCTTTATATGTACTATGTTAGCCGCAAACGTCATAATCCTGCAAATGGGCTATATATCCACAAACCTACACAAAACAATGCAAATAATTACAAACAATTACCTCAAATGAAATTAAACTTTCAAAATAATAATGATACAAGCTCTTTACTAACTTGAATCTGATACCATATTGGATGAGTGCCACATATTTACTAGTTCAAAGAATATACATGTGAATGGTGCAAGACATGAATTGTTCCTAGATAAAAGCAGAGCATGCATACAAGACTACAAATTACAAAAATACAATAGAGATAATTGTAATAACACGAGAAATAAATCCAACTCAATAGAATCAAATAGAATAATGCAAGAGATATGCATATAGGAGATTAATTTGTAACCTCCTCCTTGAATCATGGAAATAACCTAGAATAGTGGTAACCAATAGTTAGAATGGTGTAGTCAAGTTGTGACTAACACCTAGAATAATGTAGTCAAGGTGTAACCAACACCTAGTATAGTGTCATCAAGTGTACACATAAGAAAGCATATCCCATAAGCGTAGGAAAAATCCAAGGGAGGTCAAATATCCCTGAGAAGGATAATACAAACAAAGCAAAAAAAAAAACTCTTACAATAATAAATTTGTGCTCATCGTGCCCAAGTTTCTTGCAATAGGAACATTTAAACTTTTCGTTCTTAGGATTCCCATTTGAACAAGAGGTTTTTGTCGTAGACTTAGAATATGTAGTTTATTTCTATTCTTTCTTCTTTTCAAGATCCATTCTCTTTTAATTCTTCACTTCGTTGCTAGAAGATTTTTCTTTCTGACTCCCAAGAATGAGTTCTTGAGGTTTATATGACTTCAAGGTATTCATTTGGATTAAATTTTTGTATCCTTAGTCATATCAGCAATGAATTCATCTAATAATGACAAAGACCATGTGGTTCCTAGAGCTCTCTTGGTAGCATAAAATGTAAAAACAAAGATAGAGTAGTCAAGACCTATATTAAAAAACACTAAAACAACTAGTTGTTAATCCTTTCTTTGTGTTCCACATTATTTTAATTCCAATTTTAATAAATTCATCTTGGTAAATAAATATTTCAAGGTATCAATGTTTTATGAGTTAAGAGGATAAGTAATATTTCTAGGTCAAGACCCCTTATAGTGTCAACTTTTCCAAACAAGATTTCTATGCTTTTCCACACTTGGTTGGGAGATGTTTTTGACTCTCTCGAAAGAGGAGTTCAGGAGGTAGTGAAACACACAAAATTTCAAAATCTTTATCACACTTATTAAACCACTTAACTTTATCTACGACTTCACTAGGCTCAGGGTTCTAACCCATCTTTATATAATACTGACCCTTTACTCCTAAGTGTAATTATAATTTTGATTCCCATTAATGGTATTTAAAAGGTATATGTGGGATAATTTATCTTATATCCATTATTACAAAAAGAAAGGTTATGGTAGTAGTTACTGAGAAAATAATGAAATATGCGTGAAGAAAGAATTTCTAAACAAGAGAGGAAACACATATTATACCCACCAAATACTATATCAAGAAGCCCCTAATAGTTTTGGAACTTTATAAATTAGTAAATTTTAAAAAATAAATAGGTCCAATGCTTTGGGAAATGAAAATGAATTAAGTTGTGGAAAAAATGGCACTATATATCTAGCTACATATCAAAAATTTACAATCATTATTTCTCGTAAATAAGCTCTATTTTAAATCAACTTGCACTAAACTTGAAATTCACTTTTTGACTAAAATATAGTTTTAGCAAAATAAGGAGGATTGATTTGATTAATCCATTTGAATTGCATGAGGAGGGATTTTAATTATTATTTTCCTATACACAGGCTACGACAACATATCTCGTGCTCCAAATCTGAAATTTCCATAGATCTTTGTGTAGAAAACTAATCTTGGATGGGACTTAAAATAGTAAATCAAGCTTGATCTTTAATCCATGTATGTGTTGTTGAAAACGTTGTTGTAGATCTGAAAATGCCTCTTAACTAGCAAAAATTCCCTTTAAAAGTTTGACATGCATGCAAAGCACTACCATAGATGAAAAATACCCTTCACAAATCTAAATATGCCTAGATCTCGATAGATCTTCCATAGATCAATCAACAATGATTTAAGGCCCACCAAAAACAATTTCAGATCTTTCTATGCACTCTGTGGGCATGCAAAGCTCATAATCCTACAAATAGGATATATACCCACAAACCTACGCCAAAAACACCAAATAATTACAAACAATTACCTCAAATAAAATTAAAATTTGAAAATAGTAAGCTGGACAAACTCTTTACTAGCTCGAATATGATACCATATTGGATAAGTGCCACATACCTACTATTTCGAAGCATTTACAGGGAGAATGATGCAAGAAATTAATTGTTCCAAGATAAAACAAAGCAAGCATACAAGACTACAAATTACAAAAATATAATAGATATAATTGCAATAAAACAAAAATAACTCCAACTCAATATAATAAAAAAGAATAATCCAAGAGATGTACATATCGGAGAAGAATGTGTAACCTCCTCGTATAATCATGGAAATATCTACCTAAAATATTGGTAACCAATAGTTAGAATGGTGTAGTTAACTTGTGATAAACACCTAAACTACTATAATCAAGTGGTAACCAACACCTAGTATAGTGTAGTCAAGTGTAAACCTAAGAAAGCATATCCCATAAGTGTAGGAAAAATCCAAGTGAGGTGAAATATCCCAAGTAGGATAATAAACAAAAAGAAAGTAACATAAATCCTATACTATTACATTTATTCTCATCGTGCCCAAGTTTCTTGCAATAGTAAAACTTCACATTTTCCTTCCTAGGCTTCCCATTTTAACAAGAGGTTTTAGTGGTAGACATAGAATATGTAGTGGATTTCTTTTCTATCTTCTTTTCTAGATCCATTATCTTTTAATTCTTCACTTCATTGATAGAGGATTTTTGTTTCCCACTCCCAAGAATAAGTGCTTGAGGTTTAGATGACTTCAAGGTATTCATTTAGATTAACTTGATTTTATTCTTAGTCATATTAGAAATGAATTCATCTAAGTATGACATAGACCATGTGGCTCCAAGAACCCTCTTGGTAGCATAAAATGTAGAAACAAAGATTGAGTAGTCAAGACCTAGATTGACAAGAACTGAAACAACTAGTTGTTAATCCTTTCTTCTGTTCCACATTATTTTAATTGAAATCGTAAGAAATTGATCTTTGTAAATAAATATTTTAATGTATCAATGTTTGTATGACTTAAGATGATAAGTAATATTTCTAGCTCATTAACCCTTATAGTGTCAAATTTTCCAAACAAGGTTTTTATGCTTTTCCACACTTTGTTGGGAGATGTTTTTGACTTGATGTGAAAGAGAAGTTCAAGAGATAGTGAAAGTAAAAAAATTTAAAAAGCTTTATCACACTTATTAAACCACTTACCTTTATCTGTGGCTTCACTTAGATCAAGTTCTAACCTCATTTCTCAATAGTACAACTCTTCACTCTTAAGTGCAATGATAATTTTTATTTTGTTAAGGATACTTAAAAGGTATGTGTGGGTTGATTAATCTTAGATCCATTATTACAGAAAGAAATTTTATGCTAGTAGTTGCGAGAAAACAAAGAAATTTCGTGAAGAAAGAAGTTCGAACAAGAGACGAAACACACATTATACTTCCCAGTAAACTATATCAAGAATCGCCAATCTTGTTCGAACATTATAACTTAGTGTGGTTTAAAAATAAATAGGTCCAATGTTTTATGAAATGAAAATAAATTAACTTTTGAAAAAAATGGCAATATATCTTGAGCTACCAATAAAAATATTTACTGATAATTATTTCTCGTAAATAAGATCTATTTTAAATCAATTTGGACTAAACTTGAAATGCACTTTTTCCACTAAAATATAGTTCTAGAAAAATAAGGAGGATTGATTTGATTAATCCAAGATTAATTGATTTGATTTCTATGAGGAGGTATTTTAATGATTGTTTTCCTATACACAGTGCATGACCACATATCTGCACTCTTGATTTGAAATTTGCATAGATCTATGTGTAGAAAGTAATATTTCATGGGACTTAAAATAGTAACTCTAGCTTGATCTTTAACCGATTAATGCGGGATGTTTAAAACGTTGTTGTAGGTCTGAAAATGCCTCTTAATCGGAAAAATTCCCTTTGCAAGTTTGACATGCATGAAAAGCGCCGCCATATGTGAAAAATGCCCTTCACATATCTAAAAGTGCCTATATCTCGATAGATCTTTCACGAGATCCATCAAAAATGATTTAGGCCCACAAAAAAATAATTTCCAGATCTTTATATGCACTATTTAGGCTTGCAAACCTCATAATCTTGCAAATACGATATATACCCACAAACTAACATCAAAAACACCCAAATAATTACAAACAATTACCTCAAATGAAATTAAACTTTCAAAATAATAAGCTGGAAAAGCTCAATACTATCTATAATCTAATACCATATTGGATAAGCACCACATATCTACTAGTTCAAAGAATGTACAAGTGAACGATGTGAGAAATTAATTGTTCCAAGATAAAACAAATCAAGGATACAAGACTTCAAACTACAAAAATACAATAGATATAATTGCAACTACACAAAATAGCTCCAACTCAATACAATCAAATAGAATAATGAATGAGGTGTATACATAGGACATGATTGTGTAACCTCCTTCTAGAATCATGGAAATATCCACCTAGAATAGTGGAAACCAATAGTTAGAATTGTTTAGTCAAGTGGTGACTAACGCCTAGAATAGTGTAGTCAAGTTGTAACCAACACCTAGTATAGTGTAATCAAGTGTACACTTAAGCAAGCATATCCCATAAGTGTAGGAAAACTCCAAGTGACGTGAAATATCCCAACTAGGATAATAAAAATAAAGCAAGGAAAATAAAACCTACGGTAAAAAATAGGAGATGCTTAAGGGGATCTACCTTGGTGGTAAATTTAGTTACATGGTTTATCAAGTAATGGTGTTTTTATGGAAAGTGAAAGTGACCGCTAAGCATCCCTTTTTGATTTAGGAGTACCTTACCTCATGTTCAATGAGTGTTCGACTAGGTAATAAAGTACTGTTCATTTTCTTGATCATTGTCTTTGTGATAATAAAGCTTCATGACATATTCGGTGGGATGTGTTTAAAGATGCATGTGTTTATCTGCGATTGGTGTCTTAAGGACAAGTGGGTGAGACAAGTATTCTTTTTGTTTGGTGATAGAGTCTTAGAAATATTTATTCCATTAAAATTAAGCATCTTCCTTAAGTTTATCTGCGATGAGTGACTTAAGGATAGGTGGGGTAGAGAGGTATTCGTTTTTTTTGGTGATAGAGTTTTGACAATATGTATTCCATTAAAATTGTGCATATTTCTTAAGTAGTTGATTAAATTGACGACACTTATCAGATACTTGTGCTATAAAAAATTGAATGAACTATATTTCAATTTTTCCTTGAAGAATGCATAATTATTTGAGACTCTAGGGACCCGAGTAATTTTCATGATGGATTTCACCTTTATGGGTTCAACTTATATACCTCTCTCGAGAGATGGTGAATCCCGATATTTTTATAGAAGTCACACCAAATACAATATTGAGGTGGACCTTATAGTCACACAACCTTTTAAATATGCATCTGAACATACCTTGATGACCTATCATTGTTTTGGATTTGGCTAGTACATCGTTAACATAATATTCGATGATATCATGTAACATATCATGAAAGAAAATCGTCATCTCTCATTGATATGTGGCACCTGTATTTTTCATCCCAATAGGCCCGACCTTATTATATAAGGTTCCACATGGTGCAATAAATTTTCTTTTTCCAAATCTTATTCATTAAAGCATATTTTATTATATATGAAAAATCATTCCATTAGGGAGAGCATTTCATGGCCTGTTGTTGAGTCGACAATCATGTCTATGTTTGATAGGGGAAAGTAATCCTTTGGATAAGCTTTGTTAATGTCACAAAAATGTGTACATACCATAATGCTAGGATTTTTCTTAGCTATAGGAACTATGTTTGATATCCTTTCAAAATATTCAATTCATCTTATAAAATCCACCACTCATAGTTTTTGGAGTTTGTCCTTTACAAGAAATGCTACATTGGGATGCATTTGACGTATTTTTTATTTTACGAGCTTTATGTCTAGATGTCATACTTGGTGATGTACTATAAGATATGGGTATAATCATGACATATCTTTGTAGTTCCATGCTTAAATGTATTGAAATACGATGAGGAGTTTCATGAACACTACATATTCTTGGTGAACAGATTTGATTTTGATTTGTACAATGTTTCGTTTTTCAAGTGTATCAAAGTTAATATCCTTAGTTTCCTTAACCATCATTTTGGATGTATATTTTTATGAAAAAAATGATATTGGGTGATGTAAGTCATCGAGTTTGAGGTGATTTAAATGAGTTATTATTAGGGGAAGCGTATTTTTTTTTGTGATTTTGGATCATTTTAATAATATGTTTTGGGATTGTGTGGTAATGAGGTTTTTAGTATGGGAAATTTTATGCTTCCACTACTTATTTAAGGTGTCATAGGGTGGAGGATTGGGATATAATAATTCTTCATAAAAGTAGGTGAATTCATCAAGGTTAATAGAAAATCCTTTTTTCTTTTAAAAGAGTGGAATTAGATCCCGATTTCAAGGAACTCTTCAATGGAATCATCATTTTGAATTATTTATAAGGCCACACGATGTAAGTGGTCATGATCAATGAGAGTTGGATGAATTAGCTCAAAATAAATGACATTACAGATAGGTGTTCAAAGAGGAGATTTTATTCTACAATATTTTCAAAGAGACTATGTGTAGAACATGTGTCATTTTCAGAATTGGTATCCTCGTCACTACTTGAGACTAATATGAGAGATATGTTAAATGTTTTGAAACTAATGCCATGTTTACTAGGAATTTGAATATAAGTGATCGACTCTAAGTGGCCTTGTTCCTTTTAGATATTTCTTCACCTTTCCATCACATATGATTTATTATTTGGTGAGATTTGGTAAACCGAGGGGACTCATAAAAGGAAATGAGTTCATCATTCTATAATAAAGATCCTAAAGAACTTGAATATGTTCTTCATCAATACGAATGAGCTTATGCCAAATCAACTTACCCATGCTATAAGTGGGAGGGTTTATAATGTGAGAAGCATTAGGTTTTCCATTATTTTGTGTGGATTTAATGATGTAAAATTAATTATCTATATTCTATAATTGGTACTCACCACAACCTTTATCAATGATTTTGAATGTATGCATCGAGGAAGCTGGTAGGTACCTCACATGGTGTAAGATGAATTTTGGTGGTTTTAAAAATGGAAATAATGGATTAAAATAAAAGGAGGGTGGATTGGAGGAAGAATCTTGATTAAAATAAGGAAATGGTACTTTTACGAGAAAATGTATTGTTAGATGAGGAAGATTGACTAGGTTAAGAAGATGATTGGTTAGTAGAAGAGGGAGGGTTTTTAGATGAAGAGGGTTGATTAGTAGATGATGGTTGACTTGTAGATGACATTTGAATAGTAGAACATGTTTTTGAATATGTGCAGGAAGCATATCTACATCAATACAAATGCTATTAGAGAAAACAATTATGAGAGGAAGAGCACATTTTTCCACCGATGGATAATAGTTAGCATTTTTATATTTCCCTTAGAGGAGTTTGTAATAATTAAAGGGATGGGTGTTAGCACGCAATGTAAATTCCTTATCTAAGCTGGGAAATTTAATACAATGGTAGTATGTGGATAGGAAGGATTTCATGGCATGAATCCTTTGTCGTTTTAGTATAATATGGTATGAAACTTCTAAGTCAACAACATAACATTTCGTGTCTACGGTGACTAGTCCAACCATGAGTGGCAATGTGAATGTGTCGGTCGAATATCTTTCTTTATTATCATATCCATGAAATGTTATGATTTCATTTTATAACTCTTCTTCAAGTATAACCTAGAAATCGTAGTAGTTTCATGGAGAAAATATGCAATGCCTCTCCATTGTCAACTAGTACATGCTTTAACGACACAAAAAAATCACACACACACGAACAACACGGTGAAATACAGGATAATTTTTTTTTTTGACTTGCTTGACACATAACACGACGCAACATGTCGTCACCAAGGAAACAACTAACACTGTGAACAACTTGATACAAGGATGGCCATAAAGGCAGCACGGAGACGTTCACACCTATCAAGGACAATACATACGTTTTTTTTTTTTTTTTTGACAAGACAACATGGAAGTCCAACCACATGACACACTTACATTTAGGGCATCCCATGAGGAAAATTCTTGTTAAATTTTCTTGTTTACTAAAATGTCTCTTAATTCTTAACTTACGTTCTTATAAAATTTCATGTAATGATTCACACAATTCTTTTTATGGCGAGAACTTCTTTATTTTCAACTATTGACTAAATAGCTTAAGGCCAAGCTTTCTAAACTAGGATCATCAATTTTATGTCCAAAGCTTTTTATTCATTTGATTTTAGAACATTTTCCATTTCTTACAAGGTTAATTAAACTTACTCAAGCCACTAACACATGTTCCACACCTCTATTGCACAGGTGAAGGCATAAGCTCCGATTGAGTGGAAAGTACCACTTAGGGTTCATAACAATAACCTTCTTGTTTAAGGATCAAATTTTGACCTTGCTTAAGAAATATCACCATGAATCAAGGCAAGGGTTAACAGAACAAGACAACATAATTTAGCTTCAGGGTCACATTGTTTACTATCAGTCTTTTATTGAGGTTAAGAGTTTATCAAGATTGGTTAAATGTTCCATCTAGACTTTACTTAATTAAGTTTGACAAAGGAGAACATTTCAAACGATAGAGAGATATTTAAGGTTTTATTAATCAATTTCCCTCCTACTTATTAAATCCTATCATCTTCTAAAATCTAACCATTGATTTCACCATGAGATCATTTAAGGTTTCACCATAAAAGGATAGTGTTTATTGGTTTGGCTCGGGAAAAAAATAAGTAATCATATTTCGTTACAAAAGATAGTTTCCTCTTGATTGTTCCAGGTCTCAAAGGTTATCAAGTAGATCACATCTATATTAATATATTCATATACATAAATTTTCATTTAACTTTTATCAGGACTATCCAGCTCACTTCATAGTGCTTACAAACTCATTGCTACTATGCCTTAGAAGGATTTACAAGTCAACATTTTAACTCAAGAGCAAAGTTTAACAGTACTCGTTTGCGAGACAAAACAAGGTTACATCAATTCATTCCAACATGATGCACAAACCAAAGGGACATACCATCTCTATTGAACCATGACTAGGGAGCAAGAGAGTAATAACATGGGACATGCCCCGCTAGTATTCTAAGGATTAAAATACACTAGAATATCCCGTAACCAAGTGGTAATCAAATTTCATCTTTCACGTGATAACCAAACAAACCAAAGTTTCAACAGTTACAACAACAATACTCTACAATACATTTACTAAGGCACTGACCCTTCTTCTAAAATGTCCAAAGGCCCTTTCCAAATTTTATAACATAATACTCATTCGTACAAAGGAACATCATAACCAAGATTGATGCAATAATCTACAAGTCTTTCCATCATCTAACCACGTAAGCCATCTGCAACAATTAATAACCTGAGTCAGTTCGAGAACTGAGCAAGATAAGACTATACATAGCAACAATAAGCTACTAGCTAACAATACCATGAAAGGAAACATTCTATTTCAAGAAATGGATCAAAGTTCTAACCTCTAACAACCTTTTGAAACAAGATATAATTTTCACCATACCAACTAAGAAGAGAGCCCTATGTTTTAATTATGAACAATATCTCGAAAACCACAAAAGGTTGACAACCAAAATATGCAATACTATGGAATTTATAATGTTAGAACAAAGAGTTGAGAGTATTAGGATTTCAATCATGTAATCCAGTAGAATACGTGGTCGGAATCTAATATGCTGCCCATCAATCAACATTCTCTAGGTGAAGTCGAAAGATGAAAACCAGTCACGATCTTAGTCACCAAAAACAAACAATAGTTCAACAATCATTCTAGAAGGCCATAGGCCTAATAGGTTAGAAGTAAACCACGAGGGTAAGAAGAGAGTTCCATCATGTAAACAAAAGGTTAAATGGCTGAAAATATTATATTCAAACTCAAACCATTATTTCTTATCTAACAAGTGACTTCATAGCTTAATAAGGATGAGTGGAAAGGATGAAAAACAAAGAAAATCAATGTCTGGAATAGGTATTGCCTAGCAGCCTACCTACTAGACATAACCAAGACCGGAATAGAGACAAGCCCCATGACTAACCAAGTCCATTAAGCAAGCTAGAATTCTAAACACATCCATTCAATTTTCATAACACTATAAGGCCATAATATTATCAAATTTTACTCTTAAGGAGAGTAGGGTCAAGTGGGGATTCTATCAAAATCATGCCCTTTTAAAACAATAATAACAATCTAAGCGTTCATCCCATTCAGGACCTAACAACATAATCGAAAACACAGAGGTCTAAACCCAAAAAATATATATATAATTGACCCCAAAGTTCTCAGTTTGGGTTTATACAAAAGTGCCAATTTCTAAACTCGTAACAAAAATCAAACTTGCACTTCAACTCGGCTTAGCCCACCAAGACAACGAAATGATACACATATACCCGATTAAGGGTGATTAAAACATTAAGGCTCACTGAGTGAAAGTCGGCCTACCAAAAACAATAATTATGAAGCCATACAACCCAGGAGGTTTAAAAATATTTAAAGCAAGATCAAAGATATGCCTTCTATCAACCCAGGACATATTTTCAGTCCAAAACTTCCTTCTTAACAAGCATATATATTGATCTTCTAATTTCCAAATACCCTAATAATTTGCACAATACACGAAGTGCATAATTACGCTTATCATAAACAAAATAATAATTTAACTGTATATTTTCCTCTAGGGCAATAACATAAAAGGAACCCAATACTAGTCAAAGCTGCAACGTTCCAGGGGCGATTACATACCCAGGTTCACAAAAGAAACAACGACATTTTTGTAGAAGGAAGTAACTTAAGATTATATATATATATATATATATATATATATATATATATATATATATATATATATAAGCCGACAAGTTGTTAAAACCAGCGTACCCAGAAGACTCGATTTCTAGCACAGGGTATTTTTATCCTTACAGTACCATTATATATATATATATATATTTCCATATAATTAATCGAAGCATAAACACCGAGAACATTTTTTTTTATATATAAATGGGTTTGATCACTTCAACAAGAACAACCAACGGAGGCAAATCCAGAAATAACAAACTATTACCCATATACTGAACACAAATCCACAAAATCACAATTTTATACCAATTTCTAGAAAGGAAATGTTTCATTTTAAGAGGTCTGTTAGCTTCTAGCATATTATGTATATGGTTAGTCTATCTTGCCTGTTTTAACGCATCCACCAGTCGTGTACATCCAACAGGGACTGCTACAGCCACACGCCCTCCACTTTATCCTCTGCTTCACTGGTCTTTTCTTGCAATATACCATACCAGGATTCCCTTTTGAAGGCACGACTAGAAGAATGCAATAGGTGGCTGTCCAAACACTAGATTGCTTCAATGCAGCTGCTTTGGGGGTGAGAGTCGAACTGCTTACCACTCAGTCCGTGAGCACTTGCGCTAGAAAGCTAAACACCAACCATGGTTTGAAGCTCGGACACAAGACATAATGATTACATCGCTCCTGGCTCTGAAAGGCATCTACCGTAATGATACATAAACCTTTTCCTTCATCAGATTTGGGGACAACATCAAACTCTCGGTGCAAACATTACAGCTGTAGCTTGTAAGGTATGATAATTCCAACAGAGACCTTTATGCCTGCCAACTCAGTGACTCGTTGAAGAAGTCCATATCATTGCAAAGCAAAAGTGCTTCATGAATATTCTGATATGAAACAGATCCACCCCTATAAGATCCTCTTCCATGAGTTACATCGCAGAACAAGCAAGGTCTCAGTAGAGAATCTCTGTAATAAATTTCATCGGGTCTCCTGGTAACACTCTCACTGTCACTTAATCGATTTTGATAAAAATATCTTGTAGGAGAATCCGAATTTGAGGATGCAGAGATACAGAACAGAAAACAACCTAGTTGGACAACCTGCCTGTTGGAGGTGCTCACGAAGGCTTCTACCAAACTGTAGCATGCCTGTTGCCTGGCTATTTACTGTTGCAGGCAGTTGCTGTAGATCCCCAACAAGAACACACCTTACAGCTCCCAATGAAAGTGGAGGTAACACGCCTACATCCCTAGCTTGTTTCCACGCCCCTCCTCCACAAGGAACCAGTCTCCACCTGGACGGAAGCGACTTTCCAAAATGAAAAGGCAAGACAGCTCAACTAAAACTTTATCTCATTCTTCTACTACAGCTACAAGATTTTGCAACAACTGATCACGACTGTGGTCACGTGCAACCAGAACATCAGGATCAACACCAACGGTTCCTTGGGATCACCCTGCAGCAGCTGTCGCACTTAACTCTCTCTGGAGGCCACTGATTTTCTGAGATAAGTTTACTTCTCTACCCTGTAGCTGCTGCATATAGCCAATCACTTCCTCACGACACTTTCCTAGGAGAATTTCAGTTCTACGCTCCACTGAAACTGCCTGTACAACATGATTTTGAGAATCCACACCCACCCACGCAACATCAGGGCGATAGACCTTCATTTCACCATCAATGAATCCACTATCCAGAACACACCAATGCAAGCTACGCGGCCACCAAAGTTTCTTTGCGTGAGTAGGTCAAAATGAGGTGTCAGGGTTATAAATTAAGGTAGCTTGGTGAACAAGTAGGCATGTTGAACAATGAAGATAGTTGGTGGAGGTGCCCAACCACACACCACTTGCCAAAAGGACAAAACAACAACAGCCCACGGAACAGCTTCTCCCTCACGCCAGGCAGGTCGCATAGATGGCCATAAAGGATGGCATGAAGGTAGGTGAATGCAACTATTTTCCATTAATTTTAAGCTTGCATGGAGCCAAGGGAAAAAGACTAGAGGTTGCAGTTTTTAAGGCAACACATTTGAATGGCTAACCAAGGCAACAATAATAGGCATCCTCTTCAATTGCATGAACCCAGGCTCGGTCTACGGGAGCGACCGACAACGAAAAAAAAAACTTAACGATAATAATTAATACTTAAAATTGATAACAATTGAAAATAAAACACAATCACCAATCGACAATAATAACAATAGTAATATTATTATTATTATTATTATTATTATTATTATTATTATTTGTAGCTTAAAATAGTTATTAATTATAATCGTAATGCAAGTCGAAGTCAAGCTCGACAATAGAGAAAAAAAAACTTATTATTATTATTATGGATATTCCTCTTTAACCGAACACAACCTAACACACCAAAACATCATTCCAGCCCTCTACTAGGATAATAGAACACGATATGCCTTTAACAGGTATTCATAAAGGACACTACGAGGTCTACAACCAGAGGCAACGACAACAAAAAGAGGAGGCAAGATGGAGACAAAGGATGCTAATCCTTCTCTGTGAAAAGGAAGAAGTCATCTAACGAATAAAGAGAGCACTCACAAATGTTCAATGTTTAGCAATAGGGTCACCGAAACAAGAACTAGGAGTACGCTAAAAGGGGCATTACATGCTTAATCTTATGATGGGTTATAAAAGCTTTGATGTATAAGGATTGATTACTATAAAGTTTGGGTTTAAGAAGGTCAAATGGGACCAAATAATAAGATATAATTGGAAGTTGAATTATTTTCAATAAAATATTGGAATTGTTTTGAGTTGATGTCATGTGTGACATGAGATTAATTGAGAGCATGTGTAAGAATAAATTTTAAGGTGGGAGAATATTTTAGTAATTCCATGATGAAACTATGTGTTATATTTTTTTCTAACTACTTGAACAATGTTCAATTAATATGTAGCCTAGGAGGTGGAAGTGTTTTTGATTGAGATGAAGGATTAGGAGGTTGTATGGGAGAAGAAGTTGTTGTTTTCTTAGTACTAACGATTCAAACCTTTTTTCTAACTTGGTTACCAAGAAATCAAATTTTATCTTTATTGTAGCAATGAGATCTTGATCATAATTTATAGTTGAGATGATTGAGTCATACTCAACATTGTTTGATGATTGGCCCTTTTCCTTTGTGTGATTTAAATTGTATTCATGTTTAGGGAAGGGTTTTTGAAAAAAATTAGTTTCTCATTAGGGGTTTTGGTGTCAGAGGTGTTTTCAACCTCTATATTTTTGTGTTCAATCAAGTCTTATACATAATGGTGAAGTTACATGCATCGATCTGTATGATGACCCTTGATGTGATGGTATTCACAATATTCATTGTCTTTATACCAGTTTGTTTATTGTTTCCCTTCTTGAAAGGTTTAACGATAGGATGTATGATCATATTGGCACTTGCCAAGTGGTGGAAGATACTAGATAATATTTCTCCAAGTAGAGTGAAATGTATTTTCTAGTATTCCCTAAGGAGAAACCTCCTTACTAGGAATGACGATTGGTTGTTTGTTGGGTTTATTAGTTTTGGGTTGATTATTTTGGATATTTTGAATGTACCAAGAATTGGTAATGCCATCATTGACTACACTTCTATTTTGATTAAAAAAATTGGATTTATCCTTATTTTGAGGGGCATCCCTGGGGGATTAAACACTCAAGGGTGTTTTAAGTAAGCCCTTAGAAATGAGGTCTTTCTCAATTTGTGTCACTTTTTTAATGACCTATTTAAAAATTTCAAGAAATTCATCCTGGATCTGAAATGATAATTTTGCATTGATGTTTGGGATGGATATGCCAAACAATTTTCTTTATAGTATAGAGAAAGGGAATCTTATTGTTATCCCTCACCAATGTTGTAAAAAGGATGTGAAGTTTTCGTTTGGTCTTTTCTTGGTATTGCAAAGTTTGAGAATGGTCACCTCAGAGTCTAAGTTAAAGGATAAATGTTTTAAATAGTTCTCCAATAGATCTATGAAATTCATGATGGACCCTTTTGGAAGATGGAGGAATCAGTCTAAATTTTGTCCTCCTAGGCTTTTAGGAAACAAACGTAAAAGATATACATTGTGGTAAGCTACTTCCTGACATTGCATGAAAACTTATTTTAACATGTTCACATGGGTCACCTTTTCTTTTTAATTTTTCAAATTTTGATTTTAAAATATGACGGAAATGTAATCTTAACATTTATTTTTCAAATCGGTAGGGGTAGAGTTATTCAAAATTGATGTGTTTCAACAATTTGTGTAACCCCAAATAGTTTCTTTCATACTTTTCCATTCATGTGTGTATGGAAAGTCATGAGATAGATTATCAAGGAAATCATTAATACGTTTCTCTAATTTGTGATGATGTGACATTTCAACTTTAGAAGTCACTTTCATGAGTTGTTTTGTCAACTCTTCGATATTGACAAATAATTATTTATTTGAATCATTATAAGGGTCATTTTTTGTTTCATTATGGTGACTTGATTCACCATTGTCTATAAGTTTGGTTAAGTTTTCTATCCCAAAATCGGGAGGTAGCTTCACTCCCATGGCTAGGATGTAAAGTAGGAACTCATTTTTGTTTTGTTCTAATAGTTTCTTGACATATTCCTTTTTTCTTATCTTAGTTAAAGTTGTGTAATCTCTTCATCATCATTTTCATGATTGGAGTGACCAATTAAATGGTCTCTTTAATAACGTGTCACTACCATGAATAAATGGTATGTGTCTGATTAAGCTTAAAATAAGTAAAAAGGTTTGGTCGAACATGATTTAGCATAAGATGATATGGATTTGTTTCAGATTTGGCTTGAACAAGCCAATAATTTCTGATGGAAAGAGCAAAATCAAACAAGTTAACTCAATACAGTTTTAATATAGCTCCAAACAAGATATGAGAAGGATTTGTGTTAGATAAACTTTAAATAAACGCAACAATTGATGACATATGGATTGAGCTCAAACCGATCACTCTATATTAGTCGGATATAGCTTAATAAATCTTTGAGGGATTCATGTTGGGTGTAGATTTAAATAAACTTGACAATTGATGACATATGGAGTGAGCTCAAACAAGTCACTCAATAATATTTACATATAACTCAAACAAACTATAAGGGATTCGATTGTGGTGTATCTTAAATAAGCTATACAATTGATGACATATGAAGTGAGCTCAAACAAGTCACTTGGTATTAGTTAGATATAGCTCAAACAAGCTATGAGGGATTCATTTTGTAGTGTAGCTTAAATAATTTATACAATTGATGACATAAAAAGTGATCTCAAATAAGTTGAACTCATTATAGGTTTGATATAGCTTAAAATAAGCTATTATGACTTTGTTGCTTAGCTAATGAGTTGACATCAATGTAAGGTTTTCAATTTTCCTATTGATTTAATCATTTTTTTAATATTGAGGTGGTTTTGAAATGTTTTTTGGAACACACTAGGACTTGAAATTTACAACAAACACATTTGTATCATCCAAGTTTAATGATATATAAAATGATAAACTAACTTGTTTACAAGTAAGAACAAATCATGTTTATTTGACATTTTGGATGAAAATCCAGACCCGTTTGGAATAATAATTATTTTGTAAATCATGTAATGGGTAGTATAATGTGAAATGGGAGGATATAAACTCGTATCGATCCATACAGATGTGTATCCCGATATATCCTATTTCTGATATAGCCAAATCTATACAGAATTTTTTTTTTACGGGGAACCCTTAGGATACTGGAAGAGACTTACGAGTTCTTACTAACCTTATTTAGAGTGAATCACCACATAAAATGAAGGATTTGTGGAAAGTTAGAGGGTTTGGTGGGGAATAAAGTTTTGTATGGTGTCCTTATTAGTCTCCGAAGATTGATAGGGACAATTCCCAAACTTTTTTGTTACAACTATTTAGGCATTGCTTATAGTAGTCCCAATCATGACAATATTACCTGTAATTGGGGACCAAAGGAAAGGTATATATATCGAACATTTTTTTGAGAATAGGTCTCAATGTGCAATGTAAATGTGATTGCTAACGCTGGGTGGTAATGAAGTCTTCATCACCGGTTGTACAAGAGGTGTAATGAAATCCACTACATTACATGCTAATACAAATTATGAAGTGATTAACAACAATTTTATTTCCAATTTGAAATAAAATCACTAGTATAAAATGATAGCATTCCTTAAGTGTTTTTTTTTTTTGTTTTTTTAGTAGTTATGAAATCATAATTTGACCAAGGTAATCATGTAAAAAGTGTTATAAGTTTGGTTTTTGTTTGATAAATTTCTCAAAGAATGCATTCTGTATGAAAGAAGTTACTAGTTTATCCTGCAGACATAATATTAGAAGAAAAATGGATAGTAAATGATTGTGTCTATTTTTATTTTCAAGATCACCCAAAAGTGCAAGAAAAGAGCATACATAGCCAAGGATCGAAAAATATTAAGAACAGGATGAAATCAAGTAATGATCAAGATGGTAATTAAATATGAAATACAAAGCTAGATAAAATAATGTAATTTAATTGAGCTATTCATAACAACGAAATGGTTAACATGAAATGTTGATTCAAATTTTAAAATGCTATTTGATCAAGGATCTTGTAGAAAATGTTTAGAATTTTTATTTCCATGATATAAATATCAAATGATATGGCCTTGAATGAAATATGTTAGTATTTTAACATGCATAATTTTTTTAGAAAAAAACTAAACGATTGTGGTTGTTTTTTATTTTCGAGACTACTTGAAAGTGCAAGAAAAGAGCATACACAATATCGATCGAACGAGATAGAAACTATTAGAAATGTAAATAAAATCTATAAGTTAATCAAGGTCAATGAAGTTAAATCTAGGAACATATGGTGAATAATTAAGCTAAATGTAATATAATTATTATTTTACACAAGATATAAGAGCATATGCTCGATTGTGATGCAATTAGCCTCATAAAATGGAGAAAATGACATAAAAATGGAAGCCCAAAACCCTCATAAAGAAGTAGTGGATGTTGTGAAAAAGATGAAATGTGGACAAAAGGTCATGAAAAAGTGAAACAAAATAACTCATATCATGTAAGAATCTTGTAAACGCAAGTTGGAAAATTAAACCATTAGTAGAAACAAGGAAACAATTGAATAATGGGAAAGATGAAAATTTGAGAAAAGGAAGCTAATAAAATATTTGTGTAAAAGTAACTAAATTGTGTCCAAAGGAATAATTAATCAAAATGAGAGAACCCAAATAAGGTTTTAGAAAATTATGAACCATTACCATCAATGTGGAAAAGTTGAATGTAAAGCAATTTTTTTATCCAACAAGGACTATATAGCCTCTGGGATTAAAATATAGTTTAGGACTGAAGAAATGCAAAATAGTTTGGTGAAAGGATATTTTTGGGTGATGTGTAATGTGGGATACAGAGGATTAGAGTCTGCAAGATCAACAATTAGAATTTATCATGCACAAAAATCCAGAAAACTAATTGTGAAAAATTAAACTCAAACAACGTTAGCCGACACACACAAAAAAAAAAATTACAAAAGGAATAAATGTGAGATTACCCTAGAAATTATTTATGTCCAATTTATTGTGATTAAAGCGATAAAAATGATGAATTTTATTGAATTTTTAAGAGGTGCTGGAAGGCTTAGTTAGATAATAACTTAATTAAAGAATCGATTGAAAACAAACTAATTAAAAGGAAAAAAACAAAGTACTAACTTGCAAAATTTGATTGATTATTGAAATACAATAAATTAATCTAATATCAAATATTAACTTAATCAATATTAAATAGTCTTATGACCTAATATATATTAACACAACTAATGAAGCATCCCTATGACCTAAATGTATGCCTAAAGTCGGATATATGGTAATCCCGATAGATTTGTATATAAGGCCTAGATTAAATAAAAATTAATAAAAAATAAATTAACCCAAACCTATAAAAAGTTTGAGTGGTGACTTAATAAATATTGTACAATATGATATCAAATATTGGTGGTAATACCGACCGTAAGTAGGAATTGAAGATTGTGGGCTATAAGGAAAAGGACAAATGAAAAGGGAAATGGGAAGTTGTAATTGAAATAGTCTATGTGAATGGGACCGGAGGGTGGACTTTAAGGAGGAGAAATTCAATTTAAACGAAAGCTGGTAATGTAGGTATAAAATGGGATGGTGACCGAAGGTGTATACCAAAAGAAAAATGAAAAACCTAAGTTGAAGGTGAGTTATTAACGATGATATTAGATGGGAGGGTGACCGTGCTATGCAATTTATGAATAGGAGAAAACCTGAAAGGTGAATTCCAAAGTGTAACATAGATATTATATGACTATGGCCTAAGTATTGATGGTAAGGACGATAAATACACGTTGAATTGAAAGTGTTAGAAGGTGATGGTCCGATGTGTAGAGATTATAAACTTGCAATTGTACGTGAAATGTACGATGGAAACACCAAAGGGATTTATTCAAGAAGTTGAACTCGAAGGGATCAAATAATGGGAGAGGAAGAGGTGTAAAGAAACATGGAATTAAATGAGATAAGTGCAAGGCGGGGAAAAACTCACAAGGAACCAATGTAAAGCTCGTATTTCCTCAATTACAAGCCATTCTTGTCTATCACTTGAAGGATAAAGGGATTTTGTGTGCAAGAAATCCATGATACATATTTTAGATATATGTTAGAAGGGAAGGAGTGGTCGATTAATACTACCAATTTCAAAAGTATTATTCGTCATTTCAACCCTTTTGTTTTATGGGTAGTTAGAACATGTAAATGGAAGGGGAATTTGCTTGTGCATCTCAAGGGACACTTTAGAGATAGGAATATTTGTAATGGACATGGCATCTTAGGATTGCGATTTAATGTACATTTGTAATAAGGAAATATGTAAGGATATCAAGATAATGAGTAGGTTTTCTCTCATCAATAGTCTTGAAGGAAACATCAATCAATGACAACTAACATTAATTTGATTGTGTTATTTTAATGGAAAAATTATAACGTCAATGCATTTCATTGAATGGTAATTAATTTAAGGATTAGAGGAAGAAAAAATGGAAATTTATAAATAAAAGGTTGTAATTAAATAAAAATATTTCCCACACCTATTCCATGACTCATATTATTTCTTCCAAAATAATATATATATTTTTTTTTCAAAATTAACTACTATCCAATTGGCCCTCGGGTGAAATTAGACAAAGAAGCCCCCACAAATAAAAAAATGAGGATCAATTCAGCAAGGAGATCACATTTCAGGATTGGCTGAACAGGTTTGGCAGTCGGGCACATTTGAAAGGAGTTTGGGAAATGAACAAGCTCCATAGTCTAAAATTTGAAATTCAGAGGAGGAGAGGGCGTTAGGGGTAGGCCCAAGTGAAAAATAGTGAAACCCAAAAACCCCCAAAATCCCCGAAATCCAGAAACCCGAAAAATCCCAAAATCCTAAAAACCACGAAATCTCGAATTCCCCAAAATCCTGAAACCCGACACTCCGAAATATCGAAACCCAAAACCCCAAATTCCGAAACTTGAAACCCCAAAATGTATAAAGGTCAAAACCTGAAGACTGAATTTTAGAGTTCATAGTTTCAGATTTTCTGAATTTTTTTCTCAAGCGATGAACAGTGTCACGCGACATGGTGTTGGAGTCTGAATTTTAGACTTAGGAGGTTTGGCATTTCGGAACTCTCAAGTCGACTTGATTGATGAACAGTAACCTGAATTCTTAAATAAGAAAGCCCAAGGACCTAAATCCCAAAAATCTGATATTTCAAATTGTGGTGGTTGCTATGGAAGTTCAAAGTCCAAAAGAACAAAGCCAACCACTCTCATTTATTACAGTATGCCACCCTGATCTTCAGATGACCATAAATTTTGACTTAAAGCTCAAATTTGCAAAAATCACACCTTTTGGAAAGATCTCTGTCCTCTACACAACTATGACTTTTTTCTCGTATTTTTAGTAAGGCTACGTATTTAAAAATGGAGAAATACAAAGATGCCATTTTAGAAGGTGTTTCGTGTCTCTCACCTACCCAAATGATGAGGTATGGGTTTCCTTTCTTCTCCAACAAGGTAAATTATAATGAAGTATGGGTTTTGTATTGGAATCCATCATTTTTTTAGGTGATTTTAATGCATTTTTGGGTGCTTAAAGATTTGTGGAGATTTAAAAGCTCCTATTGAACATTGCAATGTAAAATCTATGCCTTTGGCCCTAAATGTGATGTAATATATCAACTTTGAGAGAAATAAAATCATATATGTGGATGCTTCAAACCCTCTTCTCTATTACATTGCAACTTTCTAATTATACATTACATACAAGGTTATTGTGTATTGTTGTTGTTTTCATTACAAGGTTCTAGTAGTGTTGTGTTTATTATGCAGGTTTTTCAACATCCTTATTAGTGCATGACCTTCCCTTAGAGTAGGTTTTATTCTCATGCATTTTCTCTATCTTTATCTCCTTAGAAATATTATATTAGCGTTAGATCTATAACTCTCTGCACTTTGGAGTAGTTGGCACTAAGATAGGACAAAAGGTCAGGATTCATCCGAAGATCTTCCCTAATCATGAATTCCCACACTTTGGGAAAAGCTCCGTGTTATGCAATCACATTGACAGTTTCAATCTATCGAGTTGCAAACAATTTAGGGTGTTATGATTATGCATCAACATTACCATCTCAAAATCACTTCCATTTTTCACATAAATGTAATTTGTGCTTATAGGGACCGAAGAAAAGAAGAAGTAATATTCAATAGGGTCTTGGTTCAATACCCAACTACGAATACAAAAGACTATGTCCCTTATTTATGGTTGGGAAATAAATGGTGCCCATGTCCTCCACTTATTGGTGCTATCTATACTCAACATGTACCATGTTCTCCACTTTATAGTCTCAATCTCACTTGAACTATTCACATGAATGAAATATTCGCTTATAGGGGCCAAAATAAAAATGGGGCAAATTCAATAGGTTCATGGTTTGAAGCCCAACCACACCACTTACTGTTTATAATTGTTTGTAGGCCTCTTTTAATTTTTTAATCTTAAATAATTGTAGGGAAACATGGGATGCATAAATAATTAATGTTAATTGAGAACATCTAATGAATGGTAATATGAGCGACAAGTAGGTTTATCTTGCAATCTTGAATTTGACTATTTCTTAATTTATTTATTTTTATGGCATCAAGAACATCAACAATATGACATTTAATAAAACACTTGCCAGTACCACACATATTCCATGACTCAAAGTGTCCCAACCCAAAAGGATTTCCATTAGATGGCATTTAATTTTTTAGATAAGATGAAGACATGAATGGAATGTTGGAAATAAAAAGATGGGAATTAAATACTTGCATGCCTCACACATATTCCATGACTTATATTGTTCCTACTAAAATAACATATGGTATTTGTTATCCACATTATCATCTCCCTCGTTCGCATTATTCACATAAGTGCAATTTTCACTTAAAGGGGTCAAAATAAAAAAATGGGGAAAATCCAATAGGTTCTAGGTTCGAAACCCAACCACCCAAACACAATAAATCTTTTTTGTTGTTCACGGTCTAGGAAGAAATGGTACCCACATTAGTCATACATATTTTCTATTTATATTTTGATTGGAATGGGCAACAACCATTCTCAACATGTTGTAGGGGTTGTCCATTTGCAGTAGCTTGATGATAACCATAAATTGGAATTTTCTATCTTTTCATTTGATTTATTTGGCATCAAGGGTATCAATTGGAAGAATTTTAATTTGTCTAAAAAGATAGAGACGTGAATGGAAAAGTGGAAACAAAAAGATGGGAATTAAATATCTACATGTTCGCGCATATTCAATGGCTAAAATTGTATCAGCTGAGAAAATATTTTCTATTTGTGCTCCACATTATCATCTCAATTACACTTGCATTATTCACATAGGTGAAATATGCGATTAAAGAGGACAAAATAAAAAGAGATAAAATCAAATAGGTTCAAGGTTTGAAGCCCAACCACATTATTCACTTTATTTGTAGCAATTTTAGGCCCTCTTTTTTAGTTTTAACCTTGAGTAGTTGTAGGGAAATAGGGGATGCATGAAAAATCAACAATAATTTAGTGCCTCCAACAATTGGTCACACGAGTAGGATTTTATCTTTGGATCGAATTTAGATTTTTGTATTTATTATTTTTATGGTGCAAGGCCATCCATTGGATGGAATTTAATTTTGTAGATAAGACATACACATGAATGGAACACTAGAAATAGAAAGGTGCAAATTACATACCTGAATTCCCCACACCTATTTCATGGCTCGATTGTTCTGCCAACTAATATCTGCTATATGTGCTCCACTTCATAGTCTCACACTATTCACATGAGCACAATTTATACTTAAAAGGGTGAAAATAAAATATTGTAAAAGTCAAAGAGATTCCATGTTCACAACCCAAATATTCTATTATATCACCCAAATAAGTAAACAAACCTTACTTTAATTACTTGTCCCAAAAGATCTACAAACCAAGAAAGTGGTCGAATATATATACATGTACATCACACAAATTATTTATATATGCGAACACACTTCCTAATGTGCCGACCATTACGCACCACATTGAAAATATACTTATCCTATTTTATATCTATGAATAAAATTTCTGTTACTTTACCATACTATTTGACAAATGTCACTTTATTTCCGAAATGTATAAGTACGCCGAATTTAACCATTAAACCGCCACAACTATTACATCATGTGAGAGAGCACTAAAGAAGAAATAAAAAATTATGTGAGAGATAAATTCAGAAGTATTTTGTAGAATAAGCAACTTGGACGAAAAAGAGAATACTATGTCAATAATTTTCAATCTCACATGTGATCATGGGAAAAAATGCTATATTGGAGCACTGATAAAGTTGAAAGCTAAAATGTTAATCGCGCAGCTAAAAACTAGTTCACATCATCTTAGGTGTGAAACAGGGAGATGAAAAATGCCCAAAGAGGAGTGGTCAGAAAGGGTTTGTCAGTTTTGCATGTCAGGCTCGGTGGAATTGGAATGGCATTTTGTCATGGAATGTGTGGCTTACGAGGACATACGAAGCAATTATGTGGATATCTTAATAGTGGATGATCTTACAATTTTGTTTGAAGAGGAAAGGGTGGCAAAAACAACAGATTTCTTGATCAAAATCCATAGCAGAAGAATCAAGATTAGCAAAGAACTGGAAGAAAGGCAAAAGTAGCAGTTATTTTGGGCATCTTTTTGGTGTTTGGCTGCCTAGTTTGTGTTTGCACATTGGGTCCCATAGACTGTTCGGTCTCATGGACGTCATTGAAATAAACCCTGCCAAAACAACTACAAATAGAATATTACAACATCTGTGATATGTAAAATAAAATATTATAGTATTTCTCGTGTTTTACATGCACGACATTGTCACGGTGAACCAGAAAATTTTTCTTCGGCGTGATGACAGTGATTAACGACACGCTAACGGAGTCGCTCGATGCGTCTTCTAAATTTGAAAAGCCTTTGTATTCGCTACCGCTACCCCGATTAGCTAGCCAGGCGATCAGAACATTAGGTAATTATATTTGCACTGACCCCGACTCTGCCTGCATGCGTTGTGCTCGACAACAAGGCGTGGGAGTGATGGGAGAGAGAGAGAAACGGAAAAGAAATGGCGCGAAAACCCAAAGAGAATAAGGCAAACTGAAAAGAAAATGTAACCTATGATAATAGCAGATTTATTAGGCTACGAAATGAGTTCTCTCCTAATTCACCGGCTAAAATAAGTTTCAATTCGAAACATCCTCATCCGATCCGCAAGGGTACGCGGACGCCTACTTACCCTTTTCCCAATCCTAGTCCTAGTTTCCCGAGTGGTTTCCATCGATTTTTCGTGTCTGCTTTAAATGTTTTTTAAAATTTTGCTAGGTGTAGAATTCCTATAGTTTAAAAATAGGAAATACGATTGCAGGATTTAGGCCGTACTCCGCAGTACGCACTTTCTGGTATTTACTGTGTGAGTATGATGCGAGCACCATTAAAGGACATCAAACGTGATTATATGATTTCCTGGAATGGATACATATAGACAATAAAGATGGGGACCTCTGCTTCGAAAAGCATCGAAGGAAAACTGTACTTGACCATATATCCATTTGCTAAAGGTAATGATAAAAGAAAATATGTATTCCTCCAGAAGCCTCCTCATCGTGTATGAAAAATCTCCTGTCAGGTGCACAACTGAAAGCTTTTTCATGAACAAAGGTGCCGTTGCATCACAACTCAAAGAACTGGTCACAATAACTAGTCCTGAGCGCACACATTTGGCAACATATTAGAGTAGTAAAATGCTGTATAATTTCTGTGGGTTTTCGGGAGTTGAACAGATGGAGTCGAGAGAAATCAGTCTTTTACCGTGAAGGGAGGGGATGGGATCAATGATGAAAAGAAAATCAAATAGGCAGAGCTCTTGAATGATTTTATATGGAGAAGGATCAATGAGGTCGACGGAAAATCAACTATAGTAAAAACTTATTGTGAAGGCTGAAGTCGCAGGTGATAGATCGATGATGGATTAGAAGGGTGGTTGTGAGTATGGAGGCTGGCTAAGGAGCCGGGGAGGTGCCGATGGAGGGAGCGTGTGAAACACGAATGGTAGGGGTATGGACGTGTATAAAGGATAATACACAAAACCGTAGTGGGAAGGAAACATTGCAGAATAGTGTTGAGGAGATTTGAAGGGTTATGGGTGAGTTTTGTGTATGGCTGTGAGTGCCAAGGACTGGGTGGAGATAAAGTTGGTCTTAAGCGGGATGGGTTGCGAGGTAGGTGGGAAATGAGTGGTAAGAGATTGAGGAAGTAGATAGGAGCTACATAGAAGTAGATTGGACTCGAGGAGGTTAAGACAGAAGCTGGGTCGGGAATAAGTTCAGGTGGGTTGATGGGGAGATGAGTGATAGAGCTCGGCCGAGGAGCTGGGAAGGATAAGAGTGCACGGGGTGAGGGAACGGGGATGCGTTGGTCGAGATTGTTTAGGGGCTAAGTGATTTTGCTCCCTGGGTTACTAGGCGGTGTAGCATTACCATTGATTTAACAATTAGTTAGTTTTTCCATTTTTTGTTGTGATCGTTTCATTTTATGTGCCTTATGGCATCATTTGGCTAAAATTCACACAGTAGGAATTACTTTCATTCTGTAATAGAGCGTGGGTAAGTCTGAGAGGGCATGTTAGAATGTGAGCTACCGAAATCACTGATAATAAGGAAGTCTTGAAACTATACTTATACCTCTTTTTTATGTGACTCATTCGCAAACCACGAAATGGGAAATGACTTGGACGAGCCTAGACAGCTTGAAGTGTAGGTTATTTCTCCAATGTGAGAAAGACCTTTACTACAACGATGATCTATTCACAAAATTTGCACCAAGGGATGTGAGGATGATGGATTTATGGATGGGAAAATTAGGCTCATCCGGACATTAGGAATAGATGGAGAGAATGATCTCTAAAGCAAGAATGCAAGAGCTATGACATGTTTTTCCTTCCTTTGTCTTTGTTTTACTGAGGGGGTGAGGTTCTATTTATATCCTTGAAATTGGAATAACTTAGAGGATTGTAATCAACCACGGTTTGAAACAGTGGGCATGGTTAGGTGATTGGGAACATAAAGAGTGTGTGAGGATTAAACTTGGAATTTCAATTCACAAGTGGGGAGAAATGGAGAATAATGACATGTGAAGAGGATTAGGTTTAATTAGGGATTGAAAATGATTAATTAATCAACTAACATTGATTAATTAAATGTGGATTTTTGTGCGAATATTTGTGGAGGATTAATCGGTGTAGGGAGATGGTAAAATTAGGGTGTCATGTTAGGAAATGACAGGAATAAATAATTAAAAAATGTTAATCCACAATATAGATTTCCGAAGATTATAGATTATGAGGTGCACCGATTAACAATAGATTAAGATGTTTATAGTTGCATTATTGAACATGATTGGAATGTAAATAAGAGAAAGTCTAAATCATGCAGGAAGACCAAATTTAGAGTAGGGAAACCTAAAGGAAAAAACCCCACTGAAATAAAACATTGACTGTATTAAAAATTTCACGTAAGCTTTTACCCAACACTTCTACTTCGCTCCTCGGTCTCACAGAGATAATTGCAGAATAATCTATCACAATTATCATAATGTCATAATGTCAATCCCAGGAGGGATCATCCTATATATAGGATGGATGAACCGATCGCATCATTTCACTCTAAAACTATGGAAGATGAGACATAATAAAGTTTAATAACTAAACAATAAAATAACATGGGACGTGAAGTTTCGGTCCACGTAAACAGTATCCACACTTGACATTATTACAACAACACTCCCCCTAAATGTTAAGTGCGAAAAAACAAAACATGCCAAATTACCTTTTTCTACAAATGGAGTTACATATTCATCAATCATCAATGATGATTTTAGGCTAGCATCTAAACAAGGGAAATCAAAATAGATCTTCCCATACAAGAAAAAAAAAAAAAGGGAAATCATACGAGATCTTTCGATACATAAATTATTAGAAAATGTGCTTAGTATATGATGACTTATATCAGATTATGGAGCCTTTTATAAACAAAGGAATCCCCATAACTAGTGCTTCGTTGGGATTTATAAGTAAGTTCACACAATGTGAAGCATTTACTTATCATGAAATGGAGGAATTATTGGAAGTTTAAAACATACCATTAAGAGATGGAGTTGTCATGCACACTCCCCTCAATGACACCCTTGATAGACCCAACCAGACACAAAAATTGAAAAAAATACAACACATAATGGCTTGGAGATGATATTTGTAACTTGATCTTGATTAAGCAGAACTTGAAATCAATATCACCATTCACGACTTTCTCTTAAATAAAGTGCATATAACTTTCATATGCTTTTTAATTGATGATGAGCTAGATTATTTGAAAGAACAATACAACTACTGCTGTCACATATAAGAGTACTACTTCAATAGTCTTTTCAACCACATAGCTTCCTTTGCAGCTTCCATAGCACTTTTATACTCTTTTTAGTAGAAGAGATAAACATTGTTGGTTTCTTCTTGCTAATCCAAGTGATGACACCTACACCCAACTTGAAAACATATAGAGAAGTACATTTCCCATCTATAGAGTCACTATCATGGTCATCATCACAATATCCAAATAACTTTGCATTATTACAAGAAGAATAAAACAAACCATAATTAATTGTTCCTTTAATATATTTCAAAATTCTTTTTTCCATTTTCTAATAATCCTCATAAGGATCCTGCCTGAATATAGAATAAAATACTAATGGATATGAAATATCAGGCCTAGTAATTGTAAAATAAATTAGACTACCAACTAGTTGTCTCTACAAAGTAGGATCAAATTTGGCACAAGTAGGTTTAGGATCTAATTTAACATCAACTTCAATAGGAAGGGCAATAGGCTTATTGTCAATCATGTTTAATCTTCTAAGTAAATTCACAACATATAGAGATTGATAAGCAACAATAGATTTATGATCTTCAAATATAACCATGCCTAGAAAGCTGATATAACAAACCTAAATCAGTTATTTCAAAATGTTGTTCTAACCTTTGTTTGACTATAACAATTAATTTTTTATTGCTGAGCTAGTAATCAAAATATCATCAACATACAAGACAATAATGATAATATGACTATTTTCACACTTATAAAATAATTCATTATCTAAAAACAATTAGTGAAACCAAGATCTAGAAAGAAACTATTTATTTTAGCATAACAAATAAATTTTGTATGCACTTAGATGACCATGTTATGAAAATAATGTTAATTGTTGAAAGTGTGATGGTACATATTCATGTTTTTGGTTAGCCTTATCTTGATATCCACGTCAAGATTATCTCATTGTAGTTAGGTTGTCTCATCATTGATTTCCCCTTGAGTTGTTACGTTGCTTGCATCATATCAATAAATTTTTATACTTACATCTTGTTTTCTTTGTAAAACTTGATTTAAGTTTCTAAATTATATTGTTACACTACTCGCATAATATCAACTTGTTTTTATACATAGAATTTGTGTATTCAATTTTTTCCTTAAGTTTTTAAAAGTGTTGTCGTTACACTATTTACATCGTGTCAATACCATTTTGATACTAATATATTGATTTTCCTAAAAGCTTGATTAACGTATCCAAGTTTTATTATTTCGTTTCTCACACTTGTGACCTCCATTTTCAAAACTAGGACTTTTTTGTACATCAATTTTTTTGAGTACACATTGAATCGAAATTGCTTGAACACTATTTTAGTACTTATATCTTGTTTATTCCAAACTTGATTTAAGTATTGAAATTGTGTTGTCATCTTGAACCAAACCATCTTTGAGATGTAAAGAGTAGATACGTTTTTGATTTGATCCTTGTTTGGAACATGCTTGAATTTTTCTTGGTACACATAACTATACTGATTTCGTATCCTTTGGAAATTATTTGATTCCTTGATTACTTGGTTCCTTGATTCAATTTACCTTGATTATTTAGGATTAATTTTCCTTTATTATTTGACATTCATTGCGAAAATTGCAATTGTCACACTACTTCATTTCAAAGGGTCATTGTAGTTCCCACTTCCCTTTCACACCTTTTGATACTAATCATGATACTGATGATTATAATATAGACCTGATTATAGAACTTATTATACTATGATGATAGATGTAGATCATGGATTATTGTTGACTTGATTCAGTTGTGATGCATGATGATTATTTGAGGCATTTTTGATATTGATAATGGTATACTATTTGACATGGTTATATTATGGATATTGTGAGTAGACCTAGATATGGAAATTATTGGATGATGATATAATTTTTGAGTAAAATTGCAAATGACATTGCTAGATTGCTTTGATGTTGTTGTGATTCATATATCTAGATGATTTTGGTAATTATATTTATATTAGTTTAGATGTTCTGATATGGCCACGAGGCCGAAGGAGGTAATTGTGTTTTGTAGGTCAAAATATCACAAAAATATTTGTGGATTGGAGACCAACCACATTGGAATTCTAGATGAATTCAACAAGGTCACCATGTGGTAACTAGTCTTTGTTTGTGCGTGTTTGTGTGTGTTAGGGATTCCAATGGGGGAATAACCTTTAAATGTGACCAAGGGTTTTATTTATTTCTCTTATTTTTGTCCCTTTGTTTATGTTTGCATGTGTTTATTTTTTTATGCTTTTACCCCTTTATTAATTATTAAATGGTTTGTAAATATTGTGAGTAATCATATTGTTAAAATAAATAAATCAAATATGTCATAAGAAGGTAATTAATGAGAGTTGTTGGCCATGATTTAAAGTGATATAAGTAATGTGTAAGAGATATGTAAGTGATGTGTGAATTGAATTTTGAGTGTGAAACACTCCACCTTCTTGGAAATTTGAAATTGTCCTTGGAGGCTGATTTTGGAGGCTTGTGGGACAAGTTAAACTTGTCCCATACCTCTTAAATTTAATTACCAACCATACCTATGGTTGTAGAGTTGAGATTTGACTTCTATAATGCTTTTTGAGAAGGTAAATTGTAGGTTTTAATTCCTCTTTTGTTACATGATTTAATTTCAGTCCTTTGGGGTGTGGGTTGGATTGTGCAAGTAAACTATCATATTATTCACCCACCTATTTATTATGCTTTGGAGAATGAAGCTGACTTTTGTTTTAGGTTTGAGGATGTGTGATGTGGCATCCTACATGGATTTTCCTCACCCTCTCCTTTTCCCTCTTCTATAAAATTCAAATGGCTTGCCTTGTTCTAGGTTTCTTAATTTTGGAGACTTTATTCTTGGGTGAATTCTTTTGTTGTTTTGGAGCTCTTGCTTGGAAGAAGTTTTGGAAGATTGTTGCATGCTTGAGCTTGGCTGTTTTGGATTGCTTGCATTGGGATAAAGTCTGTTGTTTTGGAACTTGGAACAACTCCATCATGGAGAGGTAAGAGCTTGGCTCTAGAAATGTTTATCTTTTGTTTATAAAGATGTTCATGTGTGAATGTTTTGGCTTGTTTGTGGATTGTTGGGTAGATGGCCTAGGAATGGTGTAGGAGAAGACTATGGGGTTAATTTGTGGGAGACACAAGTGTGTTCAGGGAGGTATAAGGGTGGAGGGAGTTGGGATTTGGGTTCCACCTTACAAAGAAATAACTTGGATTTCTTTACTCATTATGTGGTGCCAAAAGAGGTTGGGGAGACATAAAGAAATGTGAGGAATAAGGGGTACCTGGGAGGCATAAGGGCATGTTAGGGATTTGAAATAATATATATATACATATCTTTATGGTTTTTTTCTAGGTGGTGATACCCATTTCTCCTTTGGGAGGCATAAGCAACATCCCCATAGTTTCTTGCTCCTTTGAATTTCTGATGAAGCCTCAATAATGTGTGTCATGTTTTAATGTAGTTGTAAAATACATTTCGTTTTGGACTGTGTTTTATTGTGATTATTTTGCCTATGTGTTTATGGAAGCCTATTGTTTCCATGAGTTGGATCAAATCTTTTATTTCATTGTGTTTGGGGCTCTTGGGCCAATGAAGAATGATGCTTTCTCCTCTTCATTAGATGTCTTGGTTGGGTGGAGAGTGTTGTCTTTCCCCTGCCTTTTTGTGATCAAAATTGGTGTATGATGGATCTGCATGCCGCTATTCTAGAGCAAAGGAAAAATACAATTTTGAAAGTCCCTTGTGAGAGTTCTTTTTATAAATCCTCATTCCCACTTGAAATGGATGATAATGTAATATATTCATGATGGAAAGATGGTTTGTATTAGTTATGAAAGTTGTAATTTGAAGTGTGAAAGTGATGCACTCTATTCTCAATTTTTGAATGAAAGAAAAGAAAGATTATATCCTTGTAAGTTGTATTTGATCATTGTAAATGAAGAAGTTGTGAAAGAAAACATTCTAACTGAATCTATATGTTGTTCTTCCTTTACAAAAGAAGTTACTATTGTTTGAAATCTGTTTTGAAATATTTGTTGGAAAGGAAGAAATGCGTGTGAGATAATACAGAACTTTGTCTCTTAGAAATGTGTAAAATTGGAAATCAGAGTTACATTTGGGTTTTGAATAGTTTGATTTGAATCAAATAAACATATTAGATTTGAATTGGAACAAATTCTAATACTTGGAAGAAGAAAATGGCAAATAGATCCTTTAAAATTTGATCTCTGTTTTGCATTTTCAAAACTGGCAAATACTTTACCTAAAATGCACAGTTCAAACCTGCAACAAGGAAATAAAAATTAAATGATTAAATTGAAGTAGTAAGCCTTAAACGAATCTAATTGGACAAAAACATTTAAGGAATTTCTTAGAAAACTTAGCAAAATCATGCTCAAACCGTTTTGCAGTCGTTTTCTGTCAAGAAATGGAAATGTTCAAATTACAAATCAATCGACACATTGAATCTTTAAATCCTCCTTAAATCCATCTAAGAATCATTCCCCATGTCTATTTGACATGTTGAGAGAGGAAGAAGATCAAATTGAACAAATCTTATAAGTTAAAATTTACCAGTTCCTATTGTAAAAGCCTGCACATAATTTTCTTAAAATTGACCCCTTAAACTTTATCAAAACTAGAGATTAATGAAACCCGAGTAAAGAGGACATCGAGAAATTTTTAGAAAGTGCTTGTTTTCTTAAACCGAGTTCTCTATCAAAATTTATGGCCTTAAAAGTTTTCTTCCTTGGTGTTAAAAAACAATTTGGGGAAAATTTTCATAGGGGACCCGCTGGCTTGAATTTTTCCCTTAAGCACTTGGGAAAATTTTCGGAATTTTTTTTCTAATTTTCCCCGCGCGCGCTCCACTCATAGCTAATCAGAGCCTACCACATGGCACCACGAGGTATCGAAAGAAGGGTGGACCAAATTTTAGACTTAGTGCTTAGGAATATTTTTTGGGATACTTTTCCTAAATTTAAACGCTGACTTGCTAACCAAAGAGCCAATTAGAGGCTGCGCACATGTCGCCACGAGGCATTGGAAGAGGGCCTTTGACTTAGTGCTCCAAGAAAATTTTGGGAAAATTTCCAACTTTTCCCTTCCAATTCACAACGAATCAGGTGATGCCATGTGGCATCATAAGGTGTCGGTGGTAGAGTGGGACCTTTTTTCTTTTTTGTGTTTGGAAATTTTTGGGAAACTTTTCCAACTTTTTCCGATTGCCTCGTTAGCCCACAACCAATATGGAGATTCCACATGGCATCGCGAGGTGTTGGTAGAGACATGGGTGTATGAAATCCTCTTAGTCCTTCAGGGCGTTAATCTTTTTTTCTCCCCATCTCCTCGCCTTCCCTGCGTTGGCTTAGGAGATGCCATGTGTCCCTAGCGAACTCGCAGGATTACGAGTGTAAAGTGGAATTCTCACTCCGCACGTGAAATTTTCTAAAATGTTCCCGCAGCCTCATTTTTCCCCATGGTGGCTTGGGAGGCACCACATGTCCCTTTTGGAACCACAGTGAGTGGGTGAAAAATTGGTTTTGACCCGCCCGCCTTGGGGTAAATTTCCACTGTTGGGCCCGCAGGCCTGCTTTTGGGGAAAATGTTCACGCTTAACGCCCACCGGCCCATAACTCAAAAAATATGAGGAGTTATGAGGACTTCTTTATATCAATGGAAAGGTGAGGAAATTTCCTATCCAATGGTAATAATTTAAGGAATTTTTGGATGCGTTGAATTTCAGAAAAACCTAGTTGAATATTTAATTATGTTAGAGAGTGGGTTTGGTGAGGAATTACCCTCTGACCCTTTTTGAACCTTCTAACCCGATATTTTGGACCTTATGACCCCTAATAATTGTTAATGAAAGAAAGGTATGTTATAGTGAATTAGAAGTGTTCTGAAACTTGTTAGTGATAGTTATTGCCTTATAACCTGGTTGTAGACTCTTTTAAACCAAAAAATATTCCATAATTTTCCTAACTAATCCTAGGTTGTTCTTGGGTTTCAACTGGATTGTTTTAACAGGCGTTACACTTGGTATTAGAGTAGTGGTTCAAAATCTTCGGCCATTGGGAACACTATAATTCTTGAGACATTAACCTTAAACCTAGCACACTTTTAAATCTAGAAAACAATTTACTTTAGAAATTACATATTTTAGTAAACATGGAAACTAAATAAAATTTAAAAAGATGAAATAACTCTCACCTTGGTCTTTGCGAAGGCGTAGATGCGGGATGAGGTGTCCTTTCACATAGACCTAGACTTACCACCACCATATTATGTTGTAGCAGCCATCCTACCATAGATTTTGTAGAATCTTCAGGATGTTAATGTCACTCTACACGGAGGATCAGTAGGAGGACATGCAAACAGACATGATAGAGTCCCTTCCATTGAGGGTAAGGTATCTCCTCAACCCCTGGCGAGGAGCATGGAGGTGATAAATCCCATGAAGATTCAGTCATAACAAAGTCCCCATAGAGGGGATAGGGTGACGAGTTTCAAGACATAGAGAGAGGTCTTGAAGTCCTAGGCTTAGGGATGAGCATGCAGAGAGACCTAGAGGCCATCAAACCATAGCTGCAGATCACATCAGGGAGATCCTAAAGCTTTGACCATCACATTATTCTGGTGACATAGGTGGATGTTAGGTAAAATCTTGGTTGGTGATCTTGAGTCGATCCTTCAAGCTTTGTCCTTGTTCTAGTAATTCAAAACCTTGTGTTGTGATCCATCTACTGAGGGATGGAGCTAGTGTTGAGTGGAAGACAGAGGAGAAGAAGGTGCATGTTGATTATGAGATAGTTACTTGGGAGATCCTTGAAAAGTGATTCAGGAATAGATACTTGTCACGGAGGTTCATACAGCTGTCGAAAGATGAGTTCCATGAGCTCTGATAGGAATCTCTTACATTGGCTGAGTATGAGAGTAGATTTATGGATCTACTTGAGTATGGTGGTTACATGTAGTATGAGTAGGTACGAATCCATAGGTTCATCCAAGGCATGAATCTAGAGATTGGAGGTGTAATGCAGATCCATTGTCCAAAGACATTAGCTGAGGCCGTCGAGAAGGCCTATATAGGAAAGGAGACTTGCGGAAATACCCAACAACCTAGAGACTGAGTTCGGAGCTACATATAACAAATGTAAGACAAAGATCGAGGGGGTCAGTACCTCTTCCTCACGGTGGACAAGGCTTAGCACAAGTAATCTTTTAGACCATAGTAGCAGCAGCAGTCCCACCCACCTTATAGACCTCCATAGAGATTTGATGCACAAAGAGGTCAGAGTATGGGGCCTCCTCTTAGGGGTCCCATCGGGACACAAGGTTCCTAGAGAGCTCAGTCAACAGGAGCTCGCTAGCAGAGACCTTAGAATATCATAGCCAGATTATCAGGATCCACACCATAGACCTCCGTCAGTACCAGAGACAAACCTGCTACACAAGGAGGATCGGCGGTTGTTACAGGTTGTGGTGTTACTCTGGGACGATTTTGAAGAGACTACCCATAGAACCCTAATAATAATTGTAAGAGACAAATCTTAGAGCCTCTTTGTTGGTGATATGGGGCACGATCATAGGATTTATGCAATGGTCGAGAACTGTTAGATAGAGCATTAAATTATAGTTATTGAGACTACAGGTAAAATTGGGGGTATCTCTACCTCCATTTTGTTTGATTCTAGTTCTTTTGAATATTTTATTACACCATCTTTAGTAGTGTGATGTAAACTAGTGGCAGTTAGACAAGGTCATAGTTGGGATGTTGAGATGGCTTTTGGAGCCAAGATATCTGTAGACTCCTTAGTTAAGGAATGTGTAGTAGATTTGGGACCTTTTGTCACTACCTCAGATCTCCATATGCTTCCTTTGGGCTCTTATAGAGTCATCTTGGGTATGGGTTAGTTGTCTGCACACAGGGCTAGTATGGATTGTTACCATAAGATTATATCTTGTCTTTGATGATTTGGGAGTTGAGTCGGTGATTTTAGGGGTTAGGAGATCCGTTTGTATTTGCACCATATCGGCTATGAAGCTTAAGCGTTGTGTGTGAAGGGCTATCAGATTTATGTTGTTAAATTCAATGACATATCATAGGATGGGTCTAGTGGACCATCGCTAAATGATCACCCCATTTTTAGAGATTTTACGAGATGTATTTCTAGGGGAGATCTTTGGGGTAACCACCCCAAGTGAGATTGATTTTCACATAGATTTGGTCCCTTAAGTGGAGCCTATATCACGAGAACCTTATTAAATGACCACACCAGAGCTCTCCGATCTCAAGTTGTAGCTTGGGGACTTTTGAAGAAAGGCCTTGTCTGCATCTAGTGTATCCCCTTAGGGGGGTGCACCGGTGATTTTGTGAAGAATAAGGATGGATCCTTATGGTTGTGTATTGATTACCATCGGTTTAATAAGGTAACAATCAAGAATTGTTATCCCCTTCTGCACATTGATGATTTATTTGATCAAATGAAGGGATCCAAAATTTTCTCTAAGATAACCTTAAGTCAAGTCATCATCGGTGAGGATTTGAGACAGAAATTCATAAGACCGCCTTCCGCATGAGCTATGGCCACTATGAGTTCAAGGTGGTGCCTTTTGGTTTGACGAATGCCTCTCGTAGTGTTTATGAGTTTGATGAATAGGGTATTTAGGACCTTCTTAGATCGCTTAGTGCTCATCCTCCTTGATGACATTTTGATTTACTCACGTACATGTGAGGAGCATGAGGGCACCTTTGCTTAGGTGCTTTAGTGCCTTTGGGGAAACAACTTCATGGGAACTTGGAGAAGTGTCCATTCTTTCAGACGGAGGTGTAGTAATTGGGTCATATAATTTCTAGGGAAGGTGTCACCATCAATCCTTCCAATATTAGAGTTATTATGGATTGGCCAACACGCACTACTATGACTGAGGTGCATAGCTTCATAGGATTAGCAGGAGTTACTACCAGAGATTTATTCGGGACTTCTCTCAGATTACACACCTATCACTTCCCTTCGGAGGAAAGGGAAGAAGTTTGTTTGGTCAGACAAGTGCAAGCGGGCCTTCAATACACTTTGAAGAAATGTCTCACTATAACACCTATCCTTCCAAAGTGTCGGATCTATAGGGTGAGTTTTCATTTATACGAGATGCTTCTTTAGTAGAGCTTAGAGGTTTTTTGATGCGGGAGGGAAGAGTAGTGGCATTTGAATCTTGTAAACTCAAAGATTACAAGCTTGATTATCTAACTCATGATCTTGAGATTGTGGCATTTGTGCACTCTTTGGTTCGATGGAGTAACTTTCTACTTGGTCAGAGATTCACACTCAAGATAGATCACTTGAGTCTTCACCACCTCTTCACGTAACCCAATCTCAATGCTCGTTAATGATGTTGGATGGAGTTACTTTGTGAGTATTATATGGAGATAGAACATGTGAAAAGAAAAGGAAAATGTGGTGGCAGATGCTCTCAAAGCAAACAGAGACATGTGCCTATGGCCACCTCAAGTGAGCATGGATTTACAGAGCAGGATCCTTTAGCAGCTTCCTCTTGATAGCTTATACATTATAGTTCAAGCAAAGATTGAGTCTCAGAGACCCTTTAAAGGGAAGTTTGAAGGTTTTTCCCTAGAGGCGAGATGGCCTTCTTAGGCACAAAGGTGGGTTTATGTTCCTAGAGATGGAGGCTTGAGGTAGGACATCTAGGTAGAGGCATATCATGCACCCTATTTAGCCCATCCCAGGGTTAAGAAGATTCACGCCACCTTGAGAAAGTTGTATCATTAGAGAGGAATTTGTAGAGATGTGGCTCAGTTAGTGTGATGATGTTTAGAGTGCCGAGAAAGTAAAGTTCGAGCATCAAAGCATCTAGCTGATCTTCTCTTTCCTCATGCTATATCGAATGGAAGTGGGACACAATTTCCATGGAATTCATTGTGGGGCTACCGATGTCGAGATATCAAAATGATGCCCTCATGGTCACGGTTGATATATTGACAAAAGTGGATCAATTTTCTTTGGTAAAGACCACTTACATAGCTAGTGCGGAGGCATGGGTATATTTGGATGAGATTTTCGGGTTGTACGAGATTCGTGGAAGATCATTAGTGGATTGTGATCCTTTGTATACTTCCCATTTTTGGACTACCATACAAGTATCCCTCGGAACGAAGATCAATTTCAACACAAAATACCACCCGAGATAGATGGATAGACAGAGCGGGTGAATCAAATTTTAGAGGACATGCTCAAAGTTGTATGTGATGGATCAACAAATCAAGATGGGAGGAGTACCTATACTTGGTGGAGTTTGCATACAATAACAGATTTTAAGAGTTCTATAGGCATAGCTACTTTTCAGATTTGTATAATAGAGAGTGTAGGACACCTCTTAGTTGGGACAAGTTAGAGGATAGGGTTTCTCTTGGGTGGCTTTGTTGCGGGACATGGAGCAGCAGGTGGTTTTGATCGCATGCATACCGTAGGAGGCACAAGATACGTAGAAGAAGTATGCAAATTAGCATAGGACTGACCATAGTTTTGATGTGGGAATGAAGGTTTTCCTTTGTGTTATGCCACACAAGAGCCCTATTCGTTATGGAAAAGGTTCTAAGTTAGCTCCTAGATCGTTGGTCCTTTCGAGATCTTGGAGCGTATTGGCCCATTGGCCTACTGTCTAGCATTGCCACCTAGCTTGTCTCACAAACATGATATGTTTCATGTTTCAGTTCTTAGGAGATATGTTGCAGATCCTTCTCATGCATTAGATTGGACATCATTGCAGGTGCAGGATTAGGGGCAACTGATTGTGAAGCTAGTTTGCATCCTAGATCGCAATACCCGGGTTTTCTAGGAAGAGAGGTTGATCGTGTTCGGGTGCAAAGGAGACGAGATATGATGAAATTACAACTATATGGGAGGATGCTACCTTGCTACGAGTTCATTTTCCACATTTGTTCCCGTGACTTCCAGGAGGAAGTCGAGTCTAAGCGAGGGGGATGTAGTGCACACTTCCCTTTGACACCTTTTGATACTAATCATGATACTACTGATTATAATATAAACATGATTATCGACCTTATTATAGTATGATGATAGATGTAGATCATGGATTATTGTTGACTTGATTTAGTTGTGATGCATGATGATTATTTCAGGAATTTTCGATATTGATAATGGTATACTATTTGACATGGTTATATTATGGATATTGTTTGGAATTGTAATATTTGGATATTGTGAGTAGACCTAGATATGGAAATTATTGGATGACGATATAATTGTTAAGTAAAATTGTAAATGATATTGCTAGATTTCTTTGATGTTGTTGTGATTCATATATCTAGATGATTTTGGTAATTATATTTATATTACTTTGGATGTTCTGATATGGCCACAAGGCCGAAGGAGGTAATTGTGTTTCGCAGGTCAAAATATAACAACAAACATAGGGGATTGGATACCAACCACATTGTAATTCTAGATGATTTCAATAAGGTCACCATGACAACCTGTATTTGTTTATGTGTGTTAGGGATTCCCATGGGGAGAATCACTTTTAAATGTGAACAAAGGGTTTTATGTATTTTGGTCATTTTGTTTATGTTTGCACGTGTTTATTTTGTGATGCTTTTACCTCTTTCATTAATTATAAAATGTTGTGTAAATATTGTGAGTAATCATATTGTTTATGTTTGTAAGTGATGTGTGAGTTAGATTTTGAGTGTAAAACACTCCACCTTCTTGGAAACTCAAAATGGTTCTTGGAGGTTGATTTTGGAGGGTTGTGGGACAAGTTAAACTTGTCCCATATCCATTAAATTTAATTACCAACCATACCTACAGTTGGAGAGTTGAGATTTGACTTTTATAATGATTTTTGAGAAGGCAAATTGTAGGTTTTAATTACACTTTTCTTACATGATTAAATTTTAGTCCTTTGGGGTGTGGGTTGGATTTGAGTGTACAAGTAAACTGTCATATTATTCACCCACCTATTTATTATGCTTTGGAGAATGAAGTTGACTTTGTGTTTAGGCTTGAGGATGTGTGATGTGGCATCCTACATGGATCTACGTCACCCTCTCCTTTTCCCTCTTCTATAAAATTGGAATGGCTCACCTTGTTTTGGGGTTGCTTTATTTTGGAGACTTTATTCTTGGCTGAATTCTTTTGTTGTTTTAGAGCTCTTGCTTGGAAGAAGTTTTTGGAATATTGTTGCATGCTTGAGATTTGCTGTTTTGGATTGCTTACATTGGGATAAAGTCTTTTGTTTTGGAACTTGGAACAACTCCAACATAGAGAGGTAAGAGCTTAGCTCTAGATATGTTTCTCTTTTGTTTATAAAGATGTTCATGTGTGACTCTTTTGGCTTGTTTTTGGCTGTTTGGTAGATGGCCTAGGAATTCTATAGGAGAAGACTATGGGGTTAATTTTTGCATACACAAGTGTTTTCATGGAGGTATAAGGGTGGACGGAGTTGAGATTTTGGTTCCACCTTACAAATAAATAGCTTGCATTTCTTTACTCATTATGGGGTGCCATAAGAGGTTGGGGAGACATAAGGAAATGTGAGGAATAAGGGGTACTTGGGGGAGGCATAAGGGCATGTTAGGGATTTGAAATAATATATATATACATATCTTGGTGGTTTGTTTCGGATGGTGATACCCATTTCCCCTTTGGGAGGCATAAGCAGCATCCCCATAGTTTCTTGCTCCTTTGGCTTGCTTGATGAAGCCTCAGTAATGTGTGTCATGTTTTAATGTAGTTGTAAACTACATTCTATTTTGGAATGTGTTTTATTGTGATTATATTGCCTGTGTGTTTGTGGAAGTCTGTTGTTTCCATGAGTTGAATCACATCTCTTATTGCATTGTGGTTGGGGCTCAGGGGCCAATGAAGAAGGATGGCTTCTCCTCTTCATTGGATGTCTTGTTTGGGTGGAGAGCATTTCCTTTCCCCTGCCTTTGTTGTGATCAAAATTGGAGTATGATGGATCTACGTGTTGCTTATTCGGAGCAAAGGAAAAGATAATTTTAACAGTCCCTTGTGAGAGTTCTTTTTGTAAAGCCTTTTTCCCACTTGAAGTGGATGATAATGTAATATATTTGTGATGGAAAGATGGCTTATATTATTTATGAAATTTGTAATTTGAAGTGTGAAACTGATGAACTCGTTCTCGATTTTGAATGTAAGAAAAGAAACATTATATGCTTGTAAGTTGTATTTGATCATTGTAAATGAAGAAGTTGTGAAAGAAATCATTCTAACTCAATATATATGTTGTTATACCTTTACAAAAGAAGTTAACTATTGTTTGAAATCTGTTTTAAAATGTATTTGAATTCTTTGTTGGAAAGGAATAATTACGTATGACAAAATAGAGAACTTTGTCTCTTGGAAATGTGTAAATTTGGAAATCGAGTTACATTTGTGTTTTGAATAGTTTGATTTGAATCTAGTTGTATTACATTTGAATTGATTTGAATTGGAATGAATTCTAATACTTGAAAGAAGAAAATGGCAAATAGATCCTTTAAAATTTTGATCTCTGTTCTACATTTTATAAATTGGGAAATACTTTACCTAAAATGCATAGTTTGAACCCACAACAAGGAAATAACAAATTAAACGATTAAATTGAAGTAGTAAGCCCTAAACAAATCTAATTGGACAAAAACATTTAAGGAATTTCTTAGAAAACTTAGCAAAATTGGGCTCAAACCATTTTGCAGTCATTTTTCTGTCAAGAAATGGAAATGTTCAAATTACAAATCAATCAGAAACATTGAATCTTGAAATCCTCCTTAAATCCATCTAAGAACAATTCCCCATGTCTATTTGACATGTTGAGAGAGGAAGATCAAATTGAACAAATCTTATAAGTTAAAATTTACCAGTTCGTATTGTAAAATCCTGTAGATCATTTTCTTAAAATTGACCCCTTAAACTTTATCAAAACTAAAAATTAATTATCCCTTACTAAAGAGGATGTTCTCATTTTCCCAAAACTTAGCTCTCTACCAAAATTCCTTGTTTGCCCAAAATCGAGCTATCTATCAAAAGTTATGGCCTTTTGAAGTTTTCTTCCTCAAGCGTCGAAAAACAATTTGGAGAAAATTTTCATGAGCAGGCAAGAATTTTTCCCTTAAGAACTTTGGAAAATTTTTGGGAATTTTTTTCTAAATTTCCCTCCCACCTGCCACCCCGCAACCAATCGAGGTCTGCCACATGGCACCACGAGGTGTCGGTGGAAGGGTGGCCAATTTTTAGACTTAGCGCTTAGGAAAATTTTTTGGGAAAATTTTCCTAAGTTTCCCGCCAACCCGCTTAGCTGTTGTCAACTCAAAATTCCCCTACTTTTGAAAAGTTTAAAATTGAAATTTTTGAAGTTAAATGTTTTTTCTATTGTCCTGGTAATGTGAAAATCAAGAAATTGAAAAATCTACATTTTTGGGTCAATTTGTGTGATTTTCGGGCCTGTTGGACATTTTTGTCCCAAGTGTCCCAAGTTCATTCGGGCTCTCTATTCCCGATCGGCTGCTTTACCCGAAGTCCGTTCTTTTTGGGCCCGTCGGAAATTTTTGTCCCAAGTGTCCCAAGTTCACCCGGGCCCATTGTTCCCTTTTCATCCGGTTTGGCCGAATCGCGTATTCCACATACTTTTGTCCCTCATGTCCTGAAGCATTTGTGCATACTTTTTCTGCGTCCGCCTGTTGTTGTGGCGAATTGTGCTTTCATGTCTTGCATGTCCCAAATGAACCAAAGGCCATTCGAGTTAATTTTTCCCACTCTTCACAAATATCTTGCTTTCCAAGTTGGTAGGTGTGTATTTAATGCACATTAATTGTATTTCTCTCTCCCAAACAGCTATATAATGAATTGCCCTTATGTGTTTCACACCTTTGCTTTCTTGCCATCCTTTGCTCATACTTTCGCATAAAAAATATTTCTATGTGCATACTTGTTCCCCTGAAATTTCATCCCGAGTCTAGATTGCAACCTTGACTTTTCAAATTGCTATCAAAATGAAGATTAAATTCCAAGGCCAGGAGCAAGTCTCACCGCTCGAGTCTGCCATTCCCGATATCAGGGACAGTGAGGTTCGCCACCTCAACTTTGGAGATTTTTGGGCAAGGATGACAGATGCAAACCCTTCACCTATGGCACAAGAAATTCATGACAGTGGTTTGGCATTCGCCGGTGGTTTCCCTATCTTGGTGTAATGCGCAGATACGGTGCTTTCCTGCGGCGCTCATTACAACCCTGATTCAAATGAGCTGACGAATGTGCATGGGGAACTCATCGCTAAACTTGACACTACCGCCATTGGCACTGACCTAAGGATTCCAGAGAGGGACAAAGCCATAGTGATTTCCCAGAACTAGGCGCAAGCCCTTTTCGATCAGGACAGTGAGAAATACAAGGCGCGGGTGGCAAAGTCCTAGCTTAAAAACCCTAAAAAGGGGAGTCTCATCTGTCCAAGGTTCTTTTCCATGCAGACTTCAATGAGGAGTTGTCGGATTTTATAATCCTACTGGCTCGGGTCATGGGCTTACCCTCTATAAATGAGTTCCATTTTTGGATGTGCCCACTTATCAATATGGTGTGCGAGGGAACTCAGAATATCAACTGGGTAGAGATCATCAGTATGAACCTAGCAGGAGCAGCTGTCTAATGTACAACAAACAAAGAAATTCTATATGACTTCATACCTGATGTATACTCTGGTAGCATCGAGGAAATGGTTTGGTTTCTCATACATCGATGCTCATAAGGGTGACCCCGTATATGCCTACTGCCCTCAGTTCACCTTGGAAACCAGCAATCGCAATTTCAGAAGGGTGAATGACACCTTCACTATGTACATTGTCATGCTTGTAGAGAGCGACCTAGTGAGGAGATTTTCTGATGAAGCTATGAATTTGATATCGCACTACGGTGCCTACTTCATCCAAATTAGAAAATTTTCCTATATCAGGCTTGCTGGCTATGAGAGCACCCCTCTCAAACTCCCCATGTTCTGCAATGATAAAATGGCCTTAATAGAAGTATGCAGGTAGCTGGACAAGTTGCACAGAACCTATAGGGATAAGAAAATTACTGGCTTGCACTTCCCCATCACTTTGGGAAACTACACCTGCAAAATAGCCCTAGATGCTCAAAACATAGAAAGAGCCCTGGCCCCCATCACTGTCCATTTCTTCAGGCCAAGAACCTATTTTGACTTGAAGAAGTTTATTGAGTAGAACATCAAGATCACTTATCATCATAGGGCAGACACAGAAGATTATTGCGCTGACTGTGTTGATGATTTTGAGGCAAGGAGGCATTTTGGTAGATTTTCTCTTCAACTAATTCAAGAGCTTAACCTGTACCAAGTTCCTGAAGGGCTCCAGGATGATAATTCTAACCTGTACTCATATGAGTATGATAATGTGGTCAAACACACTCCCTTGGAGGATTTGGATTGGTTCAAAAAGGAGAAGGATGATCTGGCAGAAATCCTAGCTCCCGTCTTGGTAAGAACCAAAATATGGTTTGACAGGAGAGTTCGCGAACTCAGAAGACATTCAGGTGAGTCCTCCAAAGACACCTCAACACCAAGAAAAGAGGCATTGTCACCTGATTCAAGAGCACATATGCAGACCCCTCCTACCTCGTCAACTCAAGGTCCCACAGTCTCCACTCCTTCCTCATCCACACAGGTATATCAGAAGAAAGTCAGAGAAGTCAAGAAGGAGCCTATGGAGGAAGGTCCCCTAAGGAAGCATACGGAGTTGCCCTCAGGCCCAGAGAACATCATTGTTCTCAGTGAAAGTGAGGAGAGTGAAGTTCCAGTCTCTACAAGCACTCCAGAAGCCCCCATGGATAAAGAAAAGGAGGTCCAAAGCACTGAGCTCCCAGGTGCTAGTGATTCCTCTGTACCAGAAGCCCCGAGCACTCTACTCATATCCCAACTAGAGGTAACAGAAGTACAAACCTTGGGTGCTATGAATTTCTCTGTCTCTTGGCCCTCTTGCCCCACCTTCTTCTTCCTCCTCCTCTTTTGCATGGGTGCAGCCTCTTGTTGACAGTAGGAAGAGAAAGTCTTCCTCCGGATCTCAGGACCCAATTTTGATGTTGTGGCGGCCTTATTAGGCACTACTCCTCCTACTCACGCCAAAAAATCTAGAACTACCTCCAGGATAGTGTCTGATGCTCAGGGCCAACAATTCCTAGAGATAGCCAAGCCTAAAGTAGACAAGCCAGAGCAAGACTTACAAGCATATGATATGGAGCTCTCGAGAATTCCCATGGGAGAGTCCACCCCTGAAGGTGAGATCCAAAATCTTTAGGAAATAGTCACCAGAGTCATTGGGAGGGTAGAGAAAGGGCAGCAAACCATAGAGCAGTTGGAGGAATAGGCCCAGATTCTTATAGGTTTCATCAAGTCCCTGCTGTCCAAGGATAAATTTTTGGATCCTACCCCATTGACTACTCTTCCACCACCTGTAATTCTGAGCCAGGATGAAGTGCAAAGTATCAAAGACATGCACAAGTATTCCATCTATGGAAGGGCTATGGAGGCCATGGTGGATGATATGCTTCTTGCAGGATTGAATTTCATTGATGAAGCCTTCAAACTCCACGGGAAGGTGAGCAATTTGCAACAGAAGCTCTCCTCCACTATTGGGAGCATAGATAAAGAACTCAAACTTTGGAGCAATTGCATAGTGGACCTTCACCTCATGGGACAAATAGATGAAAATATTTTGATGGCAAGCAAGGTCTTCGAGGATGCAAAGGATAATTTGTTAAAGTCTTGGGTTTACAGCATGGAATGGAAAATCAAGGTGCTAGAGGAGGCTTTAGGAGAGTTAAGAAATAGTTGGCAGAAGGGTGAGGCCTTCAAGACACTAGTTGTATCTGCCTTCAAGGATATACATTGCCATCTTCATGATGAGACTTCTGGTGTGCCTCTCTCTTTACAAGAAATCAAAGCTCAATTCAGAGCTTTTGTCAAAGGTGATCTGTTCAAGGAGAGTTCCATTTCCAAGGAAAATATGAAGGAGATCTACTCTCTTCAATCTGCTATAGAGGAAGTGAATAAAGATTATCATACTCATGTCGAATTTGACAAAGAAATGGAGAAGTGCCTCAGATTTTGGACTCAGTCCACTGCCAACACATCAGTCCCACGAGGTAGAGACATAGTAGAGGCATTGAAAAGATTCAGACAGCGGATCCTAAAGTCAGTGGGCCCCTCCCAGTCATGAACACCTGTCTTTTTCTCCTAATTCTTCTCTTTTCTTCCTTTCTTCTCGGATTTATTGTAATTAGTTGGGGTATTGCGATTAGCAGCCCTCTAACTAAACATTAGTTAAAAGAAGTAGTTACCAAAGAGAACTAATTTGTAAACTATATAATGGCCTCTCCTCGCCATTTTTAAGAGGGAGAACTTGGCTTATTTATAAAAGTGTAAAGAAATCACAAAGAAATCAATACAGAAGGATTTCCATTCTTTGTCTATCTGATTCCTTTTATTCATATGTTATCCATCAAATATTGTTAGATCATTTGCTCTATATTATGCTGAGAAGCTTTGTATTCTTGTAGATGTTATTTATAGAACTGTGTGTCTATTCAAATTTCATCTTATTAACATAAGTACAAATGATCTTATTCCAATACACTGTAATCCTGCATGTATAAGAAATTATTTTGTCATATATAATTGGATGGTGCATTTCTTCTTATTTCCACATTTTCATTCCTCTGTCCTTTTGTAATTGGTAACCTATTTAGGAAACACTTTTATGATATCCAAGTTCCATAGTGAAACCATGCTTTGTATATATGTAAATAGGTTCGTTTCGAATAAGGGAACCTCTCCCATTAAAGAGGAGGGACTTCTTGTCCCCTGACTGTTTCTCTTCTTGAAGTTCCTTTTTGATGACCAACAGTTTTTGGTGACTCTGTTGGGGAATCGTATTCTAGTTCTATAATCATTTATCGATCATCTTTTGATCTGGTGACTCCACGTTTTACTCGAGGGAGAAGGGCCCTTGGTATTGAAGATTCTCAGTTTCAGCTTTTGGAACAGCAGGGTTTTCCTTTCCCTTCAGCAAGGAGAAATAGAAAAGCTCATTCAACAAGCACTCCTCCTGTCAAAGATAGAATCCCTACGGGTGGTATTCCTTCAGAGAAAATCAGTCCTAATCTTCGAGCTCTGATTCTTGCTGGTGTTTCAGTTCCTCTTCAAGCCATTTTTCTAAGAATGGCGGTACCATTGCCTTGGGGCCATCGTGTTTAGCCTCTTGCCCTTCCTCAGCCTTTGTATGAGTTACCCAGAGGTAACCGGAAGAACTTTCCTAAATTCAAGGGTGATGGCAAGGTACATCCTGATGAACACATCGCGGCCTTCATAGTTACATGTGGAGTTCTGGGAGTTGAACATGAAGACGTCTCCGTAAGGCTTTTTTTTGAGACTTTACAAGATAATGCTACTGATTGGTTCTATCACCTTCCATCCAAAGCTATCACTAATTTGGATCACAATGAGAACTAGGTTTGAAAAGCCATTTCAAACCGGCGTAAGACGTGCATACTTTTCTAGCCCAAATTTCTCAAATAAAGAAGGAATCACAAGAACCCATGAGAGAATTTGTGGCTCAATTCAACAGGTTAATTAACAAAATTCCACCAAATACTAAACCTGTAGATCAAATCTAAAAATGCTTCTTCCTAAACACCCAATTTCCTGAAGTTAGTTATGCATTGAGAAGGGCTAATCTCGCAACATTGGTCGAGGATCAAACTCTTGTTGTTAGTGTTGAAGATGATTTAATCATGTCAGGAAATTTAAGGAGAGACCCTTCTAAATCTAAGTCTTCTTCTTCCTCCTCTTCCACTCCTGGACCTAATACTAATCCATTGGTACAAAAATTGCAAATGATCTCATCGCCATTAAGAAACAATTGGCTCAGCATACTCCTATGCGGAGGACGCTCCAAGGAGGAATTTTCAGCCCAAAAATATTTACCTGCTTCTCAAACAAGGCTAGTGCTTGAAGGACCTTCTATTAAAGTTCTGTCATGCAATGTGAATTTGAAGAACCTTAAGATGAGGAGGTTAATGAAGATTGTGAAGAATTTGTTGAAGAGGTTGATGATGAAATAGATGAACTTGAGGGATCTCGGGTTAATTTCTTCACCACTGAAGGCGTTGATGAAGGAGACGATTATGATGAAGTAGTAACAGATATGAATAGTGAGTCATACACTGTCATGACTCGAGAATAGAAAAATCAGAGGGAGAAAGTGATGCAGCCCACCAAAAAATATAAGGAGCAGCCGACAACTATCCCTGTAATTGCGAAAAGAGGATCTCCTATCCCCATTTCATCCACACCAAAGGTGAGTCCTGTCAATTCTGCTACTAAAGTTATTTATTTTTCTCCTAAAACTAATAATCCTAGGATCCCAAGCGATGATAGCCCGTCCACTTCTGGGTCTTTCGATATTATTGATCACCTGAAAAAGACTAAGGTTCAAATATCAGAGGCTAAATATTATCAAACCCGTCTCAAGGATTTTGCTAAAATGATTCACTTTGTCAATTCTCATTCTAAAACTACCTCTGCAGGCATTTTACCCACTCCCTCTTCTGCACCATAGCCTAATCTGGTAGCCATTGTCACCTCACCCAATGACAAAATCAAACCATTCTATGTGACACTCCTTATAGCTGGCCATAGGATCAGTAATTGCATCATAGAATCAAGGGCATCAGACAATGTAATGCCTGCCAAAGTAGCTCATGCCTTAGGCCTAACTCTCACACACACTTACGAGATCTTTTTATTCCATGGAGAGTAAGGAAGTGCCCTTGGTCGGAAGGATTAAGGATGCACAAGTGGCTTTTGCTACTTTTCCTGAGAAGAAAGTTTTGGCTACTATCCTAGTAGTGGACATTCCTCCTTCATATGGGATGCTGCTAAGTAGGAACTTCTGTAAGGATGTGGGTGGGGAAATTCAAATGGATTGGTCACATGCCCTCATACCTGTTAATGGGAAAATGAAGAAGTCTGCACTGAGAAGCGATCGATTATATTGTACAAAAAACAGACGATCCCAAAGCACAAATACTCTATGAGGATATGGGACATGGCAACTACATGATTATGTCTCCAGAAGAAATCCAACTCCCCAAAGTGTCACATAAGGATCCTAATGGTGTTTGGATATTAGAGTTTGATGGAAGTTGTTCTTCAGCTAGTTCTGGAGCTGGTGTCATATTGGTGTCGCTTGAAGGAAGCATTCATCCTTTCTCATTCAAGTTGCAATTTGAAAATACCAATAATACAATAGAGTATGAAGCTCTTATTCTTGGACTCCAGGTAGCAAAAGAACAAGGTGTGAAGAATCTTCTAGCTCGTGGAGATGCGGAGTTGATTGTCAAGCAAGTTAGGAACCTTTTCCAGGTAAAGAATAGAAGGTTGAAACATTACAGGAATCAGGTTTGGGACTCCATTGAATTTCTTGATGCCTTCTCCATCGAAGCAATGCCTAGGGAAGAGAATACCAGGGCTGATTCACTAGCAGTCTCAGGGTCATTGCTTATACCTCATCCTGACTTTTCTCAAGATAAGTTCACCATTGAGATGATCCATAGACCCAGTGTACCTGATAATACAAGTAACTAGCAAGTTTTCAATGATGATCAACACTTTCTTTCTTTCTTAGAACTCAAGGATAATTTTGAACAGTTGTACTTTGAAGGAAGCGATAATTTTCCTCATGAAAGTGTGCCCTTTAACGAAGAAGTTGTCCAAGGAAAAAGAGGTGGATCAGGATGGATGTATCAAACTCAAAGGAAACAAGATTCCAAAAGGATTGGTGAGTTTAGAAGAACTGTTTGACAAACACGACAGGTATGTAAAGTTTAAAGCTTCTACTGGACCTCAACAATCAGCTGAACATGAAAAAGTTAATATTGGGAATTCTACTGATCCTAAACTCGTGAACATTGGAAAATGTTGTACATCAGATGAGAGGAAGAAGGTAATTAATCTTTTGAAGAAGTATAAAGATGTCCTTGCTTATTCCTATGAAGACTTAAAATCCTTTCAACCAAAGGAGATGCAGCATTTTATCCCTCTCAAACCTGGAATTAAGCCTTTCAAGCAGAAGCAGAGGAAATACAATCCTAAGATAGTTGACACCATTTTTCAGGAAATACAGAAGTTATTAAAAGCCAGAATCATTTTTCCTATTCACCATTCAACATGGATTTCCAATATTGTGCCTGTTAGAAAGAAAAATGGTGAGATCCGCATCTGTGTCGATTTTAGGAATCTGAATCAAGCTTCTTTAAAGGACAACTATCCTTTACCCATGATGGATCAAGTCTTGCAAGTAGTAACGGGATCCGAAATGTTGTCTATGCTTGATGGCTTCTCAGGATATAACCAGGTAGAAGTTAATACCACAGATCAACACAAAACGGCTTTCACTACCCCTTGGGGTACCTTTGCTTAAAAAAGGATGCCTTTTGGGCTCATTAATGCTGGTGCCACTTTTTAGAGGGCTATGGACTTGGCCTTTGGAAGTTTGAAAGGGAAGTGTATCATCGTATACCTTGATGACTTGACTGTATTTTCTAAAACAAAGGCTAGATCATTTTCAGCATCTAGAAACAGTTCTGCTGAAATGTAGAGAACATGGGATCTCTTTAAATCCTAAGAAATCTGATTTTTTGTGTCACGGAGGGGAAATTATTGGGGCACGTTGTCTCCAAATATGGTATAAAAATTGATCCTGAGTGAGTTCAAGCTATTCAGAAAATTCCTCTTCCAACTAGCAAGAAAGGAGTGCACTCTTTCTTTGGTAAGATTAACTTTCTGAGGAGATTCATCCCTGATTTTGTAGAGCTAACTTTGAATATCTCTCAAATGATGAAAGGAAAATAGATGTTTGGTTGGTCTCCTGAAGGAAAAAAGGCCTTTGAAGGTATTAAAGAGGCTATTGCTAAGACTCCTGTTTTAGCGTGTCCAAATTTCAACAAAGATTTTATTATCTATTGCTATGCCACAGATAACACCCTGGCTGCTGTTCTGACTCAAAAAGATTCTAATGATCATGAACTCCCAATTGCATTCATGAGCTACATTCTAAAAAATCATGAGCTAAGATACACCATAATGGAGAAACATGCTTTCGCAGTGGTTAAAGCTGTCAAGCAGTTTCATTTTTACATTCTTAATTCTCACTCCACAGTATTTGTACCAGATACAACCATCAAGTCCATTCTCACACAACAGGAGTTCAGATCCAAGAGAGGGAACTAGGTGGCCAAGGTCCAAGAATATGACATTGACATCAGACCAACTAAGCTCATTCATGGAAAAGGCTTGTGTGAACTCATTGCTGAGGGAGCTGGACATGGGTTACTGGAGGATGAGGCTGATCTTCCTACTGTTTTGTTTCTTGGCTCAATCGACGAATGGTATGCTGATATCACACATTTTCTCACCTATGGGGAATGCCCCTCTCATTTGACTACCAAAGAAAAGAGAGCTGTTAAACTAAGGTCAGCCCAATATGTTTTGTGGGAAAATGCCTTGTTTAAGCGTGGATTGGATGGGAGATTTTTAAAATGTGTGGACAAGGAACAGCAGAAGAAGCTACTTTCTACTTTTCATAATCAGGCATGTGGAGGGCACTACTCATCAACTGTTACTACTCACAAGATTCTTCGTGGAGGATATTACTGGCCTACCTTGTTCAGGGATGCATCAAAGTGGGTTGATAAATGTGAAGCATGTCAGACTTTTGTGGGTAGACCCAAGTTGGCTTCTTTGCCCCTTAAACCAGTTGTAATCGAAGAACCTTTTCAACAATGGGGTTTGGATTTCATTGGAACACTTAATCCCTCTTCTAGCACTGGTCATACCCATGTATTAACCACCATGATTATTTCACCAAGTGGGTAGAAGCCATTCCAGTAAAGAGTACTACTTCCAAAGTAGTATGCAGTTTTATTAAAGAGAACATCTTGGTAAGGTATGGTGTGCCAAACAAGATCGTGACAGATAATGCTTCAAATTTTTCTTCGACCGAGATGATGGATTTTTGTTATGGATATGGCATCTCCCTGGCTCATTCCTCAGATTATTATCCTCAGGGGAATGGACAAGCAGAATCAACAAATAAAAATTTGGTGGCTATAATAAGGAAGTTAGTTAATGAGTCCCAATGGAACTGGCACAAGAAACTCTATGATGCTCTATGGGAAGATAGGATCACGCCTAAGAGATCCATTAGAATGTCCCCTTTTCAGGTAGTATATGGAGTGGAGGCTCAATTACCAGTAACAGTGGAGCTACCAGCCCTGCATTTAACGAAGGCCATTGAAGATACCAGTTTCAATGATTCTTTGGATAAGAGGATCATGTACCTCCACAAATTGAATGAGGACAGATTGAAAGTTGCTGATAGGATATCTACCCACCAACAGAAAGTAAAGGTCTTATTTGATAAAAAGGCCAGGTTCAGAGATTTCAAAATTGGAGACATTGTTTTATTATGGGATAAAAGGCATGAACCTCGTGGCAGCCATGGCAAGTTTGATTCCCTTTGGCTCGGGCCTTTCAAGATCAGGCACTTTGCTGGTGAGAATTCTTTTTACCTTGATTATATGGATGGTTCTTCTCTCCCACTTCCTTATAGTGGGCAGTACCTGAAATTGTTTAAGTCATAGGTGATTAGGAAGTCCTTTTGTATATTCTGTATAGCGTTTTGCTTTTCCTTCCTTCCCTTTGTTTTGGTGTGTTGTCTTCTGTATTGTTTTGGTTTGGTGACTCCGTGGCCCAATGGATAAGGTACTGGTCTACTTCCCCTAGTTTGTCTGAATTCTTGCCTTGTCTCATTCTTTGAACTTATGCCAAGTCATCCCCAGAAGGAGCCAACTGTTGTCCACTCAAAATTCCCCTGCTTTTGAGAAGTTGAAAATTGAAATTTTTGAAGTTAAATGTCTTTTCTGTTGTCCTGGTAATGTGAAAAGTCAAGAAATTGGAAAAATCTACATTTTTGGGTCATTTTGTGTGATTTTCGGCTTGTCGACATTTTTTCCCAAGTGTCCCAAGTTCATTCGGGCTCTCTGTTCCCCGATCGGCCGCTTTACCCAAAGTCCATTCTTTTCAGCCCGTCGGAAATTTTTGTCCCAAGTGTCCCAAGTTCGCCTGGGCCCATTGTTCCCTTTTCATCTGATTCGGCTGAATCATGTATTCCACATAATTTTTCCCTCATGTCCCAGAAGCATTTGTGCATACTTTTCCCGCGTCGCCCGTTTCGGCCGAATCACGCTTTCGCATCCCGCATGTCCCAAATGAACCAAAGGCCATTCAAGTTAATTTTTCCCGCTCTTCACAAATATCTTTCTTTCCAAGTTGGTAGGTGTGTATTTAATGTGCATTAATTGTCTTTCTCTCTCCCAAACGGCTATATAATGAACTGCCCCTTATGCGTTTTACACACTACTTTCTTGCCATCCTTTGCTCATACCTTTGCGATCAAGATTTCTGTGCGCATACTCATTTCCCCTACAATTTCATCCCGAGTCTAGATTGCAACCTTGACTTTTCAAATTGCTATCAAAATGAAGATTAAATTCCAAGGCCAGGAGCAAGTCTCACCACTCGAGTCTGCCATTCCCGATATCGGGGATAGTGAGGTTCGCCACCTTGACTTTGGAGATTTTTGGGCAAGGATGACAGACACAAACCCTTCACCTATGGCACAGAAATTCATGACAGTGGTTTGGCATTCGCTGGTGGTTTCCCTATTTCGGTGCAATGCGTAGATACGGTGCTTTCCTGCGGCGCTCATTACAACCCTGATTCAAATGAGCTGACGAATGTGCATGGGGAACTCATCACTAAACTTGACGCTGCCACCATTGGCACTACCCTAAGGATTCCAGAGATGGACAATGGCATAATGATTTCCTATAACCAGCACAATCCCTTTTCGATCGGGACGGTGAGAAATACAAGGCGAGGGGGCAAAGTCACGGCTTAAAACCCTAAAAAGGGGGCATCTCATCTGTCCAAGGTTCTTTTCCATGCTGACTTCAATGAGGAGTTGTCGGATTTTATAATCCTACTGGCTTGGGTCATGGGCTTACCCTCTACAAATGAGTTCCATTTTTGGATGTGCCCACTTATCAATATGGTGTGCGAGGGAACCCAGAATATCAACTGGGCAGAGATCGTCAGTATGAACCTAGCGGAGCAGCTTTCTAATGTACAACAAACAAAGAAATTATATATGACTTCGTACCTAATGTATACTCTAGCAGCATCGAGCCAATGGTTTGGTTTCTCATACATCGATGCTCATAAGGGTGACCCCATATATGCCTACTGCCCTCAGTTCACCTTGGAAACCAGCAATCGCAATTTCAGAAGGGTGAATGACACCTTCACCATGTACATTGTCAGGCTTCTAGAGAGCAACACAACGAGGAGATTTTTTGATGAAGCTATGAATCTGATATCGCACTACGGTGCCTACTTCATCCAATTTAGAAAATTTTCCTATATCAGGCTTGCTAGCTATGAGAGCACCCTCTCAAACTCCCCATGTTCTGCAATGATAAAATGGCCTTAATAGAAGTATGCATGCAGCTAGACAAGTTGCACAGAACCTGCAGGGATAATAAAATTACTGGCTTGCACTTCCCCATCACTTTGGGAAACTACACCTGCAAAACAGCCCTAGATGCTCAAAACATAGAAAGAGCCCGGCCCCATCACTGTCCATTTCTTCAGGCCAAGAACCTGTTTTGACTTGAAGAAATTTATTGAGCAGAACATTAAGATCACTTATCATCATAGGGAAGACACAGAAGATTATTGGGTTGACTGTGTTGATGATTTTGAGGCAAGGAGGAGACATTATGGTAGATTTTCTCTTCAACTAATTCAAGAGCTTAACCTATACCAAGTTCCTGAAGGGCTCCAGGATGATAATTCTGACCTGTACTCATATGAGTATGATAATGTGGTCAAACACACTCCCTTGGAGGATTTGGATTGGTTCAAAAAGGAGAAGGATGATCTGGTAGAAATCCTAGCTCCCGTCTTGGTAAGAACCAAAATGTGGTTTGACAGGAGAGTTCACGAACTCAGAAGACATTCAGGTGAGTCCTCCAAAGATAACTCAACACCAAGAAAAGAGGCATTGTCACCTGATTCAAGAGCACATATGCAGACCCCTCCTGCCTCGTCAACTCAAGGTCCCACAGTCTCCACTCCTTCCTCATCCACACACGTATATCAGAAGAAATTCAGAGAAGTCAATAAGAAGCCTATGGAGGAAGGTCCCCTAAGTAAGTATACGGATTTTCCCACAGGCCTAGAGAACATCATTATTCTTAGTGAAAGCGAGGAGAGTGAAGTGTCGGTCTCTACAAGCACTCCAGAAGCCCCCATGGATAAAGAAAAGGAGGTCCAAAGCACTGAGCTCCCAAGTGCTAGTGATTCCTCTGTACCAGAAGCCCCAAGCGCTCCACTCATATCCCAACTAGAGGCAACAATAGTACAAACCTTGGGTGCCATGAGTTCTCTGTCTCTTGGCCCTCTTTCCCCACCTTCTTCTTCCTCCTCCTCTTTTGCATGGGTGTAGCCTCTTGTTGACAGTAAGAAGAGAATGTATTCCTCCCGGATCTCATGACCCAATTTTTATGTTGTGGCGGCCTTATTAGGCACTAATCCTCCTACTCACGCCAAAAAAGCTAGAACTACGTCCAGGATAGTGTCTGATGCTCAGGGCCAACAATTCCTATAGATATCCAAGCCTAAAGTAGACAAGCTAGAACAAGACTTAAAACATCTAATCTGGAGCTCTCGAGAATTCCCATGAGAGATTCCACCCCTAAAGGTGAGATCCACAATCTTCGGGAAATAGCTACGAGTCATTCGGAGGCCGAGAGAAAGGGCGTAAAACCATAGAGAAGTTAGAGGAACAAGTCTAGATTCCTACAGTTTCATCAAGTCCCTACTGTCCAAGGATAAAGTTTTGGATCCTACCCCATTGACTACTCTTCCACCACCTGTAATTCTGAGCCAGGATGAAGTGCAGAGTATCAAAGACATGCAAAAGTATTCCGTCTATGGAAGGGCTATGGAGGCCATGGTGGATGATATGCTTGTTGCAGGATTGAATTTCATTGATGAAGCCTTCAAACTCCATGGGAAGGTGAGCAATTTGAAATAGAAGCTCTCCTCCACTATTGGGAGCATAGATAAAGAACTCAAACTTTGGAGCAATTGCATAGTGGACCTTCACCTCATGGGACAAACAGATGAAAATATTTTGATGGCAAGTAAGGTCTTCGAGGATGCAAAGGATAATTTTTCAAATTGTTGGGTTTACAATGTGGATTGGAAAATCAAGGTGCTGGAGGAGGCTTTAGGAGAGTTAAGAAATAGTTGGTAGAAGGGTGAGGCCTTCAAGACACTAGTTGTATCTGCCTTCAAGGATATACATTGCCATCTTCATGATGAGACTTCTGGTGTGCCTCTCTCTTTACAAGAAATCAAAGCTCAATTCAGAGCTTTTGTCAAAGGTGATCTGTTCAAGGAAAGTTCCATTTCCAAGGAAAAGATGAAGGAGATCTACTCTCTTCAATCTGCTATAGAGGAAGCGAATAAATATTATCATACTCATGTTGAATTTGACAAAGAAATGGAGAAGTGCCTCAGATTTTGGACTCAGTCCACTGCCAACACATCAGTCCCATGAGGCAGAGACATAGCAGAGGTGTTGAAAAGATTCAGACAGCGGATCCTAAAGTCAGTGGGCCCCTCCTAGTCATGAACACCTATCTTTTTCTCCTAATTCTTCTCTTTTCTCCTTTCCTTTCTTCTTGGATTTATTGTAATTAGTTGGGGTATTGCGATTAGCATCCCTCTAACTAAACATTAGTTAAAAGAAGTAGTTACCAAAGAGTAACTAATTTGTAAACTATATAATGGCCTCTCTCGCCATTTTTTAAGAGGGAGAACTTAGCTTATATATGAAAGTGTAAGAAAATACAAAGAAATCAATACAGAAGGATTTCCATTATTTGTCTATCCGATTCCTTTTATTCATATGTTGTCCATCAAATATTGTTAGATCATTTGTTTTATATTATGCTGAGAAGCTTTGTATTCTTGTAGATGTTATTTATAGAATTATGTGTCTATTCAAATTTCATCTTATTAACGTAAGTACAAATGATCTTATTCCAATCCACTGTAATCCTGCATGCATAAGGAATTATTCTATCATCTATAATTCTGGATGGTGCATTTCTTCTTATTTCTACATTTTCATTCCTCTGTCCTTTTGTAATTGGTAACCTATTTAGGAAACACTTTTATGATATCCAAGTTCCATAGTGAAACCATGCTTTGTATATATGTAAATAGGTTCATTTCTGAATAAGGGAACCTCTCCCATTAAAGAGGAGGGACTTCTTGTCCCCTGACTTTTTCTCTTCTTGAAGTTCCTTTTGACGACCAACACTAGCCCATAGCCAATCGAGGTCTGCTATGTGTCTCGCACAAGGCATTGCAAGAAGGGCCTTTTGACTTAGCACTGGGAAAATTTTGGGAAAAAATTCCATCTTTTTGCACGCAGAATGTAACGAATCACGTGATGCCACATGGCGTCACGAGGTGTCAGCGGTGGAGCGGGTCCCTTTTTGATTTTTACGTTCGAAGAAAATTTTGGTAAACTTTTCCCAACCACCCCAATGTCCCATAGCCAATAAAGAGATGCCATGTGGCATGGTGAGGTGTTAGGGAGGGGCGGGTGAATGTAATCCTCTTAACCCTTCGGGGCATTAACCTATTCTTTTCCTCCCCACCATCCTGCGTTGGCTTAGGAGACGTCACATGACCCTAAGAATCGCGGGAGTGTGGGCGCAAAGTGGACTTCTCACCCCATGCGGGAAATTTTCTAAAATGTTCCTGTCGCCCCTTTTTTCCCCTCACTAGCTTGGGAGGTGCCACGTGTCCCTTGTGGACCCGTGGGTCCAGGGGTGCAAAATTGGTTTTCGCCCCCGTGTAGGAATTTGTTTTCCAAAAGTCCCCCATGGCTCGCCAACCCGCCCTTGGGGAAAATTTCCACCCCTAGGCCCGCAGGCCTACTCTTGGGGAAAATTTTCACCCCAAGGCCCGCCGGCCCATAACTTGAAAAATATGAGGAGTTAGGAGGACTTATTTATATCAATGGAAAGATGAGAAAATTTCCTATCCAATGGGAATAATTTAGGGAATTTTTGAATGCAATAATTTTGGGAAAAGCCTAGTTGAATCTTTAATCCTATTAGAGAGTGGTTTTGGTGAGGAATTACCCTTGACCCTTTTTGAACCTTCTAACCCAAGATTTTGGACCTTAAGACCCCTAATAATTGTTAATGAAAGAAAGGTATGTTCTAGCGAATTAGAAGTGTTCGGAACTTGTTAGTGATATATGTTGCATTGTAACCTAGTTGTAGACTCTCTTAAACAAAAAAAATTATTCCATAATTTTCCTAACTAATCCTAGGTTGTTCTTTGGTCTCAAGTGGGTTGTTTTAGCGGGTGTTACAGTCATAGTATTCTTTCTAAATATTTATCAAACCCTAACAAAACATTTCCTATTGAGAAAATCTTGCGACAATTTTAACATAAAAAAGTTTCCTTTGTAGTCATTTTGGTGCTAAATTTTGATCAACCATTTTTACATTTACACTTGCAACTTGTTATCCAAACCTTGTTGGATTGTCAAAATTGTGTCATAAAAATGTATATTTTCCTTATATCCCCTTAGGAAAACCACATGAGAATCCCAATATTTACAAAATGTCTAGTTGGTTATCATTATGCTACCCGAATCGACATGGAACTTCCTCCCATTTGAAGAAGTTCAATCATACTATCTAGGTCTAGGCATTTCAAACCAATGATGCCAATCACGATCTGAATATGGAATCGTTCCTCATAGTTAAGAAAATAGTGAACCTAGGTTTACGAATTCACATCTAAATATGCCTATCATATTAGTTATATGTGCTAGAGAACACATTCATTTACCCCTTTCCCGACCTTCATCTCATAGTCAGTTGTATGATTTTGATGATTCTAACCCATTTTATTCTTCTTATTCCCCTTAGTCTTTTGATTATTCTTATCCATGTATTATGTGGACTCCTTTTAGTCACTTGTGCCTCATCCAATCAAATTTCTTCTAAGGAATAATCAGTCACCTAAATGACATTTTTATCCTCTAAGAATTTTTGTTGCCACAAATCCTCCCCATCAAACATCTAATTACCCTCCTAGGTTGTGGTCCTCCCTTTCCTCATAGGGCTGTCTTTATCACCACCTCAATGATGTCTTCCTTCTTTGAAGATCTATGTAACTCAAAATTCCTCTTATCAATCATCCAGTCAACCCCTACATCTTAATCTACTAACTTTCTACATGATCCTATGTTTTAGTTGCACTATGTACTCTTCTAGGAAAGCCGATACTAACCTTATTAAAATCCACATCTTCTTCCACTCATGCGAGATGTACAAATAAAAATCTAAGTCATCTCTCGAGTTATCTTATTCTATCAATCAAAATCCAATCCCACTTCAGCCCTTGAGCCCTATAAAACATTCCCATCATATCCCTCCTCAAAAATCTTCTAAATCTTCAACACTTGTTGAAACAATTTCTTCCAATCAACCTATTAGGTTAAAACAACAACAACCCATACCAATCGATTTATTTCGGAAGGACGAAGTGATTGATAATCCATGGGGCTTCATGATGAAATTCATCTAGAGGATAATGAGAAATGATTCTATTTATACCTTGATGTATTTACATATTGTAGGGAAGAGGTGGATTCCTTTTTCAAAAACAGAGGAATATCCTAAGATCATCAAACTTGTGATAATAATGGTATAGCTCGATACCAAATGATAAAATGGTATAGATTTGATACCAAATGATATAATAGAATAAGATTGCAATGACCAAAGAGGGACGGAAGCCTCACAAATATTATTGATCATGAAATCAGATTACATAATAATGCAAGAGCTGTAATATTTATAGATATTAGAAACCTCATATGGATAGACATGAGACCTTATAAGAAACCAACTACGAGATGATAAGACCCATCTCACATGCACATGTAATTACTACTAATACCAATATTGAATGTTATCCAACATAACAATATTGAATGCAAGTTACTAAACTACAAAGTGCACATGTTGTACATTATTAAATAAAATACAATGCAATAAAATGCAATAAATATGCCCATGCTAAATTATGCTAACATTCCCCCTTAATTTTGCATAGTTTCCAATGAAGTGGAGAGTAACTCTCGAATAGTGTGAATTTGTCACGTGCAAGTGGCTTAGTGAAAACATCTCTTCTGTTCATCTATAGAAAAGAACTGGAGTGTATGTTGTGCTTCAAGACATGCTCGTGTATGAAATGAACTCGTACTTCAATATGCTTGGTTCTCTCATGAAATCTTTGGATTACAAACAAGCTTGAGTAACTCCTTCATTATCAACTTATACTAGAGTAGATTCTATTGTGGTAGACAATTCCTTCCAAAGATTCGGCGTAGCCATATTGCTTCACAAATAGCTTCACCTACAACTTGATACTCGCTTTTATAGAAGAGGAAGAAAAAAAGTTTTGTTTCTTGCTTCCCCATGATATCGATCTAGATCCGATAAAGAAGATGAAGCCTGATGTTGACTTCCTATCATCCATGTTTCCTACATGATCTGAATCTGAATATCCTGTCAAGAAGAAGTTGTCATTCTTCTTGTACTCTAGACCAAGGTCAACTGTACCCTTTAGATATCTCAGTATTCTCTTTGCTACTTTCCAATGACATATTTTCAGTTCTTGCATGAAGCATGATAAATAGTTGACTGCAAAGCTAATATCTATTCTAGTGTATGTCAGGTAAATGAGACTCCCGATCAACTGCCGATAGAGAGTTGCATTCACCGGTGGTGATGGATCGGAACGAGATAACTAAAGTCTCACTTCCATAGGTGTAGCAATAGGAGTGCAGTCCATCATATTGAATTTCTCGAGTGTTGTCTTGGTGTATTTCAACTGCGACACAAAGATATGATTCTCTTTTTGACATACTTCCAACCCAAGACAATAGTGCATGAGCCTGAGATTTGTCATGTCAAACGATCAATTAAAATCCTTCTTTGTTGCATCGATCATCTTCATAGAACTTCCTGTAATGACTAGATTGTCAACATAAACAACCACAATGACAATCTCCCCCCCTTACTTTTTGAGGTAGAGATTGGGGTCATATGGACTCCTTTCGAATCCATGACTTATGAGATGCTCATCAATTTTGATGTACCATGCCCAGGGTGCTTGTTTTAGGCCATATAGATATTTTATGAGTCTGCATACCATCATCTCTTTTCCTCATATTACATAACCCTCTGGCTGAGTCATATAGACTTATTCTTGAAAATATCCATTAAGAAAGGCACTTTTCACATCCATTTGGTGGACTTTCCAACCAAATTGTGCAGCTAGAGCAAAGATCATCCTAATTGTCTTGATCTTGGCTGTGGGAGCAAATGTCTCCTCATAATCAATGCCTTCTTGTTGTGCATACCCCTTTGCTACAAGCCTTGCTTTATACTTGTCAATAGTCCCATCTGATTTGTACTTAGTCTTGAATATCCATCTACATCTAATGGGTTTCTTCCCTGGTGGAAGGTCGACAAGTTACCATGTGTTGTTCTTCATCACTGACTGATACTCTGAATCCATGGCATCTTTCCAAGATTTTGATTGTAGGGCTTCCTGAACTATAGATGGCTCAATTGTTTCAACAACTCTGCTCATTAGGGCATAATTGACCTCTTCACGAGCTTGACTGCAAGTTCTAGGTCCAGGATTGGATGATGTGCTAGGTGCTTCATCCAAATTTGCATCTCTTATTTATTAAGTATACCATTTAGGTAACTTCTTAGATGTTCCATTAGCTTGTGGTGGATCCAAGTTTTCACCATCATTCAATTCATCTTTGCCATGTTCGGTAGGGAACATCAAATTCTATCTTCACAAGAGGTGCATTCTGCATGTTTGTTGATTCATTGAGTGGAGCATTTGCTTATTTCTTCTCAAAGAACTCAACATCCCTACTTGTGTATAATTTCTTTGCTTTCAGATCCTATAATTTGTACACAAGTGCTTCTTCACTATATCCAATGAATATTAGTTTCTCATCTTTCATATCCAACTTGTTCCTATTCTTCTTAGGTATGTGCATGCTACCTTTACACCTAAATACTCTTAGGTGTGCAATTGATGGTTTCTGATTTGACCATGCTTCTTGAGGTGTCACTCCTTCAAGAGCTACTGTGGGCACTCTGTTCAACAAATAGACTACAGTTCTTGCAGCTTCTACCCAAAATGTCTTTGTTAAACCTGAGTCATCAATCATACATCGCACCATTTCCATGATAGTATGATTCCTTCTCTCAACTATACCATTTTTCCATGGTGTCTAAGTAGGAGGCATTTGTCGACGAATCCCATGAGCTTCCAAGTAAGTCTTGAACTCATTGCTTGTGAATTCCCCCCCTCAATCTGAGCGGAGAGTTTTGATCTTGTGACCAACTTCATTCTCAACAAGTGCTTTGAACTTCTGAAATGTCTTAAAGGCTTGACTCTTGTTTCTTAGACAATATATCCACATCTTTCTCGAGTAGTCATCAATATAAAGCATGAAGTATTGACATCCGAATGACTTGGTTGTATAAGCCCGCAAAGATCGGTGTGCACCAAATCAAGCTTTCCCTTAGCACTATATGTGTTCTTCTGGAAGGGTACTCTGTGTTGCTTTGGACAGCTAGGCAATTGTGACACTTGTCAATGTTGTGCTTGAGTGTAGGAAATCCTTTCACCATGTTTCCCTTTTGAAGTGTTTGGAGATAGCCAAAACTGATGTGACCATATCTGCGATGCCATAGTTCTACAGATTTTGTATCTTTGGCCACTAGAGCTTGATCATCCTTGTGGACAAAATCAAGTTGGAACATGCGTCCCACATTTGAGGCTCTTGCTACAATCTTGGAACCTCTTATCTCTTATCAAGCACACTTTTTCTCCATTATTACTGTCAAAATCCAACTTCAAGTTGTGATCAAGGAGTTGACTAACTGATAGCAAATTCTTGGTCAACCCAGGTACATACAATACATCTATGATTTTACAGTTATGCTTTCCAAGAGGTAGTGAAATGTTTCCAATCCCCTTGACACTGTATTATGAGTCATCACCTAATGACACATGGTTCTTGTTAGGTGAGTCACGTAGTGTGTAGAACCAATCCTTGCGTCTAGTCATGTGTCGAGTTGCACCCGAGTCAACATACCAGATATCTTGTGTGGACTTGGTTTCTTCATCAAATTGAGTAGAATACATGTGGTATCCTTCATCTGAATCATCCTCATGTTCGGAAATGTACACTTGTTGTTTAGGTTTTCTTTTTCGATTACCATTTTTCTGCCCTTGATTGTTGTTGTTGTTGGACTTCCCTTTATTTGAATTGTTGTGATCTGTTAGATGTTGGGTTTTGAATTGGTTGATGAACCCTTTTTGTAGGAATTGTACCAACAATATTTGATGTCATGGCCCTTCTATTACAAATGGGACACTTCTTGGTGTTGTCTCGTTGACTTTGGTCCCTTTTTTGACTTTGATTTTGTTAGGACTTCTTATTATTGGACTGAAATTTCCCATTTCCTCTATGATTGGAAGATAGTGCTTACGCATCTTCATGATCTTTTTCATTCATTACCTCTTCTTGTTGGAGTAGATTGACCAACTTCTCAAAGGTGACTGTGTGTTCACTCATATTAATAGTTGTCATAAAGATTCTATAGGAAGGAGGAAGTGCTCACAACACAATTGGTACGAGGTCTTCATCACTTATATTTTATCCCAATGCCAATAGAGATGCCATCAAAGTAGTAACTCATCTCAAAAAAACTTCAACCTTCTCATTGTGCTTGAACTTGAGAGTATGCAGTTGTGATAGTAGGTTGAGGATGGCATTCTTGTTATTTTCCTCATAGACTGTGCTCAACTTATCCCATGCATCCTTGGCCAATGTGGCATCTCTAATGTGGGGTTGCACATCATCTGTTATGCTAAACAAGATGATCAACTTGGCCTTTTGATTGGCCCTATCAAATTGAACTTGTTGTCTTCCATCATCAAGTGATCTTGTTGTTTTTCCATCTACAACTGTCCATAGGTCTTCAAACTCAAGTAACATCTTGATCTTCGATTTCCATGTAACATAGTTGTCTCCTCTAAGCGGTTGTGAATCTGCAAGAAGAATTTTGGTACTTTTACACCCATTTCTGCAATCTAAATTTCTAAAACTCGAATTTATAACAAAGGGTAAGGCTCTTATCACTCCCTGTGTTTATGGTCTCCTTCTCAATATACCGTCAAAGCCGATATACCAAACCTTTCTATATACGCTCCCTTCCGATATACCCGTCGGTACATGGAAGAAGATCACGCTTTCATTATAGTCACAAGACGGAAATAGGTGTTAACGCACGTGAAATAATTTAGTACGTGGTATGTAGACAGTACAGAGAGGGGTTTGTGCAAGCACAAATGGATGGGAGGGCTCAAATGTGTGTATTGTGTCCTTATTACTCCCCGTCAATTTTATAGGGTCGATGCCCAGACAACGTTTAGGCAGTTGTGTTAGGCATTAAGTGCAGTAGTAGTCGCAATGGCATCACCCGTAAGCACTTCCCAGAGGCACCGTATATACCGAATGCTACTATGAGATCAAAGATCTCGTGTGATAGAACCAAACATAAAATAAAAAATTTGCACTTTTTTTTTCTTGCACTTTATGCACCAAGATTAGTACAAAATGCTCCAAAATTATATCAAAATGAAGTTTTTTTGTTCCCCCTCTTTAGGATCAGAATCACAAAATACATAATTTAGGCCAAAAATATTTTTACCCCCAATATGTGTTTTTCCGCTAAATTTAGCGGTGGCTCTAAATGTGTTTGGTGAGATTCTAAATTTTAAAATCTCCCAAAATTTAGTAATTTCTCCAAATTTAACAAAATATATGGAGAGTGTGGGAATTGAATCACGACTTGTTTGTTTCCAAGATCCAAACAAATAATCTGAATATTGTTTTCACCTTTTCTCACAAACCATGATCCGGGTTATTATAAAAATTTTACAGCAGCATCATACAATATTTTTCTTGAAACCCACAAAATTTCAAAAGAATCAGAATCTTTGTTTTTGAGATCTTACCAATTTACCAGCTAGATCTGATTTTTTTTTTTTAGAAAAACCGATCCCAATTGTATAGACTTTTTGTCACATGTAGAGGCCGAATCTGAAGCTGATGTAAACTGAAAAGTTATGCACTTCATTCTTATATTTCCAAAAAAAAAAATGATACATCAATCTGACATTGTATGAAAGAGTTACATCATTTTTTCTAAGAGTTATCTACTGGAATTTTGTTGATGGGACTGCTTCAACCATTACTCCCGAATTCTTCACACCTCCACTTTCAGATCTGATTTAAAAAAAAAAAAAAAAAAAAATTAGATCTGATTTTTTTTTCACTCTTTTTTTCTAGATTTGTAATTTTTTTTTCAAGATCTTTCTCCTTTTTTTTAAGATCTCTTTTTTTCACAATTTTTTTTTTTCAAGATTTCCAAATCTGAAATATTCCGCCAATATGTTGGATCAATTGGCTATGCCAATGACTAATCAAATTTTTTTACCTTCCAAATAAGTGGATAGGTCAAATTTTAGTTGAGGGATGCTTGGAAGGAATGGAGGTTGTGGGATGCTTCAATGGCTCTCCTTTGATGCAGATCTTCTTCTCCAATGGATCCTCTCCAATAGTGCTCCTCTTCAACCTTGCTTGGATAGAACCTTGCTTGGATATAACCTATTCTCGATACCAAATGATAATAATGGTATAGCTCTGATACCAAATGATAATAATGGTATAGCTTTGATACCAAATGATAGAATAGAATAAGATTGCAATGACCAAAGAGGGACGAAAGCCTCACAAATATTATTGATCATGAAATTAGATTACATAACAATGCAAGAGCTGTAATATTTATAGATATTAGACAACCTCATATGGATAGACATGACACCCTATCAAGAACCAACTACGAGATGATAAGACCCATCTCACATGCACATGTAATTACTACTAATACCAATATTGAATGCAAGTCACTAGACTAGAGTGCACATGTTGCACATTATTAAATAAAAGACAATGCAATAAAATGCAATAAATATGCCTATGCTAAATTATGCTAACAACTTGATCCTCCACTTATTATTCAATATTCACAATCCCATTACATGGAGAAGCACCTAGTTTTTTCATTGTTACCTTGCCTATCTTCTCCTATGCCCATCATTATTTATATATGAAAATTCCTGAATAAAAATATCTCCTTGGGTCACCTTCAAGTATCCCTTCATATTATTCTATAGGTTGGTAACCTCCGAGTAGCCTATAATCTTCAATTCTTGAGTATTCTCTTGGTATCCAATTTCCATTATCTTATTTTATATGTGATCCAACTCCTAGTATCCCTTCGTCTTCTATTTTGTCATCACCTATGAGTAGCCCTTTATCCTCTATTATTGGGACACATTATATTATCCCTTTATATTATATTTTTGGTTCACCTCCATGTATCCCTTTATCCTCTATTCTTGAGCCACATCCTAGTATTTCTTCATCTTCTATACTTGGTCCATTTCCTAGTAGCTCTACATCTTCCATTTGGTGGACACCTCTTGGTATTACTTTTTCTTCTATATTTAGGACCCCTCTTGGTATCTCATCATCTTCTATACTTGGCTCACATGCTATTAGCCCTTCATCTTCTATCTATGGCTCACCTCATGGTAGCCCATTCTCGTAAAAACTTGGGAGACATCGGAGTAGCCCTTCATCTTGTATATGTGGCTCACCTCTTGGTATCCTATCCTCTTCATTCAACATATCATCCTTCTATAAATAATTTTGGGAAGCCCACCATCATCCCTACCATTCCTCTCATCAATCCTAAACATCCAATTTCTTCTCTCACTTCTTGGGATCAGAAAAATCATAAATTAGTTGGTATGAAACATAAACAATTTCTTCATCAATCTAATATCAAAAATCTTAAGATCTCCAAATTTCCCAAGAAGTCAAACAACTGTAAAGTTAAAAATAAAAATAAATTCAAGAATGCACATCAATACCAATGCCGGGTAAGGCAAAAGTGTAAAAATCTATGGATTGGGATCTCAAGCCCCACATATAAAATACATGTTTAAATATAATTTTCAGTCACTTATCGAGTATGATCTCACTACGATAATCGAGATTGGAAATAATATCACTCTTGATAAGTAACAACTTCTAGTCTAGCTCATAAAATAAATCACAAAAATAAATTTTTGGTCCTATCACACAGAGTAACATTTTTGGTCCCAACTTCCCAATAATTCATCTTCATCATCTTCTCCCTTCATGATTTTCCCTTTGAAAAACTATAAAAAATTAAAATATAAAAAAATGAGAAAACATTAAAAATAAAAGGTACAAAGATCAAACATTGTAATCATGTATATTATGTGGAAGTTGTGTGATATATGATAAATCAAAGTGGCCTCCATAACATTAATTTATCCTTGTTTCTCATGACAGGATAATCTATGCTCCTATGCTCGTAGGTGTCCATGATGCTCACGCACATCTAAATTGAGTTATCGCGTCTAAAATATTACCCAAAAAAATAATTAACATAATTTCTTCAAATACCATATTCCTAAGGTGATCTAATAACTTCTAATTACTCCCGCATTTCTTATAATCATTTATAAGTTCTTCTAAACATCTTCAAAATTTCTCCAAAACTATTCTACAAATCAAATTTTCTCGCTAACACATACCCATATGATGCTAGCACATACATTTTAACACTATCACAAGCCCATGCTACTACATATTTTTAACACCTATGCTCTCATTTTTACACCAGTGCAAGACCACATTAGTGCACATGTGTTTATGCTAACGCTTTCATTTTCACACTAGAGAGTTAATGTATGCACCCTAAATCATACATGCTACATTGTCGAAAATGGTTACAAAAGGTCCGTTATGATTATTCAGATCCTTTCTAAAGGTTTCTAAGTTCCTAAGCCCATTCACAATATATTTGTAGCCTAGACATCCCTACTTAGCCCTTGCATGCTTTTTCCTAGCTTCCTGCTTCATTTTAGAGTAGTTTTGACCTTTAGTGTCAAAGCGCCACCGTGCTTGGTCGATGCTTTTGTAACCACCACCTAGTTAGGGTGGTGGCTTACAGCCCACCGCCCGGGTAGGGCGGGGGTGATGTGTGAATTTTCTAGATAGTTCACTCATATTTTGACGTAGAATTCTGTCACTTAACTTCAGTTTTTAGATGTGTTTCTTACCCATTTTAGATTATTCAAAGGCCCAATTGCCTTGTGGTGATCTTTTCTTACACTTCTATTTGTGATTGATGGTTATTAATAGTTTGAACTTCCTCTTCACTATTGTTATGTCATCCTTTGGCTGCCAAGTGGCTTCAACCATTGCCCAACCAAATTCCTATAAATATAATGCTTTTGTTCAAGCAAAACCTGGAGAAAATTTGTATTCTTGCTATTGCAAAGTTGTTGCCTTTCTTGCTAGAAATTGCCAAATCCAATCTCAGTTTAATTGTGCTTGCACTCTTCCACTTGCATTGCTTCCCAGTCTGCCAATTCAAGTTGTTGTTGCTCCCACATCCTTCTTCTTTTGTTGTTTTTACATTCCCATCCATTGGACTCACATGGACACAAATATTGAAAGGATAAATTGAGGGGACAATATTCATACAACCAGATTTGCCATTGTTCTTGCAATATCCAAGTTGGAGGTGTTGTTTGCTTCATTCATGCAAATTATCAATTATAAATTTATCATTTCAAATTTCATATCAAATATAGTAGATAAATCCTTTCATTATTTCAATTATCAAGTTATTAGTAGATCAGATCAAATTAGAAAGTTTGTTCTTCAACATTACCAAGGAGGTTGCAGGGAATAATAGATTCTTTGAAGTTGTGATTTATTGTTTGTTTCTGAGGTAAGATTGAAGATTTAATTTGAAAGATTTCAATTAGTTAATTTTTTAGGTTTAGATTAACACGTACGCACATGCAATTATCTACATCTGGTTGATTTCTTATGTTATATTCATTTATTAGATTAGAAGCCTTGTTTAAAATGCTAGAAAACAATCAAACATATTTTCTTTACTAGATTATTTGTTTTATTACATTTGTTCATTCGTATATTAGAAAATAAAACATTGTTTAGATTTTCTTTTGCAAACATATTTTGCCTTTGTTAGATCAATTCAATAGTTTTATGAATGACAATCACAGGACCCAGAGAACCTAGCTATTTTGTGTTTGAACCGATAGTACCTTAACTAAATTTAGTAGTACCATTAACAAACATAGATCAAGGCCTTAGGTATAATGTTTTCAAATCAACTAGGGATATACACAGAATAAACATACAACTAGACACATTAAACATTAAAGATGATACAATGTTTAAGTATTGGTCGAATCAACCAAATTACATATTACCTTGAGCATCTATATGACAATCAAAGGTCCAAAGATAGACAAATTTTTTAGTTTTAATCCAATGGTCCCACAACCAAACAAACCAAAACTACTTACCGACATAGATATGGGACTATGTCTTCTTGTTCTTAGAACACCGACCCAATACGACGAGAGAATGAAGCAGTTGAAGTGTTAAACATTGAGGCCAATTAGGCTTAAGATTACTAGACTTCTCTTGAGTGTAGATTTTGAAGCGCCCTTGACTTGGATCCTAGATCATACCACACAACCATAGAGGGACCGAGATCAGAAATAATTTATAGTTGTGATGTTACAGTCCCCAATCAAACATAACCGATACCAGTTGAACATAGACACCAGATTAAGAGAATTAGTCTTTGAACCTCTATATTATCATTGGATATCATTAGACAATTGAACATCCTAAATGAAAAACCTCATCGAGCCCTCTCGTTTTTGACATAACCTGCTAACTATCCATAGAGCTGAACAAAATCAAACCTCTCAGTTTTGATTGTTCCATGACCTTGTCTCGAACATATTTACGAGTCTTCATTAAGTTTCCATTGAGTTATAAAACCAATAGATAGGATATATCTCGAGCTTGATATCGAATGGAGTCTTTGTGTTACCATCCTTTCTAATTTCTCCATTTGAGCCACCCAAGATAGAAAAGATATCATTGTGCTTGACAAGTAGATTCCACCATTATAAGTTGGAAACATTGTATTTCCTTGACCACCTCCACTTACCATTTTTGCACACTTTTTGTTCATTACCATATTCCCTACCACTTAACCATTCAAAATTTGTACATTGGCTGCCTCGAAATGACCTTGGGGAGTCAAGTGCGGTTGAAGGTCATGTGTTGATTTTAATCTGTATAAATTGGTGAACCCGACATGAAGAGCTAGTATTGTTTTTTATCCACTTTATTCATCCATCTTCATCTCTCCCATTATTACTTTTGGGTCTTGAAGCATATAACTATCGATGCGTAGACCATAATAGTCACCTTGCTTTTATATGGGAAAACAACTATTCAACCGACCATCTTCAAACTCCTCCTCCTCTAGGGATCAATTTTGGTTCCTTAGTAAGGATCGAGTAAATTGATCAAATAACACAAACCCAATAGCATGAACTCTCAAACTATAACAACATGCCTTTTACTGAAGATTCAATCTCATCTCCTCGGGTCTTGTTTAAACAACCCATTAGTGTGTAGTTGTATAAACTCCCACATTTAGATGAGGTGTATATAGCACATTATGTAAGAAGTGAGCAACGATTCCAAAAAATGAGTAAAAATTTTGATAGGATGTGAGGACACGTTGATTTCTTTGTTAAAAATAATAACCTCTACGGTGGAAAATATTGCTAATGAGGGGTGGATAAACAATGAGAAATTTATAGTAGGATATCATATCTCTCAGTAGCCTGCAAAGGTTCAACAACATACGCCAAAAAAAAACACCACTCCATCAACGGGTGAACTCATTGGCATTGGTGGAAAAGTTCAAAGACTCGTAAATTTCACAAAATAATTCAACTTCATATAATGGGAAAGGGAATATTCCTTTCTACCCACAAAACTATGGCCAAGTGCCTACTGCACCAGGTCCTTTGGTTTACATGGGTGTTCCTAGCCCTGGAGACCTTCTAACTAGGTCGAGCACCTTGGGTATGCCCCCATGCTACATATGGATACCCTCCACATGAACTAGTTGGAAGTACATTCTCAAATGCCATGCCATATGGAAATGCAAGCTATGTGCCTCAACATCCATATCAAAATAATCCTCCCCCTTACATGCACATGTATTCTAAGTCACCACATGGGGACATGTATTCTTACCCAAGCCCATATGGTCAGCCATAGGGGATTCCTTATGCCCTAATGAATGTATATGTTTCACCATTCCAACAACTAATTTTGTCTACACTTTTGTAACAAATGCCATCAAAGGTTGAATCTTACAGTGAGGCACCAAATAAGAATACCTAAAAGAGCCTCTTGACTTACTGTATATGAAATTTCATGGTCCCAAGACCTTTGCCAAACTTTTAAAAATTTGAAGGTAAGGAGATCCTAATGTGCACATCAAGGTGTACGCAACCTCCATTTGAGAGCTGCTCTCATAGGATGCGGTCATTGCAAAAATATTCCCTAAGATGTTAGAAGGTATTGCTCTCAACTGGTATTACAAAATACCAAAGGCTTTGATACATTATTTCAAGAAACTTGTGTTAGATTTTATCAAAGATTTTGACATGAAAAAAATTGTACAACAGAACCAAAGAATTCCTCCATATCAAACAAGAGGACAATGAGTCCATCGCACATTTTATACAAAGATGGCGACAAGTTATTTAGTCCTCAGGAAGTGCTCCTAACATGGATCAAACATAGCTCTGTGACTTATTCCTTCATTCTCTCAACTAAGAAAAAAGTAGGAGGTCCAAAATTTCCCACTTAGAAGCTATGACGAGATGTTAGAGGGTGCTCTCCGAATAGACCAAGCAGCAATAAACATTGGTTGCAAGACTTACGACTCTAATTGGAGGCTAATCACTCCTAATCAAGGTAATTTGAAATTCCCTAATAACACGAACAATAATCAAGGATCAAAGGTCCTCAATAAGAATCGTGGATCTATAACTGATGGTGTTAACGATCGGTGCCAAGAAACCAAACATTGGTAACACCCCCAATCCAAACACTACTAGCAACAATAATGTAAATGACAATAACTAAACAAATAACAATTTTGCACCTACGATCAATGCTATGGACTTCAAGCATCCTCAAAAACAATAACAATAACAACAAAAAAAACAAGTTCAATAAGTGTAGGCTCAAGGCCCTACCCAATACCTAGGAAGGTACCCAAAATAGGTTTAAAATCAAGGGCAATGGGATCTAAACTTTAATTATAATGATAAGTAGTTGAATAAAAATTGAAAATTTGGAGCATAAAATAATATAAATTGGAGACCTCAGGATTATGAACCCGACTTATATTTTGGTTTTCATAGATTCTGAGGGCACTATACTAGAACTTTCCAAGATTGTAATAAGTTTTTACAACATTTTCCCAAAAACCAAAGACAACTTTTCCTTGACATGTTTTTGGAAAATCCTACTTTACCTAATCGAAATGATATCATGGGGCCAATGTCCCGTGAAAATATTATTCTTAGTATCTTGAATGACCCTCTCCCAAATCGACCCAATAATGGTAAGTTATATGCCATCGGATGAAACAAGGGTAAAATGGTGGGAACGAACGATCATAAAGGTTTGAATTCATCAAGCTTATCGGTTGTGCCTCCATTAGATGGGCATCAACAGACTAAGATAGTGGGTCTTGTAGAGCTGGATACTAAGCCTCAAATAAATGTGGCCACTAGAACCAAGGACTATTCTTTGCATCCTATCCCAATCTACTTGACTATATCAGATGACATTCATGAAACACTAGGAAAACTAGTAGGAGCTTATGACTTGATCAATGACCTAACCAAGACCTTCTCTCACATTTCCTTCTTGGATTTGTTAAATAATTCCCCTACTCATAGAGCCTATTTATTATAAACAATAGGTCTTAGGAATTTAACTAATGTTACCTCTCCTCCGTAGTGCGAGATAAACCATATATAATTTGATGTCTATCCTCCAAGGAAGCTGAAAGAGATGTCGGATTTGTATTTGACATTAGTAAGATGCCCACAGACGCTGAAATAACTTGTAGAGGTGATCTAACCTTGTTCTTATAGGTTTAGATCTATAATAACTATGCAAAGAATGTGATGATTGACGATGGGGAAGAGGTCAACATTTTTCTCTTCTCTTTCCTCTATAAATTAGGTTATGGAGAAAGTAATTACTCCTCAACATGAAACATGCTAAGATGTTATGAAAACCTCAAAGAAACATCAATTGGAACTATAGTGTCTCAAGTCACCCTTGGACCTAATATAGTTCTAAGATAATTTTATATTATAGATCAGAAACCAACTATAATATGATCCTTAGTCATCCTTGGATTCATCACATCAAGGAGATTACCTCCATTTTTTTTCACGAAGTAATATTCCTACATATAGGGAAGGTCTTCCTAGTATAGGGTGACCTAAAGCCATTATACATACATCTAGCTAATATAAAGAAGAGGTCAGGAATTCATTCTGATTTTGAGCTTCCTTCCAATCAGTTAAACAAACCTACCAGCTCAACACAAGCATAAAATATAATTCCCACAACGGAACTAAAAACTACGGTTTTGATTGAAGTATTTCCTCCGTAAAGGAAGACATTGTAATTCTTTATACAAAGTGTCAATAGGAATGACAACAAAGATATTCGAGGTGTTGGAGAATGACCTACCCCTTCTCATCCTATTTGATTCCATGGGTATAAGACATTCTCTAGGACTTGGATCTCTCCCTGCCAATGAAGTATGCATGGTAGAGGTCTCAAAAGCAAAGGAGGATGATGCTAAATAAGATCCAATGTCAGTCTTACTAAGAAATTGTTGGACATTAAATTGTGATGAAGCAAAGTGTCTCTTTGGCGCTAGGGTAGGCATGATTCTTACCTCTCCTTAGGGGAAGGTCATGCCTTTCACCTTTAAGTTGAAATTTGAATGTACAAATAACAATGCGAATACGAGGCTCTCCTTATTGGTCTCATTGTAGCTAAAAGGATGGGTGCTCATAACATTAGGGTGTTGGGGATTCACAACTAGTCACAAATAAAGTATCTGAAGTGTATCAGACTAGGGCTGAACACATGCAACTCTATAAGACTCGTTGTCTTGGAATTAAGAAAGCATTTTGATTTCATTTCAATTGAAGGTATACCTCGAGAACAAAATATCTTAGCTGATTCAATTGTAACCTCTTCTTCTCACTTCACTTTAAGGAAATATTTATAAGATACAAGATTTATGGTTTGATTTGTCGAGCCACCTTTGGTTCGCAAGATGTGATAACTTCAATTCTAGCATATGTAGAATCTAATAATGACCCTATCACCCTAGACTATGCTGAAAATGATGAAGCAATCATAGGGTATCTAAATTCCTACATGGACTTACATCCCGCACAACATAAGATTGGATTTTCTCTCATTCCTCACTCTTCCTCATACTTTGGAGATCCATAACAGAACCTTCCTTCATGGAGGATCTTGAGGTATATGAGGTAGAAGAAGAGGGGAAATTAGAGCTACGTCTGGACCTTCTGAATTTGAAGAGGTTAACACCTCTTTAATTGAAGGAACGATTGATATAAACATTGGATAGAGGAGGAACCAAAAATTTTGAAGTTAGGATCTTCTCTAACTCTGAAGGAAATAGAGATACACATAAAAATTATCAAGGAACATTCAAAATATTTTGCATTTAGCTACAAGGAAATGACAAGAATTTCTCCTCACATTATAGTTCATAATCTTGTCACTAAACTAGATGTTAAGCCTATTAAGTAAAATTCAAGGCCCATGAAGCCCAAAGTGGCTCTCATGGTAAAAGAAGAAGTGATGAAACTCCTGCAGATGGGGTTTATCAAGCCAATTTAATATAGACACCTATAATTTATCTCAATAAATTTAAATAATTAAATTGCGCTAATTATACCATTTCCTGCAAATTTACGACATATCGTCAATATCACACGAGTTTCTCTGCTATCATCATTAATTAATTACATTACGTTAGTTAATTAAGTCTTTTATCCAACAATGATGCCAATTAATCACCTTCCATTAATCGATCCCTTTTCTATCTTGATTAATTAATTAATTGTAATTAATTAAGCTCCCATTTCTATCTCAATTAATTAATTAGTTATAATTAATTAGGCTCCCCTTTCTATCTCGATTAGTTAATTAAGTTCCCCATTCTATCTAGATTAATTATTTATTTATAATTAATTAAGCTTCCTTTCTATCTAGATTAATTAATTATTTCTAATTAATTAATACCCATTTTTATCTAGATTAATTAATTAATTCTCTCTTCGATTTAATCAATAAATCATCATTTATTTGATTAAAATCCTCTCATAACATAAATAATACTAACTATTCCTCTAAAAGCTTCTATAATCGTGCGCAATCCTATTAATTAATCACTTTGGTTAATTAATAAACCCCCTCAATCCCCATGAGTATCTAGAGGACAAACTAAATTCTCCTAAAGTAAACTAAACCATTTCTAAACCATGCTTATCCACAACTAACCCAACCTCCCTATTATCTCACATGGAAACGGATGTCGAGATTCTATCCATTGGGCTATATATAGAACCCTCCTCCTACCTTTCTACTTACACTTAAAATGAGCATAGAGCCTAAGCTATTGCCATTTTCATCATCTTAGAGCATTCTCCATTCGAGTGGAGCTAAGCATCATCCGTTTGCATTTAACCATCCAAGCTATTTTTGAAGATCAATAGAGTTAATCAAGAAAGACCTTGTTTCCATGACTTGATAAACCTCCATCCTCAAGCCTCTTGGACTAAGCAACAACTATCAACACTTTGATAGATAAAGGATCTACCTACATCCATTCCATTGATTTAATTTTCTAAAGATTAGAGCAATAAATGTTAGCATGTTTAGCTTGAAGTTTTTTTTTCAAGGTTTTAATATATAGTGTTGATGTTTATTGCTTATTTAGCTCTTAGCATGATGGTTCATAGATGTTAATTTAGCATTATTTTGAAGTTACTAGGTGTTAGTTTCAATTTCAATAACATGGCTAACTAATTACTACACACATTTTGCACGCCCGGTGGGATAGGTCCTTAGTCCCTAAGCATTATAGTTGAAATTTTGTTGTTATTTCAATATTTGGCTATTCCTTAATATGTAGATGTGTGAAATAATGTTAAAATTCTTATGATTTTTCTAACCTTGCATGTGTTGAGTCTTATTTAGAGGTTTAATTTTGACGGGTTATTGTCAATTTTGAGCTAACATGTTAAAATTTGGAGAATTTTGAACTTGTTTACGTCCTTGGGCCATATTTTGATGTCATCACCATGTACAAGTTTTGCAGGGGGCATGTAGGTACACAAGACCATGTGTAGGCACTAATCTTGATGCACGCACACACACACACACAGAGTTATAGTATTGTACCTTTCTTCTACAAGAAACCTATCAGACTAGTGGAGACACCCTAAAGGTAGCGTATACACCATTCTGTTAATGCACACACTCTATGTCTAGATTACTGGTGCATGTACCCATTTACTAGCAAAATCATTCTTCTACCAATGCATACATATCGTCATAGCTTATTTTACCTTATGGATTTCCATGCATAGTCATCTATCCACTAGTGCAGTGTAGGAATCTCTCATGTAACGTATGCACTCTGCAAACTTGCTAAGTTTATAAAGAGGTATGTAGGAACCATAACCCATGTGTACACACCATAATCTACACATAGGTACCTCAGTCTAGAATTTCATATCAATTCTATGTTTATAAAGCCTTGTGTCATCAAATACTAACAACATTGTAGGTTTAATCTTATTAATTTCTATTTTACAGGTATTATTACATGCTTTTGTTAAATTGTATTAAACTTGGATTAAGCTTACATGCTTAATGATTTCTTCATCAATGGTAGTGGGGGTAGAGGTGTAGGTAAATTTTACAAGATTCATGACATATGTAGATGTATATAGGAGGATGGTACATGACATGCATGGGCGATGTGTGTATTATCAAATTTATAAAGGGACTTATACAAATTTATGCAAGAGGATCATGTGGGTGGCATTGGCACCACCACATTATTACACATGCAGGAATATGAGCATATTGTGATACTAAAGCAACTTATTGGGTTGAGGGATGATTGGGCTAGGCCAAAAATATGTATAGTGAGGTAGACTTGTACGTAGGGTAGGAAGTTTGATACAACCACTTAAAGGTCTTTGTTAGATTGTATAGGGCCATCGACCATTATATGGAGGCCATATGGAGATTATTGAGGGTGGCAGATGAAATATTAGAGATATGATATATTTTTCATATGATGTGGTTGGAGGATCAGTTTCCTAGAGTTCTTGAGTTGTTTCATGCAGAGCGTATATCATGAAAGTTTGGTATTGCTCAAGATGTTCCCCTAGAGCCATATGTATGGGTACAAAATACTAGAGAACCAAGGTGAGTAGGGGTGAGTATAGGACTCATAGGAGTAACACTAGTGCTCCATTGTCTAGTGGATGAAGATGCAATAGTAGATCGATAGAGGATGATGATGTTGAGTGTACCGAGGAGTATAGTACATAGTGGGTAGGGAACCGATGGGTGATATTGTTTGTAGTTGTTGTGGATGTTCGGAAGCACTATTAGTTGGAGGAGTACATGGGAAGGAACCTTCCCTATAGGTGATGATGTAGCCACAACAATAGTAGAGATTTAGTATATGTGTATTGATAGTTCTTGGTTTTTACTTAATTTATTTTTTCTTATCATACATATGAACTAATGTAATTTTTGATAGTCGGAGGGGATGCTTATTGGTTTCTAATTGTCTATAGTTATATCTTCACTTTGACATGGAATTTACCCACTTATGTTCTCATTAAAGGTGGGATTATAGAGAAAGTGGATGATATTGTCGGTGCTCGTGATCATTTGTTTGTTACGGTGGTGATAGGGATGGCTACTTGTATCTTTGTTGAGAGATCGAGATGAGGCATGATTGGAGAAGCAACAAGATAGGGAAGATGCAGGTAGAGGATCCGAACACGGGATGTATTCATGAAGTTTTTGGAACCACTAGGTCATTTTGAAGAGCACTCGATTGAGGTAGATAGATTACATAGGAATATGAAGAGATATAGGGGTTGTGATCAGCAAAGATAGATTGAGCGGACAACCATTTATCTATAAAGCTCCCATAGATGTATATATAAATTGTGATGATTATATATGATATATATTGATGTAGAAATATATGGGGGCATGCACATCTGATCGTATTTGGTAACCATAATATTTTGATGACATATATGTAGATTGACTATTAACATTATTGTATTGCTCGATGTTTTTTTAATATGTGATGTGATGAGTATTATTCATATGTGTTTGTTTGGTTTGTAGAGTATGAATGATGATGTTGGATAAAAAAATTTCAAATATATATATACGAAATGTATGAAAATTATGAAGGACAATATATAATGTAGGAAATAAATAATGTAATTGAGAAATGTGATATATAGGTGATGAACAAATGTATCGTATGTATGAATAGTAATTGATGATAATAGATGTATGTATAAAATGAATGACTATGAAAGATCCAAGTGAATTTATGTAATCCACATGTTAGTATGATGAAGAAATGGGGAGAATATTGATTCCCCCCAAGTACGTGAGGAAGAATATGAGATTCACCTATATAAGAGCCCTCAATAATCAAGATTGAACCATAAAGAAAATGTGCATCATCGGGAAGTGGTGTGATATTATACGCTAGATAGATATATCAATGAAACATGTAGCTCAAGGATTAAATGGAGTTATTATTTTAATAGATACCTAAACATTCATGGAAGAACTATACAAACATGAGTAAGTTTTCATGGGATGAGGTCGGAAGAGTCACCTACTAGAGATCAAGCCTACGAGAAGTGGTGGAAAAATGTCTAGTGGAAGCAACATGAGTGTATGAGCCAAACTGAATTCTTGATGAGATTGTGCAAATGACGGGAGATGCAATTGTAGGAAGCATAGATTTTTACGTCTTAGGAAGCCAATGTTAAGTAAGAACAATGTGTGATGGATGAGATGGTGCAACGGTGGATGAATGATATGGAGGGAGTGCATGAATGATGACTATGTAATGGATGAATAGTAACCCTAAAAGTAGAAGGATGTAATAAATTAATCGAGTAAACACTTACTTGTGTGGAATCAAAGTAACAGATAACTCACGAGAGTTAGAGATAAAGGAAATGACAACTTTATCCTATAATTCTTGTATTTTTCTTGAAGAGTGCAATAATCATTATCTCGATGGCCATTAATGTGATGATAATTTCAATAATAACATGTGCGCTACCGATGTAGGTGATGTGCGGGATGATGCTTATTATAAGGTTAGATATTAAACTTATTATCAAGAAAACACACAAGTATGAGGTGGTGATGATTTAGGTATATACCGACATGATGGCGAGATATAGGGGATGCTTATGAGGTGAAGGATATGGTATATATTGATATGATGGTGGAGATAGGGGATGCTTATGAGGTGAAGGATATTGAAAACACTTGTGAGGAGAGGAGATGGAGACCTTGGAAGGTGCTTGATAGATGGTAGTGGATAAAAATGAGGAGAATTTATTAGGAGGATTTATAATATTTTAAACAATTAAATATTGTTCTATGTCGATAAGCTTATAACATACGAGTGTAAAGGATTCACATGTATCATATTGCAATCGTTGTTTTAGAACATGGATTAAGCCATGAAAAAAGATGAATTGATTTTCTAGTTCTATAGGCTGAAATATTAGTTGATACATGCAAGCATTGAAGTGTAAGATATAGTCACAAATGGATTCTATTTTTCCTTGATGTAAGCTAGGAAAGTTATCATATGTGACACTAGGACCATTGTTTAATATAAAACATCATAGAAAAGAATCCTTCCATTTCACATAATTTACTAATGGACCCAAAAACGTAAATGGGTGTACCATTAAAGAGATTCATCAATAAGACTGTGATGAAATTATTTTAGCAATAATCGTTCATTCGAGTAATAATCCATGACCTAACAATAATTCTTGACATGTAAATATGGATTTATAGTACCATCAAAGCATGATATTGTAGACATAGTGAAATCCTTAGGAAATATAAATATAGGACCAAGTAAATTTTCTTTGGAATCATATTTCCATGTAAAGAATTATTATCAATAGACTCATAATAGGCATTTATTTCAAGGGTGAGAGACTATACCTAATGTTGTAACTTCATAAAATATCATGTGGAGGAATAGTAGAAGATATTAGGGGTAAATGGATTGGTTAAAGCTTGCCATTATGATTGATTAGAGGAATGTCATAAGAAGAATTATAAGATAAAGATACTATAATCACGGAAGAGATATATGTAGTAGAAATAGAAAGAATAAAATAATCCACAGAATATCATTATAATACAAAAGAGGTGGAGATGAACATTGAATATTAGTAGAAAGATTGGTAGGAGAATTAGAAGAAATGGTAATAGGTAAACTAGTAGTGTTAGTATCTGCTTTTAATAGGAGTTATCATTGATGCTAAACCACATTAATGAAAAATTAAATGTTGAATTATTTATTTTGTGATGTTTTAATCTCTCCGGATGAAGGCCGGTTCCTATTCCTCTGTTTAGATGCACACGTAAAAATGCAAAGGGTTTACTCAAAACCTAAACTAACTTTCCAAGGATATAGGGTAAGAAGATGCATAAAATAAAACCTAAACTAACAAAGGTGATGCACCGAGGAATGAAGAACACCTGTCTTGCCAATAAACACAAACCATTAAAATGCAATGCAAGATCATGCACAGATAACCAAATTTGTAGTGAAAGATCAGGAGGATGCAAATGAATACAGAGAGGGTTGAGAATCATCCATGGCATGCATTATTTTCTCCAAAGATTGATACAATACACTACAAAATGCCAAGAGGCAAAGTTGCATTACAGTTTTAGATGGGAGGTTTGAACTCCACAAATTCACCTGCCAAAGAGAAGAAGGGAGGGGCAAAACAAGAATGTCCAACCTTTAGAAAGAAGCCCCTCCTTACAATTTATAGGAAGAATGAGAGAGGAAAGAGAGAGAAGAATTCCAAATCTACCCCAACCACCTCCAGATTGCATTTAATTCATCTCATTATGGTGGTAGGTGAGAACCCTAACAAAATTAAAAGTGGAAAACTGTATTTTGCATTTTAAGAACTTGTTCCCACCTAATTAAATATATCTAGTCGTAGTTGGACAGAGGACCTCGTAATCTTTCAAAAAGTCCAACCTTGTGTGAATCCGAGCTCCCTGTGAAAATTTATGGCCATCTAAATATCTCGCGGTGGTGGCTTCGCTGTCGCCGCCGCTCAAAATGTTGCACCTCCTGAAGGTGCACCTTGGCGCATCCATCCTTATGTCGACATACCCTTACGTGTGCCATAGGTGCATCCATATTCGTGTCGATACCTTCTTTTGTGTGCCTCTTACCTACGCCATGGGTGCATCCATTTTCGTGTCGACACACTCTTGTCGCGCCCATGGGCGCATCCGTGTGCCTCCTTTACTCGCGCCATGGGCGCATCCATTTTCGTGTCGACACCTTTTGTCGTGCGCCTCTTACCTGCGCCTTGGGCACATCCATTTTTCATGTCAAAACCTTTCATGCATGCGCTCTTACTCGCACCATGGGTGCATTCTTTTTTATGTCAACACCTTCTGTCGTGCGCCTCTTACCTGCGCCATGGGCGCATCCATTTTCATGTCGACACCTTTCCATGCGCCTTTACTCGCTGCGCCTTGGCTATTGGTGACGCAATAAATATCGGGCTCTGAGTTTCTTGATTTCCATATTCTTCTGCTTGTCTATATCTACCCGAGGGGAAGATATTTACAACAATTTGGTGACTCAATGGGATCACCTACCTGCTAGGTAGAAGATCAGTGGCCTTTTAGCAATCCATTGGGCATGGAGTCATAAGCAATAACCTGAAACCAACTTGATCTCTGATCCCGAGCCTGATACCGCAACTCCTTCTTCGAGAGCATGCTGAACTGTAGAAATTCAACCTGAGAGCAACAAAACCTGTGCCAAAGCACTTAGGGAAATTGAAACCTAACTACAACAAGACAATGTGCATACGCACTTAGAGGAATTTGAAATCTAGGCTAATATTTACAAGGGTAAACTTTTCCTTTTAGTAGCAATGTTTAAGATAGATTTCGTTAACCGGAATCGGGAGTTCTTCTCCATCCAATGTAGACAATTGGAAGGCATTACTACTTTTACATCCCGTGACCATGTAGGGGCCACTCCAAATGGCATCAAACTTGGAATGCCTTCCTAGTTTTTCCCGATCTGCATCCCATTTAGAACTAGGTCCCCTTCCTGGAAGGTCCTTGCTCTTGCCTTCTTATCAAACCATATTTTTACTAAGGCCTGATCCTTCTCAATCATCTGAACTGCATGTTCTCTTATTTCTTCCAATTCCATCAACTCTGCATACCTGGCCTCCATTGGTTCAAACTCAAACAACTCCAACTACTTCATGAGCTCCAATGTTGGCAATTCTAATGATATAGGCAATACTGCCTCTTTCCCATAGACCAACTTGTAGGGAGAATTACCTGTAGACCTCTTTGGCGTTATCCTGTCAGCCCATAATGCTGATTTTAGCTTGGTATGCCATGTCCTTTGGTTTTCATCCAGAGTCCTTCTAATGATTCTTAGCAAATTCTTGTTTGTGGACTCTTGCTTGCCCATTACCCTGTGGGTAATAATTTTAAGAGGTGCTCAAATAGATTCCATTCTTGACAGCCCATTTTGTAATCTTAGAACCTATGAATGCCAATGCATTATCTGATATGATAGTGGCGGCACACCGAACCTGGTCACTATTCCTTCATAAAAGTCTAGTATGTTAGACTCATTTGCTTCTTTGAGCGCTACTGCTTCGGTCCACTTGGTGAAATAGTCCGTTGCCATGAGAATCCACTTGTGGCCTTGGCTTGAGTTTGGGTTGATGACCCCAATGAAGTCCAATCCCCATTGCATAAATGGTTGGTCAACCAAAATTGGGTGCAATGGAAGTGCTGCTAGTCTTTCTTTGCCTGTGAAGAGTGCACATTTCTTGCACTTTCTTATCCATGTATAGCAGTCATTGAACATTGTGGGCCAATAATACCCTGCCTTCATTATCTTGAGAGATGTTACTCATGGGGTGAAATGTCCTCCGGAATCTCCATCGTGAAAATCTCGTAACACCCTCTCAATTTGACTTGTCCCAATGCACCTCAATAGAACTCCATTGATGTCTTTTTTAAACAAAACACCATCAACAAGCACATATGGAATGGCTTGTAATCTAAAGTATCTCCTCTTTGCTTTGCTCATTTCTGGAGGGCATAGGCCTGTCTGTAGGAAGTGTATCATATTTTGAGTCCAACAAGGAGTGGGCACATCATCATTTTCCTGTTCTTGACCATCCTGTAGTACCAAGATAGTCTCTTTTTCATCACCTACTTCAACTTGCCGACTCAAAGCTAGTTGTTCACATAGTCCTTTCCATGGACCAGCTTAGTGACCTTAATTTCGATGTCATATTCCATGACATGAGTGATCCATCCTACACATTTCTCATTTAGATCCTTGTTTAGAAGGAAGTCCTTGACTCCCGCATGAGAGACCAATAATTGGATCTTGTTGTTTGAGACTAGGTGCTTGAATTTCTTTAAGCTCCTAATCACTGCAAGGACATGCTTTTCAATGAAAGAGTACCTAGTTTCGTATTCCTCCAAGCCTCGATCAAGAAAGCAATCGGTTGTTCTAATCCTTCTTGTTTTGTTGTACCAAGATTGAAGAAATTGTGTCTCCACCACCGAAGGCATATACATGAAGTCCTTGGAGAAGTCTGGATCGATTGACGAGAGTGGAGCTTGAGATATAGCCTCTTTTATTGCCTCAAAACTTGCCTTGCCTTCAGATGTCCACTTAAATGCCATGCTCTTCTTCAACATCAGCGTTATTGGCTTTACGAGAGCTGCAAAGTTTGGAACAAACTCATGGACAAAATTGATCCTTCCCAAGAAGCTTTGAAGAGCCTTCTTGTGACTTGGCAATGGCAACGCTCGAATTGCTTCAACTCTTTCTGGGTCAATCATCAATCCCTCCTTTAAAACAATATGGCCTAGAAGTTTTCCTTCGTGAGCCAAGAATATGCATTTTTTGGGATTCAATGATACCCCAAATCTTCTACACCTCTGAAATACCTGCCTCAGATGAAAGAGGTGATCCACTGCATTTTTGGAGAATACAGTGATGTCATCAAGATATATCAAAACTATTTTATTGATCAACCCCTTGAATGCCATATCCATTGCCCTTTGGAAAGTGGCTCCAAGATTTGATAGCCCAAATGGCATCTTCTTGTAGGCATAGGTGCCCCATTTGGTGGTGAAAGCCATCTTGAACTGGTCATCTTCTTTCACCATTACCTGATTATACCCTGAGTAGCCATCTAGGAGAGAGAATCTCTCTCCGAACCGGATACCACTTGCAATATTTGTTCCATTGAAGGAAGTGGGTAATGGTCTTTGAGAGATGCCCGCTGAGGTCTAAAAGTCCACACACAACCTGATTTCTCCGCTCTTCTTCCTGACCGGAACCAAGTTTGCAACCCAACTTGAGTGCTTGATCGGGAATATAATGCTTGCCTCTATTAGCTTGTTTAGCTCTTTCTTCATTAGAGGCTCAATGTGAGGGTTGACTGGTCTCTGGCTTCGCCTGATGGGCTTAGCATCTGGATCCAATTCTATGGTATGTTGTGCCAACTTCGGATTGAAACCTCTCAAGTCTTCATAGCTCCAAGCGAAGACATCTGGAAATTCTTGGCAAAGTTGTATGAAATCTGATTTCTCCTGCTCTCAGTGGCCACTTTACCAATTTGAAGTGTTTTGCCTTCCCCAACCGGAATTGGCTCGAATCTCTCTCTTGACTCGTATGTTAGCCTTTTCCTTACGGAACTGGTCGTTAGGGTTGAAGATAGACTCCAATGTTACTAAACCCTTGGGAAGCTTGTTTGTCTGCAGCTGCACTACTTGATCCCCATACTGCTGCTCTAATCTATCTTGATTCCTAGCTGAGAATTCAGCCTCTTCTTGTAAGAAATTGATGATCTGTTGATCGTTCTCAAACACCCGCCACTTGTGTTATTATCTCTGAACTCGCTGGCCTCACAATCACATGGATATGTGGCTGTGTTTTTTCTCTTTTGATGTTGTCAACCACATCAAACAGTTGCTCCAACTACTGCGAGCCTATCCGTGGCTTCATTTTTCTTCCTGGGTATGGACATGATGTTGAAAGCTTCGAAATCCTCAATGAGGTCCCATACCCTATTCTTGTAGTTCTTCAATAGGTCATTCTTTGTAGCATGTTGTCCCCTGACTTGATTGATGATTAGCTCGCTATCCCAAACACTGCAAGTTCTTTATGCCCTTTTTCCTGGCCCAATGAAGTCCATGAATCAAGGCCTCATATTCAGCTGTGTTGTTTGAACAGGAAAACTGGAAACGGAAAGTCTGAATAATATTTGATGCCTTGAGGTGAAACAAGCATAACTCCTCCTCCTGCACCTTGCCTACTCCTTGATCCATCAAAAATAACTGCCATACCTCATTGTCATCCTTATGGTCCTGTTTGGTGATGCTAGGAATAGGCTGGTTTTCTTCATGTATGCAATAGACTCCTAGCTCAGATTCTTCTACTTCTTGGTAGGGATCAAAAGCATGTACCTTGCTTGCCCATTCATCAAGAGTCAAATCTAGGATGCTTCCAACTTTGGTGTCAGCTTCATCTGTGCTTGGATAATCTTCTTGATCAAATGTTGAACAATTGGCATTGATTTGGCTTGGAGTATGAGGCTCAATATGAAAGTTTGCAATTGGTTCGGATCTGATTGTGACCTTAGTACCATATCTTGTTCTGAACAACATGTGTGACCAATCAGCAGATAAGTAGCCTCCAATTTTAGCTATGAAATCCCTTGATAAGCATAGGGCAAAGAGTGGTGGCAAATCTATCACTGACACATCTTGCAAAACGGTAACGTTGGGGCATGCATGCAAGGTAAGATTCAAACCTTTAATCACTCCCACCATTGCTATATCGCTGTCCCATCCAATTCGCACTACCCCTTTGATATGACTTCATATTGAGACCCAAACTGATCAGCTATTTGCTTGGGCATGACAGAACTACTTTCCCCATAATCAATCATGCAATTGTGTACTAGTTTATCCCCAATGATTAATGAAACATAGAATGGAGGGGGTTTCAAAACTTTACCTTGTTGTCCTCCATGATTCCCTTCAGCTGAGCAACATTTGTGAGGACATTCTCTCGCATATGGACTGTTGGTTTGAAGTTGACCAATTCTTCATGGCAGCTTGTAGAAGATCTCTTTGGCCTGGGATGGATAAAGATTCCCACATTGATATATTCACATTTGTCTTCTTCATTTGATCAATGATGCTAAATGGGGATGAAAGATGATCTCTTTTTGTCCTTTAGGTCTGCACATTCCTTTCTTGTGCATGGGCAGCAACAACTGGCATTTGAGTTGGTTTAGAAGGTGGTTTGGGCTGTCCTGCATGTTGGAACTGTATTTTGCTTACCAACACCTTGTGGAGTGATGGAAGGTCAGTAGATCACTGGAGCCAATGATGACGCCCTTCACCAATATTCCTCTTCTTTGATCTTGTGTTAGCTGCTACACTCGAGAAATTGTTTGATTCATGCCACAAAATCCTCAACTTGCCAATTCGCAAGTGTGGTATCATTTGGAGCCGTGTTTTGCTGAGATGTCCCTTGTTGCTGATTTGTTTCGACTCACTTCACCCTCAACGCCGTAGTTGTCACCATCAAGGCTTGGTTTAAAGCACCATTAAATCACATAGATTGGTTGTGAGGTTCATTGCATGGGAAACACCAATCATACTCTTGAGCTATGTTGTTTTTTGATCGGCACTAATGCTTTAGAAGTAGATGCAACATTGGGGTTATAGGGCTGAAATGGTCTATTAGTGGGAGGCCTTACTTGGCTTTGATTTTGATTTGCAGCCTGAGCTGGTGACCTATTTTGTTGGTATGGGGGCCTAGCCTAGTACTGCGCTTGAGGCTGATACGGTCTAGCACTTTGAGCTTGTTGTCTTTTGATAGTCACCAGCTCATTTCCAAGGTTCTGCAATTGTTTCATAACCTCTTGGAGTTCATTTGAAGCACTAGAGGATGAAGTAGAAGTTTCATTTGAACTTTGATTTCTAGGAGTGGGAATGGGAGCCAAAGTGGGTGCTTGACTAGTGCTTAGATTTTCTAAGTTTGGATACAAGGGCATGGGAGGCCTCAGGAGCCACTTACCACCTTGAATAAGATAATTTTCAGCCCTAATGGCAATGCTATATAAGCAGCAGTAAGGTCAGGCCTCCCATAGATTGAATTAACATAGAAATATCATAATTCAAAGCTTTAAGATAATATAGAAAAGCACTTTCACTGTTGCCTAACGGCCACCGGAATCCTATCCCAAGACCTTTGAAATCTGAAGTTGAATTCATTCACCGCTCATTGGGAGCTCTCTCGATAGTTGTCAATTGTTCTAGTAGAGACAAATTGTCTCCCTTTTCTCCAAACCGCTCATGGAGAACTATGCATAATCGATTCCAATTTTGGATAGAACCACTCCAAGGCTCCTAAACCATTGCAATGCCTTCCTTTGAATGAAGATGCCAACAATTTGACAAAGAACATCCATTTCATTTATCTCATGGATCGCACAAACGTTAGCAATGTCTTTGACATGATCACTAAGAGTGGTATGATTTTCTCTAGTGAAAATGGAATGTTCTTCAATGCTGCAATTGGAACTCGGATTTGTGCATTGAGGGCAAGTGGATCTGCACCGTGAAATTGACAAAGGGATTTGGTGGTCGCACCATTCGATTGGCCCGAGAACCCTTGTTGATCGATGAAAGGTCTACCAGTGTGGGGGTTGATAAAGTCCTGTTAGGTGGAGATGGTGATCTTTGTGGTCTTCTTCCTCTCCTTCCTCTTCCTGGTGATAGTTTCAAGTGGACAAATATCCCCTCTTCGAGTATCGACCTGGTTGAATTCTTCATATGCCCGGGTAACTTTTTTGCGCGCTACACCACCGAATTCTACCCCTTCGGAGTCACCAAATGTGTTAGATAATGAGCCTCAAAAGGCTAGATTATGCCAGGTTACACACCAAACTTGACAAATATTAAAAAAATTTAAAATTTCAAGGACCTTGAAGTATAGTTCCTCAATTCGATTATCGGGTTTGTTATGCAAATTACTAATCCCCGAAAGGTACGGATGAAACTCAGTCATGCAAGGCAAACCGGGAAAACCGAAATACAAAAACCATGAAATTTTTAAAGTCAAAATCTCAAAAATCTAAGAATACCCTTTTGAAGATTATCCCCGATCTATCAATTGGTGAAATTTTGACTTGTTTTGAGCAAGTTAAGCCCTTGAAAATCGATTTCAAAGTTCATCCCGAAGGTGAAAATCTAAAATTGTAAAACCTGTAATTTTTTAGTCCAAATTTCTTGAAAATTCCTTCAAATCTTGTGGAATGACCTCTTGGTCCCACCGAGCATGCCAAAACTATTGATGGTCGAATCACAACACCCCTAAATGTCTCTACAACTCGATGGGTTGAGACTCTCAGTGCGATTGCATAACATGGAGCTTTTCCCAAGTGTGGGACCTTGCGAAATCAGAAAAGCTCTCCGGATGAAGGCCGGTTCCTATTCCTCTGTTTAGATGCACACATAAAAATGCAGAGGGTTTACTCAAAACCTAAACTAACTTTCCAAGGAGATAGGGTAAGAAGATGCATAAAATAAACCTAAACTAACAAAGGTGATGCACCGAGGAATGAAGAACACCTGTCTTGCCAATAAACACAAACCATTAAAATGCAATGCAAGATCATGCACAGATAACTAGATTTGTAGTGAAAGATCAGAGGATGCAAATGAACATAGAGAGGGTTGAGAATCATCCATGTGCATGCATTATTTGCTCCAAAGATTGATACAATACACTACAAAATGCCAAGAGGCAAAGTTGCATTACAGTTTTAGATGGGAGGTTTGAACTCCACAAATTCACCTGCCAAAGAGAAGAAGGGAGGGGAAAAACAAGAATGTCCAACCTTTAGAAAGAAGCCCCTCCTTATAATTTATAGGAAGAATGAGAGAGGGAAGAGAGAGGAATTCCAAATCTACCCCAACCACCTCCAGTTGCATTTAATTCATCTCATTATGGTGGTAGGTGAGAACCCTAGCAAACTTAAAAGTGGCGAACTGTATTTTGCATTTTTAAGAACTTGTTCCCACCAATTAAAGATATCCATGTTGTAGTTGGAGAGAGGACCTCGTAAGCTTTCCAAAAAGTCCAACCTTGCATGAATCCAAGCTCCCTGTGAAAAGTTATGGCCGTCGAATATCCGGGGAGTGGTCGCTTGTCGGCGCTTAGAATGTGCGCCTCCTCGAATGTGCGCCTTGGCGCATCCATGCTTATGTCAACATAACTCTTACGTGTGCCATAAGCGCATCCATATTTATGTCGACACGTTCTTTCATGCGCCTCTTACCTACGCCATGGGCGCATCCATTTTTGTGTCGACACCTTCTGTCATGCACCTCTTACCTGCGCCATGGGCGCATCCATTTTCATGTCGACACCTTCTGTCGTGCACCTCTTACCTGCGCCTTGGGCACATCCATTTTCATGTGACACCTTCTGTCATGCGCCTCTTACCTACACCATGGGTGCATCCATTTTCGTGTCGACACCTTCTGTCGTGTGCCTCTTACCTGTGCCATGGGCGCATCCATTTTCGTGTCGACACCTTTCTGTCGTGTGCCTCTTACCTGCGCCTTGGTTGTTGGTGACGCAATAAATATCAGACTTTGAGTTTCTTCGATTTCCATATTCTTCTACTTGTCTATATCTACCCGAGGGGAAGATATTTACAACAATTATTGGAAAGAATTTTGACATGATTACTAACATTTTTAAGGGTTCTTCAAAGCACTCACAACAATGGCATAGTGTAGGTAGAGGTGGTTCACTTTGTTATAGGTGCTGATTGGGAGTAGGTATAGATGCTTGGAGGTGTGACAAAGTGAATGGGAGATATATGAGATTATAGAAGAATGAATTCAAGTGTATCATGATATATGAGGTATTATTTTGTCATTTTCATAGGTTTCTTTTTTGTTATTTCATTATTTGAGATGACCCTAGCTTCAACAATGAGAATCCCTAAGGTGAAGCTATAAAAATGAGATAATATGGAGAGATTGAGGTATGAAATTGAAATCATGATGATTGGATATGTTATAGGGATGAGTAATAGTGATTCTATAAAACTTTGAGGCACCCATGATTTGTATTCTCTCAGATATGACTGATTTTGTGAGACAAGGTGAAAATCAAGTCATCTTCCATCTTCAAGTTTAATTTGGATGCTTTGTGAACAATGTGATTTGCATGGGAGCTTGTTCCTTTTATGGAATATTCTATGGTTATTTTATAAGGTTTTATAAAAATAATGAGGTCATTTTATCATCTCCTTTTTATGAACAAATGTTAAGAAGGTAAAGAGGTCTAAAACCCTAGTTAAACCCTAGCAAGAGCGGTTGGATGAAAGTGAAGTATAATGACCTAGTTATGATTATTTCATCAAAATTGATTATTCTATATTATATGTAACTTTTTAATCTTTCTAGAAATGTATGGTTTAGGACATGGTCATGAGTGTGCCCCACCTAAATATAAAAGTTTCTTAAGAAGAAGGTTTTGGGACAAGGAGGTCTAAAGGAGTATAATGAAAAATTGATGGGTCATGATGAATGGGATTTTTTTATTGGTTTATATGAAGTTTAAAGATCATCATCGTGCAGGTGTTCATGGTGTTTTGAGGTTCAAACACGTTGGCTGGTCAAAGGGTAGTTTTGGGATCTCAAATAGCAGGTTTTAGTAAAATGGACATAACTTGAGCTACATGTAGAGTTTAAAAGTTATACAAGTTTTGTTAGAAATATGATTAAATTAAAATTACATTGATATGAATTTTCCTCATGATTATTGTTATCCAAAATTCACCCCTCAAGGTAATTTTGATAACATGCATCAAATTCTTTAGTCCCAAGCAATTATATTGAGTCCGGACAAAAAGTCATGTTTCTAGGGTCCCCTCATATTTTTTCTAACTCCCCTGTCCAAGAAGAAGAGAGCAAGTTCTGAGGAAATGTGAAAAAATTGCAAAAAATAAGCTCGGGCAAGAAAAAATCATGAAAAATGGCTAAGTCCTAGTCCTTGCAATAGTCGGGACATGAGGGACATCTGGACGCGAACCGGCCGAAAGGCCGCCAGGTGGTCCACGCAGCATTTGGGACATTCGGGCCAAAGGGACGCGCGGGACGCGGAAATCCGAACTGGCTGAAAATTTGAAAAATTTGAAAAATTTGACTAACTGTTGAAACAGGAAGTCCGGGACGCGCGGGCCAAAAGTACGCGAACCGGCTGGATCGGCTGAAATGAGTCAAGGCAGCACGCAGAATGTTGGGTTGAAGGTACGCTGGAAGAGTGAACGCTTGAACGGCCGGATCGGCCGAAATGAGAACTTTCAGTCAGGGACGCGCGGGACAAAAGGACGCGCACCGCCGAAGGCGATCGGGAAAATTTGTCCCAAACAGTCAATTGAAAGAAAATGGGACAGAGGGACGCGCGGGATGCGAAAATCTGAAGCGGCCGAAGGAGAAGAAGAAAAGTCAACATTTGGTCCGGAAACTTCAAACGGCCATAACTTTTGACTCCGAGCTCGATTTTCACGAAATTGGACTTTCTGGAATGAGCACGACATCCTCTACGCCACAAAAACTAGATTTCTTATTTTTGATTAGGGTAGATATATTTAAATAAGATAAATATATTCGGCTCCAGTCAGTTAATGCTCATTCCCGTCAAATGACAGAAAACGCCTGCCAGGCCCAAAATAGCTGCCCGCACTCAGAAGGCCATAACTTTTGCATTTCTCAATGAAATCACACAAAATTGGTACCGTTGGAATCATGGTTCCAATCCCGATGCACAGAAATCAAGAAATTCTAGATTTGATCAAGAATTGATTAATATTTTTAAGAAAACGTGGCCGGGTTCGTAATAAAGTTGTTTTATTTGGTAGTTTGGGAGTGCAATTAAGAGGCATGGTCATCATTCTTTCTCTCTTTGCAGCACATGGGACAGTATGGGGAGCCTTTTGCAAGTAATGTATGACCATTTCACTCAATTTAATGCCTCTTATAGGTGGTTGAAGGACAGATTTCGGGATTTCCATTTTCCCTTCTCCTTTCCTTCTCTTTTTTCTATAAATTGGAGTGTTGGGCTCATTGTAAAGAGGAGAGTTTTTGGGTAGCAAAGCTCTACCAAAATTGCTTTGTGAAGCCAGTGTGTTGTAGGCCCTTGTAGTGGACTCCTTGCATGGTGATCCAGGCCCTTATCTTGTAATAGATCGAACTGTGCATATCATGAAGCAATAAAATACCAGTTTGTGGATGTATCTTCCCCTGCTGTGTTTTCTTGCATTCTTCTTGCCCCTTTGATCTTTCTATAAGAATATTGTGTCTATTATTGTGTTCTTGCAGGGATTCATTATCATTGTGTATGCTTGGAATATTATTGTGAATGCATTTTGCTAGATTATGGAGAACTGTCATCACCTCTTCTAGTGTGCACTTTGCCTCTGTATTTCACACATTTGGAGACTACTCTCACATCCTCCTTTTCGGTGTATCACCGCTTTAGTGTAGGCTTTCATTTTATGCATTCTCTTTCCTGGTCCCTTAGAAATTTAGATTAGAATAGTTATCTTATCCCGCATTAGAGTAGATTGTGGCGGGTAGTTTAGGAGTAAGAACCAACTTTCTCTCGGAGGTTTATCTCAAGTAGCAAGTCCCACAACTTGGAGATAGTACCCATGTTATCCAATCACTTTGGATGCCTAGAGTGATCAAACTAGAAATCTGATCAACATCCGGGGTGCTGTGGATTTGGTGATAACAATTATTTCATTTGATAGGGTTTTAAGGTCATTATTTGGATAGAAATATTTTGGCATTTTAAGACAACATGTGTTTGTGTGCAAGTTTGATGTTGTTTGAAACACGAGATGGATTGGGTGATACTTCCTATCACTTGAATGTGAATAGGGATTAATTGGGCATCCAATTAATCCATTTATAAGTCTTTAATTTATGTATAAATTATTTTATGAGCTAACCTTTAGACATAATATTTTGGGCAAGGTTATTTTGGTGAAGGCAAAAGTAGCTGTGGTTTGAAGACATGGACATTTCATGACTTATAACTTGATTATAAAGGTTATAAAGGTTATTTCTTTTCCATTACATTGTCACATGAAATTTTTTTCACTTTTTCAAATTATTTGGTGGCCTTATGCATTTTCTAGAGTTATGAAGGGTGCACGAAACATATGGTTTGAAAATTGAAAAGGAATTGGTCCAAATAAATGAAATAATTTGATTAGTTGAGATTAATATCCACCATTTATGAATTTTTTATGATATTTTAATCACATGTAAGGGGTTTTGGTTCATGACTATGTATAAATTTAATGTAAGGGCATTTTTAAGAATGTGCCCATGTGGTTTTGAGCCATTTTTGGCATATGTAATGGGGTTTTTATATAGGTAGGCCTAATTGAATCATTTATAGACACTTTATTTAAGATTTTAAATTTTTCCTTGATGTACGGTTCTAACCATAAAGATGGAAAAGTTTGGGCCTAAGTTTGAAATGTTTAGAAGCATATAAAATAATGTTTTTGGGTGGTTTTTCGAACTAGTTTAGTGTGTGCATGTGGATTGACCTAGGTGAAGTGTTATTGCAGTTTTTTTAACATTAATTGGAGATGAAACAAGTGTGTTTCAGATTGATAAAAAATAGAGGAAATTAGAGAAAGATTTTGATAATTTTTAGAGGGTTTCAAGAGCTTATTTTGTGAAGAATGATCAACTAGCATTTGTGTGAAGAAGTGTAAGATGAAAAATAGTTCTCCATCAGTTGTGGTAGAAAAAAATCAGATCTCTAGACATAATAAGGTTGTTGATTATATTTTTTATCATCTTTTTGGTTTTATCCTCCTTGTGGAATTGGTGCTTTAAAAAATAAAGGATTGGTGCTCCTTGTAGGGTTGGTGCTCTACTAATCTAGGGGTTGGTTCTCTTTGTGGTGTTGGTACCTAAATAAATTATTAAACATTTCAATATAATATTGTGTTTCAAAGTGGTTTTTCTTCCCTTGAGGGTTTCCAACTTACATCTTGTGTTATTGTGTTGTCTCTTTGGTTTGATGGTTACATGCTTTATTGATGGCTTATGGTTTGCACACATAAAGTATTGAATATGTGGTTATTGTGATTGAATGTGTATCATATTTTGAGTTTTAGATATGAGTTATAATTTGAATTTTTTATAAGGAATGATTCATCCCACCTCTCAACCTATTGTGATCATAATAATTGGTTTCAAAGTAAGTCCTTTTCGCATAAGTTTTAAAATTTGAAAGGATGTCCTTGAAGCGAAAAATGATGAACAACACTATGATTTGAAAGGAACTAATTTTTGATGGGATGAACTATAGTTTTTGTAGAATGATAATAAATTCCTATATCATGGCTTAACGGATTAAGACCTGGAATACTATTTGGAGTGGTTATACTCCTCCTACTACTTCCCCACTTACTGATGATCGGATAAGGAATATATCAAAAATCAAAGAACTTCAATGAAATCATAAGTTGTCTTGAAGAATATGAAATTGGAAAAGTGATGCATTGCAAGTATGTAGAGGAATGATTGGAAAAACTCTAAGTAATCTATGAAGGATACTCAAAGGTAAGAATTGCTAAGCTTCAAACTTTTAGAAATTAGTTTGAATCTCTTAAGATGAATGATGATGAGTGTATTACATCCTATCTTCTTAGATTTTATAAGTTTGTTAATAGTATGAAAGGGTTAGGATAAGATCTAAAAGAGGAAGTTATTGTTCAAAAAGTGTTAAGATCCTTGAATCCAAAGTTTTATTCAAAATTATCATATATAGAGGAAGCAAAGGATGCCACTAAGTTAAACATGGATGAGCTACATAGAACCCTAACAGCCTATGAGATGAGGGTGATGGATTCCAAGCCTACTAATAAGGAGATAGCCTTCAAGAGAAAGTGACTAGATAAAATATGTATAAATCTGAATAGTCTACTCTAGAGCTTGATGATGAGGAGCTATTTACTATGGTTGCTAGAGTAATTACACTTCATACTACTAGGTACAAAGGTAATATTCCTTTAAAATGTTTTTCATGTAGTAAATCTGGTCATTTTTCTACCAAGTGTCATCATAGACATGATAAGAAAAGGAATGATGATCATGATAGTGATAATGAGAAGAAAACTAAGAAATTTGATAAGAAGAAGAAAGGGTTCAATAGGAATGAATATGAACAATAATAAAAAGATCCTATACAATAAAAAAGAGGAATCTGAGAGTGAAGAAGAGAGATCTGATTCAGAGGTTGAATCTGATCACAATGATGTTGGTGATGAATTTATCTTCATGAAAAAGGAGGCCATGAGATCCTATAGTGCTATATCCATTCCTTGGGGTGATATTTCACCTAATTCTTGCAGGATAGAAGAAGGATAAGATGATGTTATAAGGATTAAATTAGCATGTGTGCAATATGAAATTGAACATGCTGAGAAGAATAACAAAAATATGAAATCTCAAGTCAAGGAATTGTTATCACCGAATCACAGCACCCCTGTGCATGTATTTGAACTCACAGTGTGATTGGATAACATGGGTACTATCTCCAAGTTGTGGGACTTGCTACTTGAGATAGACCTCCAGAGAAAGCTGGTTCTTGCTCCTAAACTACCTGCCACAATCTACTCTAATGCAGGATAAGCTAACTGTTCTAATCTAAATTTCCAAGGGACCAGGGAAAGAGAATACATAAAATGAAAGCCTACACTAAAGCGGTGATACACCAGAAAAGGAGGATGGGAGAGTAGTCTCCAAATGTGTGAAATACAGAGGCAAAGTGCACACTAGAAGAGGTGATGACAGTTCTCCATAATCTAGCAAAATGCATTCACAGTAATATTTCAAGCACACACAATGATAATGAATTCCTGCAAGAACATAATAGATAGACACAATATTCTCATAGAAGGATCAAAGGGGCAAGAAGAATGCAAGAAAGCACAGCAGGGGAAGATATATCCACAAACTGGTATTTTATTGCTTCATGATATGCACAGTTCAATCTATTACAAGATAAGGGCCTGGATCACCATGCAAGGAGTCCACTACAAGGGCCTGCAACACACTGGCTTCACAAAGCAATTTTGACAGAGCTTTGTTACCCAAAAACTCTCCCCTTTACAATGAGCCCAGCACTCCAATTTATAGAAAAATGAGAAGGAAAAGAGAAGGGAAAATGGAAATCCCGAAATCTGTCCTTCAACCACCTATAAGAGGCATTAAATTGAGTGAAAAGGTTTTCCATTACTTGCAAAAGGCTCCCCATACTGTCCCATGTGCTGCAGCAGAGAAAGAATGATGACCATGCCTCTTAATTGCACTCCCAGCTACCAAATAAAACACTGTTCTGAACCCGGCCACGTTTCCTTAAAAATCTCAATCAATTTCTGATAAAAACTAGAATTTATTGATTTCTGTGCATCGGGCTTGGAACCACGATTCCAACGGTACCAATTTTGTGTAATTTCGTTGAGAAATGCAAAAGTTATGGCCTTCTGAGTGTGGGCAGCAATTTTGGGTCTGGCAGGCGTTTTCTGTCATTTGACGAGAATGAGCATTGACTGACTGGAGCCGAATATGTTTCTTTTATTTAAATATATCTACCCTCATTAAAATTAAGAAATCCAATTTTTTGGCGTAGAGGATGTCGTGCTCGTTCCAGAAAGTCCAATTTTATGAAAATCGGAGCTCGGAGTCAAAAGTTATGGCCGTTTGAAGTTTCCGGACCAAACGTTGACTTTTCTTCCCTGCCTTCGGCCATTTCGGCTTTTCGCGTCCCGCGCATCCCTTTGTCCCATTTGGTTTCGGTGCTGAAATTTCCCATTTCGGCCGAACCGGCCGGTTCGCGTACTCGCAGCTCATATGTCCCAATTGGTTCCGGCCGTCTGGGACAAATTTGCCCGGTTCGGTCGGTTCGCGCCCTTTTGTCCCAACTGTTCCGGGACAAAAGTTCTCATTTCAGCCGGTTCGGCCGGTTCGCGTACTTTTGGCCCGCGCGTCCCAGACTGTTCCGGGCTGCCTTGACTCATTTTGCCCGGTTCGGCCGGTTCGCGTCTTTTTGTCCCGCTTGTCCCAAAGGCGACCCTCTCAGCAGTTAGCCAATTTTTTCTCTCTTTTGGCCAGATCGGCTTTTCGCGCCCGCCGCGTACTTTTGTCCCAGATGTCCCAATTGCTTCCGGGGCCACTGTGCTCATTTCGGCCGATCCGCGCCTTTTTGTCCCACTTGTCCCAAATGCTTCTAGGACTAGGACTTAGCCATTTTTCGTGATTTTTCCTGGCCCGAGCTTGTTTTGCAAATTTTTTCACATTTTCTCAGAACTTGCTCTCTTCTACTTGGACAGGGGAGTTAGAAAAATATGAGGGGACCCTAGAGACATGAATTTTTTTTTTTTTGCCCTGACTCAATCTATTTGCCTGGGACTAAAGAATTTGATGCATGTTATCAAAATTACCTTGAGGGTGAATTTTGGATAACAGGAATATGAGACAAAAATACAAGAACTTGAAGGGAAACATTGGGAAATCTATGAGAAACTAGAAGAATCAGTAAGAAGAATAGAATTGTAGATGAGTAACATGAATCTAAGCCTTAAATCTAAGGAAGAGGAAGTGAAGGTTCTTAAGAAGGAACTCACAAATTCTACAAACAAGGCTAAGACCTATAATTTTTTTGAGGAAAGTAACAAAGCTCTTGATGATCTCTTGAGAAATCAAAAGGATGCTTGTGATAGGACTAGTTTAGGATTTAAATATAAATTCAAGAGAAAAAAAGAGGTGAAATCATATCTGATTCCATGCAAAGAAGTGGGAGAATCAAGCACCAAGGAAGGAAAGAAGGAGCCTCAAGCCAAGGACATGGAGAAAAGCAAGAAAATTAGGCAACCTAATGCCTTAAGGTATGAGGGGTATTTTAATGGGTTTTTGATACATGTAATGTTTTTGGTCATAGGGCTAAGGAATGTAGAATATATTTGAGAAAAACTCAGCCTTGGAGAAACATCAAATATTATTATGACAAGAAGGTTGTGTGCTTCAAATGCAATCAAGTAGGTCACATTTCTAGTGAATGTATGAATGACTCATCTAGGCACTTTTATGAGATAAAAAAATAAATAAAATGGTGTCTTATAACTTTAACAAGGTAGGGCATGTGGCAATGAAATACTTCTATGCTTTCTCAGGTAAAATGAGAAGTTACTCAGGCCCTAGAGTGCAAGATTTAGGTGTTCAAATAGCTAGAATGAAAGAAAATAGTCCGAGAAGGACTAAGGAACCTAACAAACACAATGGTGTACCTTTAAGTGTAGATAATGGTGAAAGGAGATGAGTTTCTCAATTATCATATGAGAGAAGGGAAAGATGAAGGAGTTTTTCATGTACCCAAGAAGGCTTAGGTCCCCTTATCGTCCTTCTTTTAGGACTCCTTAGAACAAGTATACCTTCACTATGCTACTTGAAGGTATATCAAAGCATATGAAGCATATAAGTGAAAGGGAGATTTCTAAGTCATCCTATGTCTCATCCACAAGGTTAATGTGTGTTTGTTGATTCTTTAGTATGCATGTTAGTTCATTTGATTTGGGCTTGTATGTAAGTGCTCATGTTCTCTGTGGTGGCATAACTAGATGCATATATTTGAGTTATTTTGGTTTCTATGATGGTTTTATTGATATGTATTTAGTCCGAGGTGATTTAGTATGTTAAAAATCCTCTTGGTCATGTCATTTTGTGTGGGTTAGTGTCTTTGAACTCTTGGTGTATGTTGAATATGTTTGTTTATCTCAATATTTCCACATTAGGTATTTATAAAAGTTAGAACTCTATACTGAGATATTTATATTTTATGAGGTGTTCATCATGTGTTCAAGGGGTCTATCATGATTATGATGTGTTGATTAGGTATGTGAAGTTGAAATTGGTCATTATGAGTCTCTATGTACTCATTTCCTTTATGGTGTCAATCTTGTCAACATGTGTGTCTAGTTTGTGTTTTGTTCTTGAGTGTATTTTGGTATGTGTCATGAGTTACTAAAGTAGTTTCTAGACCTATAAGTGTCTTTAAAGGTGGTCTAAGGTGATCAAGTGCTAACTTGATCAGTTTTCACTCAAGAAGATGGACTATGACCATGATATGGTCAAGAAAACATTGTTTTATAAGCAAATATGGAGTGCTACAGGTATGAGAAGTGATTTTTCTTGCTATATACACATTTAATAGGTATTCACCATGATTTAATATGTTATTTAAAGGTGATAGTGCTAGTTAAGAAGTGACATGAGCTAAATTCAAACAATATTGATAGTTCATTACCTATGACTATGTTTACATTGTCCAACCGAGCGATATGCGTAAAAAATCAGTTTTGAAAGGTCATATGATGGAATTTTAAGATAAAATTTCCACAAAATAATATAGGCTCATATTTATTGAGGATTTGAAAGTTTGGAGCTCTAGGTAAGTATAATTCTTTAGTTATGCATGACAATGTTTAAAAAAATTCTTATGACCTAGAAAGGGATTATTGGGAAGTTAACAATGGTTATGGTCTATAATATGGGTCTTTATGATTTGAAAAGGTTATGAGAATCACTAATAAGCTTTATGAAATGTCAAAATTAATGTAGAAGGTGAGCTGGATATGATCTAGACCAGTTGCCATGATGCTACTTAGTTGTTCTTCATGATAATTTGTGCCAAATGTTGTTTGTTAAAGGTCAACGGAAGAATTAAAGGTATATTAGGTATAAATGATTCTTTCCCTCAACATAGTATGATTATTGGATTAATTGAACTTATTTAACTATTTAAAAGTATTTGGGAGTGCATTTCTTGTTAATCGAGTTGATATGTGCTAGTGGGAGTCTCTTGGTGATACATAAAGAAAATGATCACCTATAGGTTTAGAAGAGGTAGAGTTTGCTTTTCCAAAGTAGCATGACACTTGTCCTAGGATAATCTTAATTTTGAAAGGTATGATTCATTCATATATCTATTATTTTAAATGGGATGGTATAAGGAGAATTTATTAGGTTCTTGCGAAGGATTGAAAACTTGTTCTTCCTCCAAAATAACATCCTAGTAGGCTCTGTAGAAGATGAGATTAGCATGGTGACAGTCATGTTGAATTCAAATGATATATTTCAATCCATTGTATGGGATTTTCATGGAGAATATGTAGAGAGAATTACAATCATGTGATGAAATGGTCTTATTTTTGTTTTAAAATAGTTGTTCTTAGGGACTGATAAAATTTGGAAAGGTGATTTAAACACATGATACCAAGGCTAGGTGCTGTATTTTTCTCTCGAGCTAGTATTTGAGGAATTATGTCCAGGAAGAGTGATATTTTCTTAATTAAAATATTTTTTGACATGTGGTTGCATGTTAAAGTTGGTCAAAATTTCTATGAAAAGTCTGTTTTGGATTCATAGTGTTGGTATGGTATGAAGAGCAAGATTATGCTTGGTATAGCTTGTCTTGGGTTTAGACATGATACAAGTTATTCAAGGAATAATGTAAGAATATTTTTCATGAGCAAATTAACATTGTTGGCATGTGTGAGTAGCATATGACTCATATTTCAGGTATTTACAATGGTTCCAAGAGGAAAAAAATAGGGGTAGAGAAGAAAAAGTTCTTATTTTGCATGCTTAAGATGTGAATTATGAAGATTTAGCCCCAAAAATTTGATTTTATTATTATTTCATGATTTTTGGTGTTGTTAAGATTTTTAAGTGCTTATTCCATGGGAGGTTGTTGTTTGCATGCCTAAAATGAAGGCAAGAATCAATTTTTTAGAAAATATCAAGAGTTTGAGATTTTTTTAGACCTATGGTTGATGTTCTAACCAAATCATGATGGTATGAAGTTGATGTAGGTGAAGAAAGTAAGCTACATGTATGCCTTTGTCATTAATATAAAAAGGGGGAGAAGTTCAAGTTGTTTTCAATTAATAAAAAAGGAAGAGATTGTTAGCATGTGGTTATAATAGGTGTTGTCATTGATGCAAAACAACATTAATGAAAAATTTAATGTTGAATTATGATGTTATGATGTTGTATTTGATGATAACATACTTGTTTAGATGTATTTGAAGCAATACAATGGAATTCAAAGTGAGGATTGTTTGCTCTTGTAATCCTATTCAATTTCCTAAGAGATGCAACAAGACAATATGAGCTTCTTGGATGCTTGGGAATCATGTTGACATGATGAATAGAATTTTGTGAGGGTTTTTGAAAACTCACAAAAGTGGCATAGTGCAAGTTTAGGTGATCCACATTGTTATAGATGTTCATTGGGAGTAGGTATAACAACTTGGAGGTGTGACAAAGTGGTTGGGAGATATATGAGCTCATGGAATTATTCATTTAGGTGTATCATTACATATGAGGTATTTTTGCATCATTTACATGTGTTTCTTGTTTAGTTATTACATTATTTAAGTTGACCCTAGCTTCTATAGTGAGAATCTCTAATGTGAAGCCATGAAAATGAGATAAGATGGAGAGATTGAGGTATGTCATTGGAGTTATGATGATTGGATTTGTTATAGGGATGAGTTCTAGTGCTTTGAGAAAAATTTAAGGTATGCATGTTGTGTGTTTTTCCGGACATGACTGATTTTTCTAGACATGGTGAAACTCTAGTCATCTTCCAACTTGAAATTGAACTTTAGATGCTCGTTATGAACAATGTGATTTTCATAAGACATTTTTCCTTTCAGGAAGCTTCTATGGTATGTTTAGAAAGTTTCAAAAAAATAATGACGTCAGTTTATAGTCACATTTTTATGAAGGAATGTTAAGAAGGTAAAGAGGTATTAAACCCTAGTTAAACCCAATCCATGAGAAGTTCAAAGAAAGTCAAGTATAGTGACTGAGTTCTGATTGTCTCATCAAAAGTGATGATTGGATGTTGTAGAGGAATATTTCATCTTTCTAGAAATGTATGTTTAATGTCATGGTAATGAGTGGGACCCACATAAAATCAATTATTTCGAAGAAGAAGCTTTTGGGACAAGGTGCTCTTAAGGATTAGGATGCGAAATTGATGGTTCATGATGAATTGGATTTTTTTATTTATATGAATTTTTCAGATCATGATCATGTAGGTAAATGGTTTTTAGGTCCAAACAAGTTGACTAGTCAAATGACAGTTTGGGATCTTGAATAGAAGGGTTTAGTAAAATGGCCATAACTTGAGATAGAAGTGGAGTTTGGAAATGATTCAAGTTAGCTTGGAAATTTGATTCATATATAATTCCTAGGGTATGACGTTTTCCTCATGATGAGGTCATTTTATAGGGTTTAAATTTCATTCTTTATACAAGAATATATTTGGTAGTTCAAGTCAACATGTGTTTTGTGAAATTTTGATGTTGTTTAAAGAAAAAATCGATTGGGTGATGTTTCCTTTCACCTGTAATGTTAATAGGTGTGGATTTGGAATCCAAAATCCATTTACAAGTCTTGAATTTATGTATAAATGTTTTTATGAGCTAACCTTTGGAAACAACATTTTTGGCAGGTTATTTTGGTGAAGGAAAAAGTAGTTGTGGTTTAAATAGATGGATGTTTCATGATTTATAAATTGCTGAAAATTGTTCTATAGGTTCTTAAATTTCCATCAAGTGGTCACAAGGCATGATTTTCTATTTTTCAATTGATTTGGTGGCCATATGATGTTTCCATGCTAATCAAGGGTCCATGAAACAATTGTTTTGAGAATTACAAAAGGAAGTGGGCCCAGTAATTGAAATAATTTGATTGGTTGATATTAATTGAAACCATGTATGAAATTTTTATGATATTTTAATCATATATAAGGGGTTTTGGGTCATGAATATGTATAAAATTAATGTAAGGGCATTTTTCTGAATGTGCCCTTGTGGTTTTGAGCCATTTTTACCTTATGTAATGGGATTTTTAGCTAGGAAAACCTAATTAGGTAATTTGTAGATATTTTATTTAAAATTTGAATTTTTATTTGATGTATCAATCTAACAAAAAGGAGGGAAAATGTTGGGCCTAATTTTAAAATGTGTCTAAGCATATAAAATCATGTTTTTGGTGCTTGTTGGAACTAGTTGAGTGTGTGCATGTGGAGTGACCTAGGTGAGGTGTGATTGCAGGTGTTTACGCATGATTTGGAGATGAAAAAGTTTTTGTAGGTTGAAAAAAATAAGATGAGATGACAACAAGAGGTTAGCAATTTTTAGAGGGTTTGAATAGCTTGTTTTGTGCAGAGCATCAACTAGGGTTTGTGTGAAGAAGTGTAAGATAAAAAAGAGGTATCCATCGTTTTGGAAGAAGAAAACCAGATATCTACACACCATAAGGTGGTTGAGTATGTGCTTGATCATTTTGGGGGTGTAGCCACCTTGTGAAGTTAGTGCTTCAAAAAATTATGGGTTTGTGCTACTTGTAGGGTTAGTGCTCTACTAAAATAGGGGTTGGTGCTCCTTAGGTGGGGTTTGTGCCTAAATAAATTGAGAAACATATAGATATAAGATTGTGTTTCAATTGGTTTTATTCTCATTGAGGGTTTCCACTTACATCTTGTGTTCTTGTGTTATCTCTTTTGTCTTATGGTTACACACTTTATTGATGCCTTATGGTGTGCACACATAAATTATTGACTAATTGGATATTATGATTGAATGTGTATGAGTTTTTACGTTTCATATCGATTTATAATTTGATGTTTTTATAAGGAATAATTCACCCCCTCTTAGTCCATTGTACTCGTAACAAGTACAAATGGAATCATCATGAATGCTAGTAGAAGTAATCTCATAAGTAGATGAAAGGAGATTTAGTAGACTTAAGAAAATAAAAATTGGTATTATATGTTCATCCTCGAAAAAAATTTCACATGTAATTATTTCATCAAGTGAGTCATCAATATGGCATGGAATAGGAGAATAACTAATAAGAGATGTATCCTTGTAATCATTAGAAGCATCTTCAAAAATAGGAGAGTGATTTAGTTAAGTTGTACATTCAACTTCACTAGTATGTGAAATAAAATCATACACATACATTTTTATCCAGACCGGTATCTATGGCTTCAAAATTCCCAAACATATAATCAATAATAACATCATCAAGAGTTTATGTAGAAATAGAAGAAGATGGAGAAGGTCTTGTGCCAATGGAATAATAAAGAGTACACCCAAAAAACTTGGGATTTTAGATACAATGTTGAAATAAGAGTAAACGAAATGAGTAGGAATATTACATTTATTTTCTAAAAGTTATCTTTGAGTATCATCATCAACACAAATATTTTGAGATAGAGTGAGAAGTTAAGTTGTATTTTCTTCATCATAAATAGGGTTAACACTCTCATGATGAATAGATTTCCTACCAAAACAAGATATACCCTTTTTCATTAGGGTTTATTGGATCCTAGGGAAAGGAGTTCTAAGTTACGGGTTCATGAAAATGATTCAAGTAAAATTAGGATTCATTTTATGGAAATCTGCATCTAGATATGATACAAATTATATAAAATGAAATATAAATGATAATAAATTTTATAGATTTTATTATGGAAGGAAATGAAAGAGTTAGGAAAATTATCTTGATTTCACTTATCCCAAAGTGTGTTTGGAATTGAAGGATTGATGAAACAACAACTCAAGTTGTCACTACCGATCCTAGGAAATATAAGAGTGTTGAGAATGGTGGGACTAGTGTGAATGAGGAAGGGCAAGGACAGATGGGGCGTTAAAGACCTTCCTCAGTGCTTGTGACTTCTCAAGAGCTTTAGAACTTAGTTTTGAAATATCGTGAGGTCTTCACCGCTTCTCACCTTTGGTTACCTATATGTTTCTATTAAATTACCGAGGTACTTGTAATTCTATAATACAAAAATAAGCATGCAAAACCCCAATAGACATAAAATCCTAAAAATAAAGATGAAAAATAATATTTCGACTATCAACATAGTGAGCCTATGATAAAGAGTTCAACTACACTCAAACCCCATATAGGTCTATGTGCTTGTGTGTGCAATAATTCTCCTAGGTTTCCCTGTGCGATGACACCAAGATAGCGAGCTAAAAATATAGGTCAAATGAAAATATGTGGATGGAATTCGACACTTCCAATTCCTATGTAGTGTATGCGGATTTGAAAATCCCAAAATACAGTCATTTTGATAATATGTATGTAGATAGCCCTTTAGCAAATTTCCCGCCATTATTATGGTTTGTATGTTTTCTTTATATAGGGATATCTTTATTTAATTTAGACAAAGTAATGTCATGACATACCGACTATTACCTTGCAATAGGAGTAAGAAAACCAAAATGGATGACTACAAGTAACAAATATATGACCAAGAAAAAGAGGACAAGAGTGCTCAAGTTTCATAGGAACTCCTAGGTGCTAGTGTCCAACGTTGGGCACTAATTTCTAGAGATAAGCGATGAAAAATGTGAAAATAATGAAAAACAGGATCCCTATGACCTAACCAGAGTGGGTGTAGGAGTTCCATAGGTGAGAGATAAAAATAATTGATAGAATGAAAGTAAGAATATCGACTAAGAAGTGTGTCAATAGTGAATACGTTTCTTGCACAAGATCCATATATAAAAACATACTTAGCGTTACGGTAGATAATAGTAAGTGTTTTATTTTATGTGTACACATTTATCCTCTTCTACCATATTATTATCAATACAAATAAATTAATTGCCATAATATTAATGACTATTAGATGTTATACAAAAAATTATTTTTCATACCATATGTTGTTTACCCAATATCATGTAATCACCAAAAAACAACACCTTCTTATTTATTTTTGTTGGTGCTCAAATTAGTCTCGCCTTGTTTGTCATTCAAATTCCTCATTTTTTTCCTATGTCATATTTTCTATCTCCCCGTGTTTGTGCGTGAAAAGACTCTATCCTACATTTTGTTTCGTGATCAGTCCCTTCCTAGGTTGAAGATCACTTAGAGGTCCAAAATTTGTTTTTTCATTTCTTTTTCCATATGAAGGATTCTCAGTAAATTGGGCATAAAAATTGGGTTGTTCCTTCCTTCGTGTTACTATCCAAATTCATTCTCCATTAAAGTATGAGCAACATCATTGGTTTGATATGAAACTTAGAGACATATTAGATCATGATGAGTCATTTGTAGAGCTGGGATGAGATTTAATCGGCCCTTTTTCACTCAAATGTGGAGAAATAGATAGCACCATCAAAAAGGATTTGATCTATCCTCACTATTTTAGGTTGTGCCTTTTAACCAAGGTAAGAGAACCTATTTTGTAACCCCTGTTTATTGAAGGACAATGATAAATCATTCTTTCGCACAAAAATTTATAGATAAGACCTTAGGAAAATAGGATAAATACACCAAATCTAAATCTCATGAGTTTTCACTTCCAGATCATGGAGATATTTTCACAACAAGGCAAAGGTTACTAAAGACATTTGAGACCCCGATTCTGCCATTGCATGTTTTTGGTAACAGAGATTATGTATTTTTGTGCACACAGGACAAACATGGGTAGTACAGGTAGGATTGGTTGTTTTTGAATGAATTTTTGGTGGGAGGTGGGGCAGGGTGAACTTGATTCACCAGATCCTTGAGGAACCTTACAAAATGGAGAGTTAAACTCACTAGAATGCCACAGAATAGCTAAAATGTTTCTTTAACTAGAATATGTGCTTCAATGGAGGCCCAAATTAGCACTCTTTCACACAATCTTTGGGATTCTATCATGAAGGCTCAAGTTAGAAAACCCAACAAAGCATCAAGATTTGAGTCAAATCACGCCTAAGGTACACCCAAAGGCTTACAAACTACCTCTGTCAACAGATGAAATAAGAGTGATTTTAAATCATTTATTCCAACCCCAGATCAAAGCTCTTCTGAGAAATGAAATTACATATGCCACTAGACTGTCACAAGGATTGAGGTATGTGTGATCGAATCATATTTTAATACAATATTGTAATAGAAACAAGGAAAACCATTTGCATACATTCGGAAATAAAACATTCGGAAATAAAACAAACACATTTTTCTCAATACAACATAGAAAAACTTGAGTTTGATTAAGTCTACTAGTCGAGGAGAGTTTTTAAAACAATCTCAGAGCTTGTCAATGGCTGTACACTTGTAACCACCTTGACAAAATAAAACTTAATACAAAAAGATATAATCAGGTTTTTGAGATGGATTCTCAAAAGACAGGCTTTGTCAAATTTTCCTCTTGGGAATTTTCTTCGACCTCTAACACTCCAACCTCCAACAACCCTTTGCATGAAAAAATTCATGCCATTTATAACATTTACAATAGACCCCCTTTCCCCCAAAAATCCAGACATTGAGTGCACCAATGCTCGCCATGATCACAATCATGATTTCGGGACCAAATCTACAAAAAGTTGTCAGTGCTCGAGGGGACAGATATCTTCAAATATCTCCTCCATTCAACACCTTCCTATAATAGATCACTCTTTCTTCAAATTTCCAACCACTTCCGCCCCTAATATATCAAATTTGGCTCCTTGCATGCTCGGGAGAAGAAAAATGGAAAATCCGATCGTGCACGATAGTCCAACCATTTTAATGGCAAAATACATCTTCCAAATATCCCCACAAAACTCAGATATCAACATTAACTCCCTTCTCTTCCTGTCATGTAGAAAAACTAAGAAATTATGAAGACTCGCACTTCCGTGAGTGTTTAAGAAAAATGGGGAAAATCAGATTTAGACTCACCATTTCCATTGATCTTTACTTTGAATTTGGATTGTCCACATGGAATATTCAAACTTAAAAATAGACCTGGGGGCTTCCTCTAACATTTTACAACTTTTGGAGAAATGGAAAAATTTCACATTTTTCTCCCCATCTCTACCCTTGAGAAATGATCCTGACACATGAGCTAAGGTGGGCCCTAGCAGAACCGTGGCTAAATTCTACCATTTTACTCCTTTTTGGAAAAGGGAATTTTTTTCAAATTTTCCCCACATCTCTACCCTTAAAAAATGATCTCGACATGTGTCCCAATGTGGGTCTGAGTGGAACTGCACTTCCCTTTTTCATTTTGAACCCTTTTCTCCCGAAGGAATTTTTCCAATTTTTCCTCGAGAGTCTACACCTCCGTTGTTGATCGAGAAAGATTTGACCCTTCCTTTATTGGGATTGCGGGCCAGTTTTATGTTTTTAGTCATTTGCATGTAAAGGGGCAAAATCCCAAATCGCCCCCGATGGTCCACCTCCCCGCCCTTTTGAATTTTCAAACTGCCACATGTCACCATGGTGCACCTTGAGATGGTACCAAAAAATTAAAACCTTGAACAAGCACGGGATCACCATGTGTCCTATTTTGGCAAAGTTTGTCTAAATGCTTGAAGCTCAGTGGAAGTCACCACGTGTCATACTGCGGGGTCAAAGTGAGACTTTTTCCCTACCTCTTAAATTTTCTCCAATCAGAACCTAGTAGGGTCGCGGGGTAGGTTCAAGATATTTTCCAAAGTAGCCAAAAATAACAAGTTCAAAAACAGACCTTCCGCACCCCATCGAATCAGAAGAATCCACGTAAGCACCAAAAGAACAAATCAAAATTGAGCGGAGCCATGGGACCAAGTTTACCTTTTCACCAAAAAAGAAAAAAGTGGTAAGTTAAAGCATTCACCCACTATCCCCTAACCAACCAAAAGAATCCACATCCCTCATCGATGTGAGGATGCAAATTTTACCAAGAGAAACACCCATCAAACCATAAAATATAGGAAAACAATCATTCGAGCCCGAAATGAAAATTTCTCTAAGGACAAAGAATTTAGAAATGTTACAAGGTTCAAATATGTTTCTCAAAGATACATCCATTGCTCTTTTCAAGCATTTAGGAGTGAAATGACAAGGAAGACAAATCCTAACTATAGACATCGAAAAATATGGGAGAAACTGATTTTTGGATGAACAGAGAACGAGAGACCTAAATTACAGACCATTTCTAGAGGAACAAAGAAAAAGGAGAAAACCATGGACCCATGAGTGATCTCGTGACCAGTGGATAGATTAAAAATGGTGACAAATATTAACCTGTGCACAACATGGGAAAAAGAAAGTGAAAAAGGCATAAATCGGTAGATTTTCAAATGTAAATTGGAGCGAGACTATTTTGAGCACCAACATTGGCTCCAACTTGGGGTTGGGCACTCCTTGTGAGTTCCACAAGAACAAAGGTAAACCAAGTGCCAAAATATCCATCAGAAATGGATTCATCATGCAGAGAAGAGAAATAAAGCCACCCTCTAAAATAAACCGAGAAACTAGCAAACAATTGTCATCAAGAACAAGAACGAGAAAAACAAGAAAGACATGGAACAAACAACAAACTATACACTGTAAAAATATTTTCTTCATCTAGAGGCATGAATCCAAGGAATTCTTCAAATGCCTACCATTAACAGGAAATTTGAGAAATTTACCATCTAAGTCTTTGAGGAAGAAGGTACGCTCACCAATCCTTATATCAATAGAATAAGGGCCCATCCATAATGAGTCAAACTTGCCATGCTTTCCTTATCCTCATGTCTGCTATCCCATAGCAGCACAAGATCTCCAACATTGAAATCTCTGGGAGTAACCTTCTTGTCAAATAACTTCTTCATTTTCTCTCTAAAATTTACATGCCTCTAGTGGGATGCCATCCTCTCTTCATCAAGCTCAACAATTTGGTTAATGCGAGTATTATAAGAATCTACCTCATGATCTTCCATCTTTTCATAAACTCGATATGAAGATAGTTGCATATGAAGAGGCAAATGTTCGAGTCCCATATACCAACTCAAATTGACTCTTTCTAGTAACCCTCTTAACAATAATCCTATCTCGCCCAAACAACAAACTTCAAATTTTCACCCCACTTCCTCTTGTTCTCCACCAATTTTCTTCTAATAATTTTAAACAAATTTTTATTCTTTGGACTCCACTTGTCCATTTCTTTGCGGATTGTAATTATAGGCATATGTTAAGTAGATCCCATACTCCTGCACATTTCCATCAAAGATTTAGCTCTAAATCTCATGGAATTGTTAGCAATAATATTGATCTGGTACCCCAAACCTGTAGATGATGTTGTTTAGCACAAAATCCATGACAACTTGTTGTGTTGCCTTCTTGGTGGGTATTTCCTTCACCCACTTAGTAAAATAATCATTTGCTATAAGAATCCACTTATGGCCAGCACTTGAATGGTTTGAAATCTCACCAATGAAATCCATTCCCCATTGCTTGAATGGAGATTCAATTGATACAAGGCTATAAAGGAAGGGAGCCTGAAGCTTTTAGTCTTCTAGAGAAGAACCGGTAACTCTCACATCTTCTAACCAACAACGTTGTATCCTTGAAGAGATTGGGCCACCAATAACCAACCCTCGGGAACTTGTGTGTGTGACTCTTCGGCAAAGAAAGTTCCACCCACAAACTCCTCCATGGAGATCATAAATTATCTTGGGGGATTCTTCTTCAGTAATGCACCTTAAGAGGAATCCCTTTGGGTTATTCCAAGCTAACCCATAATCAGTGATAACATATTTGTGGGAGGCAAACTTAAGGGCTCTCTTCTGCTTCTTACTTAAGTGCTCGTATAACTCGCTTGTCCGAGATAAAAGATTACATCTTTATACCACTCAGAATTCATTAATGTTTGAAAAACATCTACCCTACCCTCTTCTACCTCATTTACCTCAATAGTTTACAAATTTCTCTCAGCCATAAGCTTGGCCAGGCCTAAACCTCTCACTAACTTATTGGTCTAGATATCCATATCATATTCTTGCAAATTTTTCACTAACCCGCACCTTTTGCTTAATACCTCCCTTTCTCGACAAGATGTCCTTCACCACGGTGTGGGGAACATAACAAACCATTTTATAACTTAGAATGTAAGCTCTAAAAACATTTTTCACCTTTACCAAGGAAAATGCCTTCTTTTTCATGATAGTGTACTTCAGCTCATCCTCGCAAGGCCTTACCGAAAAAGAAAATGCACCTTTCAGCCCCTTCATCATCCTTCTGCACCAGGAAAAAAGCATTTTTGTTCTTTGAAGCAAAGAAAAATAGCTGGAAAGGCTTCTTATAGTATGGAGCTGCCAAAATAGGGGCATGCTTTAATGCCTCCTTGATCCCATGAAAGCTTGGATGGTAGCCTCCTCCCATTTGATGACCTGGTCTTTCTTCAGCATGGAAGTGATTGGAATGGTCAACTCAGCAAAGTTTGATATGAATCTTCTAATGAAGTTTATTTTCCCAAAGAAGGACTAAATTCCTTTCTTAGTCCTTGGGATTGGGACCTTGCTGATGGCCTCTACTCTTTTTGGATCAATCATCACCCCTTCTTGTGACACTATGTGACCAAGAAACTTTTCCTTCTACACTCCAAAATGGAACTTCTTTGGATTAAGTGAAATGCCATACTCTCTACATCTTATCAACATCTTCTCTAAGTGCAGCAGGTGATCACTTCTCTTCCTAGAAAATACAGTTACATCATCTTGATAAACTGCAATAAACTCGTTGATGTAACCAACAAAAGCAACATCCATTTCTCTTTGAAAGGTGGCTCCAGCATTCATCAGACCAAAGGGCATCCTAACATAAATGTACACCCCTAAGGAGTAGTAAAGGTTATCTTGATCCTTTTTATTCCTTCATCACAACTTAGTTATAACCAGAGAAACCATCCAACGTGGAAAAAACTCGAACCACAGTCACTAATTGCAACATGTTCTCCATATTTGGTAAATGATAATTATCTTTCACTCATGCTCTGTTTAGATTCCTAAATTCAACACATAACCTCATGTCAACATTTTTTTCTGATTGGTACAAGTTTTACAACACATGAAGAATAACTTGTGGGTTGGATAATCCCTCCATCTCTTAGCTTCTTCAGTTCTTGCATCTTAAGAGATAGGAGTGGATTGATTAGCCTATTTTTTTACCTAAATAAATTTTCATTAGACTTTAAGGGGATCTCATGTCTGAAACAAGTCCTCTCATGCTTTGAAACAAGTCCTCTCTCGTATGATTTTAGTTTAGAATAGGTCCAAGCCATACAATCTTGGTATTTTTTCAACAATTGGATGTATGACTGGTTTTCCTCTTTGCTAAGATTACTACCTTTTTTTTTTTTCCTTGGCTTCTCCTTTATGTCAAGGTCATGCTCTTCAATATCCCTTGAGGCTGCCATGCATCTGTTAATAATGTGATCAACATTATCAAAATTGGACTCAAGAGAAACCAGCCCTCTAGGAATGGTGTTAGTCTTTAGTTGGATGATGCCCTTGCCAAATAAGGTTTCCTTTCCTTCTGTGGCACATACCATTGGCTTTTAATCAATATTTTGATCAGAAAATTCTCCTTGTTCTGCATAAATCTTCTGATTTGAGCATCATCATCAAATACCTACCAAAGTGTTTAATGTTGTTAGGGATAGAAGGTCTTTTCAATACCTCAACATCATACTCACAATATGGGGACATTGTACAATTGTCAAACCAAGACCCCAACACTGCAAGCTTGTCTGCTAAGTCATTAAATTTCCTATCATGGTGCACAATGTTGAATGAATCAAACATCTCAATGAAATCCAAAACTGCATGCTTGTATTGTTTCATTCGTTGATTTTTTGTGGCATATAGTTTTCTGACTTGTTTTACTATCAATTCTAAGTCTCCTTTGACAATGATGTCCTTGACACCATATTTACAAGCAATTCTTAAACCCAACAACAGTGCCTCATACTCAACAATGTTGTTGGTGCACTCAAAGTTGAGTTTGAAGGAAAAAATAATTTTTTCTTGACTAGGAGAAAGTAGAACAACACTAGCACCATTCCCAAACTTGGAGCAAGCTCCATCAAACAATAGAGTCCAAGGAGATCCCACTCATTCAAGACACCTGCATTCCTCAATCTTGTGTTCCTTTCCATCAGCAAATCCCACAAAGTTAACTGCATCAACACTTGTGTACAATACCTCATAAGATGCATTGTTGGGATCCTCAATAAGATACAACATTTCTTTTCCCCATACAACCTGATAAGGCTTCCCTCAATTGGAATGGTAGCATAGAACATATCCATTTGGACACTCCCACCAACACTTGCAACCCATTTTCTTGATAGTAGCATGCCCCACTTGGCTGGGTAGTCAACAATGACAACATCAAGTTTTAAGTTTTTACCTAGGTAAGCTGTAAGATGCACCACAAAACCCTTCACACATCCCACTACTAGCACTTCTCTAGATTCCATGGTAGTTCACTTCCCATATGTTTTTTTCACTTTGATATTTAGCTCGTTCATGACTTCTAAAGGCATGACATTGCACGATGCCCTTGAGTCAAACATGCAGTTGTGTAGCAGTCTCTCCTTAATGATAAAAGTGGTGAAGAATGGATCCACATTCATCTGAGAGTCCACCAAGGATGTCCCCAAATAAACCTCAAGCGGTTCATCTAGTTCTTCCGATCTTTGGTGGGATCTCCACAATGTTTATGTTTCTTCCTAGGGAAATCTTCTCTTCTTTCAACCCCAAGTATTCAAATGCTCTCATTTTATGCTCAGGAATCCTAAGCAACTCAAAAATTGGAACAAATACTTTGATTTGGCTTAAGACTTGGGTAATATCATATGGGGCATTTCTTGGCAAGAAATGTTACAAGGAAATCCAATACACTAATTAGGTGGTACAGATTCTGACAACTTGGGTATGAGAAGGGGTATATATTTTTTTTGGAACTACAGGGGATTTTGGTAGATGCCTCTTCCTTAGGAGCCACTTAAGGAATATCTGAAAGTGAGGGAGATTTAGTCTTTCTTGAGGCCCCGCCCTTTGACAAAGATTACTTCTTGTGTTATATTCCTTTTCTTGAGCCAAAACAACATTCAATAGTAAATGTCTATCTTCCTTAGATGGGATTCCCCATCGACTTATTTATCATTAAATCCCTTAAATATTAAAATTCATTATTGGGAAATTCAAAATCTTGTACAGTATCTACTTCTAAAGTATGAGAGGGAGGAAGAATAGGTACCCTATGAATGCAGTCCCAAAAGTGGCAGTAGTCTGGGCACTTATCACCTCAGTTGAAGTTTCCCCTTGTTGTAAGCTCGTGGAACAACCCATCATGCAGACATCATCATCATCATCATAAAATTATTCTTCTTCTTGATGATATTATTCACAAGGAGCATGAGGCATGAAACATTTGTCACACCAATCAATTACATATGTCTCATGCACAACAAGAACTCTGGCCTAAAGGATCGGGTACCATTTTGTTATCCCTAACTTGAGACTCTCTATTCCCAAATCCAATAGGTCCCTTTCCTCTGTCAATAATTATTTGGTGATTTGTAAACCTTTCTTTGCCTTGCTACTTGTGTTGACCTTGTGATCTCTACCCAATTCCTTTCTCATCTTGGGCTAGCTTGTAGGAAATATCTTTAACAACCCTTGCCAAAGTCTTTACAACTTCTTCAAAATCTATAGCCTTGCATGTTTGGGGTTTCTCTAGGTTAACTAGCTTTACACCTTCCCTCTTTGAAAGCTTTCCAATTGCCTTGATATTGTTCTCTATTTGCAAAGCCATGGTGAAGGCCTACCTTAAATTTGTGGGGTTTTTGTCTCTTAAGTAATATGCAGCCTTTTATCAAATGCATCACTATATTTGATCAAACATGACTCCTCACATGGCCTTATCCTCGACAGAAATCTCCTCAAGGTCTTATTAAACTCGTGCTAAAGTCATGTGCTTACTCATTAGGATTCTTTTTGATGTTTTTAAATTTCACAAGAGAAACCTAGAGTTAGTTCTATCACCATAATACAATCTAAATGCATTTCTCATCTCACCAAGAATCAATAGAGTTATCCGGAAATGTTCTATATGCCAGTCCCTCGGCATATTCTTCCAAAGTATGGATAAACAACTTTATATACACATCCTCATGTTCAATATCAAAATCTTCCATCGTATTGATAAAAGCTTTAGATGCTTTGATCACTAGTAATAGCATTGTTTCCCTCAAAATTTGGCATTTCGTTCCTTACATCTTGAGGCACTACATTTGGATATCTATCCATTCCCACAAAATTTATAGGTCCAAAGGTGTTTACAACTAAAGGGGATCTGGGTAATGAGCCATGTTGATTTAAGACAATGACCCCAGAGGGATGAGAAATTGATAAGGGGCTGAGGGTCCTTGGAAAATAGGAGTATAATTTTCAAAATGGGTATCCCCAAAGGCCTTGCTTCTTGGAAAACCCTATCAACATTAGAAAATACGGGTGCAGTAATGTGAAGCAAACCTTTCAAAATCAAATGAGGGCCCCTCTCTAGCTGCAAAGTTCACTTTCATAAAGAGGCTACCCGATTAGAGTCACTGAATGGTAGTCTTCAATGATGGGCTGATCAATTTCATCAATGGAAATCCGTCTTCTTTTCTACCGATCTCCCATAGCTCTTTAGGATTTTCTTCCTTCTTATTTTTCTTTTCCTAACTCTGGAAACAATGTTCTAGTAGGATACCTAGCAAAGAAAGATCTTCTTCCATCCATCTTTGCAAATATTAGTAACAAATTTGACTTTCACAGAGTTCTAAGACACTGGTACTTATTAAAATCAGACCAATAGGGAGTCACCACTAAGGATTTCCACCTTAGTTGTGCTTATGCACTAAATATGATCTGTCAAATGTCTGTCAATGCTAGAAACTAGAAATGAAAGGTTCTGGCTTTTCTTTACCCAGATTTACCAAATGAAAGATAGTGCACTAGGTGTGAAGACTCAAGGAACTGCACAAAGCACTTGGATCATACAAGAATTATTTTATTGGGGTTTGATTGTCAATTGAGATCCCAGAAATGGTGCCACTTAGGTGTTGTTGACGGGCAAATATATATGAATGCCATCGAAACAGAAAATAGTCTTTGCAACTAAAATAATTCCCAGACAACGGCGCCACTTAGGTGTTGGTATCAAAATTTATTCTCCCTCAAAGTCTGAGAAGCATCACTGGTTTGACAAGAAACTTAGAGACAAATTAGATCATGATGAGTCATTTTGTAGCTGGGGATGAGATCTAATTGGCCCTCTGTCACTCAAATGTGGAGAAATGGATAGCACCCTCAAAAAGGATTTGATCTATCCTCACTATTTTAGGTTGTGCCTTTCAACCAAGGTAAGAGAACCTATTTTGTAACCCCTGTTTATTGAAGGACAATGATAAATCCTTCTTTTACAAAAAAATTTATAGAGAAGACCTTAGGAAAATATGATCAACACACAAGATCTGACTCTCACGAGTTTTCACTTCTAGATCATGGAGTTATTTTCACAAGGAAAAGGTTACTAAAGAAATTTGAGACCCGATTGTTGCGCATATTTTTGTAATAGAGATTATGCATTTGTGTTCACATAGGACAAAAAGGGTCGTATGGGTAGGATTTTTGTTTTTGAATGAATTTTTTATGGGAGGTGGGGCAAGGTGAACTTGATTCACCTGGATCCTTAAGGAATATTACAAAATGGAGAGTTCAACCAACAAAATGCCACAGAGTAGCTAAATTTTTCTTTAACTAGAATATGTGCTTCAATGGAGGCCCATATTAGCAATCTTTCACACAATATTTGGGATTCTATCAGAAAGGATCAACTCGTAAAACCCAAAAAGCATCGAGATTTGAGTCAAATAATGCATAGTGTACACCTAAAGGCTTACAGACTACCTTTGTCAACATATGAAAGAAGAGTGATTTTAAGTCATTTATTCCAACCCTGGATGAAAACTCTTCGAGAAATTTAATTTGGCAGATGCCACTAAACTGCCGCAAGGATTGAAGTCTATGTCATCGAATCAAATTTTAATAGAATATTGCGACATAAAAAAAAAACCACTTGCATACATTTAGAAATAAAACAAACAAATTTTTCTCAAGACAACACAAAAAAACTTGAATTTGATTAAGTCTATTAGTAGGGGAAAGTTTTTAGAATAGTCTTAGAGCTTTTCAATGGCTGTACACTTGCAACCACCTTGACACAATAAAAATTAATATAAAAATAGATAATCAGGTTTCTCAGACAGATTCTCAAAAGACAGGCTTTGTCAAATTTTCCTCTTGGGAATTTTCGTTGACCTCTAACACTCCAACCTCCAACAACCCTTTGCACAAAAAAATTCATGCCATTTATAATATTTAAAATAGACCCCCTTTCCCCCAAAAAGACCAAAGATTCAGTCCACCAATGCTCGCCATGATCAAAATCAAGATTTTTTTGGACTACATTCTACAAAAAGTTGTCAGTGCTCGAGGGGGATATCTTCGAATATCTCCCACATTCAACACCTTCCTTTGATAGATCAATTTTTCTTCAATTTTCCAACCATTTCCACCCCTAATCTATCAAATCTAGCTCCTCGCATGCTCTGGTGAAGAAAAATGGAGAATCTGATTGAGCACGATAGTAAGAAAATTTTAATGGTGAAAGACATCTTGTATATCTCCCCACCAAACTCAGATATCAACATTAACTCCCTTCTTTTCCCGAAGTGTAGAAAAACTAAGAAATCATGAAGAATTACACTTCCAGTGTGTGTTTTAAAAATGTGGGGAAAATCAGATTTAGACTCACAGCTTGTTGTTGATTTTGCTTTGAATTTGGGCCATCCATGTGGAAGATTCAAACTTAAAAATAGACCCAGAGGCTTCCTCTGACTTTTTACAACTTTTGGAGAAATGGAAAAATTTCACATTTTGCTCCGCATCTCCACCCTTGGGAAATGAGCCTAACACATGTCCTAAGGTGGGCTATAGTGGAACCGCGAGCAAATTTTTCCATTTTACTCCTTTTTGGAAAAGGAAAATTTTCGCAAGTTTTCCCAAAGAGCTCCGCCCTTGAAAAACAAGCTGCATGTGTCCCAATGTGGGACCAAGCGGAACCATGCTTCCTTTTTCATTTTTAACCCTTTTCTCCCAGAGGATATTTTTCCAAATTTCCCTTGAGAGTCTATTCCTCCACCATTGACTGGAGAAAGATTTGACCCTTCCTTTATTGGGCTTACGGGCCATTTTGATGTTTTTAGTCATTTGCATGTCAAGGGGAAAAAATATAAATTACCCCGATGGTCCGCCTCCCCACCCTTTTGAATTTTTAAACTTCCATGTATCACCATGGCACACCTTGAGATGGTCCCAAAAATTTGATACGTTTAACGAGCACGGACTCACCACATGTCCTATTCGCAAAGTTTTTTCGAATGCTTAAAGCTCACAGAAGTTGCCACGTGTCACGCTCTGTGGGGTCAAAGTCAGACTTTTTCCCTACCTCTTAAATTTTCTCTAATCAGAGCCTGGTGGGGCCATGGGGCGGGTTCAAACTTTTTGCCAAATTAGCCAAAAAGAATAATTTCAAAAACAGAATTGCACCCCATCCAATCAAAAGAAACCATGTAAGCACCAAAATAACCAATCATAATTGAGTGGAGCCACGAGACCAAATTTTCCTTTTCACCAAGAAATCAAAAAGTGATAAGTTAAAGCATTCACCCCATGTCAATGCAAAGATGATTGGGAGAAACGTCCGTCAAACCATAAAAAATAGAAAAATTATCATTCGAGTCGAAAATGAAAATTTCTCCAAGGACAGAATTTAGAAATGTTACAAGGCTCAAATATGTTTCACAAAGATACATCCATTCATTTTTCTTCAAGTATTTAGGGAAAAAATGACAAGGAAGACAAATCCCGACTATGGAGACCAAAAATATGGGAGAACCCGAGTTTTAGATGAACAGAGAATAGGAGACCTAAATTATAGACCTTTTCTAGAGGAACAAAGAAACAAGGAGTAAACCATGGACCCATGAGTGATCTTCGACCCAGAATACATTAAAAATGGTGACAAAAATTAACCGGGAACAACATGGGAAAAAAAAAAAAAATGTGTAAGCGTAAATCATTACATTTTCAAACGCAAATTAGGGCGAGACTATTTTGAGAACTAACACTTCCATTTTCCACAATCATGTATTGTTGTCCCTATCATTTTTGTCCCAAATACCTGAGGAAAGAAGATTGGATGTAGCTTGGAGGATCATGTTTGAAACTTATACCATCTCCAAATTCTATCCTCAAGGAAAATTCATGTCCAGGATCAAATGGTGGTTTTCCCGCATTTTTACAGGGTTTGATGGGAGAGTTTTCCCCATCAAATTTACATCTCTACATTCATGTAAATGTGGCCCTTTTTGGTTAGATGAAGCTTGGCGGGGCACTCTAAAAACTATATGGCTGGCTTCAACCCAAAACTTGTCCACATGGAGGAACAACTCTTGTTTGAAAATTCACCTTTTAGTTTGGCCTTGGAGTTACGTCGGTGGGACACATAGAGGATTCCGTTGCTTTCCCCAGTGACTTAGCCAAATTTTTCATATAGCAAGTACAATTTTTGGCGAGCCATAGACATGTGGTGGGATTTCACTCATTTGAGGATCCTCCTCAAGGTCCCACCTTAACAACTACAACAAGGGGCAGGTGGAGGCTTCTGACAACTCTGATTTATACTTCAAATCTTCGAAGAATTTTTTTAAGGCCTAGGACACATGTTGATCCTGTGCTCGCTCAGTGGTCTCTCGCTCTTGGGCACTATCTTGAAATTGTTCCATAAAGACACGTGAAGGTTTTCACTGGGCCTTCCCTTTCCTTTGACTTTTCAAGCAAATTCCTAAAGGGCCTAGAACATGTGGAGGGACCGCGCATGTTTTATGACCAGCCCCGAGTTTTATTTTGAAGAAGTACCGGGAAGAAACTTGGAGGCTTCCGCTCACTTGACCTTTTGCTTTGATTTTTCAATGGTCAAGGAGACTGCCTCTCACCTTAAACACATAACAACTTCCACCGAACCTTCAAATTTTTAACACACTCTACCAAAATGAGACACATGTTGATCTTGCACTTGTTTGGGGTCACTTCTTTTGATGACCATCTCAAAATGTTCCATTTAGACACCTGACAAAGCGGGGAAAAGGAGAAACAGAGCTTCTGGGGTTATTTATGTTTTTTTGGCCTTTGTAAATGGGGATAAAATTTTAAGTTGAAGCGCAGCCTTGACAGGAAAGTAATGCCAATGTTGAATAGTAAAAATGGAGGTGTGGGCCCATGGAGAAATTGTGGAACTTTTTCCTTTTTGGAAAATAAGTATAAAGTAAAAAAATCAAGTGCAAGTCTGTTAGAACCCACATCAGAAGCTAAAGGCGGAAGGGTGGAGTTGTGGGGAAAATTTGGAAAATTTTCTTTTTCCAAAAATGAGGTAAAATAGTAGAATCGAGCCACGGTTCCTCTAGGATCCACATTGGGACACGTGTCAAGCCCATTTTCTAAGGGTGGAGGGGTGGAGAAAATGTCAAAATTTTACTTTTTTCCAAAAGTTATAAAATGTTAAAAAGTGCTACTAGACCCATTTTGCAATCAAATTTTTCAATGTGGAGGGCTCAAATTAAAAGTTGAAAGGCAAGATCAATGGTAGCTATGCATTTTATTTGATTTTTCCACCATTGAAGCTCTAGGATGTTTGGAGATGCATTTTTGCATCATTCTTCATCAATTTTTTGGCCAATTTATGTCGTTTTGTGTATGCAAAGTTCAATTGAATCAATTTGGGAGCTCAATTTGTAAATTTGAAGTACTTTTGAAGTGTTTTTTTCTTGAGCTTGTGTAAAAATGAAAATGCTAGATCCGAAGTTATAGAGTAAAATTTCAGAGGAAAAGGAGGGAAAAAGGATGAAATGATGAAAGTACAGGTGTAAAAGGTGAAAAAGGCATTGCCTCGAGAGTAAAAAGGGATGACTGTCAAGTCCAACTATGCAGAGGCTCCAAAAATGATTAAAAAGGGTATTTATCACATGAAAAAATAAAAATGATTAAAGGGACTCCCGAAAAGTTGTTGCATGTCATCCTAGTCATTAGTCGAGGCCCAAGAGACGTGGCGGTTCACAAGTCGTCCACTTGGAAGATTTCGGATCTGAATTTGTTAAACGTCGTTGTCTAAAAAAAATTGGTAACAAGCAAAGGTTCCTCGAATATTATTATCTTTTGGGGAAAAGCGAGTGAGAAAAAATGTATAAATGTAATAAGAATACTCTTGCAAATGGTCGGAGTTTTAATTATTGAGAATTTTTTTGAGAAAGTTGTCTTCAGAGAAACCAAAGCCGAGATTGCTCGTTATTTTCTTCTATGTTAGATTTTCTATCATGTCAAATTTGTTAAAGATGTATAGCCATTGACAAGCACAGATATTGCTCAAGAAGCTTTCCCCGCCGATGAATCTAAGCAATTTTAGAATTAATTTGTGTCTAATCTCTAGCAATTGTGTTGCTTTATTTTCGTAATGTCTACAAATAGCTTCTTTAATTCCTATTGCAATCTTACACTAATTTTTTTTTTTGAAATCACATAGTTTCTCGTCCCTATGATAGTCTAATGTTATTTACAATTTCATTTCAAGAAGAGCCTTCATCATGGATAAGATAAACAAATTTGAAATCAATTCAATGTCATTTGTTGATAAAGATTTTCTATAAGTCTTCGGGTGTACCTTAGGCATGATTAATCGAAAATTTGGTGTTTAATTGATTATTCCAATTCAAGCCTTCATGTTAGAGTCCCAAAGATTATCTCGAAAATGTGTTGATCTAGGCCTCCATTGAATCACACCTTCTCGGTCAAGGAACGTCTTGATTGTTATGAACCTTTTTGCTATGAATTTGTTCATTACCGTGAAGTCCCTCCAAATATCCTATATAATCAACTTTATAATGCTTCGTCTCCCACCAAAATTATTTATAAACCATTGATCCACCCTGAACTACCCCTGTTTTCCCTGTATATCAACAAAGGAACAAAATCTACTTGCAAAAATATTTAGAACAATTAGGATATCTTAATGTCTTTAGTAACCTTTGCCTTGTATTTAAAATATCTCCATAATCTGGAAGTGACAACTCGTGACAATCAGATTTGGTGTGTTGATCATATTTTCCCAAGGTCTTCTTTATTAAATTCATGCAAAAGAAGGATTTACTAGCATTCTTCAATAACAGAGGTTACAAAATAGGTTCTCTCGACCTTGGTTGAAAGGCACAACCTAAAAAATTATGATAAGATCACATCCTCTTAAGGTGCTACCCACTTCTTCAAACCCCGAGTTCTAAAAAATTTAGATAGATTTCTCCCCATCAAAAAAATGACATACATAAGTATATATCTTCCTCTTAGTGTCTTGTCAAATACATGATGTTGTTTGGCCTTTCAAGGAGATTAAATTTGGGTACCAACACGCTCTCGGTGCCACTACTGTGGGAATCTTGGAAGTATTTGAAGAAAGGTGTATGTGTACAAACCTTGGTAATCTTCTTACAGATTTTAAGTGTAAATACATTGTATAAAACATAATTATTTGTTGATATCTCTAAAAATTATTCATATTTGTGAGTTCTCGAGTGCAATATTTCCATCTTATACAGCTTATTGCACTAAGATTTATATCATCATTAATAAATTTGGGTAAAAGAAGAGTATATATGGTAAGATTTGCATGAATATGGTATTGACATACATTTGATATGTATTTCATAGTGCATTTGACCAAACTAAGGTGAAAATCATTAGTGGCGACTGCTCTATTTAAATTATTTATAAATACTAGTGTCTTAAACCTATATCTAGTGAGATTTTGTCACTAATATCTTAAAAGATGGAAGGAAGGAGATATGTGATATGTCTTTCATCGAGCTAGGAAAGTCAAATTCAAGAAGCGTAAGAATTTGGAAGGCTATTAGAGATCAAGCATCAAGAAAAGAGATATCTATTGGTAAAACTGATCAACTTATGATTGAAGATTACAAGACTTCCTCACGTGCTTTTGAATCCGGTAGCCTTTTTTTTTAATTAAATTATCCATTTGGAGAGGGTCCATCATCTGTATTTGAAAAATTTGCTTCTCAATATGCCCCTATATTTTCAAAATCTAATAGAGTTTTCCAAGAGATAGAACCTTTAGAGGGAAGTCATTCTTAAAATTGTATCCCTGAACCACACAAACCCCTCACTCCTCATCACGTTGTTTATCTTGTAAGATCGCCTCCTTAGAATAATATTTCTCAGCCTCCACCCAAACCTCCATTTGTTGATAATACTTTTGGTCCCATTAGTTTTAGAGGTATGGCTAGCTATCCAAATGTTGTGCCACAGGATGTAAGAAACACATTGCCTAAGTTTCAAGGAAATAATGCAATAACTGGTGATCATCACTTGAAAATCTTCTTCAATATGATGGAGGATTTTGAAATAGAGTTTGAAGATGTATACATTAAATTATTTATTCATACATTAGAAGAGGATACAAGGTATTGGTATGAATCTTTGCTTGATAACTCTATTGATTCTTGGAATGAAATGAAGAATTCCTTTAGAATGCAAGACGGTGATAAAAGAGACCCCAAATTTTGAAAATATAAAAATCCTAACGAATCAGTGCATGATTTCAACACTAGATTTAACAAAACATTGATAAGACTATCTATTAATTTGAGGCCATGCGATGAATCATGCATGATAAAGTATTCAGATGCATTTGATATTAAAGTTGCTTAGTATTTGAGGGATAAGAACCATGGGACTATGAGGTAGGCCTTTACCATGGCTCTAAAAATTGAGAACAACATCAAAGAAATTGAAAACCTACCTAAGAGGTAGGGTGTTAAACTAATAAATGCATAAAAACCTCAAGCAAGAAAGAGTGTGGATCTTGAGGAGGTTGTTAAAACTTTAGCAGGGGTCACAAAGAAATCTCTTACAAACTAGCCGGGAAAAGAAAGGAATTGGGAAGAGTTGATAAGGTCGGCAAAAGGCAAAAATCATGAAGGATTTGGCAATCATCCTAGGGGTGATCAAAGGTCAGATGAAATAGGTGAAGGACCCATGGGATCTTCAAATAGACATCCCCAAACACGTGAAAGTAGAATGGTGCCTAATCCTCCGATCGCCGGGTTGTTTTGTTGATGATGCTAATGAGATTGATTGGTGTGATAGATGATTTCTACCCCATCCTCCATGTGAAGTAAATCAGAAAGAAGAAGAATTTTATAATGATGATGGTACTGATGATGATGTTTGCATGATGGGTTGCTCTTCAAGATCACAAGGAGAAACTTCAACCGAAGTGATAAATGCTTGAACTTCGCGCAACTTTTTGGGATTGTATTCACTTTGGGTACCACTTCTTCCTCCTCATACTTTTAAGTAGATGTAGTGCAAGATTTTGAAATACCTTATAATGACTTTGAGTATTTAAGAGCTTTAATGATAAAGAAGTATGATGGAGGAATCCATTCGAGGAGGAAGATATGCGTTATTGATGAATGTTGTTGTTGCTCAAGAAAATGATTATAATACTAGGAGTAGAGTTTTCAAAAGATCGAGCCTCAAGCCAAACCTAAAACTCCATTGCTTACAAGTATTCCTAAAGAGGATCCTAAGAAAGATACACCTTCCAAAGGCCTTGCTATCACAAACAAGATTCATACTTCTCCTCATGCCCAAACCTGTCAAGAATCCCATGTCATTTGATGACTTTGCTAATGTTGTTTCCAATGTTGCCTTACCAAAGAATGTTCCATATGACATTGCACAAGTTTTAAGTCAAATAAGAGTACTGGGATTGAAAAAGCAGAGAGCATTTGAGTACTTGGGATTGAAAGAAGAAAAGAGTAACCCAGGAAGAAATGTAAACATTGTAGAAACTCCTCCAACCATTGTAGGAGGATCTTGGAGAAGAACCTAAGGTTTACTTGGGGACATCTTTGGTTGAATCCCAATTAAATTTTGATATGTTTTTTACAACTTTGATCGTTAAAGATAGACTGTTGCAAAATTGTATGTTTGATTCTGGAGCATCATACAATGTCATGCCTCTTGAGGTCATGAATAAGCTGGATATCAAAGTAACAACAACATATGGAAGATGCATTTCCTGGACTCTAGAGAGGTTCCCATTGTTGGATGTGTGAAAGTTTTATTGGTACAACTTGGATCTTATTCAGGTAAGAACTTGAAACTTGATGTTGTCATTGTTGATTACCCTGCCAAATGGGGCATGCTATTATCAAGAAAGTGGGTTGAAAGTGTTCAGATAGATATATCCTTTTCCACCATTGCAATTGAAGGAAGCCTTGTAAAGCTGAATGGAGAGAAGAAAATGATGCACCTCATTGAAGACCCAAATAATGTATCTTATGAAATGTTATATGTGGTGTGGATGCAGAGATAAATTTGTGGGGTTTCCTAATGGCAAGGAGCACAAGATTGATCAGTGAAAAGTCTTGAACAAGTTGGTCTACCTTAGACCTTGTTATTTGATGGAGCCTATTCCAAGTTTGGAAATGGTGCTGGCATTTTTCTGATCTCCCCAAGATAAGAAGAGTTTGTATTTTCTTTCAAAATTAACTTTGAATGCACTAATAACATTGCTGAGTATGAAGCATTGTTATTAGGTTTGATAATTTCCTAGAAGTATTATATTAAAGATATCATTGTCAAAGGAGACTCAGAACTAATTGTCAAATAAATTAGAAAATTGTATGCTACTAAAAATCAGAGAATGAAATAATACAAGCATGGAGTTTGGGATTTGATTGAAATGATTGACTCATTTAATATTGTACATCATGATAGAAAGTTCAATGTTGTTACACACCAGCTTACAGTCTTGAGATCTTGGTTTGATGTTTGTTTAATTTCCCCCAATGTTGAATATAATGTTGAAGTACTAACAAGTCCATCTATCCATGACAACGTAAAATATTGGCAAGTATTTGATGATGATGCCTAGGTGAAATGGTTTTTGTAGAACAAAGGGGATTTTGTTGATCAATGTATTGATTGGGAGTGAATGGTGTGTGCAGCAGAAGGAAAAGAAACTTTTTTGGTAAAGACATCATCCAATTGAAAACTAATACCATTCCTAGAGGGTTGGTTTCTCTTGAGTCAAAATTTGATAATTTTGATTGCATTATTAATAAACATGTAGCAACCTCAAGGGATGTTGAAGAGCATGACCTTGGCACAAAGGAGAAACCAAGGAAGATCTGGTTGGGAAGTAATCTAAGAAAGGAAGAAAAATAGTCCTATGTCTAATTGTTGAAGAAATATCATGACTGTTTGGCTTGGTCTTATTCTGAGCTAAAAGCATACAGAGAGGATTTGTTTCAGCATGAAATTCCTCTCAAAACAAATGCAAAACCATTCAGGCAAAATCATAGGCTGATTAATCCACTCCTATCCATGAAGTTGCAAGAAGAATTGAAGAAGCTAAGGGATGGAGGGATTATTTAGCCAACGAGGTATTCTTCTTGGGTTGCAAACTTAGTACCAGTTAGAAAAAGGAAGTGTGATATCAGTCTATGCATGGATTTTAGAAATATGAACAAAGTATCAATGAACGATAATTATCCTCTGTCAAACATTGAAAATATGCTGAAGTTAGTGACTGGATTTGAGTTTCTTTCTATATTGGATGGTTTCTCTGGCTATAATCAAGTTGTTGTAAAGGAGTCGAAAGAATTAAAACCGCCTTTACAACTCCTTTAGAAAATGTCTATGTTAGAATTCCTTTTGGTCTAATGAATGCTGGAGCAACATTTCAAAGGGCAATGGATGTGGCTTTTGCTGGTTACATTAATGATTTAATTGTTTTTATCAAGATGATGTTACTCTGTTTTCCAGGAAGAGAAATGATCACTTGCAGCACTTGGAAAATATGTTGATTAGATGTAGAGAATTTGGCATATCATTGAATCCCAAGAAGTTCCACTTTACAAAGGGCAAAAGGCAAAGCTACTTGGTCACATTGTATCAAAGGATGGTATCATGATTGATTAGAACCGAAAGGGTAGAGGCTATTAATAGGGTTCCAATTCTAAGAAAAAGAAGGGAATCCAATCCTTCTTTGGTAAAATCAATTTCATTAGAATATTTTTCTCTAACTTTGTTGATTTGACTCTTTGCATCACTTACATGTTGAAGAAAGAACATATTATCAAGTGGGAAGAAGCAGCCATTCAGTGGTTTTGATGGGATGAAAGAAGCACTAAAGCATTCACTTGTTTTGGCAGCTCCAAATTATAATAGCCATTTTCAAATGTTCTATTTTTCTTCAAAACACCATTGCATCTGTTTTATTACAAAAGGATGATGAAAAATATGAGAGACCAATTGCCTTTTTAAGTAAGGCATTACAGGAGCTCTGTTGAAATACACCATCATGGATAAGCAAGCATTTTCCTTAGTGAAAGCATCAAAGGTTTTTAGACCCTACATATTGAGTTCTAAAGTTGTTGATTATGTTCCCATGCCATGGTGAAAGACATCTTTTTAGAGATGGAGGTATCAAGAAAAAGATCATATGGGTAAAAAGTTGTAGGAGTATGACATGGATATCCAAACAACGAAATTGGTTAGAGTTTTTGGCCTAGCTAATGCCTATGGGTGAGAGAAACCTCCAAACCATAGAGGTGAATGAAGTAGAAGGATAAATTTTGGATGTCCTTGAGAATTTGGTAAGTTTTGAATGGTACAAAGATATAATCTTTTACCTTAGACATCTATGCTGCCTTGAAAATATGAGAAAAAATCAGAAAAAAAATCTTAGGTTAGCCTCTCAAAAGTATGTCATTACTAATTTTGAGTTAGCTTGGAAGAACCCCGAGAGAGTTCTCTTAATATATGTTACTGAAAATGATGCCCCCAAAATAATTTCTAATCTCCATGGAGGGGTCTATGGGGGACATTTTGTCTAGAAGAGTTACAACACATAAAATCTTGAGGGCTGGTTATTGATGGCCAACTCTCTTCAAGGATACAACTCTATTGGTGAGGAAATATGAAAGTTGTCAATGTTTTTCTAGAAGAATGAAAGCTTCAAGCTCCCTTCCTTTTGTAACCTATGTCACCGTTGAATCCCCATTCGGATAATGGGGAATGTATTTCATAGGGGGAATTTTTTATCCTTCTAGTGTTCGGTCACAAATGGATTCTTAGAGCCACCGATTATTTCACTAAGTGGGTGGAAGAAATCCCTACCAAGAAGGAAACACACCAAGTTATCATTGAGTTCATGCTTAATCAAATCATATGCAGATTTGGAGTGCCAAACTAAAATTGTTCTGATAATGCCATGATTTTTTGAGCCAAACATTTGGTATTAATGTGCAAAAATTATGTGATCAATTTGATATATTCTTCTAACTACAATCCCCAAGGAAATGGACAAACTAAGTCTAGTAATAAAAACTTCCTAAAGATATTTATAAGAACCTTGGATCTAAAAAATTGAAGTGGGGTGAGAAACTTAAGTTTTTTGTTTGGGATGACAGAATCACTATCGAAAGAGCTACTTGGTAAAATCCTATTTGAATTGGTATATGGAACTCAAGATTTGTCGTCCCTCCATTTGCAATTTTCTTCATTTCAGCTTTTTTTGAACAGTTTGAAGACCAAGAAGTTAGTTCATATGATGCTCAAATCAATCATATTATTTGGTTGGATGAAGAGAGAAGGGCATCCCATTAGCGGCATGTAAAGTTTAGAGAAAAGTTGAAGAAGCTATTTGACAAAAAGGTGACACCAAGAGCTTTCAACATTAGGGATCTTGTGCTTTTATGGAATAATAGACATGAATATAAGGGAAAGCATGGTAAATTTTATGCATTGTGGATGGGTCCTTATTCAATTGATATTCAAATTGGTGAAAATACCTTCTTCCTAAAAGACCTAGATAGGGAACTACTTGAATTGCTTGTTAATGGAAGGCATTTAAGGAATTTCCTTGATTGATTTCTAATCAAGGTATACTTTATTTGTATAGTGTATAGTTATTTGTTCTCATCTACTTTTGTGTTTTTGTTTGTTCTAGTCCTTGGTGACCTGGTTTTGCTGGTTTCTTAGTTCATTTATTGGAGGATGGTTGTGGTTGTTTTGCTCTACAAGCTTATTCTTTGACTTCATTGACAAATGGTTTTTTTTGGCACTTGGTCTGCTATTTGTTGTTGTGGCATTCACAAGGAGTTCCCATCCCCGAGTCAGAGTCGATGTTGGTGCTCAAATTATTCTTGCCCCATTTATCATTGAAAATACTCAGTTGCAGCCTCTCGTTATGTTTTCTATCTCCTGTGTTGGTGCTTGAAAGAATCTGTCCTCCATTTGGTTACCGTGATCAGTCCCTTCCAAGGTTGAGGATCACTTAAAGGTCTAGAATTTTTTTTTGTTTCTCTGTCCATCTAAAGGAGTCTCAGTAAATTGGGAATAAAATTGGGTTGTTGCTTTCCTTCCATTTTCCTCACTCACTATTTTCATCCCTATTGTTTTTGTCTCAAATATCCGAGGAAACAAGATTGGATGTAGCTCAGAGGATCATGTTTGAAACTTATAACATCTCCAAATTCTCTATCCTTGAAGAAAAATTCATCTCCATGCTCAAATGGTGGTTTTCCTACATTTGTGTGGTTTGACGGGTGAGTTTTCCCTGTAAAATTTACATCTCTACATGAGTGTGAACATGGCCCTTTTTGGTTGGATGTGGCTCAGTGGGGCATTCTAAAAATCTATGGCTCACTTCAACCCAAAATTTGTCCACATGGAGGAACAATGCTCATTTGAAAATTCACCCTTTCGTTTTGGCCTGGAGTTACACCGAGGGGACATATGGAGGATTCCACTACTTTTCTTGGACTTAGACAAATTTTTAATATAGCTGGTATAGTTTTTAGTGGGCCATGAACACGTGGTGGGTCGGCACTCATTTGAGGGTCCGCCTCGTGGTTCCACCTAAACAATTGTGAGGGGGACCGGTGGAGGCTTCCACTTGCTCGATTTATACTTTAACTCTTCAAAGAAATTTTTAAAGGCCTAGGACATGTGGTGAGCCTATGCTCATTCAAAGTGTCTTCACTCTTGGACACTATCTTCAAATTACACCATACAAACACATGGAGGTTTCGCAACACCTTCTCTTCCCTTTGACTTTTCAAGCAACTTCCTAAAGGGCCTGGGACATGTGGAGGGACCGCGCATGTTTGGGGACCGGCCCCTAAGTTCTATTTTGAACAAGCACTAGGAGGAAACTTGGAGGCTTCCACTCACTTTTTCTTTCTGCTTGGAATTTTCAACGGTCGAAGGAGATTATCTTGAACCTTAGACACAAGGTGCCTTCCATTAAACCTTCAAATTTCTAGCGAGAATCTTCCAAATTGAGACACTTGTTGATCCCGCGCTTGTTCGGGGTCTCTATGTTTTGGGACCATCTCAAAATACGCCATTGAGACACGTGGCGGTGGTGAAATGGAGAAATGGATCTTCGTGGTTATTTAAGTTTTATTGCCTTTGTAAAAGGGGATAAAATTATAAGGTAAAGCACGACCCCTACAAGAAAGTAATGCCAACGTTGAATAGTCAAAAATAGAGGTACGGACCCATAGGGAAAATTTGGAACTTTTTCCTTTTGGAAAATAAGTATAAAGTAATAAAGTGAAGCAAACATCCACCGGAACCCATATCGAAGCTAAAGGAAAAAGGGTGAAGTTGCGGGAAAATTTGGAAAATTTTCCTTTTCTAAAAATGAGGTAAAATAGTATAATCGAGCCATGGATCCATTGACACACACATTGGGACATGTGTCAAGCCCATTTTCTAAGGGAAGAGGGGTAGAGAAAAATGTCAAAATTTTACTTTTTTCCAAAAGTTATAAAATATCAAAATGTACTCCCAGTGACTATTTCCAATCACATTTTTCCATGTAGAGGGCTCAGATTAAAATTTAAGAAGCAAGATCAATGGTAGCTATACATTTCATTCAGTTTTTCTCGCCATCAAGCTCCGTGGATGTTTGGACATGCATTTTTTGCATCATTCTTCATCAATTTTTTTGCCAAATTTGTGTCATTTTTACTCGCAAAGTTCAATTGAATAAATTTTGGAGCTCAATTTGTAATTTTGAAGTACTTTTGAAGTGTTTTTTTGCTTGGGCTCATGCAAAAATGCAAAATGCTAGATCCAAAAGTTGTAGAGTAAAATTTGAGAGGAAGATGAGGGAAAATGGATGAAATGATGAAGTGTGCAGCACAAAAGCTTAAAAATGTGTTTCCTCAAGAGAAAAAAGGGATGACCAGTATGCAAAGGCTCAGAAAAATGATTAGAAAGGGATTTATCACATGAGAATCGAGAATGATTGAAGGGAATCTCGAAAAGTTGTGGCATGGAATCCTAGTCATTAGTTGAGGGCCTAAGAAGTGTGATCAATTCACAATCAGTCCCACTAGAAGATTTGAGATTTGAATTTGTTAAACATCACTTTCTCAAACAAATTGGTAACAAGTAAAGGTCTTGTTAGTGCATAATCATAGCACCCCAAAATGAGCTCTAAAAGATATTATTTTCTAAGGTAGGCTCATTTAGTGTGATTGCATAACATGGAACTTTTCCTAAGGTGTGGGACCTTACAAATTGGAAAAGCTCTCTAGATTTAAAGGTTGGTTCCTTATCCCTTTGTTTAGGTGCATACGTAAGGATTTATAGAGGATCTATATCTATAACTAGTCTAAAACTAGCCAAGGACACAGGGAAAAAAGAGTAAAAATATGAGAAATAACTAAACTACTGGTGATCCACCAAAGGAATTACGAATACTTAGGTTACCTTCAACATAAACAAATAAAATGTATATAATAAAAAAACACGAGATAGCGGACATTTAATGAAAGACCAGAGAGAAGCAAAAGAAGCAAGAATGATATGAGATCGATCAAAAATGTATTTTATTGCTCCAAAGATTGATACAGTTCATTAAAAAATATCCAAACAGTAGAGACGTGTTACAGTTTTAATGGAAGACCTGAACTCAACAAATCTTTTGCTAGAAGGAGAAGAGAGCCTGAAAAACTAAGAATATCCAACACTTTACAATGAACCCTGCATCCATCTTTATAGATTCAGCTTGAGAGAAGAAAGAGAGAGAGAGAGAGAAGCAGAAAAATGCAGTCGAGGCTCAACCACCGTTGTTAATCCCCTCGCTAAAATCTGCCCTAAATCCATCCTTTTATCTATCCTTGGTTCGGCACCCTTAAGGAAGAGAAAATGGAAAAATAGGTCGAATCCGATTTGGTTGTTATGAATGATGATCCTACATTGAAATATCAAAGACGTTTGTCCATTTTACCTCCACCTAACTTCCCAAAAATTAAAATTTTAAACTCCCATGGTGTAGAAGAGATCATGATCTTTCCAACGATGTCGATTTTCAATATTTCAAGCCTCGGGTCGAAATATATGCCCCTTTGAAGTTTCAATTGATTTCGCATAAACGGGTGGGAAAATAATTTGAAAAATGGGTCCCCTTTTGGATTGGGACACGTGGTAGTGAGATTGGAAAAAATTTAGGCCTACGGGTCCACAATTCACCTTTTATCCTTTTAAGCGAAAGGAAAATTTTCACCTTTTGCCCCAACCACCTTCCTTGGCTTTGACTCGGGTCTAAATGCTGACTTTTCCCCTGGGTGGAGTTGTGGGCCATTTTGTAACTTTGATCGCTGTTAAGGAAAAGGGCAAAAATCAATCCTTTCCTCGATGCCCGCTTTTCTCTAGGACACATATCACTCTGCAATAATTTGGAAACTTTTTCTCTATTTGACCTTTGAATCGGTGCATTGAGACACTTGGCATCCTCTGTGCCTATTTGTGCATCGACTATTCAACCGACTATGCCCCCTTGGTAAAATACATGGAGGCACCTCGCTTGTTTGCAAACCCAACCCAAATTTTTCCTTTAGAAGAGCGCTAACTTGACACTTGTTGGCCTCCACCGATCTCTAGACTTTTCAACAAGTATTCTTACTTTTAGACTTTGGGCTACATCATGAGCTTGCGCTCATTTAGGTCTCCACCTTTGGGGAAACTCATAGAAATTGATCGTCATTGTATGACCTTGTAATTTCATACTTTTGCCTTGCTAGGATTTGGAGAATGGATTTAAGATGTAGAAATGGCCCGAAAGAGTCATTTCTTCTCGTGCAGGATCCTTTTCTCTTCTTTATCCCTGCCACTTCATTGTTGGGCCCTTTCTTCTTCCAATTTGTAGGATTGAGTTTATTTCCTTGGGTTTCTCCTATGTGGGGTCATGCTTTGATCCAATATCTATCTCGGGGGTGAAATATGGATAACAACTTGGTGATTCACGAGAACATCTACCTGCTAGATTAAGAGATCAATTTCCTTGTCATATATGTTGGGTATTGAGTCAAGAATAACAAGATGATACTAATTCTACCTTTTGTTCACAAGCCTGACCACTTGTGTTCTCAGATTTTATAAGAAAAATTCAAATTGAAAATTTTTGAGAGTAGAAAACTTTTTAAAACAAGGCTTCATTTGTTTTTATAAATGAACTAAATAAGAGCAACAAAATAGCACCACGAATATGTACAAAATTTAAAATCATACATGCTTCAAATGGAACATGCAGAGTGTGAAAAATCACTTAGGATAAAATCAATCTACATTACGTAAAGGCAATGTGTATAAGCACTTAGAGGAAAGAGAAACTAAACTAATATGTACATGTGGTGAGACCTCCCTTTTAGTAAAGAAGTGCTTAAGATAGATCATGTTCAAAGTGGAATCTACAACTCTATGCCCTTCAATGTAGATAATTGGAAATCATTACTACTTTTACATATTATTATCATATAGGGGCAACTCCATAAGGCATTGAACTTAGAATATCTCCCCGTATTTTCTCGATCTACATCCCATTTCAAAACCAGGTCCCCTTCCGGAAGATCATTGCTCTAGCCTTCTTATCAAAGCATTTCTTGATCAAAGCCGGATTATTCTCCAATGCTTGAATAACATTCTCTCTGGCTTCTTCTAATTCTATTAGCTCCATGTACCTAGCCTCCATTGGTTCAAATTAAGACATTTGTTGTCGCTTCACAAGCTCCAAAGTGGCAATTCAAGTGATATAGCCAACATCGCTTCTTTCCCATAGACAAGCTTAAATGGGGAGATACTTATGGATCTCTTGGGAATTATTCTATCATCCCATATGGCCTTTTTAGCTTTCTTTGTGCTTGGTCCTCTCGATGTTCATCAAGGGTTCTTCTGATGATCTTCAGAGGTTTTTGTTTGTAGACTCATCTTGGCCATTACCTTGAGGGTAATAGTTTGATGAAGTGCTCAAATAAGTCCCATTTTTAACAGCCCATCCTATGATCTTAGAACCTATAAATGCTAATGCATTATCTGAGATGATGGTGGCTGGTACTCCAAATCTGGTCACTATCCCTTCATAGAAATCTAGGATACTAGACTCATTTGCTTCTTTGAGTGCCACTGCCTCGGTCCACTTAGTGAAATAATCAGTTGTTGTCAGGATCCATTTGTGACCTTGGCTTGAGTTTGGGTTGATGACTCCAATGAATTCCAATCCCGGTGTATGAAAGGTTGGTCTATTGAGATTGGGTGCAATGGGAGTGTTGTTAGCTTCTCTTTGCCTTTGAAGAATGCACAACTCTTGCACCTTTTGATCCATGTGAAAAAATCACTAAACACTGGGAAAATAATATCCTTCTTTCATGATTTTGAGTGTTGTCACTCTTGGAGCGAAATGGCCTCCAACTGCTTTAACATGAAATTCTTATAGCACTCTCCCCACCTGATCTGATCCAATGCATCTCAGCAGAATACCATTGATGTCTCTTTTGAATAGGACACCATCAATAAGGACATATGGGATGGCTTGTAGCCTGAAATGCCTTCTTTTTGCTTTACTCATCCCATGAGGACATAGACTTGTTTGAAGGAAGCATACCATGTATTGGGTCCAAAAAGGAGCAAGTATATCATCTATCCCTTCTCCTTGATCATCTTGTAAGATAAGAACAACCTCTTTATCACTGTTTGTTTCATCTTGTAGAGCAGATGCTAATTGCTCACACAAGCCCCTCCCACGGACTAGCTTGGTGACCCTGATCTCAATGTCATATTACATGACATGGCTGATCCACCCTACATGTTTCTCATTCAAGTCCTTGTTGAGGAGGAATTCTTTCACTCATCCATGGGAGACCAATAGTTGGATTTAGTTGTTTGACACTAAATGCTTAAACCTCTTCAACCCCCGATCACTACTAGGACTTGCTTCTCAATGGAGAAATACCTCACCTCATAGTCTTCTAGACTCGATCGAAGAAAGAAATTGGATGTTATGATTTTTATTTATTCTGTTGAACCGGGATTGTAGAGATAACATCATTGCCACCAAAGGCATATATTATGAATCCCTTGGAAAAATATGGATTTACAAGAGTTAGAGCCTATGATATAGCCTGTTTGATAGCCTCAAAGATTTCCTTTCCTTCAACTATCCATTTAAATGCTAATCTCTTCTTCAACATCAATGTTATTGGCTTAAACAAAGTAGAAAAATTTGGGACAAACCTTTGAACAAATTTTATCTTCCCAAGAAGCTTTGGAGAGCCTTCTTGTGGCTTGGTAATGGTAGTGCTTTTATTGCTTCAACTCTTCTCGGATCAATTGTCGACCTTCCTTAGACACAATGTGGCCTAAAAGATTGCCCTCATGGGCCAAGAATATGAATTTTTAGGGTTCAAAAATACCCCAAATCTTCTCATCTTTGAAACACTTTCCTTAGATGAAAAAGGTGGTCTCTGCTACGATCTTGGAGAACATAGTGATATCATCCAGATAGATCAACACTATTTTATTGATTAGCCCTTTGAATGCCATATCCATGGCTCTTTCGAAAGTAGCACTAGCATTAGACAATCCAAATAGCATTTGTTTTTATGCATAGGTGCCCCATTTGGTCGTGAAGGCGAGTTTTGAACCGATTATCTTCATTCACCATGATCTCGATTGTATCCCGAGTAGCCCTCTAAGAGAGAGAATCTATCTCGACCCGAAACTACTTGCAAGATCTATTCCATTGAAGGGAGTGGGTAGTGATCCTTAAGAGAGGTTTGTTCAAATCCCTAAAGTCAACACACAACCCGATTTCTCCATTTTCTTTCTCACTAGGACCATATTTATAACCCAACTTGAGTGTTTTATTGGAAATACGATGCTTACCTCTATTAGCTTTTTCAACTCCCTTTTCATTAGGGGCTCAATATGTCGTTGAGTGGTCTCTACTTCTACCTGATATGCTAAGCATCTGAGTCCAATTCAATTGTGTGTTTTGCTAGTTTTTTATTGAACCCTCTTAGGTCTTCATAACTCCAAGAAAACACATCAAGGAATTCTTGGAAAAGTTGTATGAATTCATACCTTTCTTACTTGGTGGCCACCTTGCCAATTTGAAGTGTTTTGTCTTCTCCAACTGGGATTAACTCTAAATCTTCTCCCTTGATCTGTATGTTAGCTTTCTCTTTTCTGAGCTGGTCATTAGGATTGAAAATAGATTCCAGTGTTACCAAGCCTTTGGGAAGCTTGTTTGTATGCAAATGTACTATTTTATTTCCATATTGTTGTCCCAATATGCTTTGATTATGGGCTGAGAATTTAGCTTCTTCTTGCAAAAAGTTAATGATCTGCTGATCATTCTCAAACACTTTCCAACATGTATTATTTTCTGGCACTACTAGCCTCACAACCACATGGATATGTGGCTATTCTTTGTCTCTTTTGATGTTGTCCACCACATCAAAGGCTGCTCTAACTGCTGCAAGTCTATCAATAGTTTCATTTTCTTTTCTGGGTATGGACATAATGTTGAAGGCTTCAAAATCTTCTATGAGGTCCCATACTCTATTCTTATAGTTCTTGAGCGGTCATTTTTGATAGCATTTAGTCCTCTGACTTGGTTGGCAACCAATTCACTATCACCAAATACTTGTAGATTCTTGATTCCTAGCTTTCTTTCCCAATGAAGACCTTGGACTAAAGCCTCATATTCAACAAGCATTATTTGAACAAGAAAACTAAAATCTAAAGGCTGAATAATATTTCATACCTTTGGGAGACACAATCATAGCTCCTCCTCCAGCTCCTTGTCTACTCCTTGAACCATCAAAGAATAATTTCCATACCTCATTATCATCTTTATGTTCTGGCTTGGTTAAGTTAGGAAGAGGGTGATTTTCTTCATGTAGAAGGTAGACCCCTAGCTTAGATTCTTCCATTTCTTTATAGGGGTTGAAAGCATGTCTTTTTCTAGCCCACTCATCTAGAGTCAAGTATGGGATACATTCCAACTTGGTATTTGCTTCATTAGTGCTTAGAAGGTCTTCTTGATCAAAGGCTGAGAAGTTAGCATTGATTGGGCTAGGTACATAGGATTCAATGTGATAGTCAGCAATAGGTTTAGATCTTATTGTGGCCTTTGCCCCATACCTTGTCCTAAAGAGCATATGTGACCAATCAGCAAATAGGTAGCCTCTAATTTTGGCAGTGAAGTCCCTAGATAGACACAAAGCAAAATGTCGTGGAAAATTTATGACGGACACATTTTCCAAGATAGTCACATTAGGGTAGGCATGTAGGGTGAGGCTCAAATCTTTGATGATTCCCATAGTGATTATTGTTGTCCCCTCTAATTGAACTACTCCTTTAGATATAACCTCATATTGGACACCGAATTGGTCGGCTATTAGTTTGGGCATCATAGAACTACTAGCCCTAGAGTCAATCATACAATTGTGCACTAATTTTTCTTCAATAATTAATGAGACATAGAATGGAGGGGGTCTCAAGTTCTTACCTTGTTGTCCTCCTTAATTCTTCTCAATTTGAACTGCATTTACAAGCACTCTCTCTAATTGATTAGGGGTTGATTTGAGCTTGACCAATTTTGCATTGCAGTTTGCAATAGAACCCTTTGCCTTGGAATGGCCAATGACTCCCATAGTGAAATGTTCACATTTGTCCTTTTCATCTGCTCAATAAATATTGAGTGAGCTATCTTTTTTTTCCTTTCCCGAAACATTTCTTTCTTATACGTAGGTTATTAAAACCGGTGCCTAACTAGATTTGGAATGTGGCTTGGATTGGTGTTGCATGTTGGGAGTTGCATTTGGGACACCCAAACCTTGTGGAGTGATGGAAGGTTGAGGGTTACCTAAGTTCAATGGTTAGCCCTCTCCAATAATTCTCTTTTTAGACCATGTATTGGTAGCTACACTTTGAGGAGGGAATTGATTCATCCCACAAAAGTATATATCCTACCAATTTATAAGCATGGTCTCTCCTGGAGATTCACTTTGTTAAGCTTCTTAATGTTGATCTCCTTTCTATCTAGGCTCTTATGACACCATATTGGTTTGCACCATTAGAGCTTGATTCAGGGCACCATTAAAACACATGGATTGGTTATGTGGATGACTACATGTAAAACACCAATCATATTCTTATGCCATATTGTTCTGTACAGGTACCAATGCCTTTGATGTTGAGGTTTTATTTGGATTATAATACCTAAAAGGTCTAGCAACTTGAGGTTGTCCTTGATTTTGATTCTAATTTGTAGTATGAGGTGGTGGCCTATTCTGCTGGTATTGGGGTCTAGTTTGATATTGAGCCTAAGGTTGATATGGCCTAGAGATCTATGTTTGCTACCTTTTGATGGTCACTAGTTCATTTCCTAGGTTTTGTAGTTGTTTCATCACTTCTTGAAGCTCTTTAAAGGTGTTATATGATAAATTGGAAGCTTCAGCTCAACTTTGACTCCTAGGGGTGGGTGTAGGAGCTAATGTGGGTGCTTGGTTAGTATATGGGCTTCCTAACTCAAGCTACAGATGCATGGATGGCCTAGGAGTTATTTTTCCATCTCGAATCAAATGATTTTCAGCCCCTATAGAGAGGCTATAGGCTGCAGGTAATGTAGTGCCCCCATTGATTGAATCATTAGAGAAATATCAAAATTTAAAGCCCTAAGAAAGTATAAGAAGGCACCATAATCAATGGGCTTTACTGTTGTTAGAATCCTATCACAAGTTCACTGGAATCTGAGGTTGAAGTCAATCAGTTGTTCATTTGGGACTCTCTTGATTGTTGTTAGCTACTCCAACAAAGATAATTTATCACCTTTTTCCCCAAACTCATTATGAAGGGCCACACACAAGTAGTTCTAGTTCTAGATGAAGCCTGTTGTAAGAGTCTTGAACAATTGTAAAGCCTTCCCTTTGAGTGAAGAGGAAGGAAGCTTAACTGCTATGTCCATTTCATGAATCTCGTGGATTTTCCAGACATTTGCAATATCTTGGACATGATCACCCGGAGAATTTTGGTTCTCCCTAGTGAAATATGAGATACTCTTTAATGCTGCAATAGGAACTGGATTTTGTGCATTCAAGGAAAGTGGACTACTACCAGTGAAATTAACATAAGGATTTGGTTGAGCCATTCTGATTGGCCTAAGCACTCCTCTTGATTGAATGAATGGTCTTCCAGGAGGAGGTGTTGATAAATCTCTACTTGGTGGTGATAGAGACCTATGAAATCTTCTTCTTCTCCCTCTGTCTGGGGATATGTCTAAATAGACAAATAATCCCTCTTCTCTGGTTCTTGACTATGTTTGTATTATTCTCATGAATTTACCTTGACTGCTTGAAACCAGAGAATTTTTCTTTTAGAGTTGCCAGGATGTATATTTTTTAAAGCTTCCTAAAAGCATGAATCATAGCTAGTATACATCAATTCCGATGTAATAACATGGAGACTTATTTGTCCCACCGAGTGTGCTAAAACTATTAATACAAAATCACAACACCCTAAAATGAGCTCTAAAAGATATTCTTTTCTAAGGCAATCTCATTTGGTGTGATTACATAACATGGAACTTTTCCTAAGGTGTGGGACCTTACAAATTGGAAAAGCTCTCCAAACTTAAAGGTTGGTTCCTTATCCCTCTGTTTAGGTGAATACGCAAGGATTTTTGGAGGATCTATATCTATACCTAGTCTAAAACATGCCAAGGAGACAATGATAAAAGAGTACAAAAATGAGAAATAACTAAACTACCAGGTGATGCACCAAAGGAATGATGAATACCTAGTTTACGTTAGACACAAACCAATAAAATTTATATAGTAAACAAGCATAGAGAGCCAGACGTGTGATGAGAGACCAAAGAGAGGAAAAATAAGCAAGACGGATTTGAGATCGATCACAAATGTATTTTATTGCTCCAAAGATTGATACAATTCATTACAAAAGAGAGAAATGACAGAGATGTGTTACAATTTTAATGGAAGGCATGAACCCCACAAATATTTTTCTAGAAGGAGAAGGGAGCCTATAAAACTAAGAATATCCAACACTTTACAATGAACCCTGCATCTATTTTTATAGATTCAACCTAAGAGAAGAAAGAGAGAGAGACAAGCAGGAAAATGTGGGTCAAGGCTCAACCACCACTACTAATGCCTCTGCTAAAATCTACCCTAAATCCATCTTTTTGCATCGATCCTTGGTTCGGTGCCTTGAAGGAAGAGGAAACAAAAAAATAGATCGAATCCAATCTATTTATTGAGACGAATGATCCTACATTGAAATGTCAAAGACGTTTCTCCATTTTACCTCTACCTAACTTCCTAAAAATTAAATTTTAAGACTCCCATGGCATAGAAGAGATCGAGATATTTCTAACGGTGTAATATTTGCAATATTTCAAGCCTTGGGTCGAAATATATTCCCCTTTGAAGTTTGAATCGATTTCGCACAAATGTGAGGGAAAACAATTTTATAAATGGGTCCCCTTATTGGTTTGGGACACATGGCGGCTAGATTGGAATAAAATTTGGGCCCTTGAGTTCATAATTCACCTTTTATACTTTTGGACGAAAGGAAAATTTTCACCTTTTGCCCCAACCCCGCCTTGGTTTGGGGCCTAAATGCTGACTTTTCACCTAGGGAGAGTTGTGGGCCATTTTGTAACTTTTACTCCCTTTTTAGGCAAAGGGCGAAAAATTAACCTTTTCACTGACATGACCCACTTTCCTCGTGGACACATGTCACTTTGGTGCTTTTTTTGGAAACCTTTTCTCTATTTGACCCTTGAATCGGCACTATTGAGACACTTGGTAGCCTCCATTTGGCCTATTTGTGCATTGACTATTCAACCTGAATCCCCGAAAGCAAAGCACTAGATTTAATTAAATCAACACAGAAAGATATTCTATTCAGCATATCCATCATATTACAAGAACCCATATAAATAGGAATATAGCTCTCCTATGATTTAGGAGGTAGCTATAACAAAAATCTAACCTACGTGAGTTGTTAAAACTCATTCACCCGTATTTGTTATAAGTTGTTTTATATAACAACTATATAACAAAATACTAACATATTTACAAACACAATATTACATGATAATAATTACTAACGTAATTATTATTTACCAATGGAGCACTAATAGATTGATTTCCTAACATTCCCCCCCTTAGTGCGAACATGGGGAAAACCTTCCTTTGTACTTGCACCTGCTCATGATCTGGTGATTTTCATAGGATGATCACAAACCTCAAGGATGGTTTTGCAAACGGTTGACCAAAACCGAGAATGGTGGTTTTGCAATTGGTTTACCACAAACCACAAAGTGATGGTTTTGCAAATGGATTACCAACAACCAAGAATGGTGGTTTTACTATTGGTTTACCACAAACCACAAACAAAGGTTTTCAAGTGGTTTACCTACAACCACATCATGATGTGCCAAGTACTATTATCAGCCCTCATCAATATCTCACTGCAGGGAATAACATAGGAAAATCTGCTGAAATCTGCTACTCATACATACATAGAAAAAATTGACATAATGGAAATGGAACATTGGATCATGTTCCCCCCCTCAATGTGAAATTTCCACTTATTGAAATCAGGAACACTACAAATAGGCACACGACGGAAATCACACTGCCCAAAATGAAACCAAACTGAAACATACATGTCACCAAAACTGATATGCGGCCCCGTCGTTGGCAACTGACGAGAGGTCGTTGAATGACCTCCAACCTCCGTGCCTCCATCCTCTAGTATCATGCTACTAGTTCAACCGGATTTGATCATGAAGCTCAAAAAATACCTTCAATAATTTGGACGTCGCATACAAGCAAAAATGCGTCCAAAATTGAAATGCGGGCAAATTTTTATTTTATTTTTCAAACTTTGGAAGATGACACTTTTTACAATAGTATTGAGCCACAATGAACTTTTGATGACTAAAAAAATTGACTCTTGACTTGACTACAACTAAACTTTACATTATTAATTCTCAATATTTTGACTCCTTGATTTTTGAAAATGGACACAAAAATAACTATTTTACCATATATACATATGATGACACTTTACGACAAACACACTAATGGTGCTATATAATACACTTATACTCTTAATGACATGACATTAATACAACTAATTTGTGTAAAATACACTATCATCAGGTACCAAATATTTTATAAAACCTAAAGTGAATAAACTTATGTACTACCTATCCTAAACTAAAGGCCAAATGAATAGACTATTTTAGTGTAATCATAAAATAAAATGACTTTAAACCATCAACTAAATATATTGCTATAAGCATTTATAAATACCACATCCTAAATAAGAATGATTTTAAACCTAAAATACCTATTCTTAATAACAAATCGGTGATATCTGATGTGGAGCTCAACATGTATGTATTTACTACCACCAATTGAGTCGAAGCCAATGCAAGATTTGTGGATGTCGAGTGGTATTGAAGGAGCATATAAATGTAGGTTTTGAGAATGAAATAGCAGCGGAAGAGTAAAGGATTGGATCAATTTCCTTTTAGTCTGAGTTTTGTTGGGAGTGAGGAACACAAGCTGGATAGTTCTTATCCTTGATCATAGACCTCTCGTGCAACATCCAGGTTTCCTAGATGTTCCTTGAGCTGTCTCGAGCTGGCCAATAAGCCACAATTTAAAGAACAAAGGATATCGTCTGAGACCTTTCTCAAGAAGTGATCTCTCTTATGTAATTTTTCCCAACTCTCTTGCAACAATCACCGACTTCATCCAGACTCTCTTTGAGAAATCCCTCTCACGAGCCTTAGCAAGAATCATTCTAGCCCTTTCAGGCTCATGATTTTCAAACTCCAATCAGATGCATGAAACCAAATTCTCTCTCCTTCACGTTTTTCCAACACACAACTCACGAATATGTGAAAACCATGGTTTTGATTCCCAGCAAAGAAAATTTGAAGGCAGTTTTAATGTGACTGTTTCGACAATAGATGCAGTGAAGACACCGTAGAACCAAATCTGATCAAACTCGATGGATGTAATTTGGTGTTGAATTCTGCAGGCCGCCGCACATTGTATGATGATGAACTGGCAATGTTTTGACGTCCTTCAGATCTATAGCAGGGACCGTAGCATCGCTCTGATGCCAAATGAAAGCACAGCACCAGATTTAATTAAATCAACACAGAAAGATATTCTATTCAACATATCCATCATATTACAAGAACCCATATAAATAGGAATATAGCTCTCCTATGATTTAGGAGGTAGCTATAACAAAAATATAACCTACGTGAGTTGTTAAAACTCATTCACCTATATTTGTTATAAGTTGTTTTATATAACAACTATATAACAAAATACTAACATATTTACAAACACAATATTACATGATAATAATTACTAATGTAATTATTATTTACCAATGGAGCACTAATAGATTGATTTCCTAACACCCCCCTTGGTAGAACACGTGGAGGCACCTCGCTTGTTTGTAAACCCGACCCAAAGGTTTCCTTTGGACGAGTGTTGAGTTGACACTTGTCATCCTCCACTGATCTCTAGAATTTTCAATAGTCTTCTTACTTTTAGACTTTGGGCTACGTGGTGAGCTTGCGCTCATTTGGGTCTCCGCCTTTGGGCCAACTCTTGGAAATGCACCAAGGTGACACTTGGCACTCTCCACTTACTCTTCTATACTTAGTCAATTTTGATGCCTACCCTGTTTTCCTTTGAATCAATTTGACCATTTGCTATATAGAGTGTCGGCGCAAGTTTGAGCTTATGTTTTTGGATTCACTTTTGGAATCGTCATTGGTACACATGGCCTCTTTCGCTACCTCCTTCATACTTAGTCAATTTTATCCCTTTTCCTAAATCACTTCGATCCCGAGGACTTTGAATCTTTGTTGTTCTTCCTCCCTCTGGCTTATGGCTCCTTGCTGCATTGATCCTCATTTTCCGACCCTATAATTTCATAGTTTTTTCTTACCTAGATTTGGAGAATAGATTTAAGATGTAAAAATGGCCCGAAAAAGTTGATTGTTTGCATGCAGGATCCTTTTCTCTTCTTTATCCCTACCACTTCATTTTTGGGCCCTTTTTTCTTCCAATTTGCAGGATTGAGTGCATTTCCTCAGGTTTCTCCTATGCGGGGTTGTGTTTCGATCCAATATTTAGCTCAGGGGTGAAATATGGATGATAGGTCCCTCAAATATTCTTCTCTTTTCGGGGGAAAATTGAGTGGGAAAAATTATAAATGCAATGAGAATACTCTTGCAAATGGTTGGAGTTTGAATTCTTGAGAAAAAAATTTGAGAAAGTCATCTTCCCGAGAGACCAAAGCTGAAATTACCTGTTATTTTCTTTTGTGTTAGATTTTCTATCATGTCAAGTTTGTTGTAGATGTATAGCCACTAACAAGCACTATAATTGGTCTGGAAAATTTTCCCTATTGATGAATCTAAGTAATTTTGGAATTAATTTGTGTCTAATCTCTAGCAATTTTGTGTTTGCTTTATTTTTAGAATGTCTACAAATAGTTTCTTTCATTCCTATTGCAATCTTACACTGAAATTTTTGTGAAATCACACAAGATCTCATCCTGTGATAGTCTAATGGTATTTGTAATTTCATTTCAAGAAGAGCCTTCATCTTGGATGAGATAAACAAATTTAAAATCAATTCACTATCATTTGTTGATAAAGATTGTTTGTAAGTCTTGGTGTACCTTAGGCATGATTAATCAGAAACTTTAGTGTTTAATTGAGTCTTCCAATTTGAGCCTTCGTGTTGGAGTCTCAAACATTATGTGAAAACATGTTGATACGGGTGTCCATTGAAGCACACCTTCTACCTGAAGGAACATCTTGATTATTCTTGAGCTTTATGTTGTGAATTTGTTCATTATTATGAATTCCCTCCAAAGATCATGTATATTCAACTTTATCCTACTTCATCTCCCACCAAAATCATTTAAAACCATTGACCCACCTTGAAATACCCCTATTTTCCTGTATATCAAAAAAGGAATAAAATCTACTTGCAAAAATATGTAGAACAATCAGGATTTCTTAATGTCTTTAGTAACCTTTTCCTTGTATTGAAAATATCTCCATAATCTAGAAGTGACAACTCGTGAGAGTCATATTTGGTGTGTTGATCATATTTTCCCAAGGTCTTCTCTATAAAATTTGTGCAAAAGAAGGATTTACCAACATTCTTCAATAATAGAGGTTACAAATAGGTTTTCTTACCTGGGTTGAAAGTCACAACCTAAAATAGTTAGGATAAGATCACATCCTTTCAAGGTGCTACCCACTTCTTCAAAGCTTGAGTGCTAAAAGTCAGATAGATTGCTTCCCACTACAAAATGACATACATAATGATCTATCTACCTCTGTGTGTCTTTTCAAATCCATGATGTTGCTTGGCCCTTGAAGGAGATTAAATTTGGGTACCAACACCTTTCTTGTGAATGGAATGGGAAATCAATGTTTTTGGGAAAAATGGAATTATCTCTAAGTGTGGGACCATGAAACCGAGATAAATATCCCGAGAAGAGGGGTTCCTCTTCCCAATCTAAGAAATTTTTTTCCTAATGTTATAAATTCAATTGTCTACTCCAATTTTATGATTCCAAGGAACATGGAGAAAGAAAATGTATGAAAATGAAGAAATCCTATCTAAGGAGGTGATAATATTAAGAGAAGGGTGATTGGGACACTCTCTAACATATGAAAATTAGAAATAATGTGATATAGAGGGTATGTAAAACACAAAAGTCTTAAAACACACATTGAAACACCATTTCCATTAAAACCAACATTTTAGAGCTAACAAGGAACTAAAAAGTCATAAACATTCTTAAAATGTAATATAGATGCAAGACATTGTAATGGAAAACAAGTAAGGGTTGAAGAATAGCTTAAAAAATTTCTTTCATTTCTTCATATGATTCCAAAGTCCATTAAAATGAGAGGGAAATGCATGAATCTCTTTAAAATTTCCCAAAATGAAGGCTTGAAGCTCACAAAACCTATGGAAGAATAGAGGATTAGATACGAGAATGGAAGAAAAATAAGAAAGAGAAGAAGGAACTCGAAATATTCCTCCAACCAACAAAAAAATTATTGAATGACCTAAAAAATGATGGTGAACCTATCAAAGCCCATGCCTCCATGTCCTTTAGCTTGTAGAAGAAGAAATTTTCCCCACGATTCCATTAATGCTTCATTTTATACCTAGAAGTATTCATTTGGAATTGGGGAGTGTTTTCTTGATTTTCTCCCACGTAACCTCACCAAACTTATGATTTATTTTTTTCAATATGAAGTACATACAAATACAAATCGAGTTATATAAATTTTGTGAAATTTGGATAATCAGTCAAAAGTTATGGGGATGCGGGTCTAAAGATGTCGCGAGTGCTCATTTTCTAGGCTTTTCATCATTTACCCTTGTCACTTTTCTGAATCGTACTTGTCTTCATTTTTCTCTTTTTAATTTATATTTCACTTATATCAACTGATTTAGGGTTTAATGACATAGATGGAACCTAGGCCTACGAATCCTTACGTAGTTGTACCCCTAATTACCGGCACTTCACTTCATCTCTTCAATACCTCCTAAATCTTTATTTTGCGGGTTTTGCATGTGTGCGGGAACTCAGTCACTTTGTGGTAGATGGGTATTTGTGTGATTCATGGGCTGGAAGAGCCCATAAATCTCGCACTCGATTCAACTAGCTCGGGGAGCTTTTTTAGCTCGCATAGCCCTTTGTACTTTGCTCACCTTTTCAATTGGTGTACTTAGCGTTTCGGGAAGTAGTTCCCGACACAACTAATTCTACCAAATCTTGTGCTCTCCATACTACTTTCTCATGTAATAAAATATCTCTCCCCCCTATAATTTATTTTGGTGACTTCAGGGTTTTGCAAAACCTCAGGCCCGATGAAACCAATTCCCACAGTTCCGTCAGGATCTGAAATCCCGCACTTAATTATCTTCCCCAATTCCAATGCATTTTAGTCCTTCAACGAGTGCTAGTAACTTAAGTTCCATACGACTTGGTTCCTCTCAACCCCTTCTCATCCAAATTACACTAAAAAAAATATTTTTCTCCCTTTTTGTCCAAATTTAACTAACCTTTTGGGGTTTTGTGGGGTCCTAGGAATTAGGAAAAAAAAAGAAAAAGATACCTCAAAACCAGTTTTCTCAACTTCCTCAATTTTATCCATTTTTAGCTAAGTATGAGAAATGAGATAGAGGTGAAATCCTTCAAATAAATTCAATTTTTTCCAATTTTCTTATTTATCCTTGTCTAAGCAAAGATTAAAAATGCAAGTTTTCAAAATTACCTCTGGGGGGAATTTTGGATAACAATTTGGTGACTCAACACAACTATCCGCCTTCCGGATGAAGTGATCATTGGACTTGCAACATCCATTTGGTATGGAGTCATCGTGACAACTATGAGACTAATCAAAAACTTTGAAATTGATCCTGAGCCACTTGAAACATTGTTTGCACCTAGAATTGCTCTTTTGCTTGAATTTTTCATCCTTTTATAAGAATTTTTGAAATTTTCATCAAGTGGGAATTTTTGAAATTTTCATTAGGTGGAAATTTACCATCTTTCCTTCATAATATGATCGAAAATTTTAATATTCCACTCTTGAACCTATCGGGGACACTATATAGATATGAAGTTATCGTGAAGCTACATAAGAAGCTAACAATTTCATAAGATTTTATCTTGAGCGAGATTCAAGGATCTGTGAAAAATTTATTTGAGGTTTATTTTAAACTCAAAACCAAGAAGAAACTTGAATAAAACACATGAGGGCTACCTACTAGGACTAAGATCATGGAAGGTGCTATGAAAATAACTATCTAAAATGTCTCACATTGCCCCAAACTGATTTTTGATCAAGGAAGAGGCACCAAAATAAAAGTTTCTCCTAAAAGCAAAATATAAAAAGGGTGCACCTCATTCCTTTATATTTCTTACCATGCTTTGATTTGGATATCATATAATAAATATGATATATAGCCAAGTTCGATCCTTGCTTAAAGCCTGCAATGGGGTTAGTAGATGGATATCCAAAATGACCAAGTATTTATTGGGAAAGGGCATTTCAACTTGTTTGTAGTAGCAACCATAAGCATTTGATTGCCCTCTTAGGCCCATTTAGGCCCATCTAAGGTAATCCAAGCATATTAGTAGTCATGTTTAGTTATATTTTGTATTGTTTTCATACTAGTTAAGCATTCTTATTTTGTCTAATTGGAAAGCACATGGGCACTACAAAAAAGTGTTGTTGACTTGAGAAAATACATGGAGGATAGGATTTTAGATCCATATTTTAAAGTGCCTAAGAAGGATGTGGTTGAACATGAGGATAATGCATAGAAGCAGCTAACTACTTTAACACTAGTTGACATTCACCAATGTTTAATGACCTTGATCTTTTTAAGTTCTACTATTTTACTTTTTACGATACTATATGTCCTGAGTAGCCTACCATGCTACCTTTGATTGGAGAAAGTCACACATTCACAGTGAAGCATATATTGTACAACTTGTTTTTCAACAAGAATTTTTATTAAGTTAATACTAGTTAAAGGTGGTTTATATGCTCTTGTTCATTTTCAATATGTTTTAACATTTTGTCTAGAAAAATATTTGATTTTTGTTGGCTAAATATGATTATTACAAATTGTTCATCATTCTCATAAATAACATTGTTTGACTCTTCCCTTGCTTCAAATTTGTTAGTGTTGATAGTGTTATTTGACTACAAGATAACATACCCTATATCCACAATTTTTCCACAATATCTTTGTGGGTAGATGAGACAATATTGTGAATCCAATTTTGTGGACTCCACCCACAAAAATATTGTGAAAAAAATATACTGTAGAAAATTCATGACAACTTCCACAATTCAAAATGTGTGGCAACAACCACAAATATAAAAGTGTGGCATTACAACAATTCTAATGATTGTGAATTTGCAACAATTTTAACAATTGTGACTTTACCACAAACCAATAACAATAAAGATGTCTCCAACCCATTTATGATGATATAACATTAAGATTTGTTTCTTTGCATATTCAAATGTTTATATATTTTCAATTTCCTTATATTAAAAAAATCTAAAGAATATTAATTAAATAAATGTTAATATACTAAGCACTTCTAATTTAAAATCATAAATTTATATTATAATATTATTTAAAAATTATATTTAATATTTATTAGATTATTTAAGTGTGTTCTTACTTTTAAAAAAATAAGATTCATTAGACATAAAAATATTTAAAAATTATTATATATATCAAAATAAATGGTTTTTTAATTTTTATTCCTATGCACAACTTCCACAATTCAAAATGTGTGGCAACAACCACAACTATAAAAGTGGTATTACAACAATTCTAATGATTGCGAGTTTGCAATAATTTTAAAAATTGTGACTTTACCACAAACCAATAACAATAAAGATGTCTCCAACCCATTTATGATGATATAACATTAAGATTTGTTTCTTTGCATATTCAAATGTTTATATGTTTTCAATTTCCTTATATTAAAAAAATCTAAAGAATATTAATTAAATAAATGTTAATATACTAAGCACTTCTAATTTAAAAATCATAAATTTATATTATAATATTATTTAAATATTATATTTAATATTTATTAGATTATTTAAGTGTGTTCTTACTTTTAAAAAATAAGATTCATTAGACATAAAAATATTTAAAAATTATTATATATATCAAAATAAATGGTTTTTAATTTTTATTCCTATGCACAACTTTATTCAGGGAAATATTAGGAAAATCATTATGATACAAAAGAGAGCAGTTTTATGCTTAACATTGGTTTTTTTATTGGATAAAAGGGATGACATTTAAAATTAGAGATATCCTGCATACACAACCAATCCATTATTAATATTTATATAATTTTTAAAGATCTTTAAAGCATAGGCATAATTATTAAATTTTTTCGATAACATGTAATGGGTTTGAAACATGGAAACTCGCCATATTTAAAGCTCGTATTGAAATTTCTACACCGATAGCAATTTGTCTTGGTAGAAATATTTTTACAAAAATACAAAAAGACATAGTATGGTCTGTATACAAAATTTTACAATTAAAATTTGTAATTGTAAAATATATTATCATTGAGAAATGGGAAACATATTGAATTGTTTCGAATTAATGAGAAAAGAATGTGTGAGTATTGTGAATTGATGAGACATTCATTTTCTCCTAGTAGCAATTTGAAGTATATTCAAAGGACCTGTGGCTACGTATTTCTTTTGCAGTTGAAACTCTTGAATATAACCATATTCTATATTCTCATATCCTTTTGGATCCCTGAAATAATGACTAAAACAGCATATTCATAACATAAAAAAAAATTAAAAACCAGATCTATGCAACGAACATTCTACAAATAATGATTTTTCTACCTACTCATTTGTTTTTGAATCTGTAATCATATTTTTCCATACCTTTAATAATTTCATTTTTCTTACAAAACACTCTGTGAAATGCCTCTTGAATAGAAATGATAGACAATTAATATATAATCCTACATAAAAACCATGAAAATGCAACATTAAATTGCTAGATACGAATCTGCAGAATAGTGGACGTGGCAGACTTTATATGAAAACAATAGCTTGGAGAGCACTGACTATGGCTAACACGGTTACTTTATGTGAACCTTCCAGCTCAGAGCCAAAAGAAAGGCAGAAAATAATGCAATCAATGATATAAACAATTACTATCTCTGATTGTTTTGCATATATCATGAGAAACTTACGACTTGATCAATGGAAAACGTAAACGAGTAAATATCTAACTCTTCAATATTGTTCAGTTATTAATGACTTATGACCTCTTTAAATTATCATTGCAGGTTCCCAAAGCAAAGGATGCATTTTTCTTAAACATATATTGAATTTATTTATGTCAAAAAGTCTTCTGCATTTTTTTCTTAAACATATATTGAATTTACTTATATATCTCAAAAAAGCTTTCTATTTTAATGTCAAATTAATTTATTATTATTAAATATTAGTAACTATGCACAAACAAAACAACTCAGTTAAAAATATAAGTCCCTATATTAATTGAATATCTCACCCGTTTATTATTTATAGATAATGTGATCAATTTAAAATCAATTAAAACCAACAATTAAATAGTTATTAAATTTTTAGGTATAAAGATTATTACACATTTAAAATTATTGAATATTTTTTTTTATTAATATTTGTTGTATATGGTTTTTTGAAAATATTGTTTATATCACTTTTCCATTCAAATAAAATTATGAAAAATATGTACATGTGTGACGAATTTTTTTGATAACCACAAAATAATCATAATAATGTAATTAGTGTAAAAATATTTATTAATTTTAAAAAAAAAAAAAAATCATAGCATCCACAAAATATTTTAACAAATTGTAGATATTATTCAACCAATTAGATTCAAACCTAGGAGTATGGATTGTTGATATTTGGTAATTATAAAAACAAAGAATATTTTACTATTCTATTTAGATGATGTATGCTCTCATAAATAAGTTTTAAAGATTGATGTGAATGGTGTGAATTTACACAATGATGTAATTTTCAATAAAATACTATAATAAAATTGAATTTAACGAATAGATATGGTATATTTGTTAATAAAACCCAATAAACTATCTATAATTAATTATTTGGCATACACATGATTGGTTGTATGATGAAATATATGAGCATCTTAGAGTTCTAGAAAAGAATCCAAGATTTACTAAATATATCTAATTCATAATGTTAATTTATGTTTGTGATCTTAGAGATCATACATAAAATTATTTCATCTTTTAATTCCAAAAAAATTGTTGACACCATGTATAATTTACAAAGTTAATCTCAATCTTTTAACATTGTAGATAATGTGATATATTGTCGATTTGCAACAATATTTATTTTTATGCAATATAGACCATTTATAGATTTATATCCAATATTTGCGATGTTGTTGACTAACCACAATTTCGTTATATAAATAAACATATATTGTAGATATTCTACAATTATTTCACAATACTAATTTATTGTGGATACGATTCTAGATAAAGGAACCTAATTCTAGTAGTGCAACAGGGTCCGGGCCCGACGGGGCTCTCACCCTCTCCGGCGCCCCTTCCAATCATGTGTATAAGGGTGAAGAATTATTTGTAGCTAGGTGTTGTATTCCTAAAACTACGTTGCGTTTTCATAGCCAAATTAAAAAAATTGAACTCATGCCCTTCGTTGGTGTTTAAGCCAAGTTAGAGACTCAATAAATTAGCAAAATTTGTGCCCTAGAGCTGTTTAAACCTTTGTTTTTCTTGTTCTTAGAAATCTTTCATTTCTCGGTCTCATGCACATAATATCCTCTTTGAAACCTCCATTTTTCATCAAAATTGTTCACTTTTTCTATGGTCGGGCCGTTAAATCATTGTTTTTCCTACATATCTTTGGTTCATGCAGAAATTTGAAAATTGGACTCAAAACAATAAATTTTTCATCCTCTATGTATTTTCCATAGTCGGGATGACGGGCATCTTTTCCCTATCAAACTTTAACCCCAATGAATGGAGGTACTTGGTCAGATCCTATTGGATGAGGAGGAATGGGATTTTCGGTGAGCTTAAAACTTTTGGTAACTTTTGGCAAAATGGTAAATTTGCCCCATGACCCATCGGGTAATAAAGGTAAAAGTCAAAGCAGATTTAGCAAAGGCCATCAAGGAACTTTTGGAAGTTTAAAAATTCCCAAAAGTGAAGTAAAAGTTCTAGAATGCTCCGCGGCTCTGCTAAAGTCTCGAGCCCCATTGTTGAAAAGTCAAAGCGGAGGAGTGGAACGATGGAGGAAATTGAGCTTTTTCCAAAAAAGGTTAAAATGTTTAGAAAATATTTGTGACCCCATTTTCAATAAGAAGATACCACTTTTCAAGCGTTCAATCAAGCGGTGGATTGATAGACAAAATTGTGTTTTTGAGCCTCTTTACAAAAAAGGGAAAAAGTTGAAGTTGAAGCCCATGCAAGGAGAAAGTCAAAGGTGAAGATTGCCATTGAAAATTCAAAGTGAGAGAACGGATTGGCTAAGAAATTTGTGTTTTTGAGCCTCTTTGCAAAAGAGGGGAAAAATGAAGGTCAAGCACATAGGGAGAAAGTCAAAGGTGAAGCCCGTAGTTGAAAATAAAAAGTGGGAGAACGGTCCAGTGGAGGAATTTGAGTTTTGAGCCGTTTTCCAAAAGAAAGGTTAAAATGTTGAGAAAAGAGTCACGATCCCGCTTCTAACTAGAACATGTAATGTGTCCTAGTCCAATCGGAGTAGTGGGCTGGTTGAGGAAATTGAGTTTTCGAGCCTTCATCCAAAAAATATTAAAATTTTCAGAAAACAACCGCGATCCCATTTCCAATAAGAATGTGCCACGTGTCTAAGTTGAAAACTCAAATCGCGATTCTTGGAGTCAATTTGTTCCAAATTGCCAAATTTCACAAAAAAATCAAAAAATGCGAAAGGCTTCCCTTATAGCTATTCCAATCCCTTCCTACCATGTGGATGGCCCAAGTTTAGAGTTAGGGAGAAAATCAAATGGTTTATATTCAAACTGGAAAATCGAATGTAATGCTTGCTTTGCAAGATGTGGTTTTTAAACCATCATGAGCATTTTCTTCGCAATGGAGGAACTTGAAGAGGTGTAAATGATTTGTAAATATTGTAACCATTTTGGCAAAGGATATAATGGCTCCTCAGAGCCATTCCAAAGGGTCATGAACAATTTCAAAAATACCAAAGTGTTATGTACTTGGAAGAGATAGAAAATGCCATACTTCTTCTATTTAACCTTCTCCTCGATTTTCCTCTTTCCTCAAAGGTCTGTACAAATATTGTTTTAGCTTCAATAATAAAAGAAGATTTTTTTTGTTTTTTGATTGAGAGATTGATTAGTACCTGCAACCAATGAATTTCATTCGGTCTCATAGCCTCTCCAAAAGATTTTTTTCTTCTAACTATAAATTCATGTAAATGAAATTTCTAATTAATGTGTGTGGGCATCTGATATTGTACTCGCAACATTAGTTTCTCCTATCACCATTCCCACTCCATTTCCCATTCTCAAACAAAGTTTCTTCCCTAGTGACAAATTTCTAGCTTTGCCACAGGGTCAGTGGAGTGCCCCTATTGGATCTTTGGTTGAAAGGCCACCATTGAAATCCATTTTTTTATGCAGGCATATACGGAAGCTGCACTATTCAAGTAGAGGGACTTAGATTCCCATAGCGTTGGCTTGAAACTCACCAATTTTTCCACAAGAAAAATTTTCTCACCAACAATTTTTGACACCCACCATGGGGTAGATTTTGTAGCATCTGCACCTAAAAATGACCTCAGGGTCATAAAATACAAAAAAAGATTCTAGAAGAAAGGTTTCTAGAGATTGAATAATCACACAAACTACATGGATGTAAATCATGTCTATTCTAGGAAATCCTCCTTTTAGGAGACTTGATTTTCTCTTTCACATCTAAGAAGACATTGCTTCTAATATGAGAGAAGCTATTTGGCATAATAGAAAAAGTGTCAATCAATACTTCATTGCCATAAGGATTTTGGACCTAGAAGAGGAATGTTCTATTGAATTAGAAAGGCAGAGACAAATTCCATCACCCTAGAGAAGAGCATAAAATTTCAAGCTAGCTAATAGAAGATACACCCAACAACTGAGGCAAGGAGGACAAATTGACCCCACATTTGAAGATCTTGAAAGATCTCGGTAGTTGTTGAAGAGGAGATATAGGCTCAAATTTAAGAAATAGAAAGTCTCCAAATTGATGTAAAAGAAAGAGTATCATCTCAAGCAGCCTTAGCAAGACCGAAGGATAGAAATAAGAATATAATGGTTGATAATGAGCATGAGGAACACAGGCCTAACATACCATGTGGAAGTAATCTTGGTTCACTCTCTCTTCCACAATGACTTCATGGGCTCCCAAAAGGATCAAGAAATAACTTCCCAAAATTCAAAGGGGATAGTTCTCATCTCCCCAAAGAACATGTTGCAACATTCATCACCGCTTTTGGATTGTTGGGAGTTGAAGATGAAGATTTTTCAGTTAGGCTCTTCGTGGAGTCACTCCATGAAAGAGATATTGAATGGTTCTACATGTTTCCCCAAGATCTGTCACATGATGGGAAGTTATAAGAATTACATTTCAACATAGGTTCAATGTCACGAGAAGATTATCAGGATTTATTGGTCCAATCAGTTCAGATGAAGAAGGAGACCTCTGAATCAATGAGAGATTTTGTAGCAAGGTATAATAGGTTAATAAGAAGGATCCCAAAACATGTGGTACCCCCTGAAAACAAATTGAAAAGGTTCTTCATCAGTGCTTTTCCATAAGAAGTTGGTTTCTTCCTCATAAGAGCCTAACCAAGAACATTGAGGGAAGTTCAAGACTTTGCAGTTGAGATTGATGATGATATAATTATTTCTAGAAAAGTGAAAGGACCAAATGGGAAGCAAAAAGGTTAGAGTTCAAATTCAGTCACCACTGATCCAATGTTCCAAAAAATGGCAAATGACCTAGTTTCTTTGAAGAAGCAACTGTCACAAATCACAATGAGGAATGCTCCAAGGAGACCAAATATTCCTGATAGACCAAGAATTGCTCCACCTCATCATAAGATTTCTCTAGATGCACCACCAATCAATGCCATCTGTGATACTAGCGAATCAGAAGAAGGAACAAACATTGAGGAAACTGAAGAAGAAATCATGGATGACTATGAAAACTATCTTGAAATTGAAGAGGTTGGCATGCATAATGGCCTGATTGAATACATTGATGATCAGGAAGAAGGTGATAAAGAAGCTCCAAGTTTTTCATGTTCTTTTTTCACTCGTGCACAATCCAAGAATGGTGTTTTAGCCTCAACAATTACAACTAAGAATAGGAAGAATGAAGAATATAGCTCTTCAAATCCTTTACTAAACAAGACCATCACTAGGGGATCCCCTTTACCAATTTTCATGGAATTAGCTAGAGATAAATCAAATTCGCGATTGTTAAGGATCACACTATTGTGCCAAGTAAGTTATCTAATTCTTCTCCCACTCAAAATTTGTTAAGATAAATTCTCTTCTTAATGTTGGTTCTGCAAGAACATCTAAATTTCAATCAAAGTCTACACCCCCATCTCCTTCCAAGCCAATTTCTACATTTCAAAAGGAGAACCAAATACCAAATTTAATGACACATCTTCCATTTAAGTACTCATCTACCATAACTTCATTTGAATTTGTAGAGCATGCTAGTAAAACCAAAGTCCTGCTCTCACGAAATTAAATAGGTAAAAACACATCGCCCAATTTGAAAGATTCATCAAGGCGATGCTGGGAGGTAACTCTACATCCCCAATCTCTAATTCTAAAGGCTTACTTCCCACACTGTCTTCTCAAAACATGCGGCCCTCGGTGCCTCCACCACCAACATAGTTGAGCCTTTTTACTGTCACTTCTCATCAAAGGTTTCTAGTTAAACAATTGCATTATAGATTATGGAGCCTCGAGATAATGTGATGCTTGTAAAATTTGCAAATAATCTTGGCTTCACTTTTAACTAGGCAAATGGCACATGCTACTCAATCGAATACAACCAAGTTTTCATATGTAGGAAGGACTAAGGATGCTCAAAGGTTGCACTAGATGATTACCCGATAAGAAGATACTATTGACAATTTGGGTGGCATACATCCAAGCATCTTTTGGTATGCTATTGAGTAGAAGTTTTTGTAGAGATCTAGCTTGAGAAATAAAAATGGATTGGTCACATGCAGCTATCCCAGTGAAAGGAGAAATGAAGAAGTTGCTACTAGTTAGAAAAATGAAGTTCACAAAGTGAGGAAGAATGATGATCCAAGAGCTGATATCCTTTTTCAAGATTGTGGGCTAGGAAACTACTTCCTCACATCAGAAAAAGAGGAGAACTCACCACTTCTCATGGAGGAAGAAGAAGAACAAATCTAGACAATGGAGTTTGATGGCAGTCATTCTAGATCAGGCTCAAGAGCTGGTGTGGTATTATACTCTCCCTCCAATGAGGTATATCCTTTTGCCTACAAGCTGCAATTTGATAATACAAATAATACAACAAAGTATGAAGCATTACTCTTAGGCATGAATGTAGTAGAGGACATGGGAATCAAGAAGTTGAGATGCAAAGGTTGTGGCAAAGTAGTTCCACTTGCAATATCGGTGAAAAACCTCGAGACTCAAGCACTATACAAACAAAGTGTGGGACTACATTGAATCCTTTGATGCATTATCCATTGAAGCTATCCCTATAGAGTAGAATGAAAAGGTTGATTGTCTAGCAGTGTCATCTTCCTTAGTGACACATCATCCTTCTTTTGGCAAGGATAAACTGACCATTGAGATGGTGTTCATACCTAGCATACCAAACAATGCAAATCACTGGTAGGTCTTCAATGATGAAAATCAGATCCTAGACTTCTTATAATAAAGGGATAAGTTCATTAATTTTTTCATTAAGGAAGTGAAAACCCACACTACGAATCATTCCCCAAAGAAGAGAAGGAAGGAATTCGGGGCATTGATGAAGAGGTAGTAATCAAACTGAAAGGAAACAAAATCCCCAAAGACCTAGTTTCTTTGGAAGACCTCTTCGACAAGCATGACAGTTCATCCAAGAGAAATAAAAAATAGTCTTCTAGGTGTCCATCTGATTTTGATCAAGAAAACATTCATGCTTCATAGAATCCAAGGATGGTTAACATTGGTAAATGTTGCTCACCAGAAGAGAAGAGAAAGTTTGTTGCTCGCTAAAATGGTACTTAGACGTCCTAGCCTACTCCTATGATTAACTCAAATATTTTCATCCAAAGGAAATACATCACTCCATTCCTTTGAAGAAAGGAGCTAATCCCTTCGGGAAGAAACAAAGGCCCTAAAATCCAAAGATTGCCAATGTTATCTAAGAATAGGTGACAATGATGCTCAATGCTAGAATCATGTTCCCCATCCACCATTCAACATGGGTGGATAAGATTTTGTCAAGAAGAAAGAAGAATGGGGAAATAAGGATTTGTGTAGACTTCAAAATCTGAATCAGGCATCTCTCAAGGACAACTACCCTCTTCCAATCATGGATCATATTTTGCAAGCAATCACGGGATCTGAAATACTCTCTTTTCTTGATGGATTCTCAGGGTACAACCAAATCAATGTGGCAAGAGAGGATTGCAAAAAAATAGCCTTGACAAACCTTGTGGCATGTTTGCCTACAGTAAAATGCTTTTTCGCTTGATCAATGCCGAAGGCACTTTCTAGAGAGAAATGTACTTGGCCTTCAAATATTTGAAACATTACATTGTCATTTACCTTGATGACCTCATGGTTTTTTCAAAGAGAAGGGATATCATAGCTATCATTTTGAGAAACTCCTTGTAAGGTGTAGGGAACATGGAATTTCTCTAAATCCAAAGAAGTGCATTTTGGAGTCACAGAAGGTAACTTGCTGGGAAACATTGTGAACAAACATGGAGCACACATTAATCTTGAGAGGGTCGAGCTATCCAAGAACTAGCCTTACTAACCAACAAGAAGGGAGTTCATTCATTCTTTAGAAAGGTAAATAGCTTCCTTCGTCATTTTGTGCTGAGTTTTTCGAAATGACTAGGCATATAACTTCCATGATGAAGCCTCAAGCAAGTGTCAAGTGCAATAAGGAAGGAAAAACAACATTTGAGGAGATCAAGAAAGCCATTGCCAAAGCTCTAACTCTTGTATCCCCAATTTCAACAAGGATTTCATCATGTATTGCTATGCATCGAACATACACTCTTTTTGTCCTTGTTCAAATGAATGATGAAGGTTTGGAAGCACCCATCGCTTTCATGAGTTGTCCTTTGAAAAATCATGAGGTAAAGAACATAAAAATTGGAGAAACATCCCTACGTAGTGGTCAAAGTTGTTAAAAGTTTCAGATTCTACATTCTCAATTCCCATACAGTGGTGATGGTCCTTGGAAGTGCAATCAAGTCCATTTTGACTCAACAAGATCCTAGGGCTAAGAGAGGAAGTTGGATTGTAAAGACCCAAGAGTATGACTTGGAGATTAGACCCTCTAATCTGGTAAGAGGAAATGGTTTGTGCAAGTTGATTGCTGAAGATGAAGCTCTCAAATCTTAGCAGGAGAAAAATATGGTGTTTTCTCAACCTATTTAGGAGATAGTCCACAGGTGCTCTTTATCACCACTACTAATGAGTGGTATGTTGACATTGCTTACTACCTCACTTATGGAGAATTCCCTCCTCATCTTGATTACAAACAAAGAAGGACACTCAAGCTAAAGGCAACCAAGTTTGTGATCTGGAATCATGCACTTTACAAGAGAGGCCTAGATGGTTGTTTCCTTAGGTGTGTAGATAAGGAGCAATAAGAAAAGTTGCTTAGGGCATATCATGATCAAGCTTGTGGTGGACATTTCTCAGCAATGGTCACCACACATAAGATCCTCAGAGGGAGATATTATTGGCCCTCCATATTTATAGACACTTAAGATTGGGTTTCCAAATGTAAAGCATGCCAATAATTTGTTGGAAAGCCACAACTAGTTGCATTGCCACTCAGGCCTGTGGTGATTGAAGAACCATTTCAGCAATGGGGGCTAGATTTTATTTGTGTTCTAAATCCTCATTCTAGTGCATGGCATACTTATGTACTCACTACACCTGATTACTTCACTAAATGGGTGAAATCCATCCGACCAAGAAAGCCAGCTCTGAAACAATCTATAACTTTATCAAGGAGAATATCATTGTTTCTTTTGGAATACCATAGAAAATTGTTGTAGACAATGCCACCTATTTCTCTTCCAAGGAGCTCACATATTTTTTTATGACTTAGGAATCTCCCTATCCCACTCTTCTGACTACTACCCATAGGGAAATGGGAAAGCTGAGTCAAACACCAACAACATTGTTACCATTGTTTACAAAGTGGTAGATGAGAATAAAAGGAAGCGGCACAAGAAGTTATAGGATGCATTTTGGGCCGATAGGATCACTCATAAGAAGGAAATAGGTATGTCACCTTTCCAAATGTTGTATGGAGTTGAGGCAGAGATTTCCCTCATAATCGAAATGTCAAATCTCAACTTGCTGCAAGAAATAGAAGATGGTCAATACAAAGACTCCATTGATAAGAGGATCCTCTTCCTAGAAAAGTTGGAGGAAAGTAGATGCCAAGTGGTGAATAGAAGTAGAGAACACCAATTGAAAGTGAATAAGATCTTTGAAAAGAAGGAAAAGGCAAGAGAATTCAAGGTTGGAGATTTTTTCCTCCTTTGGGACAAGAGAAGAGAACCAAAGGGAAGCCATGGAAAGTTTGATTCATTGTGGCTGGGCCCATTCCAAATTAATGGAGCTTGAGGTGAGAATGCTTTCCTCCTCTCATACTTGGATAGAATGCCATTGGAATTGCCTCGAAGTGGGAAATCCTTGAAATTGTATCATCAGTGAAAGTGGGTTATCCCCCGCCTTGTACCATAGGTATTTTTGTAGTGTGTTTCCATTTTCCATTGTGTGGTTTTGGTTTATTTTTGTTTGGTTTTTTTGTGTTTGGTTTGGCTTGTGTCTTCCCTCCTTTTTCTATTCTTTCTCATAAGTGTACATGACTCTATAAGACCCAATGGATAAGGCTTGGTCAACGTAATATGTCTTGAAACTTGAGATTCGGATCCTCATGTCTTACCCTAGCCATGCCTAGTTCATGCCATGTCCCTAAAGCTTATGTCTCCCTAAAAATACTCTACATTTTCATAGCCAAATTCAAATGTTTTGAACTCATGCCCTTCTTTTGTGTTTAAGACAAGTTAGAGACTCAAAAAAATAAGAAAAATTCATGCCCTAGAGCTATTTAAACCTCATTACTGCTCATTCTTAGAAATCCTTCATTTCCCCGGTGCTGTGCACGTAATATTGTCTTTGCAACCTCTAGTTTTGATTAAAATTGTTCACTTGTTCTATGTCCTGGGCTATCAAATCATTGTTTTGCCTCCATGCCTCTGGTTCATGAAGGAAATTCAAAAATTGGACTCAAAACGATGAATTTTTCTTCCTCTACGTATTTTCCACATGATCGGGATGACGGGCTTCTTTTCCCTAGCAAAATTTGACCCCAATGAATTCAGGTACATGGTCAGATCCTATTGGATGGGGAGGAATGAGATTTTTAGTGCTTAACACTTTTGGTCACTTTTGGCAAAAATTGTAAATTTGCCCCCGCGGCCCCGATCGGCAATAAATGTAAAAGTCAAATTTTGAGCCCGTAGAAACAATTCAAAGCAGATGAGTGGGCCATTGGGGCACTTTTGGAAATTTAACCAAATTCCCAAAAGTGAAGTAAAATTTCTATAATGCTCAGTGGCTTCGCAAGGTCTTACGCCCACCATTGTAAAGTCAAAGCGAAGGAGCGGAATGATGAGAGGAAATTGAGCCTTTTTCAAAAAAGGTTAAAATGTTTAGAAAAGTTTGTGACCCCATTTTTAATTAGAGGATGCCATGTGTCAAGCATTGATTGGAGTAGTGGATCGGTGGAGAAATTTGTGTTTTTGAGCCTCTTTGCTAAAAAGGGAAAAAGTTAAAGTTGAAGCCCATAAGGAGAAATTCAAAGTTGAAGCCTTCCATTGAAAAGTCAAAGTGGGAGAGTAGATCGGCAGAGAAATTTGTGTTTTTGAGCCTCTTTGCAAAAAAGGGTAAAACTCAAAGTTGAATCGACAGGAGAAAGTCAATGGTGAAGCCCGATGTTGAAAAGTCAAAGCAAGAGAGCAGAGTGGTAGAGGAATTTGAGTTTTGAGCCTTTCTCAAAAAAAAAATGGTTAAAATGTTGAGAAAATAGCCATGATCCCATCTCCAACTAGAACGTGCCACATGTCCTAGTCAAATCGGAGTATGGTGGCCAGTGGAAGAAATTGAATTTTGAGCCTTCATCCAAAAAATGTTAAAATGTTGAGGAAAGGGCCGCGATCCCATTTCCAATAAGAATGTGCCATGTTTCTAAGTTAAAAAGTCAAAGAGGGTCTGTGAGCCAATTTGTTCCAAATTGCAAAATTTCACAAAAACTCACAAAATGCAAAAGGCTTCCACCGTAACCATTCCAATCCCTTGCTACTACGTGGATGACCCAATCTAAGAGTTAGAGGAGAAAATCAAATGGTCTATATTTAAACTGGAAAATTGAATGTAAAAGTTTCTTTGCAAGATGTGGTTTTTAACCCGCCATGAGCATTTTCTTCACAATGGAGGAACTTGAAGAGGTTTAAATGATTTTTAAATATTGTAACCATTTTGGAATAGGATATAATGGCTTCTCGAGCCATTCCAAAGGGATTGTTATTGATTTCAAAAATACCAAAGTGCTATGTACCTAGAAGAGATAGAAAATGCCATACTTCTTCTATTTTCCTCTATCCTCAAAGCTCTATACAAATGTTGTTTTAGCTTCAATAATAAAAGAAGGAATTTTTTCCTTTTTAATTTAGAGATTTATTGGTACCTTGCAACCAATAAATTTCATTCGGTCTTGTAGCCTCTCCGCAAATTCACTTTTCTTCTAACTATAAATTCATGTAAATGAAATTTCTAATTAATGTATGTGGGCATCTAATATTCTCCTCGCAACATTAGTTTCTCCTATCTCAATTCCCACTCCATTTCTCATTCTTAGACAAATTTTCTTTCATAGTTAGAAATTACTAGCTTTGCCATAGGGTTACTTGGAGTGCCCCTATTGGATCTCTTTTCAAAAGGTCACCATTGAAATCCACTTTTTCATGCATGTATATATATGGAAGCTGCATTGTTCATGTAGAGGTACTTAGATTCCCATAGCATTGGCTTGAATTTCACCAATTTTTCCACAAGACAAATTTACTCACCAACACTAGGCCACTATTGAAGTACTTAAAAATGGGTATGAGTTGCAGTAAGTAACTTATAAAAAAAATACAAAGAGAAGGATCAGAATATAAGAACCCTTGGCATAATACCAGCCACAGAAACTGTTTCTAGACTACTATCTGAAATGCTACAGGTAACTTCTTCAATTGTTACGAAAAACTTATTTATTCGCTACAGGAAACTTCTCCACTCATACCCTGTTTTACAAAGCACTCCAATTGGAAAAATCATCCAAATACTACGGACATCACGTGACTCTAGCTAAAGTAGAAAGAAAAAGGTACGGACATGTACATTAAAATTAATGATTTTCTATTTCCTAATAAATGTGTATCTAGTTGGATATAGATATAATAATTTCTTATTCTAATGTGATGTCTTGAGAATTTTTCCCTTACCCACTTAATCAATTCACACGAATGGCACGTGCCATGCATCCATCTCATTGAGATGACCGAGAATCACATCGAGGGGGAGGGAACACCCGTGTTACTATAAATTTGTTGTGGGAAGATGAGATTCATGAAGCATGTAGAAATATCGACATTCCATCATGCCGTATTGATGATAAATGAATGATAGAAGGTATTTAAATATTTATCCCGTCAGATTTTAAAAAAAACTGCAAACTTGACAATGAGAAAAGAGTTAGGGTGCAAAGCTACAAAGAATAAAAAGAGGAAAAAAAAAATTTACAAACTATTAGATAAACCGGACCCATGGAAAGATTGGTGGTAAGAAGGTATCCATTGAAATTTACCCCATTAAAAATGATATAGGTAGTTGGAGGATATTTGAACAAGTGGGGTGGACCGAATACATCTAGAAGATGGGTGAATATATCAAAGTTATCTCAAGGAAATTCCCTGTCACATTTGATGGAAAACAAGTAATGGTTCAGGGAATAATATTTCTAGTCACTCAATAATTAGTTACTCGAGTAATCGGCCTCCCATTAATAGGTGAAAACTTGAAGAAAATTTTAATTGCAACTTCACAAGGTAATATTATATGTTGGCATGTAATAGTTTAGATTGATCAAAGGTGGAGTGGAGAGATTAATCCGTCCTCAAGGATAGATAAACATAGCCTCGTACATAATCATTTACATCACCTATGAGGGACCATACTCCATGGTATACTTAATCCATTTCAAATTCTTAAATCACCTACGACATGGGAGGCTCATAAAAATCCCAAATAACTTGTGGAATATTTTCAATAAGATGGAAAAAGAATACCGGGAAGGGGAAGAGAAATCACTGTCACACCATTGGCTAATTTGGTTGGTAGGAAAACAAGGGATCTAAATCACCCAACCTGGAATCAACTGGGATAACCTGATAGAGAATGCAACTATCCATCCTCAAGGAAAAGAAGAAACAAGTGATGTTAAGGCTAACCCTAATGAACAACAGAGGAAAAATAAATACCGAAAAAATAAGGGACACACTTCATAATAGGAGTCCCAAGGGAAGAAGAGACTAAGGGCATAAGTGATCCTGTAGCAACAGGAAGGGTCATAAGATCTACTTCTTAGATGAGAAGAAAGAGGAAACTCATATTGGCATAAGAAGAAGAAGAAGAGGAAAAATCCCTCCTATCCTAACACTCTCTCATGAAGAGGGCAGCCATCAAAAGATTGAACCTGAGGAGGAAAATGTTTCTACTCCACTAGTGTTAGTTGTAGAAGAAAGAATTCCTTCATAAATAGTGGAAAGGGAAGAAGAAGGGCTCATCGAGGAGACAAGGATCCGTATTACAACCACATCGAAGGGAAAACAAAAGACTTCATCAAAAGGAAGAAACCAACTCCAAGGAGGTCCCACAGATTAAAAAAGAAAAATGTCACACAAACTAAATCCCTCTCGGACATTAGAATAAGTGTGGATGTATCCAAGGAAAAACTAATATAGGAGTTACATCACAGGGGATGGATTTGAAATGGTAATACATCCTAGTACCTCGGATGATTATGAGGAATGAGGACCACATGAAACAAAAGGAGAAGAAAAATCCCTAGGAACTAGAAGCCACAAAAAGGGGAGGAAGTAACCTAGTATGCACATGAGATGGAGGATGAAGTCAAAGACATAAGACAAGTAATAGATTATAAGGATTATATAAACATGATGACTTCATTTGATCATGGATCATCTCCTTATAAACATCTATAATTTAATAATCTTGAACATGTAGTCAAAGAAATATACCCTTCGAGAGGTATACTAGGGGATATAGAAGGAATAAAAGCATTTGTAAGCATTGATTGAAGTATTTGATGCCATAAAATGAGGCCAAGAAGAATTACTCAAGCAAAGGTCTCGAGGTTCCCATCACCATGAAATATTAGCACAACTTTTCAGGTCTTAGTCGATGAATTGAATTTTTATTAATCCTTCCCTATAATCTTCTCTTGAAAGTATATTCTACTTGCTTGAGTAAATACTATTTTAGTTAGATTTTAGTCTTCCATGGTGTTGATGTTTATGAATTTTTCATAATTTTGTGTGTGTATCATAGCTTGAATGCATTAAACAAGTTTGTTGTATCATACCAGATTTCTTGTTAAATAGGATTGAAGACCATGTCATCATTATTAGTACAAACTTTTCAGGGCTTGATTCCATGTATAGGTATTTTTAATCACTTATTATGGTTTAGTATGAATTCAAACTCAATCATTTCCACAGTAAAAAATGTTATAAGAATCAACAATGCCCAATAAATCCTTAATAATTTAGCCTTTCTTACAAAGCATGTTCTTAAAAATTAGGGGTTTCCTTGAAACATTTATCTTTTGGTATCAAAACAATAACTTCACCACACCCTTTAACATTTACGCATGTCCTTTCACCATTTTAAGTGGATTAAAACAATAAAAAGAGTAATTAACACACCTTGTTGAAATATTGTCACTGTCTTAACTGAGGGAATTGACCTAATTTGAATTTTTGAAAAACTTAACACACTCATTAAATGTCTCATTAAATATACAAACTATCAATATTTGAATGAGGATTATGATGCATTAAATGTCACAATGATAAATTAATTTCAATACATAAGAGGGAAAGGAATATGAGTTTTTAGAAGAAAAATAGTATTAATGAGTAATATTGATGAATGGGAGCACAAAGATCATCCTATTCACCTATCAAGAATATCTATATTCTTTTTAATCCACAAGATTATTCATCTGAAGAAAGTGACACATTTGGGTGTATACATTTCCAAATTTCACCTTATTAATGCTTGCATGAGGCTTTAAGAATCATATAAATTTGCATATACTCAAATAACTCATAAGACATAGACGTTTCAGACATAAAGTTCTTTGACTACATCCAATGAATTGAACACAAAGTTTCCTATTTGAATATATCAAAGATAAATATATAGATTAAAGGATAGAATGGGAAAAACACAAGAAATAAGAGGGGGAAGTTATTTTGTATTGATCAAATAGTTTTGTTCATCTACATTCCAAGGATCAAAATCAAACAACCTTTCAATGATACAAAAGTGCATTATATAGCCGCAAGGGTAGTTATAACCAAAGTTTCTTTAGTTTCCCTTTCTTTTAATTAAGAATTATATTTTAATCAATTATATTATAACACTTAATGGACCTCAATTACAAATTACATTCTCATCATGATAAGGTGAAATTTAAAATATTTCAATTAAAAGAAAAGGCCTAAGAACTAGACGGAGGAACATTTGAAGTTGATGTTGTTGAAGTTTTCACTTTGAGAATCTGATTCTGAATTTCACAAGTGCTCCAACAATTTCCATGCCCTTGGGAATGGTTGTGTTTGCAATGAAATTATTCCAACTATCCAAAGTGTTCTCCATCTTTACCAATGTCTCCATTCTATAGCATACTTTTGGTGACTTCCATGACCACATTATTCAGCTTGATCTCTTCCAACTCCTCCATCTTCCCTTTCAATACAATTTTAGCCTTGAATTTTTCTTGGACTACTTCCATTGGATATTTCTCTATTGAATTATCTTTGATCATCTTGCACATGAGAGATATAGAGTGTCTCTTATAATTTATGATTCTAAGGATTCTCCTTCTATGATTTACTCTTGAGTTCTATGATTTCCTCTTAAAGAACCTAGAATTTCCATTTAAGCTGGTAAGATCCACTTCGTCAGAGAGATTATTATTATGATAATAAAAATATTATGAGAAAGAAGAATATTCTCATCTATTGAAGTCATTATCCTAATATCTTTGACACATTCCAGCCAAAGTTTTAACTCCTTTTCAGCTCATGTGATCATTGTGTCAAATTGGCTTTATTTGAAAGAGATGATATCATATAATATATAGGCCTCTTCTATGAAATTCAAACTAGATAGAAATATTCCTTACACCACGGACTAAATAGATTTCCAATAGATAGAATTATTATGAAGATCCTTTATATCATGTGATTAATCATGAGATAGGACAATGGGATAGGGTAATGAAATCAATGGAACAAGATCCAGTACCTTTTCACAGAGATGAATGATTTGATGAAGTTGGAGAGGGCTTGTAATTATTCCTCCATTTGTTCTTGTGTTAATTTCCCCTTTTCAACACTCTCAATGAATTTACACATTTTTTCTTTCAGATTATGAATCTCAATCTCGAGGAGTGGATTCACCTTGTTGAATTCTTCACGGTTCTAAATCTGAAAAAGTCAAATTATTTTTTATTCTTCTCTATCCTTAGCATGGAAAATCCTAGATACTATTCGACCTTTGATTTAGACACTAGCCTTGAAGTAGTCTTGGACTTCTTGGGAGTAGGAGTTGTGCTAAGGAGATAAGCCACAACATCTAATCATGGAAAAGTGGTGGGAAGATTTTTCCTTTCCTTTCTCTCAATCCTCACTTATACCCATGTGAAAGAATCACTTGATGATGGAGCAGAAAATTGGCCTAGAGAAAGCACATTCAAAGAACCAAGGGTTTGGGTAGCAGAGACCTCCAAAGTAGGTGTGCCAGTGCTTGAAGAAGACACTTCCTTGGGTGGTGATTAACACTTGACAATACTTATTGTTTCAAAATTTTGATCCAGATCTTTATCCCATTAACCTTATTCCTTTCCAAAACTACCACCTTAACATTTTCTCTCCTCATGTTCATCTGTATCCTTCTCATCTTATTATGATATATCAATAATCTATTCAACCACTTGAAATTTTTTTGTGGGTCTAGGAGAGAGATAATTCTTACCTTCTTCTTCAATTGTCACTTCTTTCTTCTCAATTCTTTCAATTTAATCTTTCTTAGAATGCACATTTATTGAAGATTCAACATGCATCGAGAGAAAGAATTGGTTGGGGAAGGAATTTGGTAGTGTAACAACAATATCCTTATGAGATGTGGAAGCTCTTTGTGTGAAATAAAATTCCATGGCTTCTTTGTAAGCGTTCATTTTCTATCAAACCATATTTTGGTTCTCACTAAAACTGGGTTTATCAATTCATTAGGATCATCTCTTTCCTTTTTGTACCAGTAAATAGTTAGCAAGGTAGTAAGTATGTTGAATGGTTTTAATGTATTAAAGAGAATACAAGACCTCATCATCATCAAAAAGTATTTTGGCACTTTATATAGTTGAAAATATATTATTTTTGTAAGGGTGTCTTCCATACTACCTTCTTCTTAGTTCATATTCATTAGGGAAATCTTCCCAAAATTCTTGTAAATAAGGTGAGTGATAGAAATTCATCCTGAGATGATTAGAAATGAAACTTTTAATGTAAAAATAGGACCTTTTATGCAAAGTATAGAGTTGAAAATAAGATATGGTCCTCTAAAAATTTTGATAATCCAATGTTGTTCTCCAAGTACAGTTTCCTGAGGTGATTGGGAACTAAATACTCTTGATCCTCTTGTATCTACAAGTCCTATGAAACATTTCTAGTTTCCTACATAATTATACTATCATTACATTACATAGGAAGTTTGTTTGGTGCTCCCTCAAAACAAGCCAGCCTAATGTATGATAACTTCTTGAAGTGGATGAACATGATACCATAGGTGGGTATTAATTGCTTGCCCTCTATTGACACACTTTTAGCTATATTTCTTTCTAATAACCTTATAGTGTACATGATGAAGGTGCCATCAACTCTCTTGAAGTTAGTCTTACTATATTCATAGGATAGCTAGGGATGGTACTCATATACAACTTCATTCTTCTTATCCTCAATTGTAGTGAGCCCCAACCAAAATCTGTATGTGGAAATGGTATACATAAGGTATGAGGTATTATAGAATGACTTAAATTATTGTGCACTGACACGTTGTTCACTGAGATTATCACATATACAATGCCCCAATTTTAGGATCTTCTTGCCTTCACAAATGATATATATATGCACATCCAATACTGGAACTTATTAATTTGTGGGAGACCCATAAACCTAGCCAGTAAAGTAATGATGTCATAAAATTCATCCTTTAAATCATACATATAAATTGTTTTGGCTAGTTTGGAGGCACGTCTCTTATAGGTTTTTATCTATGATCTAGGTATGATTGACTTATACTTTTATTTGTATTTCTCAAAACTTCCTTAATCTTGGTATTTACTCTGAGGATGTTCACATCTTCAACTACTAGGATCCTGAAGGAAACATTTATACAAGATGAATATAATCTAGCTATTACCTATACCTAGGGATCTACAATTTCTTTTGTGTCGTGGTTGAAATGAGAGATGCAAGAAAATATAGTGTCTACATATTGTAAAGAGAGGGGAAACCTAGCTGCATCTGCAAGGCCACTATCTTTTCTACATTGAGAAAGGAGTGGGATTTGATTTGAAAATAGATGCCCTAATCTCATTCAAGTATATATGGTGCACATTGTTGTCTCTAATATTGAGTAGTGAGGTTTCAAAGAAAGACAGATGCTCATATCCCCCATAATGGTACTTCATTATGACTAGGGAGCGCAAATAGGTTCGAAAAAGAAGGGACTTAATGGATTATCAAGATGACTCAAGTGGTAGGGCATGTGGATGAAATTTGGAACAATTTCAGTCCTAGAGATGCTTAGAATAACATACCGTAGCTTTGGAAATGAAATTTTTTCCCATACTATAATAGTTAACCTCAAAAATTTTAATTTGAATAAGGAATGTTCAATCTAGAGCTAAAACTAGGTTTACGAAGTGAGAGAGATACAAATCTTAGTAGAATAATTTAACTATGAGGTAAAAGTAAGAACCTTGTTTACCTTTTGTAATTGCCCATTTAGAATTCAGTTTGTTTGAGTGTATTTATTGAGGATTTTACTACATTGTGGTGAATTAGGTATCTTGTGGAACATTCTCCCTTTATATTTTGGGGGAACAATGTTGTGAGCAACGTAGATTTATGAGATATCCGAATACACTAAATACATTTAGAATGCGGATGAGTCGGTGTGTAGAGAACCGAGGTCTAAAAGGTACAAGGGTCCTAGGGCCATCGGGTTTCCACTCTCTGTAATACAAAGGACATTTAGTATTCAGGATTTGTGGAATGGAAGGTCGAGGGAAAAAGTACCACTTTTTCCTCCGGGACCCACAATGACCATAATACATAGGATTTGGAAATGTATTTGTAGTCCTTCATATTCAACCCTAATTACAAAATATATCTAGGTATCAATCACTAAAAATGATTGAGAAACTTATTTTAAATCAATAGTTATCTTTCAAAGTGACCCAAGATTTCATCTACACCTTAAGAACACCTATTTTAGGCTCTGGTCCAAATTTGATTTAGTTTTAATGGTGCAAATTGGGGATATACTCCTTTTACCATGGTTTCAAACCCTAGGCCTATGACAGAGCCCGAGAGATCCTATTTTATATTAATCATAAATTCCATACACTCCCACACATTTTCACCCTTTTTACATTCCAAAGAATTATAGTAACCTACTCAATGCATATTTAATCATACTTAGTTCATGAGAATATATCAAAGTCATAAAAATAAGCTACAGTCTTATACACATTGCCTAAGATAATTTTATTTCATTTTTAATCCCATTGAATTTTATATTGTCATTAGTTTCTTAAATATATCTGTCATGTATCTAGATTATTTCTCTTACCAATATTAGGAGGTATCTATAGAAAATAGTCATCGCATTTTATACACTTTGAGATCTCAAACATCAAGACTGTAACTCCCTTTTACATACAAACCAGAATTTTTCCAAATATACATATTCATTACAAAATTCTCTTCCCCAGACTACTTCCATGAGCCTCACCTTCCTCTTCTTTCAAACTAACTCCTCCAGCAAGTGTTTTTCACAAGATACATAGGATTTTATCAATGGTAACTCGATTATTACTCACTTGTCATGACTCAAACCATAGTTAAGGACATTTTTACCCTTAAATAAATGTTTTTTCTCCTTTTACATAGATTAGGAGTATTTATGATTACCGTTTCTCCTTTTCATAGGAAACTCATTACTCTTCAAAACCGCCTATGTTAAATTTATGTATTTGAAGCATAAATATTGCTTACAACAAACTATAACACAATATTGCAATTTCTTCATTATCAACCATTGAAAAAAGAAACAAAGATAATCATATAACCTATTGAACAAAACATGTGAGTTTTTACTAGAATAAATCAACTCCTTAACCAAATGAATACATAGGGATTAATTTGTTTTAAAAATGTCATCTCTAGATCTTAAACTTATAAAACCTGTCATTTACAATGCTTCCATTCAAGATTTTAGAGCTCTAATTCTTTTTCCCATCAATGATAATTTCAATTATGGTGCAAATAGTTACATGAGGGGTTTATATAGGCATTCTGATTCTTCATAACTGAATTTTCATTTTAATCACCTTTTATATTACATGTTTTTGCATTTAGCATGACATATTAAGACTCATCTAAGCCCGAGACCTAAATATTTAGACATTATACCACAATTATGCCTTTATAAATCCACCTTGACATTAATAGAGCTTTTCAAAAATATCCACAATCTTGAATTCTCTAATTCAACACTCACAATCCAATTACAAGCCCAAAAATTTCCTTCAACATTCAATTTGTCTTTTAGATGGAATTGGCCTAGTTCAAACTTTTGAAGAGATTAACAAACTCACAAAACTTTAAATCACCCTTAATGGCTTATAGCATATATCAACCTACTAGGATAACCCAAAATTTGATGACACCATAATATATGCAAATTCGAGTTGAATCTCGTTCATCACGTTCCCTATAATCTTCTTACTTCGAAGTATAGTCTATTTTATTTGGAATGTAGAGTATTTTATTTGAAGTGTAGCATTACATGGAGTTTATATTTGTATAGTTTTCAAAAAAAAAATTGTAGCATAACTTGAATGCATTGAAAAAATCTACTTTATCATACCATATTTCTTGTTGAATTGGCTTGAAGACCTAAGCCGAGACCTTAATATTTAGACATTATACCACAATTATGCCTTTATAAATCCACCTTGACATTAATAGAGCTTTTCAAAAATATCCACAATCTTTAATTCTCTAATTCAACACTCACAATCCAATTACAAGCCCAAAAATTTCCTTCAACATTCAATTTGTCTTTTAGATGGAATTGGCCTAGTTTGAACTTTTGAAGAGATTAACAAACTCACAAAACTTTAAATCACCCTTAATGGCTTATAGCATATATCAACCTACTAGGATAACCCAAAATTTGATGACACCATAATATATGCAAATTCGAGTTGAATCTCGTTTATCACATTCCCTATAATCTTCTTACTTGAAGTATAGTCTACTTTATTTGGAATGTAGAGTATTTTATTTGAAGTGTAGCATTACATGGAGTTTATATTTGTATAGTTTTCAAAAAAAAAAATTGTAGCATAACTTGAATGCATTGAAAAACTCTACTTTATCATACCATATTTCTTGTTGAATTGGCTTGAAGACCATGTGATCATTATTATTGCAACCTATTAGTGCTTATTTCCATGCATAACTATTTATTATAACTCATTCCCTATAATCTTCTTGATTATAAGAATAGTGTACTTTGTTTAGAGTGTATACTATTTGCTTGAAATGTAGCATTCTAAGGTTTTGATGTTTATGTAGTTTTCATAATTTTTTTACGTGTAGAATAGCTTGAATTATGAGAGAGGTCAGAAATGGTAATGAATTTATTGTGTATAAGATTAAATGTACACATAAAATTTGATCTTATTCTGGATTCCCTTCTCACCTAGAATACATTTGATTCAAATGAATATTACTTAGCAACTACGTGACTAAAATGTTAAATTTGGGTTTACCAACCTTAAGAGTGAATTATCTTGCACAATTTGTACATTCAACAACAATGGCATGCATTCCCGGTCTCTAAAGTGTCTCTTAAAGGTAAGTGCAGCAATATGGAGGGCCAAAAGGGGGTCTTACGTGGATGAATTTTTCGAAAAATAAAAACTTGAATTTGCATGCATTTTTTTGAAATAGTTACACCCAAAATTGGTAGATCTTGTATAAATGTGAATCATAACATTTGAGTCTAGTTTTTAAGCTACTAATTTTTCCTAAAAACAAATAAGTTTAAGTGGGTCAAATAACAAAAATACGATAGGTGGTCATGTTTTTGTTAAAAACATAATAAAGTGACTTTCGTGCACCCCACCATTTTTCCAGCACCATTTATTTTTTTGAAAACCCTTTGGTAGAAATATACGTAGGAGCATCTAATTGGGGATCCTTTTTTTTAGTTTTTCTTAGGCACTAGTTTTTGATAATTTTTATAGTACATAATTTTTCAATTTTGAAAAATAACAGAGCTCGAATGTGCCACCCCTCTAAGTACATTAAAAATATCAAAAATTATGTATTTTATAATATGTAGATAATTAGGACTAGTTTTGGCAAGTATAATTATTTTTCAATTTCGATGAGCCAAAGAAAGGATACACGAAGAAAGATAGACATGTTTGAACTTCAAACAAATTTATGAAAAGGCATAGTTAGAAAATATTTAATATGGAAACCTTATATTAGTATGAAATTTTTTAAAATTATATTTTTAGAAAGAAGAAAATCTACTCTATGTCGTGGTATAATTTTTCTAAACGAATCAATCATTTTATGTTGATTTATCATGGTGAAAAGTTCCATTTTTGAATTTTCCTGCAAAAACACATTATTTGTTCCAAACTTATGGAACTAGTCACATAGCTCCACGAGTTATGGTTTAGGAGATATTTATTTACATTATAATTTGGTCAAGTACATAATTAATTTTAAGGATTCTAGCATTTAACCTAAATCTTTTAACATTTAGATTCTATAATCAAAACCCTAAACCCTAAACCCTAAACTCTAAACCCTAAACCCTAAATAGTAGGCCCTAAACATAAACCCTAATCCTTGAGGCCTTAACCTTAAAACCTAAATCATAATCCCTTAAACATGATCCCTAAACCCTAAAAACTTAACCCTAAACCCTAAAACCTAAACACTAAAAGCTAAACCCTAAACCCAAAACCTTAAATATTTTCCCTTACCGTGAGTGCTAAAGCTGTAACCCCTTAGCCAAAATCCTAAACCCCAAACCGTGACCCATGAGCCCTAAATACTAAACCCTAAAATCTTACCCCTAAATGTTAAACCCTAAACTCTAAACCCAAAAATCTAAAAACAGTAAAAACTTATTCCTAAACCCTAAACCATTATCCCTAAACCCTAAACCCTAAACCATAAAACCTAAACCTTGAGCCCTAAAAACCAAACCCTAAACACTAAAATGTATGAACTAAACCCTAAACCATCAACCCTTAACCTTGAGCTCCAACCTCTAAACTATAAACCCTAAACCCTAAAACTAAAATTATAAATTCTAAACCCTAAAACCTTAAGCCTAAGCCATAAACCATAAACCATAAACCATAAACCTTAAGCCATAAACTTTGAACCTAAATATTAAGCCCTAAATGCTATGACCTAAACCCTAAAATATGTACCCTAAAACATGAACCCTAAACAATAAACCCTAAACACTAATTCCTTAACCTTAAACCCTGAATTCTAAACCCTAAACCATGAAACTTGAACCCTTAACCCTTAGCCATTATCCCTAAACACTAGCCATAAACCCTAAAACCTTGGCCCTTAACCCTTAACACTAAACCCAAAATCCTAAACCTAAACCCTAACTCCTAAAACATTAACCCCGAATCTCAAACCCTTAACCCTAAACTTTAAACCTTAAACTCGAACCATGAGCCCTAAAACCTAAACCCCAAACCTTACGGCCAAAAATAAACCCAAAACAATAAACCCTAAACCTTATGCCCTAAACCTAAATCCTAAACCTTCAATCCTTAACCATAAACCCTAAATCCTAATCCCTTAACCATGATTCTTATACCCTAAAACACAAACTCTTAACCATAAACCCGTAGCCCTCAACCCTAAGACATAACCCTAAACCTTAAACATCAAAATATTACACGTGAGCCCTAAACCCTAAACCCTAAGGCTTAACCCCTAAACATTGAGCCCTAAACCCTACACCCTTAAACATGAACCATGATCCTAAATGCTGAATCCTAAACTATAAACCCTAAACGCTAAACACCTTTGAACCATAAACCCTAAACATTGAATCCTAAATCCCGAACCTAGAGACCTAAACCATAAACCCTAAACCCTAAACCTTAAACCCTAAGCATTGAGCCATAAACACTAAACCCTAAAAATGAACTCTCCATCCTAAACCTTAAACCATCCACCCTTAACCCCGAGCCCTAAACCCTAAAAAAAAAAAAATCCTAAACCCTAAACACTAAATCCTAAACCTTACACACTAAATCCTAAACCTTAAACCATAAATCCTAAACCCTTAACCATAAACAATACATCCTAAACCAGAAACCTTAAACCCTAATCCCTAAGCCCTAAACTATAAATCATGAATTAAGAGCCCCGAGCTCTAAACCCTAAATCCTAAACCTTGAGCCATAAACCCTACACCCGATCCTCGATTCATGAGCCCTAAAGCTGTAAACCCTAAACATTAAATCCTACACTTTGATCCTCGATTCATGAGCCCTAAACCGTAAACCGTAAACCCTATACCATGTACCTAAGCGCTAAACCATAAACCCTAAACCATAAGCCCTAAATCATAAATGCTAAACCTTAACCTATAAATTTTAAATCCTAAACCCTAAATTCTAAACCCTAAACCATGAACCCTAAACCCTAAACCATAAACCCTAAACACTAAATTCTCAACCCTAAACGTAAAACCCCAAACCCTAAACCCTTAACTCTTAACCGCGATCCCTAAACCCTAACCGTAAACTATAAAACCTAAAAATTTAACCCTTAACCCTAAACTCTAAACCCTAAAACATAAACTGAAAACCCTAAATGTAAACCCTAGCTACTAAACCATTAACCACGAACCTTGAATGTTAAACCCTAAACCTTAAACCCTAAACTCGCATATTGTTTAAAATACCCCTCTAGTCTATATTAGTTATTATAAAGTGAAAACTTTTGTTTATATTCAGCACTACAAGGATTTCCAAACCTCATATATTTCAGTAGATCTCATCGGTGAGTTCACCCTTTTGAATATAAATATTAGAACCATATTTCCTAGTCTCGTACTAGAACCATCATTGAGTACCTTTGTTGTACAACTAACTTGTTTATGAGAGGTGAGACAAGTAACTAAATGGATATGGCATTTACCTAGTGCCTTGTAATGCATATTACACATCTCTGCAAAACCTTTTTCTCACCACATATACTTGCACTCTTGAATGTCAATGTATTCACACGCTGAAACAAATTTACCATTTCCATACTTCCATGTATTGTATTATGGAAGATAGTAGGAACAATTGGAAGATGGAAAATAACCATCACAACACAAAAATGAATCTCAAAGGAAATGGAAGAAAGATAAAGAATATACCATCGCCGAGGTGTAGATTTAAAATTAAAATGCCTATAGTACCCTCTCCTCTATAGAAAGATAAATCTCTTCTTCTAATGGAATGAATAGAAAATTTGATGAACTTCGACAAGTTTTTAAACTAACCATAAAAACAAGGGAATGGCTAAGAACACACGGGGTCATCAATTGAATAGAAAATCTTTCAAGTTTAGTTCCAAATGGGAGTCAACTGACGACGGCTTAGTGGCCTTCCATTCTTTGATAGTTACATTTATGATAAACCCGTGGATGCATTCAAAATTTCGTTCAAAAATATATGGGTAGTCATCAAGCCTAGTGAAGGGTGTGATGTGATTTCCACAAAACATGAAATGCATACATATTTAGAGGTCATAACATGAATTTAAAAATATATCTATCAATATAAATGGAAGTTCAGGGCATCAAAGAAGGTCATTTCTATAGAATTTTGACAACTTGAAAGGAGATCCTTGAAGTAAAAAATGGCGAGAAACAATGTGATTGGAAAGGAACCAATGTTTGATGTGGTTATCTATAGTTTCTTTAGAATGAGAATAAATTCCTATACCATGGGTTAAGGGATTAACATCCTGGAACACTATTGAGACTATTTATGTTCCTCCTACTACTTCCCCACTCACTAATGATCATAAGAAGGAATATATTAGTAACTCAAAAACTTAAATCCAATCACAAGTGGTCTTGGAGAATATGAAATTGGAAAAGTGATGCATTGCAAGTATGAAAAGTAATCATTAGAAAAACTCAAAGTAATATATGAAGGATACTCAAAGGCAAGAATTACTAAGATTCAAACTTTTAGAAATCAGTTTGAATATCTTAAGATGAATGATGATGAGTGTATTATAGCCTATCTTCTTAGAGTTGATAAGATTGTTAATAGTATGAAAGGGTTAGGAGAAGATCTAAAAGAGGAAGTTATTGTTCAAAACGTTTTTAAATCCTTGAATCCAAAGTTTGATTCAAAAGAAATGTCTATAGAGGAAGAAAAGGATACCACTAAGGTAATAATGGATGAAATACATGGCACCCTAGTAGCCTATGATACGAGGATGATGCATTCTAAGCCCACAAATAAGGAGATAACCTTCAAGATGGAGTAAATGACTAAAGAAAATAATTAGAAATTTAAATATACTACTCTAGAGCTTGATGATGAGGAGCTATTACTTATGGTTCCTAGAAGAATGAAACTTCATCTTGGTAGGTATTGTTGGTGCTCAAATTAGTCTTGCCCCATTTTTCATTGAAATTCTTTAGTTTGTGGGCTTTGTCATGTTTTCTATCTCCTTCTATTGATGCTTGAAAACTCTTTCCTCCATTTAGTTTCCATGATCAGTCCCTTCCTTGGTCGAGGATCACTTAAAATCTATAATTTGTTTTTCGTTCCTCTGTTTGTGTGAAAGAGTCTGTAACTTGGCCGTAAAACTTGGGTTTTTCCTTTTCTTCCATTTTCCACTATCATGTTTTGTTTTCCTTGTCATTTTTGTCAAAATTATTTATTAAAATGTTATTGGATGTAGCTCAATGGATCATATTTGGTCCTTATAACATTTTTAAATTCTCTTTCCTTGAAGAAAGATTTATTTTAAGCTAAAATGGTGATTTTCCTACATTTAGGGTTTAATGGGTGTGTTTTTACCTATCAAATTTACATCTCAAAGCATTAGTGGAAATGTGGCCCTTTTTGGTTGGATGTGGATTGGCGGGGCACTTTAAAAACTCCATGGCTCACTTTAACTCAAAACTTGTCAACATGGAGGGCCGACACTCATATGAAAATTTGATTTTGTTTTCACCTTGGAGTTGCGCGGGGAGACACATAGAGATTTCCTTTGCCTTTCCCAGGGACGTAGAAATTTTTTCATGTGACCCGTACATTTTGGTAGACCATGGACGTGGAGGGCTTGTGATCATTTTAGGATCTTCCTTAGGTTCCCACCTTAACAAGTGCGATAAAGAAACATGCGGAGGATTCCACCGACTCCACTCTATACTTAAACTTTTCAAAGTAATTTTGAAAGGTCTGGGACATGTGGAGGGACCGTGATTGTTTGGGGACTAGCCTCTATATTTTATTTTGAAGAAGCACTAGGAGGAAACTTGGAGGCTCGCTCGCTCACTCGCCCTTTAATTGGACTTTTCAATGGCCAAAGAAAAATGTCTCAGACCCTAGACACATGGCACCTTCCATTGAACCTTCAAATTTTAAAAATTTTTTTTGTCAGACTGAGACACGTGCTGAACCCGTGCTTGTTTGGGGTCTCTTCTTTTGGCGACTATCTCAAAATGTGCCATTGAGACACACGGAGGCTTCCACTAGCTCCTTTTTACACTAAGACTTTTCAAATGCCAAAAGATGTTTTCTTTGGCCCTGGGCACATGGGAGGCCCACGATTGTTTAGAAACTTTCCCCTATACTTCTCCTTTGCAATTTCACTAATGAAACACGTGGATGGCTATGATATAAAGTAAAAAAGGAGAAGAATCAATGGTTTTTGTGTATTGCATCTTTTTCTACCATTTTTGCTCCAAGACTCCTAGAGACATGAATATGCATTATTTTTCATCAATTTTGATGAAATTCCTTGTTGTCTTTATCGTAAAGTGCCATTGTTTGGATTTAGAACATAATTTTTGAGTCCATGATTGTTAAGATTGATATTTTGAAGTTGGAATTTCTCAAGCACTTGTAAAAACGTTCATTACAAGAAAAGATGGATGCGAGAAGAATTTCGGAGGAAAGAGAGGGAAAAAGATGAAATAATGAAGGTAGTAGGAACAAAAGATGAAAAAGGTGTTGCCTTGAGAGTGAAAAATATTTTGTTAGATCGAGCTATGCAGAACCTCCGAGAAAATGATTAAAACTAGGATTTCTCACATAACAGGATCATAATGATTAGAAGGATTGCCAAAAGGTTGTGGTATGACATCCTAGTCATTAGTTGAGGGCCCAAGAAATGTGATCAATTCATAATTGGTCCACCTGGCAGCTTTCGGATGTGAATTTGTTAAATGTCACTTTCTGAGGAAAATTGGTAACAAGAAAAGGTCCCTTGAATATTATTCTCTTTTGGGGGAGAAATGAGTGAGGAAATGTATAAATGCAATGATAATACTCTTGTAAATGGTCGAGAGGTTGAATTCTTAAGAGAAAAATTTGAGAATGTCATCTTCCTGAGAGACCAATCCGAGATAACCTATTAATTTCTTCTGTATTATATTTTCTATCATGTCAAGTTTGTTGCAGATGTATATCCATTGACAAACAATAAGATTTCTCCGGAAGATTTCCCTACCTTGATGAATCTAAGAAATTTATGTCCGCTTTGTTTGAATGTCTACGTATAGTTTCTTTCTTTCTTATTGCAATATTACATTGAAATCTTTGTGACAATTTAGTGGTATTTGTAATTTTATTTCAAGAAGATCCTTCATCCCTGTGATGAGATAAACAAATTTTAAATCACTCCAACTTCATTTGTTAATAAATATTGTTTGTAATTCTTTGGGTGCACCTTAGACCTGATTGATCAAATATTGCGGTGTTTAATTGAGTCTTTTAACTCGATCCTTCATGTTAGAGTCTCAAAAAATGTCTTAAAACGTGATAATATGGGCCTCCGTTAAAGCACAACTTATAGTTGAAGGAACATCTTAACTATTATGAAGTTTTCTGTTGTTGAGATGTCCATTATTCTGAAGTTCCTCAAATATCTAGTATAATCAAATTTATCCTTCTTAATCTCCCACCAAAATCATTCAAAACCATGAATCCATCCTAAACTACCCCTTTTTTCCCAAAGTATATCCACAAAGGAACAAAATATATTTACTAAAATATGCCAAAAATCAGGATTTCTTAATGTCTTTAATAACCTTAGCCTTGTATTGAAAGTATCTCCATATTTTAGAAGTGACAACTCTTGAGAGTTAAATTATGGATTATTGACCATATTTTCCCAAGGTTTTCTTCATAAAATTTGTGCAAAGGAAAGATATATGCATCTCCTTCATCAAATAGAGGTTCTGGTAAGGGTTCTCTCACCCTTGTTGAAGAGGCACAACCTAAAGTAGTGAGCATAGGTAAAATCCTCTTGAAGGTGCTATCCATCTCTCCACAAATGTGAGTGACAAAGGGCCAGTTAGATCTCATCCCTAGCTACAAAATGACATGCACTATGATCTATCATCTCTAGGCTCCATGTCCAACGTATTCTTTGCTCAACTTGAAAGGGAGAACAAATTTGGATACCACTACTAGTGGCACCATTGTTGGGAATTATTTAGTGTTGCCGAGAAAGATTTGTTGATTTTTTGTCAGTTCATATCCATTTGGCCATCACAACAACACTAGTGGTTCCGTTGCTAAGTATTACTTAGCGTTTTTGGGAAATATTTGTTGATTTATTTTTGTTTCATATCCATTTGGCCTATGAACAACACTAGTGGCATCGTTATCGGGAATATTTGAAGTATTTTAGAAATACACTACATACAAACCCTAGTTTACTTATTACACATGTTGTGTGATAATACCTTTGTTGAAACATCATTATCTATTCATATCTGTAAGAATTTTTCAAAGTTGTGAGTTCTAAGTGTAGTGTTTCCATGTTATACAATTATTAAACTAAAATTTGTATCATCATAGATAAATTTGGGTAAAATAAGAGCAAATCTTGTAAGATTTTTATGAATCTGGTATTGACAGGACATTTAATAGATCTTTTATAGTGGATTTACATAAAATAAGGTGAAAATACTTAGTGGTGACTACATTTTATTTAAATTCTTTATAAATACCAATTTCTTAACATAGATCAACTAAGATTTGTCATTAATATATACAAAGATGGAAGGAAGAAGATATTTCTTCGCCGAAGACCCTAGTAGAAAGTTATTTCAAGAGATAGGAAAGTATAATTCAGAAGGAAGAATAATTTATAAGGCCATTGGAGATAAATCATCAAGAAAAGAGATCTCCATTGGTGAAACCGACTTCACTGTGATTTAAGATTGTAGTACTTCCTCAAGTGCTTTTAAATCAGTTAGTGTCTTTGTTGAACTGAATTTTCCATATGGAGAGGGGCATTCTTTTGTATTTTAAACATTTTCCTCTCAATCGGCCCTAGTATTTTCCAAATCTAATAGATTTTTCCAAGAAATAGAGCCTTTAGATGGCAGTCATTCTAAAAATTATATCCCTATACCAAACAATCCCCTCACTCCTCATCATTATGTTTCTCCTATAAGATCACCTCCTCAGAATAATATGGCTTAGCCTCTACCCAAAACTCCATTTTTTGTTAATACTTTTGGTCCCATCAGTTTTAAAGGTATGGCTAGCTATCCAAATTTTGTGCCATAAGATGTAAGAAACATATTGCCTAAGTTTCAGTGGGAAATAATGCAATCACTCGTTATCAGCACTTGAATCTCTTTGTCATTAGGATGGAGGAATTTGAAATAGAATTTGAGGATCTATACATTAAATATTTTATCAATACTCTAGAAGAATATGCAAGGAATGGTATACATATTTCTAAAATAATTACATTGACTCCTAAAGAGATGAATAATGCTTCTATAATTTCGTATGGTGATAAAATACACCCTAGGTTTCTTTTATCGAGTTTGAAAATATAAAAAGTAATCCTAACAAATCAAGTGCCTGATTTTAATAGAAGATTTAACAAAATAGTGAGAATACTTCATGTTAATTTGAGGCCATGTGATGAATCATGTTTGATAAAGTATTCAGTGCATTTGATAAGAAATTTGCTTACTATTTGAGGCATGCCTTTACCATGGATCTTTAAATTGAGAACAACATTAAAGTATTTGGAAAACCTCCTAAGAGGGAGAGTGTTAAACTGATCAACCGTAAGAATCCTCAATCAAGTAAGGATGTGGATCTTGAGGAAGTTATATAGACTTTTTCTAGAGTTGTCAAAGAAATCTCTTATAATTTAGTCAGGGAAGAGAAAGGAATTTGACAAGGTTCTCAAGGTCAACATAGGAAAAAAGGACAAGACATATTTGCATATCATCCTAGAAATGATCATAGGTCTGGTGATAGAGGTAAAAGACCCATGGGAGCTAGACAACCCCAAGCTAGGGAAAATAGAGTAGTGTTTGATCCTCTAAATGCTAGAGTTGTTGTTGAAGAGACAAATCAAATGGATTGGTGTGAAAAATTCTTCTTACCCCACCACGATGTGAAGTAGATCATAAAGTTGAAGAAGCTAATGATGATGATAACACTGATGATGATGCATGCATGGTGGACTACTCTACAAGCTCACAATAAGGAGCAACATCAACTAAAGTTATAAGTGCAAGAACTCTGCATGTTTTTGGGAGTGCATTCACCCAAGTACCTCTTCTTCCTCCCTCTCATGATTTAGAAATAGATATGGTACAAGATTTTTAACTTCTTAATAATGATTTTGAGTACCTAAGAGATCTTATGATTAAGAAGTATGATGAAGGAATCCCATCAAAAGAGGATAGACAAATATTAATGAATATTGTTCTTGCCCAAGAAAAATATTATAACACAAGAAGTAAAGTGTCAAAGGGGTAGGCCCTCAAGCCAAACCAAAAACCCCAGTCCTCACCAATTTCCTAGAAGAAACTCCAATGAAATATACATCTAGAAAAGGCCTTGTTGTCTCGGGTAGAAATGGTTTTCCCATCCATGCCCAAAATGTGAAAAATCTTGTGCCATCCAATGAGTTTTTCAACCTTTCTCCAAAAGCTTCTTTTCCCAAATACATTCCTTATGACATTACCCAAGTCTTGAGTCAGATCAAGATGTTTCTCCCAATTATTGAATTGCTAAGGATTCCTAAGCACAAGAAGAGGGATTTTGAGTATTTGGGGTTGGAAGAAGATAGGAGTACCCAAGGTAGAAATGTAAATAATGTAAACACTCCTCCTCCAACCATTGTATACCTAGAAAGACCACCAGCATTAGACGAGATAGGTGAACCACCTAAATTTTACTTAGGAACATCTTTGGTTGAGTCTCAATTAAATTTTGATCCATTTTTTACAACACTGATTATTAAGGATAGAATGTTGCACAATCATATGTTTGATTCCAGAGCATCATGCAATGTTATGCCTCTAGAGGTCATAAATGAATTGAAAATTAAAGTGACAACAACTTATGGCAAGTTTACGGCAATGGATTCTCGAGAGGTGTGTAAATTGTTTGGTGGTACAACTTGTAGCTTATTTGGGTAATAACTTAAAACTTGATGTTGTTATTATTGATTGCCCTACCAAATGGGGCATGCTATTATCAAGAAAGTGGGCTGCAAGTGTTCAAATGGATATGTCTTTTTCCACCATTCCAATTGAAGGAAGCCTTGTAAATTTGTATGGAGAGAAGAAAATGTTGCACCTTATTGAAGATCCCAATAATGTTTGTTATGAAGTGTTGTATGCTGATGTATTTGCAGATAAATTTGTTGGTTTTGTTGATGGCAAAGAGCATAAGATTGATCTCGTGTAAATTTCATGAACAAGTGGGTTTACCTTAGACCTTGTTATTCAATGGAGCTTGTTAAAAATTTGGAAATGGGGTTGTCATTGTTCGATTTCTCCAGGCCAAGAAGAGTTTGTCTTTTCTTTCAAACTTAACTTTGAATGAACTACGGACATTGCTCAATATGAAGCATTGTTATTAGGGTTGAGAACTGCATGGAAATATAGTATAAAGGATATCATTGTGAAAGGGGATTCATAATTGATTGTCAAGAAAATTAAAAATTGTATGCTACTAAAAATCAGAGAATGAAACAATGCAAGCATGCGATGGGATTTGATTGAAATATTTTACTCTTTTAATATTGTGCACCATGATAGAAATTTTAATGGTGTTGTAGAAAATTTAGTAGTGCTAGGATATAGATTTGGGAATTGTAGATTGTCTCCATTTTGTGAATATGATGTTGAAATACTAGCAAGGCCATCTATCCCGATAACGTTAAAAATTGGCAAGTGTTTGATGATGGATCCCAAGTGAAATGGTTTCAGCAGAAGCAAGGTGAGTTTACTGACCAAAATATAGAATGGGAACTAATAGTGTGTGTTCTGAAGGAAAGGAAACTTTATTTGGAAAATACATCACCCAACCGAAGACAACCACGATTCCTAGAGGTTTGGTGGCTCTTGAATCAAACTTTGATAATTTTCGATTGCATTATTAAAAAGAAGTATGTTTGTTTCAAGATATGTGGAAGAGCACAACCTAGGCAAAAAGGAAAAACAATGTATAATATGGTTAGGAAGCAATCTCAAGCAAGGAAGAGAAGTAGTCCTATGTTCAATTGTTGAAGAAATTATCAAGATTGCCTAGATTGGTATTACTTTGAGTTAAAGGCATATAGGAAAGATTTATTACAACATGAAATTCCTCTTGAATCTAATGCAAATCCTTATAGGAAAAACAAAGGCCCATCAATCCACTCCTTTCTTTGAAGATGCAAGAAGAACTGAAGAAGTTGAGGGATGCGGGGATCATTTAGCCCATAAGGTACTCGACTTAGGTTGAAAACCTAGTGCTTGTCGAAAAAAGAATTGTGATATAAGGATATGTGTAGACTTCAGGGAACTTGAATAAAGCATCATTGAAAGATAATTACCCCTCGACAAACATGGAGAATATGTTACAATTGGTAACAAGTTCTGAATTGTTGTCCACTTTGGATAGTTTCTCGGCGATAATCAAGTTGTTGTGAAGGAGTCGAAAGAATAAAAAATTCCTTTACCACTCCTTGGGGAACTTATGTCTATGTCAAGATTCCTTTTAGCTTAATGAATACTGGAGCAGCTTTCCAAAGAGAAATAGATGTAGCATTTGTTGGTTATATTAATGACTTCCTTTTTGTTTATCAAGAGGATATAACTACATTTTCAAGAAAAAGAGATGATCACTTGCAGCACTTGGAGAGAATGTTGTTAAGGTGTAGAGAGTATGGCATATCATTGAATCCCAAGAAGTTCCATAATTTTGGAGTGAAAAAGGCAAAGTTTCTTGGTCACATTATATCAAAGGAAGGGGTCATGATTGAGCCCGAGAGAGTGAAAGCCATGATCAAGGTTCCAATTAAAATAATAAGAAGGGAGTTCAATCCTTCTTTGGAAAATAAAATTTATCGAATATTTGTCTAACCTTGCTAAGTGACCATCCACATTACTACCATGTTGAAGAAGGACCAAGTTATCAAATGGGAAGAAGCTTCCATTCAATATTTTAATGGGATCAAGGAAGCACTAAAAGATTTCCCCTATTTTGGAAGCTCCAAATTACAAGAAACGTTTTTAAGTGTTGTCTTTTGTTTAAAAAACACCATTGCATCTATTTTGTTGCGTATAAGGTTGATGAAGGGGCCGAGAGACGATTTCCTTTTCAAGTAAGGCATTACAAGGAGTTGAGTTGAAGTACACCATCATGGAGAAGAAATCATTTTCCTTGGTGAAAGTAACAAAGGTTTTTAGACCCTACATCTTGAGCTCTAAAGTCGTTGCTTATGTTCCCCACACCATGGTCAAAGACATCTTATCGGGGATGGAGGTCTCAAGAAAAATATGTAGATGGGTAAAAATTTGTAGGAATATGACATGGATATCCAAACCATGAAATTGGAAAGACGTTTGGGCCTATCTAAGGTTATGGATGAAAGTAACACCGTAAACTATTAAGGTGAATGAAATAGAAGGAGAAAGGATGAATGCCCTTGAAAATTTTGTAAGCTCGAATGGTACAAATATATAATCTTTTATCTCAAACATCTTTATTTCCTTGAACATTTGAGTAAAAATCATAAAAGAGCTCTTAAGTTAGCCTCTCAAAAATATGTCAAGTACTGATTTTGGGTTAGCTTGGAAGAACTCGAAGGGAGTGCTCAAGATGCATTGCCGAGAATGAAGCCCCAAAGGTAATTGTTGATCTCCGTGGAGGAGCTTGTGGGGACATTTTGCTGGAAGAATTACAACACAAAATATTGAGGGTTGTTATTGGTGGCCAACTCTCCTCAAGGATACAACTCTATTGGTTAGGAAATGTGAATGTTGCTAGCAGTTTTCTAGAAGAACGAAAGCTTGGGCTCCCTTCCTTTGTAGCCTATGTTATTTGAAGCCCCATTTAATTGATGGGGGATGGATTTCATTGGTGAAATTTATGATCCTTCTAGTGCTGGTCATAAATGGATTCTTGTATAGTTCACTAAGTGGGTAGAATAAATCCCCACTAAGAAGGAAACACACCAAGTTATCATGGACTTCATGGTGAATAAAATCATATGCAGTTTGGAGTGCCAAACTAAAATTGTTGCTCATAATGCCATGAGTTTGAGCCAAACCTTTGGTGGAAATGTGTAGAGTAAGGAATAAATTTTACATATGCTTTGAACTATAATACCCAAAGAAATGGACAAGTTGAGTCCAGCAATAAAAACTTGTTGAATATCATTAGAAGAACCTTCAGAGCTGAACAAAAAGAAGTGGGGTGAGCAACTAAAATTTACTTGTTGTTGTGGCTGACATAATCACTATCAAAAGAGCTACTAGTAAGATCCCATTTGAGTTGGTATATGGAACTCAAGCTTTGTTGCCCCTTCATTTCAGTTTGTTCAACAAATTTAAGATCAATAAGTTAGTCCATATGATGCTTGAATCAATCAGATTATTGAGTTAGATGAAGAAAGAAGGGCATCCCATTAGCGGCATGTGAAGTTCAAAGAAAAGTTGAAGAATTTATTTGATAAGAAGGTGACTCCAAGAGCTTTTAGCATTGGGGATCTTGTACTATTATGGGATAGTAGGAATGAAGATAAGGGAAAGAATGGTAAAATTGATGCATTGTGGATGGTCCCTTATTCAATTGATATTTGAATTAGTGAAAATACCTTCTTCCTAAAAGACATAGATGGGGAACTAATTGAATTTCATTTTAGTGACAGCATTTGAAACATTTCCTAGATTGATTTCTTAAAATACAGGTATACTCCATTTGTACATTGTATAGTTATTTGTTTTCATTCTAATTTTGTGTTTTCGTTTGTTCTGGTTCTTGGTGACTTGGTTTTCCTAGTTTCTCGGTTTGTGTTTTGGAGGATGGTTATGGTTGTTTTTCTTTGCAAGCTTATTCTTTGAATCCATTACCCAATGTTATATTTTGGAACTTTCTCTACTATTTGTTCTTGTGGCACTCACCGGGAGCTCCCATTTCCGATTGAGCCGATGTTTGTGCTCAAATTATTCTCTTCCGTTTGTTATTAAAATTCTTGATTTGTGGGCTCTGTCGTGTTTTCTACTTCCTCGTATTGATTCTTGAAGACTCTGTCATCCATTTTGTTATCATGATTAGTCCCTTCCTTGGTCGAGGATCACTTAAAATCCAGAATTTGTTTTTCGTTCCTCTATTCATGTGAAAGAGTCTATAACTTGGGTGTAAAACTCGGGTTTTTCCTTTTCTTCCATTTTCCACAGTCACATTTTGTTGTCCCTGTCATTTTTGTCCCAAATATTTATGAAAACATGATTGGATGTGGCTTAGTGGATCATATTTAGGCCTTATAACATTTCCAAATTCTCTATCCTTGAATAAATATTCATTTCTGGCTCAAACGGTGATTTTCTTGCATTTATGGTTTGATAGGTGTATTTTTCCCTATCAATTTTACATCTTAGCATTAGTGGAAACATGGCCATTTTTGGTTGGATTCCACTCAATGGGAACAATGAAAACTCTAAGGCTCACTTCAAATAAAAACTTTTCCATGTGGAGGGCTTACGCTCATCTAAAAATTTACTTATTGGTTTCACCTTAGAGTTGTGTCGGGCGAGACACGTGGAGATTTCTGCGCCTTGCATAGATTTAGACAAAGTTTTCATGTGACCGATATAGTTTTGGCAGACCATGGAAATGTTGATGGCTAGTAATCATTTGAGGATCCACCTTAGGGTCCCACCTTAACAAGTGTGACATAGAGACATTCGGAGGCTTCCGTCTGCTCCGCTTTATAGTTAAACTTTCCAAAATAATTTTGAAAGACCTGGGACAAATGGATGGACCACACCTATTTGGTGACCAGCCCCTAATTTTTATTTTGAAGAAGTGCCATGATGACACTTGGATGCTTCCGTTCACTCTGCCATTTACTTGGAATTTTCAACGGCCAAAGAAAAATGTCTCAAACCCTAGACACATGGCACCTTCTGCTGAACCTTCAAATTTTTAACAAACTCTACCGGATTAAGACACGTGGTGAACTCACACTTTTTTGGGGTCTCTAATTTTGGGGACTATCTCAAAATGTGCCATTGAGAGATGTGGAGGCTTCTATTGGATCCTTTTACATTGAGCCTTTTAAAGGCCAAAAGATTTTTTTCATGGGTCTTTGGGAATGTGGAAGGCCTGTGCTTGTTTGGAAACTTCCCCGTACTTCTCCTTTGTAGTTGCACCAAGGAAACACATGGACAGCTATGATATAAATTAGAAAAGGGGTAGAATCAATGGTTGTTGTGTATTGCATCTATTTTTCTATCATTTTTCTCTAAGACTCCTGGAGACATGAATACACATTGGTTTTCATCATTTTTGATGAAATTCCTTGTCATCTATGTCTCTAAAGTTCCATTAAATGGATTCAGAACTTAATTTATGAGTCCAAGGATTATTAAGATTGATATTTTGAATTTGGAATTGCTCGAGAACTTGTAAAAACGTAAATTACCAGAAAATATGGATGTGGGGAAGAATTTCAAAGGAAAGAGAGGGAAAATTATTAAATGACGAAGGTGTCAAGAGCAAAATATGAAAAGGTGTTTCCTTGAGAGTGAAAAATATTACCTATCAGATTTAGTTGTGCAGAGCCTCTAGAAAATGATTAAAAAGGGGATTTCTTGTATAATAGGATCAAAATTATTAGAAGGATTACCAAAAATTTTGGCATGGCATCCTAGTCATTAGTTGAGGGCCCAAGAAACGTGATCAGTTCACAATTGGTCCACTTGGTAGCTTTCGGATGTGAATTTGTTAAATGTCACTTTTTGAGGAAAATTGGTAACAAGAAAAGGTCCCTTGAATATTCTTCTCTTTTGGGGGAAAAATTGAGTGAGCAAAATGTATAAATGAAATGAGAATACTCTTGCAAATTCTTAGAGGTTGAATTATTATTAGAAAAAATTGAGAAAGTTGTCTTCTAAGAGACCAATCCGAGATAACCTGTTAATTTTTTCTATGTTAGATTTTCTATCATGTCAAGTTGGTTGCAGATGTATAACCATTGATTTGAGAACTAATATTTCTCTAGAATATTTCCCGCTTAATGAATCTAAGTAATTTTGAAATAAATTTGTGTCAATCTCTAGCATTTTGTGTCTTCCTTATTTTAGAAATGTCTGGAAATATTATCTTTCATTCCTATTGCAAACTTATATTTAAATATTTGTTAAATATTATAGGATCTTGTCCCCTGTGATAGCTTAGAGGTATTTTTAATTTTATTTCAAGAAGAGCTTTCATCATGTGATGAGATAAACAAATTTAAAATCATTGCACTATCATCTTTTCATAAATATTGTTTGCATGTATTTGGGTGTACCTTAGGCATGATTGATTAGAGATTGTGGTGCTTAATTGATTCACTTTACTTGAGCCTTCATGTTAGACTCTCAAATATTATGTGAAAATGTGCTAATTTGGGCCTCCATTGAAGCACACCTTCTAGTTGAAGGAACATATTAACTATTCTGAAGCTTTCTATTGTTGATTTGTCCATTGTTGTGAAGTCCATAAAAGATGTGATATAATTAACTATATCCTGCTTAATATCCCACCAAAATCATTCAAAAACCATGAATCCATCCTAAACTACCATTGTTTTCCCTGTATATCCACAAAGGAACAAAATCTATTTGCTAAAATATGCAGAACAATAAGTATTTTTTCTGTCTTTAGTAACCTTAGCCTTGTGTTGAAATTATCTCCATCTTTTATAAGTGACAACTCTTAAGAGTTAAATTATGGAGTATTGACCGTATTTTCCCAAGGTTTTCTTCATAAAATTTATGCAAAAGAAGGATATCTCCATCTCCTTCATCAAACATAGGTTACACTAAGGGTCCTCTCACCTTGGTTGAAGAGGCACAACCTAAAGTAGTGAGGATAGGTCAAATCCTCTTGAAGGTGTTATCCATCTCTCCACAAATCTGAGTGACAAAGGGCCAGTTAGATCTCATCCCGGCTGCAAAATGATACACACTATGATTTATATTTCTCTAAGCTCCATGTTCAATCTGTGTTGTTTCTCGGCTTGAAAGGGAGAAGAAATTTTGATACCAACAGTACAAAGGAAACCTTCTTTTAAATTCTTTTCATGTGGTAAGATTGGTTATTTTTCCGGGAAGTGTCCTTATAGAAATTATAACAAAATTTATGATGATCATGATAGTGATAATGAGAAGAAGAATATGAAATATGATAAGAAGAACAAATGGTTCATTAGGAATGAATATGAACACAAATAAGAAGATTCTCTACACTAAAAAAGAGTAATCTGAGAGTGAAGAAGAGAGATTTGATTCAGAGGTTGAATCTGATCACAATGATGTTGGTGATGAAGTTCTCTTCATTAAAAAGAGGTTATGAGATCCTCTAGTGGTGGATCTATTCCTTGGGGTGATATTTCACATAATTCTTGCAAGATAGAAGAAGGATAAGATGATGTTATAAGGATTGAATTAGCATGTGTGTAATATGAAATTGAACATATTGATAAGAAAAACAAAAATATGGGAGCTCAAGTCAAGCGATATGAGAAAAAAATACAAAAACTACAAGGGAACCATTGAGAAATCTATGAAAAACTAGAAGAATCAGTAATAAGACTAGAAGTGCAGATGAGTAACATGAATCTAAGCCTTTAATCTAAGGTAAAGGAAGTGAAATTTCATAATAAGGAACTCACATATGCTACAAACAAGGATAATAGCTATCAAAATTTTGAAGAAAGTAAAAATATCTTGATGATCTCTTGAGAAATAAAAAGGATGCTTCTCATAGGACTGGTTTAGGATTTAAATATGAAGTCAAGAGAAAAAAATTGGTGAAATCGTATCTGATTCCATGCAATGAAGTGAAGTGAGAATCAAGCCTTTGTGGAAGGAAATAAGGTGCCTCAAGCCAAGAACATAAAGAAAATAAAAATAATAGGCAACCTAATGCCTCAAGGTATGAGGGTCTTTCAATTTTTTTATACATGTAATGCTTTTGGTGATAAGGATAAGGAATGTAGAAGAGATTTTATAAACACTCAGCAATGGATAAACATCAAATATTATTATGAAAAGAAGGTTGGATGCTTCAAATGCAATCAAGTAGATCACCGTGCTAGTGAATGTATGAATGACTCATCTAGACACTTTTATGAGCTAAACAAAGAAAAATAGTGGTGTGTTATAAATGTAACAAGGTTGGGCATGTGGAAATGAACTACTTCCATGATTTCTCAAGTAAAATGAGAATTTACTCAGGCCCTAGAGTGCAAGAGTGTGGTGCTCAAATAACTAGAATGCATGAAACTAGTCCTGGAAGGACTAATGAAGCTAACAAAGAAAATCGTGTACCTTGAAGTGCAAATGATGGTTAAAGAAGATGTGTTTCTCATTGCTGAGAGAAGATAAGGGAAGATGAAGGAGTTTTTCATGTACCCAACAAGGCTTGGGACCCCTTCAAGACCTTCTTTTAGGACTCCTTAGAACAAGTATACCTTCACTATGCTTCTTGAAGGTATATCAAAGCATATGAAGCATATAAGTGAGGGGGAGCTGTCTAAGTCATCCTATGTCTCCTCCACAAGGTCAAGGTATGTTCTTTGAGTCTTTTGTATGCATCTTAGTTCATTTGAGTTGGTCTTGTATCTAAGTGATCATGTTCTCTGTGGTGGCATAATTAGAGCATATATTTGAGTTCTTTTGGTTCGTATGATGGTTTTATTGATCTGTATTTATTATGAGGTGATTCAATATGCTCGGAATCCTCTTGGTCATGTCATTTTTTTTCGGTTAGTTTCTCGAACTCTTGGTGTATGTTGAACATGTTTGTGTATCTCAATATTGTTGAATTATGAAGTTATAAAAAGTTATAGCTCTATATCGAGACATTAAACTTTTATGAGGTGTTCATCATGTGTTCAAGGGTTCTATCATGAGTATGATGTGTTGAGTAGCTATGTTAATTTTAAATTTGTCATCATGAGTCTCTGTGTACTCAATTTCTTTATGGTGTTAGTCTTACCAACATGTGTGCCTAGTTTATGTCTTGTTCTTGAGTGTATTTGGGTGTGTTTCATGAGATACTAAACTAGTTTCTAGACCTCCGAGTTTCTTTAAATGTGGTCTATGGTTTCAAGTTCTATCTTGATCAATTTTCACTCAAGAAGATGGACTCTAACCATGATATGGTTAAGAAAACATTATTTTATAACAAAATATATAGTGCTATAGGTATGAGAAGTAATTTTTCCTCATATTTATACCTTGAAGAGGTGTTAATCATGATTTAATATATTACCGAAAGGTGATAGTGCTATTTTCTAAGTGACATAAGCTAAATTCCAACAATATTGATACTTCATTACCTCGATAAAGTTGTCTACACTCTCCAACTAAGTGATATTCATAGAAAATCAGTTTTGAAAGGTCATATGATGGAATTTTAAGCTAAAATTTTGATAAAATCATATAGGGTCATATTTATTAAGGATGTGAAAGTTTGGAGCCCAGATATGTATAATGCTTTAGTTATGCATGAAAATTTTTAATTGTTTTTCTTGTGACCTAAAAGGGATGATTGGAAAGTTAACAATGGTTATGGTCTATAAAATGGGTATTCATAATTTAAAAAGGTTATATGAATCAGTCATAATCTTTATGAAGTGTAAAAATTCATATAGAAGGTGAGCCATATGATCTAGACAAGTTGTTATGATGATACTTAGTTGTTCTTCACAATAATTTGTGGTACAAGTTATTTCTACAGTAGATGGGAAAAATTAAAGGTATATTATATATAAATTATTCTTTCCCTCATCCTAGTACTGATTTTAACTGTTTAAAAGTATTGGGAGTGTATTTGTTGTTAATCTCAGTTGATATGTACTAGTGGGAGTCTCTTGGTGACCCATAAAGAAAATGATCACCTACGGGTTGAGAAGAGGTAGAGTATGCTTTTATCTCGTAGTATGAAACCTATCCTAGGATTATCCTGATTTTGAAAGGTATGATTCATTGATATATCTATGATTTTAAATGGCATGGTGTACGGAGAAGGACTTAGGTTCTTGCAAAGGATTAAAAACTTGTTCTTTCTCCAAAATAGCATCCTACCGAACTGTAGAAGCTCAAATTAGCAGGATGAGAATCATGTTGAAGTCAAATGATATATTTCAATAATTTGTATGATATTTTCATGGTGAATATGTAGAGATAAGTACAATCATTTGATGAAATGGTCATTTTTTTGGGTTAAAATGTTGTTCTTGACCTCCAAGTGAATTTTGAGACATTTCTATATTGCCCTGAGATAGATTTTTTGATAGATGTTATGGCCTATGTTTTCTTTTCATGGTAGGGGAGGTTAATCTATCTCACCATGCAAGAGGTTTTAAGTACTTAAGAAACATAGAGATAGTTTAATTCCTTCTCGGTGGAAGTTTTTATAGATATAGGTTGTTGATAGTCCTCTAACAATATTAAACTGTTGTCATTACAAGAAGAAATGTTTCTCAAGGTGTATGTGAGCTCTCCAAGATAGGGGGAGTGCTTAGTTATTCCTTTAGGGGATTGAAATGGCATTCTAAAGGCCATTCAAGGTGTGAAATTGATGTTTTCTTCTTTATCCATGATTAAGATTATATGTCTTAGCTTATATCAGGCATATATGATTGTAGAAGACTAAGAAAGTTTCTTAGGGACTGCTAAAATTTGCAAAGCTGATTTAAAGACATGGTAGCAAGGATAGTTGCTCTATTTTTTTCTCTTGAGCTATTATTTGAGGAATTATGTCTAGGGGCAGTGATGTTTCTTAAATAAAATCTTGGTTGACTTGTGGTTGCATGTAAAAGTTGGTAAAAATTGCTCTAAAAAGTTTGTTTTGGACTCATAGTGTCGGTATGGTATGAAGAGCAATATTATGCTTGGTATAGCTTGTCTTGGGTCTAGAGAGGATAGAAGTTATTCAAGGAAGAATGTAAGAATATTTTTCATGAGGAAATTAACATTGTTGGCATGTGTGAGTAGTATATGACTCAGATTTCAGGTTGTTAGAATGGTTCCGGGATGACAAAAATAGGGGTAGATAGTAAAAAGTGCTTATTTTTCATGCTTGTGATGTGGATTATGAAGATTTATCCCCAAAAAAAGTGAGTTCATCCTTCTTTCATTATTTTTAGTGTTTTTCAAATACTTTAACTACTTATTCCATAGGATCTTATTGTTTGAATGCCTAAAATGAAGGCAAGAATCAACCTTTAAGAAAATATAAAGAGTTTGAGGTTCTTTGAGACCTTTGGTTGATGTTCGAACAAAATCATGATGGTATGAAGTTGAGGTAGGTGAAGAAAGTAAGATACATGTATGGCTTTTTCATTAATCTAAAAAGGGGAGAATTTAAGGTTTTTTTCAATCAATGACAAAGGGGGAGTTTTTAACATGTGGTTATAATAGGTGTTGTCATTGATACAAATCCACATAAATGAAAAATTTAATGTTACATTATGATGTTTTATTTGATGATAACATATTGGTTTAGATGTGTTTGAAGTGATATGGTGGGATTCTATTGCCTAGGAGATGTAACATGACAATATGATATTATTGGATGTTTGGGAAGCACCTTTACATGATGAATATAATTTTTGAGGGTGTTTGATAACTCACAAAAGTGGCATAGTTCAGTTTATGTGTTTCACTTTGTTACAACCTGTTCATTAGCAGTAGGTATAAAAAATTGGAGGTGTGACAAATTGGTTGGGAGCTATATGATCTCATGGAAGAATGTATTTACATGTATAATTATATATGAGTTATTTTTACATCATTTTCATAGTTTTATTGTTTAGTTATTGCATTATTTTAGTTGACCCTAGCTTCTATAGTGAGAATCCCTAAGGTGAAGCTATGAAAATGAGATAGGATGGAGAGATTGAGGTATGGCATTGACATTATTATGATTGGATATGTTATAGGGATGAAACCTAGTGAAATGAGAAAATTTAAGGTACCCATGTTGGGTAATTTTCCAAATATGGCTGATTTTCCCAAACATTGTTAAAATCTAGTCATCTTCCACTGAAGTTGAACTTTAGATGCTCATTGTGAACAATTTGATTTGCATGGGAAATTTTTCCTTTCAAGGAATCTTCTATGGTATGTTTAAAAGGTTTCACAAAAATAATGAGGCCATTTTATAGTCACATTTTTGTGAATGAATGTCAAGAAGGTAAAGAGGTCTTAAACCCTAGTTAAACCCTATCCATGATAAGTTCAAAGAAAGTGAAGTATAGTGACACAGTTCTGATTATTTCATCAAAAGTGATGAGTGGTTGTTGTAGAAGAATATCTCATATTTCCATAAATGTATAGTTGAGGTCATGGTAATGAGTGGGACCCACATAAAAACAATAGTTTCGAAGAAGAAGGTTTTGGGACAAGGTTCTCCTAAGGAATAAATTATTAAATTGAGGGTTCATGATGAATTATATATATATATTTTATTTATATGAATTTTTATGAGCATGATCACGTAGGTACATGGGTTTTTATGTCAAAATAGGTTGACTGGTCAAAGGGTAGGTTTGGGAGCTCAAATATCGTGGTTTAGTAAAATTTTCATAACTTGAGCTACGGGTGGATTTTAGTAGTGATTCCAGTTATGTTGGAAATGCGATTCAGATATAATTATAGTGATAGATATTTTCCTCATGATTAGGTAATTTTAAAGGTTTTATAGGGAATTCTTTGGATAAGAATATATTTGGTAGTTTAAGACAACATGTGTTTTGTGAATGTTTGATGTATTTTGAAGAATGATATGGATTGGGTGATGATTCCTATCACCAATAATGTAAAGAAGTGTTGATTGGGAATCCAATTAATACATTTATTAGTATTGAATTTATGTATAAATGTTTTTATGAGCTAACGTTTGGAAACAACATTTTTGGCAGCTTATTTTGGTGAGGAAAAAGTTGTAATGGTTTGAAGAGATGGATGTTTCGGGACTTATAACTTGCTGAAAAATGTTCTATAGATTCTTAAATTTCAATCAAGTTGTCACAGAGGGCATGATTTTCTCTTTTTGAAGTTATTTGGTGGCCTTATGAAGTTTTCATGGCGATGAAGGTTGTAGGAAACAAGTCTTTTGAGAATTACAAAAGGAAGTGGGCCTAGTAAATGAAATAATTTAATTGGTTGATATTAATTGAAAACACGTATGATTTTTTAATGATATTTTAATCATATGAAAGGGGTTTTGGGTCATGAATATGTATAAAATTAATGTAAGGGAATGTTTAAGAATGTACCCATCGGGTTTTGAGCCATTTTTACCTTATGTAATGGGGGTTTTAGCTAGGACAAGCTAATTAGGTATTTTGTAGCTATTTTATTTAAAATTTAATATTTTTATTTGATATATGGATCTAACAAAAATGAAGGAAAATGTTGGGCCTAAGTTTGAATGTGTAGAAGCATATAAAATCATGGTTTTGGTGCTTTTTAGAACTAGTTGAGTGTGTGCATGTGGACCAACCTAGGTGAGGTGTGATTGCAAGTGTTTAAGCATGATTTGGAGCTAAAATTTTTTTTTCAGTTTGAGAAAAATTATATGAGGTGACTTGATAAGAGTTAGATGATTTTTAGAGGGTTTGAATAGCTTCTTTTTTATAGAGTGGTCACCTAGGGTTTATGTGAAGAAGTGCGAGATGAACAAGGGGTATCCATAAGTTTTGGAAGAATAAAATCAGATATATACACACCATAAGGTGCTTGAGGAGGTGATTTATCTTTTTGGAAGTGTAGCCACCATTTGGTGTTAGTGATTCACAAAATTAGTGGTTTGTGGTCCTTATATGGTTGTAGCTCTACTAAAATAGGGGTTGTTGATCCTTGTGGGGTTGGTGCCTCACTAAATTAAAAACATATCAATATAATATTGTGTTTGGTGGATTTTATTCCCGTTGATGGTTTTCCACTTACATCTTGAGATCTCGTGTTATCTCTTTGGTCTCATGGTTACATGTTTCATTGATGGTTTATGGTGTGCACACATAAAGTATTGAATACGTGGATATTGTGATTGAATGTGTATGAGATTTTGAGTTTCATATCTGATTTATAATTTTATGTTTTTATAAGGACTAATTAACCCCCTCTCAGTCTATTGTACTCGTAACAAGTATGAATGGAATCATCATGAATTCTAGCGAACAATCTCATAAGTAGATGAAATGAGAGATTTAGTAGTATTAAGAATAGTCAAATTGGTATCAATATGTTCATGCTTAGAAATATCATTAGAAATTTTTTTACATGAAATTATTTCATCAAGTGAGTCATCAATATGGCATGGAATAAGAGAACTAATATGAGATTTATCCTTGTATACAAATGATATACAATGAAATATAGATGCTAAGAATTTTTATAGATTTTATTATGGAAGGAAATGAGAGAGTTAGGAAACTTATCTTGATTTCACTTATCCCAAAGTGTGTTTGGAATGGAATTATTTATGAAACAATAACTTAGGTTGTTGCTACCGATCCTAGAAAAATATAAGAGTGTCGAGAATGCTGGGACTAGTGCTCCTGAGGAAGGGAAAGGAAAACTGGGGTGCCAAATACCTTCATGGGTGCTTGTGAATTCTCAGAAGCTTCAAAACTCATTTTCAAATGGTCATGAGGTCCCCCCTTCTAGTCAATTTTTTTTACTTGTATGTTGATATTAAATCAATGAGGTACTTGTAATTGTGTAATACAAAAATAGGCATGCAAAACTCCCAATATACATCAAATTCAAAAAAGAAAGATGAAAATAAGAGTTTCAATCACAATAAAGGGAACCTATGGAAAATCATTTAACTACATCTCAGACCCCATATAGGTCTATGTGCTTATATGTGCAATAGTTCTCCTAGATTTCCTTGCACCGATTACACCAAGATAGTGAGCTAAAAATATAGATAAAATGAAAATGTGTGGATGGAATTCAAAACTTCTTGTTCCTATGTAGTGTATGTGGATTGAATATCCTAAAATGTATTCCTTCCGATAGTATGTATGTAGATAGCCCTTCAGAAATTTCAATCCATTAATATAGGAGCTCTTTCTTAAATTTAGAAAGTAATGACATGACATGTTGACTAGTACCTCAGGATAGGAGTAAGAAAACCAAAATAGATGACTAAAAGTAACAAAAATGTGACCAAAAAAAAAAGAGGACAAGAGTTCTCGGGTTTCATAGGATCTCCTACACGTTAGTGTCCAATGTTGGGCACTAAAGTCTAGAGACAAGTAAAAAAATGTGAAAATAATGACAGAAACAAATCCTTGTGACCTAACCAGGAGTGAGTGTAGAAGTGATAGAGGTGAGAGATAAAAATAATAGAGAAACTGAAAGCAAGAAGATCAACTAAGAAGTGTGTCAATAGTGAATACTTTTCTTGCACAAGATCCATTTATAAAACAACATACTTGGCGTTATAGTAGATAATAGTAAGTGTGTTATTTTATGTCTACACATTTATCCTCTTCTACCATATTATTATGAATACAAATAAAGTTAATTGCCACAATATTAATGGTTATTAGATATTATACAATAACAACATATTTTTGGTACCCTATGTTTTTACCCAGATCCTGTTATCATAAAGCTCTTTGATTTCCTTTCATGTGAATGGAATGGGAAATCAATGTTTTTGGGAAAAAGGAATTATCTCTAGGTCCTGGGACAATGAAATCGAGATAAATCTCCCGAGAAGGGGGTTCCTCTTCCCAATATAAGTAATAAAATATTCCCGATGCTAGAAATTCAATTATCTACTCCTATTCTATGATTCTAAGGGACCAGGGAGAAAGAAAATGTATGAAATTGAAAAATCCCTATGCTAAGGAGGTGATAACACTAAGAGAAGGGTGATTGGGACACTCTCTAACATATGAAAGTTGGAAAAATTGAGATATAGAGGGTATGTAAAACACCAAAGTCTTGAAATACACATTCACAACACCATTTCCATTAAACGCAACCTTTTAGAGCTAACAAGAAACTAAAAATGCACAAAAATCTTTAAAATGTAATATAGAGGCAAGAGAGTGCAATGGAAAATAATTCAGAGTTGAAGAATATCCAAAAATCTTTGTTTTATTGCTTCATATGATTGCAAAGTCCATTATAATAAGATAAAGGCATGAATCTCTTGCAAAATTCCCAAAATGGACATTTGAAGCTCACCGACTCTGTAGAAGAATAGAGGATTAGATAGAGAATGTCTAACCACTAAAAATGAGAGCCTTTTTACAATACATGGAAGAAAAATTAGAAAGAGAAGAAGGAACTTGAAGTATGCCACCAACCAATAAAAAAATTTCATTAAATGACCTACAAAAACAATGGTGAACCGGCCAAATCACATGCCTCCATGTACTTTAGCTTTTAGAAGAAGAAATTTTCCCCATGCCTCCATTAATGCTTCATTTTTCACTGGAAGTGTTCATTTAGAACTCGGGAAGTTTTTCTTGTTTTTCTCCCAACCGCCCTCACCAAATTTATGATTTCATGATTTCAATATGAATTACATACAAATATAAATCCAATTATCTATTTTTTAAAATTTGGATAATCTGGTCAATAGATATGGGGATACGGGTCCTGGAGATGTCGTTGTGCTCATTTTCAAATATTTTAGACCTTTGATCATTTACTCTTGTCACTGTTATGCACTTGTAGTTGTCCTCATTTTCCTCATTTTTCTTTATATTTCACTTGGATCAACCGATTTTGGGGTTAATGGAATAGATGGAACCTAGGCCTCGAATCCTTATGCAACAATAACCCTAATTACCCACACTTCACTTCATCTCTTCCCTAACTCCTAAATATTTATTTTGCGGGTTTTACATGTGTCCAGTGGAACTGGGGTCACTACGGTATATGGGGATTTATGTGATTCATGGGATAGAAGGGCCTACATATATTGCACTCCGATTTAACTAGCTCGGGGAGATTTCTGAGCTTTCATAGTCCTTTAAACTCCGTCCACCTTATAAATCGTCCTACTTGTGTTTCAAGGAAGTAGTTTTTTGGCACAACTACTTCTTCCAAACCTCATTCTATCCATACCGAGTTGTCATGAAAAAGAAGCTCTCTCTCCCCTCTAATGTATTTTCTTGACTTCATGGTTATGGGGAACCTCGGCCCGATGGAATCAGTTCTCACGATTCCATCAGATCTAAAATCCTTGCACTTAACTATCTTTGCCTAACTCCAATGCATTTCAGTCCTACAATGAGTGCTAGGAACTTAATTTCTACGCAAATTTGTTCCACCTGACCCCTTCTCATCCGTATTACACTAAAAAAATTTTTTTATCACTTTTTCCAATTTTAACCAACCTTCTAGAGTTTTGGAGTCCCGGGAATTAGGAAAAAAAGAACAAGATACCTCAAAACCATTTTTCTCAACTTTACCCATTTTATCCATTTTTAGCTAAGTATGAGAACTGAGATAGAGGTTAAAGCCTTCAAATGAATTAAATTGTTTCTATTTTTCCTAGTTATCCTTATCCAAGCCAAGATTAGAAATGCAAATTATCAAAATTACCTCTTGGGGAATTTTGGATAACAATTTGGTGACTCAACATAATTATTTTCCTTCCGGATGAAGTGATCATTGAACTTGCAACATCCATTGGGCATGGAGTCATCGTGATAACTATGAGACTAATATGAAACTTGGAACTCAATGCATGAGCTTTTGAAACACTATTTGGGCTCTGGAACTATTATTTTTCTTGAATTTTCCATCCTTTAATAAGATTTTTTTGAAATTTTGATCAAGTGGAAAATTGATTTGAATCATGAAATTCACCCTCTTTCGTCTGTAATATGATCTAAAATATGAATCTTCCACTCTTTCACTGTCAGGACACTATTTAGAGCTGAAGTTATCCTGAAGCCGCTTAAGCCGCTCACAATTTCATAAGAATTTATCTTGAATGAGATTCAAAGAGTGTGGAAAATTGATTTGAGGTTGATCTTATAATTGAAAAAAAGGAGAAAATTGAATAAAACTAAGGAGGGATACCTAGTAGGACTGATAACATGCAAGATGCTATGAAAATAACCTGTCTAAAATGTCTCACATTATCCCGAAATGGATTTTATTATCAAGGAAGATGCTTAGAATATAAAATGCAACTGATCCGAAGAGAGAAGAGGATGAGAAAACTAAAATTTTCCCTAAATCTGATTGTTTAGTTTCTATGCCTTTAGGACATCTTGAAAATGGAAATTATTTCCTACAACTTTGAAATTCTTCCAACCTACATGAACATGTGGAAAGAGACCATCCATAAGGAATAAAGCATGTGAAAATAGCTTAGGGAAGGAGAAACCTATTCTACCAAATACATAGTGTGCTGAAAGAACTTAGAGGAATTAGAAACCTAAACTAATATGTACAAAGAAGATAATTCACTTAAAAAGAATGATTTAGGTAGATTCCATTGATCGGGATCTCTAGTTCTTCTCATACGAGATTTTCCGATTGGAAATAATTATTTGTCTTGCATCCCAAGATCATGTAGGGACCTTTCCATAAGATCAAAATTTAAATGGTTACTGGCTTAGCCCTATCTTCATTCCATTTCGCAAGTACCAAGCATCCCTCTTAGAGTCTTATAGATTTGGATTTCTTGTCAAAAGACCTCTATATAAAAGTTTCATATTTTTCCATGGTTTGAACTTATTCATCTCTCATCTCCTCAACCTCCATGAGTTCTACATATCTGACTTCCATTTCTCGAAACTCATATAACTATGAATTTTTGAGAAGCTCCAATGTTGTAAATTAAAGAGATATTGGAAGCCTAGCATGTTTAACATAGACTAGCGTATAGGGAGAGCTACCAATTGATCTCTTGGTTTTGATTCTATATGACCACAAGGATGATTTTAGTTTGATGTGTCATATCCTCTAATTCTCATCAAAATTCCTTATAATCATCAAGATATTATTATTTTTGGACTGATCTTGTCCATTACACTAGAGGTAATAGTTAAAGGTATTTCTCAGATATATCTCATTCTTCATAAGCCAATCAGAAGTTGAGGTGCCAAGGAATGATAGAAAATTATCAAATATGATAGTATATGGGACACCAAACTTGGTTATAATTCCTTCATATAAATCCAATATGCTGGTCTCATTTTCTTCCTTGAGTGCCACTTCTTTAGTCCACTTGGTGAAATACTCATTTTCTATGAGAATCCACTCGTGTCCTTGGCTTGAGTTCAGATTGATGACCCTAATGAAATCTAATCCATATTGCATGAATGGGTCACAAACAAATATTCGGTGGATTAGAATTTCTAATAAAATTTCCTTTCCTATGAAAAATGCACATTTCTTACATTTCTTGATCCATGCATACAATCACTGAATATGGTTGGCCAATAGTAACCAACATTCATGATTTTGAGAGCTTTTACTCGTGGATAAAAGATACCTCAAGCTTCCCTATCATGGAATTCATGCAACACTTTCTCAACTTGATTAGTTTCAATGCACTCGATAAAACACCATTCACATATTTTCCTGAAGAAAATACCATCACTAAGAACATATGGAATTGATTGGAGCTTGAAATGGATTCTTTTAGATTATTTCAATACCTCAACGAATTTTCTTGTTTGGAGGAAGTTAATGATATATATTGTCCCAAATTTACACCCCCAGATAAATTTTGGAAACTTACCAAATGGAATTAGCCATTAAAATTATGGGACATTCAGGAGGCTGTCATATTCATCCTTTTGTTTTAGAATTAAAATGTAGTTCAATATGTCTTGGCCAAGTCAATGGTGGGAAGATGTGTTTTGGTGAAAATGTGAGCTCGGTTAGCTATGGCAAGTTGCATGAGCTAGTTGACCGATTGAGCTTTCCAAGTTTGAATGGAGTTGGCTCACCCGAGTTGGTACTTCATCAGTGAATCAAGGACAACTTGGTGGCTCATCCAAAAAAGCATTTATGAAAATCCTCTAATAGCATTTTATATCTTACCTTATAGTAGTAGATATGGATGCTAGTGATCGAAGTATTTTATATGCTACCAACTAGAAGCATTTTGGGTGCTACTAGCCAGTAGTAGGAAAACGATGGACATATGGTGGGTTATAAAGTTTGAGGGGCACCAGTAACATTTTAATGCTACTTGACCTGTATAATTTTGAGTAATATTAGCTGGTAGCATGAAGGTAACTAAAGGAAGAAGTGGGTTGACAATAGTGGCACCAGTAGTAGTTTTATGGATGCTACCGATAGACAATGGATTTTGTGCTACCGCCAACAAGAGGAAAGAAAGAGAAATATGATACTACCAAAGTGGGTAGAAAATAAATTGTGCTCACAGATGACAGGATAATTATGCAACTTGCTGAGGCAGGGAAAAGATGCAATTAGTCATTAATAGGAGTATCAACTACATGATGAGAATTGATGATGATAGTTCAAATAACTCAACCACTTGTTAGGAAATTAATGCCTCATAGGTGAGATATCATTTTCTATATAATGTAATAATTCTCCCATTTAAAGAGTACTTAGATAGGTTCTTGGGATTTTGTTTGTAGTAGTGACACCATCCTAAAATGTTGGCCAACTTCCCATGAGTTCTAGACCTCAAATATGGCCTCGACGATGTAATCCCGCAACGTCTCCCATGAATATAATGGATCTTTGTATATTTTAATGTAATAGAATGTGTTTTGTGGCATGTTTTGTCTACCTTATCTAGTTCTATTTATATCCTTTCCTTTTCTATTAATTCTTTACATGTTGTGTGCATTTGTACTTGTAGGTTGTAGGTTATTTTATTTTCAATGAATGGGTGATTGGAGAATGTGGTTCTAGACTTGTGGCACATTTTCCTTCCCTCTCTACCATTTACTCCCTTTCATTCCTCTCATGGAGAGAGGTCAACTACCCCAATTTTCTGGTGTTATCACCATCTTTAGTTTAGGATTTCCCTTTTTACATATCCATCTAACCCTAGTTCCTTAGAATGCATAGGTAATTATTAGTTAGATGCATTTTACCTTCTAGGAGTAGTTTGACCATTATAAATAGGTAGAGGGAATAACCTTCTCCAAAGGTCCATCTCAAATAAGAGGTCCCACAACCCGAGAGATGGTCCCATCTTAACAAGTTACACTAATTGTCTCACACACACATGACAATAAATTAGAGGGTGTTGTAATTTTGCGATAAACATTTTTTCATACACCCGGTGGGATACGTTTTGAAGCATCTTACCACTTCTCTTCAACAATATTGATGTGATATTAGTGAATATTTAATCCTTTGCAGGATCATTCAAGTACATCTGGTGACTCCACTATTCAAAAAACCCATCTCATTAATTTCAATCCATTTTATTTCCATATCTTTCCATTTTCTTTCATTCAAGAATTTGTGTAATAAAGAATTCATTCCATTCATGGAATTATCACTTGCAACATAATCGGTTCATGTACCTCTAAACTTGTAAAATTATTCTTCAAGTTGCTCGACACATCTCCGTATTAGTTTTATAATCAAAATCAAAATAAGCAAGTATGCATATTCCCATGAGAAAGATTCAAATCAATTTGTCCATTCACAAAACTAAGAAGCAATTCAATGGTAGGGATATGTAAATTTCAGAGGTCATCTTACACTTCCAGAGGCTTATTTGTAGATGTAGGTTCATAGAATGGAGTAACGCATGGTTTAGACCATGGTTGTATATCAACTGAATGAATTAAAAAAATTGGGGTCCCCTTGTCCATGGGTTGGCCCTATGCCAAGACATTTCAGCCCTTAGCAGAAGCTTGATTTCATGGTTGAAATGTTGCCACAAATTTCAAAATGGATTGAGGATATAAAATCTTATGAGCTTGGTGTCGGGAATCAGATCAATAGATAATTCCTACACCGCCACCTCATAGTACTTCAATTTTTCTTACCGAATTTTTATTATCTCAACATCAATTTTGATTTCCTAGATTCTTGCATGTTTCCCCCATTGTGAAATCCATTTCTCCATCTTCTACTCTTCCACCCCAACTTGAACTATCTTCCTTTTCCACTCTAAAAATCCATCCCCTACACAAAAAAATGAAGTTACATCCTCCCTCCACCACAAAAAATACAAAAATCAGTTAAATCCCAACCCACCCCTCCTCTCACATTCCCAAACCCTATTTGGAAGAGACAAATAATAAAATAAATGGGGAGGTTGAAAATTTGAAGATCCTAGAAAGAGAGAGGAACTTGCAAGAAACTTGATAAACTAGGTTCCAAGGTTCAATATCAAATAAATTCCATTAATTACTGTGCCTTTAGATGGGGTTGAGGATCAAGAACAAGTGCCGAAGATGATATTATAGGAGAGAAGGAACAAGAAGATGATGAGCAATAGTCTATTTTAACATAGTGTAGTGTGGAGGATGACACTATGTTCCCGACATGTTACTTGATTTATTACAAGATGCAATATGAATAGTAAAGGAAGAGGTAACCAAGCCTACCACTACAATTCCTCATATTCCCATTATAAAATATGAACCTAAGGATGATGATAAAGGGATGGAGGGAAAAGAAGAAAATCTAAGTGTGTAAGATATTCAAATAGAATGCAACAATATTTATTTTCATGCATGTTTTGATCTTTCTACACTTCTGGAAGGTTGTATTGGTCTGCCAAGAATATCTTCAAACAATCCAACAAGTCATGAGGGGGAGAACATGACATAAAATGGATCATATTCTCATATACTAGATGAAGAACAAATCATAGGAAACTCATTTCTTTCTTTTGATGGTGAAATTTCAAATCCTTCTTCCACTTCATCCTTGCAAGAACCTTTTGTAGAATATTTTTATTTATCAAACTTCATGTTTAAGGAGGAATAGAAAAAATATGGTGATAGCATTCCTAAATAATTCATCATGGAAAAGGCAGTTTTGGAGGATCCAACGTTGATTATAGGGGAAGAGGAGCATTCAAATCATCTTTCAAGCAACCCCTTTTGAAATCCTACAGGATGATCCCACTTGTGGGATTGAGATTCAAATACTTGGGAAAATCACAAGGGACAACCCAATTGTTCCAAAATCCCTTTGCCCAATCTGGCTAACATGGTGCCAAAAATAGATTTACCACCACTCATACTCACTTCAGAGCATGAAGATGATCTTCAATACACCAAATGTCAACTACGTAACCTCTAACCAAATGCCGAAAAAAAATGGAGGTATTCATTATTTTCATTGATACTTTGGGGGGAAGGGTGGAAAATTATTTTCCACTCTTATCAAAGGCCATGTCCAATGCTAAATTAATTACATCACCACACTTTGTGAAGAAGAGATGTTATTTCTCCCCACTTGTTAGAGGATTTGTTTAGCTCCCTATGTTATGGTTAGTATAGAGTAGGTAGGATTATTTTTAGTATAATAAGTTCTTGTGCACACTCGCATGTTCCACTTGGGGCATATATGATCTTCATATTTTGTACATGTTTTTTTTTTTTCAAGTCGTGGAAGTATCAAATCTTGGTGAAGTTTTCATAGTGCATATTTTTAGCCCCAAGTAGATAATTAAGTTGCATTTCATATTCTCCTTACCATTCCTCGGTAAAAAAATTAGTTTTGGGGAAAGTTATAAAGTTTGACCCAAAACCCTAAAAATCACCATCAAGAACATCCAAGGAAGCTCACACAAGTTTGGGAGACCAATTTTACAAATAAAGGATAAGTTCTTCAAGGATAGGCTTCAATCCATGCCCAATGGATACTTTAAGGCTACTTGTCTCTTCATCTAGTTGGAAGATGTCCCCAAGACGTCACTAAATTTTTGTCTCAAACTTACCTCACCAGATAAATTTTGAAGCTTACCAAATGGACTTATCTATTCAAATTCCAAGACTTGCAAGAGAACTTTAAATTCAACCTCAGGTTTTAGAAGAGAAAAATGGTTCAATATGGCTAGGTCGAAACAAGGGCAAGGTAAATGATTTTTAGTGAAAAGATGAGCTCAACAAGCAAGATGGTTGATAGATCAAGTTTCCTAAGTCAAAACTAAGTTGGATTAGTTGAGTTCATATTTTATCAGTGAGCCATGGAGAACTTGATGGGTCATCGATAAGAGTGGTTTTGAAAAACAACTAGTAGGATCATGAGATGCTACAAGCCGGTAGTATTTTATATGCTATTAGATGGTAGTAGGTTTTATATGCTACCGGTTGGTTACAGGAAAGGATCTACCAACCGAAAGCATTTTGAAGTTACCTACTAAGTAATGGGACAATAAAAGACATATGGCGGGTCATAGAGTTGTAGGTACGTCGATAGTATTTTAGGTTCTCTTGGCGTGTACCACGAAGGTAATAAAAGGAAGAATTTTGGGAGCTACTAGATGGTAGTGAGGCGACAATGGAAATATGGTAGGTCGAAATTTGGAAGAGCGCCGGTAACATTTTAATGCTATGGATGGTAGAATTTTTGGTAATATTAGCTAGTAGCATGAAGGTAACTAAAGGAAGAATTAGATCAACAATGGGTGCTGGTAGAAGTTGTTTGGATGTTCTTGGGTGATAAAAAGCTTTGTATTACTTGACTAACAAGAGGAAAAAGGATAAATAGGATGCTACCGGGTGATAGAAAATGAATCATTCTCCTCTGCGGAAAGGAGACTTATGTAATCGACTAAGGCGGGGGAAGAAGATTTCATCATTCATCAACAAGAGTATCATCTATGGGGTGAGCATTAATGATGGTAGTTCAAGTATCTAAACTACCTATTAAGTAATTAATGTTTTAAAGGTGAGAGCTCATTCTATATATAATGTAAAAAAATGCCCATTTGAAGATTAGTAAGTTAGGTTCTTGGGATTTTATTTGTAAGCGACACCATGCAAAAATGGTGGCTGAATTCCCATGATTTTTAAACCTCAAATATGGCCTCTACAATGTAATCCCATACCTTCTGCTATGAATATATGAGATCTGTGTATATTTTAATGCAATAGAATGTGTTTTATGGAACGTTTTGTCTACCCTAGCTAGGTTTATTCACATCCTTTGATTTTCTCTTGTTTCTTGGCATGTTGTGTGCATTTGTACTTGTAGGTTATAAATTTTTGTGTTGATAATGCACGGGTGAGTAGAGAATGTGGTTTTGAACTTATGCCATGTTTGTAATCCCTCTCTCCCATATTTTCCCTTTCCATCCCCTTGTTGATGGAGCTCAACTACCCCCCCTTTTTATGGTGTTATCACCACCCTTAGCTTAGGATTTCCCTTTAGAATGTATAGGTTAGGACTAGTTAGCTCCATTTTCCCTTCTATGAGTAGTTTTAGCATAAGGAATAGGTAGAGTAATCGGCCTTCTCTCGGAGGTCCATCTCAAATAGAAAGTGTCACAACTTGAGAGATGTTCCCATGTTTGAGTTACACCTATGGCCTCACACACACATCAAAAAAATCAAAGTGTGCTTTATTTTTGTGATAAAAATATATTGATTCTAGAAAGTTGTGGTAATAAAATCAGTTTCTTGTTCATGATTGTATTGTAGTACTAGAAAATCTTCCACATCCTTTGAGTCCGCATGTTGATTTGAAGCCACCTACTCGGAAAACATTTTCCTCTAACTAGTTTAGTTACCTTGATCTCAATATCATATTCCATTACCCGAGTAATCTAAAAACTCTTTTTCATTGAGATTTTGTTAATGAGGAAACCATTCACTCCAACATGAGAAACTAGCAAGTGGATTTCATTGTTTGAGAGTAGATGTTTGAATTTCTTTAAGATGCTTAAGAATTCAAGGAAATGCTTCTCAACAAAAAAATTACCTCACCTCATAGCCCTTTAGGATCCGACGGAATTATGTAAGAAGATGCTCGGATGTTTTCTTGTTTAGTTGCACCAATGTTGTAGATATTATGCTCAAGCCACCAAAAAAGTAGATAATGAAGTCTTTTGAGAAGTATCGATTAATAAGAGTCAAAGCCTGAAATATTTCTTTCATAATAACCACAAAAATATCCTTTCCCTCATATGTCCACTTAAATTCCATGCTATTCTTCAGTATCATTATCAGTGGTTTAACCAAATTGGAAAAGTTAGGCATGGAGCTTCTGACAAATTTGATCCTCCCTAAGAATATTTGGAGAGCCTTCTTATGAATTGGAAAAGGCAATTCCATAATGGGTTAAACTCTCCCTAGATCAAAATTTAATCCTTCATTTGAAATAATGTGACCCTAGAGCTTACCCTCATGATCTAGAAATATTCATTTTTAGGATTCAGGGAAACTCCAAACTACCTACATCTCTCAAACACTTCCATGATATGGGAGATATGATAAACTGCATTCTTGTAAAATATTGTAATTTCATAAAGCTAAACAAGAACCATATTGCTAATCATCCCCTTGAATGCCATGTTCATGGCTCTCTGAAACGTAGCTTCGGCATTGCATAAGCCGAATGGAATTTTTGTGTAAGCATATATGCCCCATTTTATGGTGAAATCTATCTTGAACTGATCATCCTCTTCACCATGATTTGGTTCAGAGCTCGATTAGCCATCTAGAAGTGAAAACCTTTCACAACCAATCACTATTATTCACTCTACTCACTCTAGCATTGTTTCATGACAAATTTCAACTCAACATTCATTCTTACTATCACGGCCCCTTTCATCAAAAGAGGGGGCATACATTTGGGATCATCCTATAATCCCCATCACACTACTATTCGATCAATTCACATTTCTAATTCATCATTATAAAAATTCACTCTTACATTATGCGACATTTCACACCACTTTCTAACAATTCCCCTAATGACCTAATTTGGGGGAAACAAGTTAAAAATATCTCCATGAGTAATCTATCATATGAATTCAATCTCAACACAATATTCTAATACTCAAATCAAATCAATCAATCGACACAACACAACGTATTTTACTACTCCTCCCAAATGAGAAAACTTTGGAGTTACATCACCACTTTAATGATGACCTAACATGAGAAGTTACATTACATTTTACATCACTTCCACATGACCTAACATGGAATACATATTCATTGTGGTGACACCCTTGGGTGGCGTGAATGAGGCATCATTTCCTTTCATCTACTGATTTTATATGGGTTGTGCTTGTTTGATCAAAATGAATTGAAATGAACAAATTTTGGTCTTTGTCTATTTGCAATGGCTAGACATTTTGAGGATGTATTCAAAGTTAGAGGGTAAAAATAGAATTCTCTCCTTAACACTCTTCCTCTAGCGGCAAGATGCCGAATCCCCATTTTTTCCCACATAAAAATTTGATTGGGAATTGATCACTCCTTTACCACCTCAAATCTCCATAAACAACAATTAAAAAATCTCCAAAATCACTCACTCAAAGTAGAAACAATTAACAATCTCTATGAGTGTTCCTTACAATGGTTCACCATCTCTATCTATGCCACATTAATCGACATGTCGATCCATGGTTTTTCACACTATATGCTCTCACTCTTCATATATTTGTGTAACATGGCTTCTCCAAACTACTCATAGGTATGTTCCTTACTTTCTCTACACTACTTTAATTTCATTCAAATAGCTAAAAGGGGAGCAAAATGTAGACATAATATCACGCATTTAATATTAACTACTATAACACAAAGTATGTAGTTTTATATATGGATCTTGCATAAGAAAAGTATTTAGTCATGACACACTACCTAGTCCATATTCTTGCTTTGAGTGTCTATATTGTTTTTATCTCTCACCTCTCTCACTTCTGCACCCATTTCTAGTTAGGTCGGAAGAAGGATCCATGTTTGTCTCTATTTTAACATTTTTTATTAGTTGTCTCGGACACTAGCTCCCAAGGATGGACACTAACACCCAGGTGCTCCTATCCTCTTTGTCCTGGATCTCATTTTTTATACATGTAGTCATCCTCTTTGGTTTTCTTATTCCTATCTTGAGTTACTAGTCGGCATGTCATGTCATTCATGTCAAAATTCAAGCAATAGATTCCTATATAAACAAAACATAAATACCATTATAATGGTGGGAAATTTTCTCAAGGGATATCTACATACATATTATCAAAGGGATTGCATTTTGGGATTTTTTACTCTACATACACTATATATGAAGGGTTAGTGTTAAATTCCATCCACACATTTGTATTTTATCTAGATTTTTGGCCCGCTATCTTGGCATTATCGGCGCGAGGAAAACAAGGAGAACAATTGCACAAAGTAGCACATAGAACTAGATGGGTTATGTGACGTAGTTCAAGACTCGGTCGTAAGTTCACTTTGTTGACAACCAAGGATAGTCTGATCTCGCATTTTGCATCTTTCTTTTTTAGGATTTGACGTCTATTAGGAATTTGTAGGATATTGTTCGTAATACAAAATTAAAGGTACCTTGGAGATCTAATAGTGACATAAAGGAGACAAAATTTGATGTTATTGGTCTAAAGTGGACCTTTATGTTGAAAAAACTATCCGAATCGACTTTGGTGGGTATAATGGGATCATCATCGAGTTGTGGATGCCTTGGATTGAGGAGAACCTCCGAGTTGGCTTGGTCCCTTGATGAATCTCCTAAAACTACTAAATTTCATGGGGTTGAGGGATACAAATAAGCGGAAATTAACAAATGCAAATAAAAAGGGTGATACACCAATACTTTGCAACTTAACTGCAAGAAAGCACATTTGATGACGTGTAAAATAAGCGATGAACTTCACTAAAATTGCTTGTTTGATAGATTTTACATTCATGAGGTATTGACACACAATTACGTGACTTGCAAAACATAGAAAACAACATAATGGATGTGTTGTAAGATTATTATCATGAAAATGAATAATATTACTCACTAAAACACACTATAGAAAGCTTGAAATTGGAGGGAAAGTAGTATTTTATTCATCCACTAGTTTCACAAGTAAAAATATTTTTATACAAGTCTCAAGAATGCTAATAACCCCCTTTACAAGCTTGCACAAGTAATATATATAGTTAGAACTCATCCCCGTGCTCTAAAAATAGCCATTACTTAAATTAGCCAAGTTGGATAATAATAGGACTTTATATATGTAATTGTAATCCTCTTTTACAATCACTAATAATAACAAGATGCATGGTGTCAAAAAGATAAAATTAGCCCTTCAAAATCTATTTTTATCATGGTCCAAGCTCTCAGTCAACCTACTCTTTTGATGGTTTAAGGTTAATGTGCGGTAGTTTGTGGAAATTAAGGTAACTTGGCACTTTCATTTGCCTGCAAAAGTCTTTTTTTTTCTTTATCCATCATGCACCATTGGCTAATTTACGCTTCTCTCCTTTTGACACATGCATGCGTAATTGGCTATTTTTTCTTTTTCACCCTAAAAAGGGGACTTGCAATTATGATTGGTCAACCTCCTTTTTAAGGTATACCTAGTACTTATCTCCAAGTACTATAGATTAATCATTGAAAGACTTGAAACATCCCACCTTGGTGGGTCTAATTGCATTAAAAATATTAAAACCCTAACCTGACCATGGTTTTAACCCTAGTCAAAGTTTACCATATTAAAAACCGTGGTCACATTAATAGTTTTGTACTGAAACCCTAAGTATTCACTTTGATGAAGCCTCTCAAAGCATACGAGAAATGTTTTTGAATGTTTTTGAATGTTTTCGAGCCATTATCCCTGAAACGATCATATTTCAGTAATGATATTTGCTCTATTTTTATGGATAAGCATGGAGTTTATTAGTTGGTCTTGATATTGTCATTTTCTACAACTCGAGAGATCTAGTATTGCTACTCATGACGCCGTGGCCGTGCTCTACTTTCCTCCAGGGGATGCTTTGTTTTCATTGGGCTATGTTTTCTATGCTTCCATGGATTATTTCTTCATGGTTCCATTTCTTATACCTGAGCTTGGCCGCTTTGGGCTCTTTGCATCGGTTTGAACCCTGTGACGTTTTAATGAATGTTGTTGTCTATTTGAAAATGGCCACTTTTAGCTCTATTTGAGCTTGTGGGTCATTCTGATCCTTCTCTGAGTTGTATTAAAATAATTGGTCTTATTGTTTTCATAGCCCCCAACTCGTGGGGTTTCCATTACACGCTCTAGTTCATGTTTACAGGAGCTTGCTTGATCTATAATGGGTTGCATTCTATCTAGTTCGAAGGTCTGCCTTGGATACCTGCACTGTTTTCTCCTCGAATGTCCTCCTTTTGTTGTTTGTTGACTCATCCAACTCATGGGTTTACATTGTATTTGGAGCCAGCTGGAAGGGATTTGCATTGACTCATTCGTCATTAAAGAAACGTAAATCTTCGGTTTTTCTGTATTATGTACCTCCGTGTTAGCTTAGTGTCTTCTTATGCTTTCTCGGACACCTAGACTTCAGAACTTAATCTAATTTAAGTAAGAGCCGCCATTGATAAAGTTTTGAGCTCTATATCCCTGTGCTTTCATTATGCCCAAATCTTGGTTTTGTTTACGTTTTGGGTTTGCTTTATTTAGGCGTATTTATCATAAAGACTACAGAACTCGTGCATTATTCTGTTGCACAGTTAGCTAGGATTCTTTTGTAGCTTTGAGTCTGTCACTAAAACTGCTAGGTGTTTATAGTTTTGCATTTTGGGCCTAAGATTTTATCACTGCAAACCATGTTGTGCATAATTGGATTTTCTTATTCTTTAAACCGGATTACGCGATTTAAAATGTTACCTAGGATTATTACATTTTCCCAAATCTAGACTCTCTGTTTTGGTTGATCTGAGCTTTTTTATTGTTGATATACAAGGCTCGTTGTGATTTGTAGTATGCATCATTGATTTCTCGAGATATGAATCATGTATCATCATGGAACTCTTGCATGTTATCATCTGTTTGAACATTTCTTCTTCACTGAAGGCAACACCTATTTTTTCCTTATTGAGTGACTATATCTGTATTTAGTAGGACCATGAATATGGCTTGTTCTATATATGTTTGTTGTTAATTCAAATTATCATGGAACATGTTAAAAGCCCGTATCTTAGAATATGCACTCTGATGTGTTAATAGATATGTTCTTTCTTTATGACTTGTGAAAATAAATCTTCATTTTGTTTCTTGAAATCTGTTATGTGACACGTGTATGGACAAAGCTTATTTCCGGACATGTTTTACATTGGAATATATGCTTGAATGTCACTTTCATTTGTATGGACGAGATGACTATATCCTTTTTGTTGACTTATAAGGGAGAGGAGCCAGTAGTTGTGCACCCAAGTTGAGGGGTGTACAACACACATTTAAATACATCAAATTTTGAAAAAAAAATACCCTTTACAAGATTTTTTTTTCTTAATCTAAATAATTTTTTTGAGCATTTTTATTTTATGGAAAGTGGTTTTTAAATGGATTTAAATCAATTAGTTTTTCATACAAAGGAAAAAAGGGTGGACCATTAGTAGGGCATTATGTTATGCATTTTTTTCCACTTATGTGGCATCACGTGATTGGGTGATTCTTTGATGTGATTTGATGTGACACATTTTATTAGCTACTTTTTTTTCAAATGTTGAATGGCAAATGTACATGTACTAGTCACTCACTTCACAAATACCCTCACTATTACTGGTCCATGCTCCACTATTGGCTCCTCTCCCTTACTTTATTAATAATGATGCGTATGCATACAAAATTGGAAATATAAGTAGTTGGGGACTCGAGATCTAACATATTTTGATTTCCCTTTTCAAGTATAGTGGAGCGGTGGCTCTGCAAAATTCTCGGGAAGCTCGATATGACATTCAACCCAGAAATGATGGGTCACTTGATTCATATGTTTTCAACTTTATATTTATTTGCATTTTCTTTAATTTGTTAACCATATCCCATGGCTTGTGTGGGATAACTCGTAGTCTTTCTTTATGAATAAATGAAATTATCTTATGTTGTGAGTTGTCTAAGTTTGTTTTACATTTATGTTCGGTAGCATGATGTGGTATGATACTAAAGAAATCAACATATCATGTAATTTCCCAAAATCATAAGGAAAACGATGAATTAAATGTAACTTTGCTAGATTATCTCTAGAAAAACAATAACACAATTGATAGTGAACAAAACTTTCTCCCAAATAATGCAAATTCACAATTGTATTTGATGTCTCAAACTATAATCTCTCGATGTACACTACCCTTCCCATATTCATCAAAACCTTGCATTAGTATTCCAAGGTTGCTCCATGGTTTTTCTTGAATATGACACCTTGGAAAGGTAGAATAAATGAGGCATTGTATTCAAGAATAACACATAAAGTTGTTGATTTTCCTATAAGCCTTTCATGAACTTATCTAAAACAAAGAAACGAAAATAAATTTGTAACACCCTTCGATGATTGACCAAAAATGGTAAACATATTTGACAATTTTTCTGATTTTGTTGTCTTCTAACTAGCTAGAACCCATGAAAGATGTTTTCTTGCCATGAAGAAAATCCAAAAACTTATACCAAGCTTGACCATGCATGATAAAGGCTGCATAATATTGATAAAGACTGACATTCCTCCACTAAGACCAAAAAATAATAATGAAACATGTGCACAATTGCACTTGGATGAAAAATGAACTTCTACAAGGCTTGCAATTTAAGATGGAAGACACTTATTGAAATAAGGAAATATAGAAAGATGTATATAAAACACTTAGAGGAAAACGTGGGAAACTATAATACAATGTCAACTTATCTTGTTTAGAAATAATGCTTCAGATGAATATTGTTTCCTAGAATCAGATGCTCTTGTCTATCCATCCTTGAAATCTTGAAAGTGTTATATGGATTTCATCCAATGATGATGTAGGATCCACTCCTTAATGAATCAAACATTTTGTGGGCACCTATTTTATCTCTATCTTCATCCTATTTTAGCACTAATTCACCTTCATTGAATAATCTTGTCTTAGCCTTCTTATCAAATGTCCTTTTAACCCGATCTTGATTCCACTTGATAAACAAAAACCTTGATTTATGGTTTCTTCAAGAACTATGCATACCTTACCTCCATTTTCTCATCCTCTATTATCCAAATATGGAAGTTTAAGAGAAATGGAAAACTTGGCTTCAAGGCCATAAACCAAACTTGAAAGGTGAATTTGAAATTGATATTTTATGAGTTATTCTATCAGCCCACAAGGTTTCCTTCAACTTGGTATGCCATTTTTTGATTTTCATCTGTAGTTCTTCTGATTATCCTTAACATATTTTTATTTGTACTTTCAGCCAATCCATTACCTTGAGGGTAATAATTGGATGATGTACTAAAGTGATTGTCATTCTTAACAACCCATGTATATATCTTTTCACCCGCAAAAGATTTTACATTATCCTAAATTATAGTAGAGAGAATACCAAACCCAGTTATTATGCCTTTGTAGAAATCCAAGATGTTTATCTCGATAAGCTTAATTCAAAGAAACCAATTTATTCCACCTTGTGAAATAATGAGTTGCGGTGAGTATCCATGTATGCCCCAAGCTTGAAGGTGGGTTTATAAGACCTATGAAGTCCAAACTCCATTCAACAAAAGGATTATCAAGTGCAATTTGCTTCAACGACAAGGAAAGAAGCCTTTCTTTTCTTGTAAAGAATGCACACTTCTGACATCTTCTCACCGAAGCATGACTATCTTTGAAGAGTGTAGGAAAATAATAACCTCCTTTCATGATCTTGAGAGCTGTAATTTTTGTAGAATAATGCCCTCTCCCTTGACCATCATGAAACTCTTTAAGCAATCTTTTAACTTTTTTTGGCTCACCACATATCAACAACACACTATTAATATATTTCTTCAATAAAATACCATTAACCAACAAGAAAGGTATTGATTGAAGTATGAAATTCCTTATTTTTGAGTTATCTAAATATGGTGGGTATATACCATACTAAAGGTACACCATTATGTCAAAAATCCAATCTGAAAGCTACTAATTTTCCGACCTTTGTTAGGTGCAGTTTGTAAGCAATAAAACAAATCCCTTTCTTTCTCGCAAGTTTTGAGCCAAGTTCTCACATAATTTTTTTCCCTAATCATCTTGGTAACTTTAATGTTGATGTTATATTCCACCAATTTAGTGAACCAACCTACTCTTTTCTCACTTATGTCCTTGTTCAATTTTATTTTTTTGATACTTGGATGAGTAACCGTTACATTAGTTCTTTTGTTAGAGAGAAAATTCATGAAGTTTTGAGTGATCTAACAATTTAAAGTACATGTTTTTCAACAAATGAGTACCTTGTTTCATACTCCATAAGAATTTTCTTGAAAAATGAAATTAGGTTCTTTATGTTAGAGTAGGTATTTACCTTAGCTCATGTTCACCTAGGTACTTTATTTACCTCTATTGTACTTAGCCTCACCCACTTATGTGTGTGGATATTTCTTTTATCTTTTTAGATATTAGGAGATATTATGTAGTTGTTAGGTATAGTTCTTTCCTTGATCTATGGTATAGACTAGATCCTTGATATCTAGTTCTCTCTTAAATCTATGGTCTTGACTAGTTCTTGTTATCCAAAATTCACCCCTCAAGGTAATTTTGATAACATGCATCAAATTATTCAATCCCGAGCAAGTAGATTGATTCAAGGCCTGAAATCATGTTTTTGGGGCCCCCTCGGCTTCTCTCTAACTCTCCCATCCAAGAAAAAAATCCCAACGAGTTAGAAAAAATGAAAAAATGCAAAAATAAGGTTCGAGGACTGTTTTAGAGCATTTCGGTCTCGAAGGGTTCGGGTCATACTAAGGTTCATTGTACCAAGCTTAGGGCCAAAAAAGGCAAGAAAATCAGCTAAGTCTTGTCCCAGGCAGACATGCGGGGACGGTTGGGACGTTAACGAAGGATGCGAAAAGCCGAAATGGTGAAAGTAGGGAAAATCTGGTCTAAGTCTTTTGTTTTGCGCGGTTTGGGACATCTCGGGCCAAAAGTATGTGGGGATGTGAACCGGCTGATTCGGACACATACGAGTCCATTTTGTGGTTCAAGATATTTGTCTTAGGTAGTTTGGGACATCCAGGCCAAAAGTACGTGGGAGACGCGAACCGCCCGGAATCACCAAGGCGGGAGATTTTCATCCGGGATATCCGGGCCAAAAAGTACGCGAGGACGCGAAAAGCTGAAGTAGCCGAAGGCAAAGAAGAAAAGTCAACGTTTGACCCGTGAAACTTCAAACGGCCATAACTTTTGACTCGAACTCGATTTTCACAAAATTGGACTTTTCGAACGAGCACAACGTCCTATACGCCAATAAAATTAGATTTATTATTTTTAATGAGGGTAGATATATTTAAATAAAAGAAACATATTCGGCCCTAGTCAATTAATGGTCATTCCCGTCAAATGACAGAAAATGCGTGCGAGACCCAAAATAGCTTCCCGCACTCAGAAGGCCATAACTTTTGCATTTCTCAATGAAATCGCACAAAATTGGTACCGTTGGAATTGTGGCTCTGAGGCCTACACATATAAATCAATAAATTATATATTTGATGAGAGAATTATCAAGATTTTTAAGAAAATGTGGCTTGGTTGATAACAGTGTTTTATTTTGGTGGTTGGGATTGTAATTAAGAGGCATGGTCATCATTATTTTCTCGCTGCAACACACTGGGACAGTATGGGGATCCTTTTACAAGTAATATATAATTATTTTACTCCATTTTACTTCATTTTAAGGATAGATTTCAGGATTTCCATTTTCCCTTCTCTCTCTCTTCTCATTTTTTCTATAAATTGGAGTGTTGGGCTCATTGTAAGGGAGGTAGTTTTTGTAGCAAAGCTCTACCAAAATTTCTTTGTGAAGCCAATGTGTTGCAGGCCCTTGTTGTGGACTCCTTGCATGGT